>JAZKJV010000979.1:0-627343 GCA_037367405.1 Ottelia alismoides
TCCAAACCAACCTAGATGAGAAGACCGGAGTGCTCCTAAAGCGGTGCAGCCAGCGGCTACCTAAGGGATCTCCGACCCATCATCTTGATGTGGCGAGTAAAGGCAGATAAGATCTGGAAAAATACACAAGATCAGGCAAGCAAACTCCCAATTCACCTACTCACGCAGAGCTGATGACCGTAAAGGCTCGGTCTTTTATCTTGTCAATTTTATTAGGTGATCAAATAGTCTTTCAGAGCGATTAAGCAGCTATTGGGAATCCAACACTCCCAGGAGACTATCCCGATACCAAGGCTAGGTCTTTCCCAGCCAATACAAGTCGCGGACCGTTTACGGGCTACCTGATCGACTCGCTCTGTTAAGGATATCACAACCTGCTTTACCGGAAATCGGAGCTATCCTCACTGGAGAATGACTAACCTGAAACCAGTAATCTGAGGAGCGGTCGGATGTGGCTCTAGCCTAGTGTGCAGGTCACTCTTTCACTCATCCAAACCATACAATGAGGGGCTTACTCTCCCAAGATAAATTTTTAAGTGAGGTGCCTTTTAGGATCAAGTATGCTTTAGCATTCCCAATTTTATGGTTTTTTAGATATTTTTCAAAAGCATACAACGCCTAATGATTTTTTCGATTCTCCTGATTATTTTAAGTCCAAAAACAGGGGGGAAAGTCGAAAAAGCGATGTGCGATCAAACACTAAGCTGCATGCAGAGTAAGAAATGCGTACCTGACTCCAGCTCTCTACATGCAGAGTGATTCACACATAAATTAAAAAACTGAAATAAACCTTATCTATATGATGCAAGAAGAAATTGGCCTTAGACAAATAATTTCTACTAGAATAGAATAGTAACTAACGGGTCAATAAGAGGGGTTGGGGTCCGGTCTCTGATGTCGATCAGTGTCCGCCACAACGGATTCTGCCACCGCTGTATACGGCCTCTAGCGGCACGTGACCCTCAAGTGACCGAGTTAACTTTTTCTTTGTGAATTAATTAATAAGGTCCCAATTAACGATCTATAGGAACATATATGCGATTAGGGTTGGGCCTTAAGTAATTACGTCACATCCAAGCAAAAATCCTAAGTCTAATGGCCAAAACCTTTGAGAATCAGAAATAAAAGAAAAAGTGGTCAAAAAACAAAACCGACAAAAATCTACGGTGAGGTCCCTCGAGCACACCGGTGCTCGACGAAACAGACCCCGAAATGACACCAAGTCTGAGTCCAAGTCTGTCGTGTATTATTACAGAAATAATAACATAAATAAAACTAAGCTAAGCTAAACTGCTCTCCAGCTCCTGCTCCTCCTTTCTCACGCTCTCCTACGGCTTGATGTAGAAACGAGCCGCCTCCAAGTCACGCGGGTGCCTCGGCTCTCCGAAGATTGCCGGCCCTCGCTTGTAAGGCCCACGCAAGAAAGGCAAAACAGAAAATGTCAGTCCACAATTATTAAAAATAAAAATGAAAAATAAAATAAAAAGAAAATAAATGCAAATAAAACAAAAGAATAAAATAAAAAGAAAATAAAACAAAAACAAGAAAAGGAATCAAACAAAAGAAAATAAAAAGAAAGAAAAATAAAAATAAAGTTGAAAAAAAGGAAAAACCGAATACTAAGTTGTGCTCCCCGGCAACGGCGCCATTCTGATGAGTGACCCGAGCGACTGGGGTAAAATGGTATCAAGGGTCGTTGCGACCTCCACCACTCGGATCGGACTCAATCAAGAAAAGAAGACCACCAATAGACAAATCAATCAATCAAACAAAACAAGCGGTCTCGCTAATTTATTTTACCTAGTATAGCTACCAAGGTCAAATACAAGGAGCACTTGATGCGAAAGTTACGAAGTAGTCGGGAATCCAAGAAAAGACAAGAAATGACAGTTTTTGATTTTTCATTTTTTATGATTTTTAAAATGAGAAAAAGGATAAAAGAACTCAAAAATCCACACTCCAACAATTATTTAAAGACTCAAAAATACTAAAAAATTCCAAACAAAAACATTTTTGTGTTTTTAAAATATTCAAATATTTTTGTGGATTTTATGGGGTTTTTCTAATTTTTAATTAATTTTCTAAAAATGAAATAAACTCAAAAACAATGACCAATGTCCAGCTAGAATATAAAGGCAAGTTAAAATTACTTAAAATACATATAAAATCCCAACAGTATTTTTATGAGAAACTATAAAATAAAACCTAACTACAACAACTGAAAATACATTTTATGAATTTTTGCTGATTTTCTAAGATTTTTACTCTTTTTAATTTTTAGGGTTTTATAGGTAGAAACAAGATGAAAGTTGCATAGAAATTCAAACAACACCAAAAAGAAAAATGTTTTTTTATAACTTTTTAAGGGTTTTTAATATTTTTAATGGATTTTCTAAAGAAAACATGAACTATTTTTAGTGTTTTTGAATTTTTAAAAATAACAAAATCAATCAAAACAGAACTAAAAATTCACTAAAATTCCTACACCATGGTAAGAGCCATGTGTCAAAATTTCGTGATTTTGGACAATTTTTGCTATTTATTAAATAAACACATAGCATATAGGGACCAATCTGCAAAGAAAACATGTCCTGGGGCTAAATAATAACATGCGTGAAAAATATAGGGTCCAGGCTGCAAATTTTTCCACGGAGATATCAACACATGTCACAATTCATTACTTATAGGGGTATACTTGCAAATATATAAAGTAAAACTTCAATTCATAACAGTAGATAAATCTGAGGTAAATAATGCAAATATCCCAGAAACACGTGACGAAGCACGTGGGTCCACACAAATAGGAATAAAGTGCAAATATAGAAACTACACGTGCTAAAATGCAAAATAGACTAACTGTATACTTTATTTTACAAACTAAATGACAAACTAAATAAAAGCAGGCTAGACTGAGCAAATTACCCATGCAACACGTGAGCTGCGCGTGGCTGGACATGTGGCGTCCGCTGGCTGGGCGTGGACGAACGGCTCTGGAAGCGTCAGGTGACAGATCTGACTGTTGTCAGATGTCAGCTATGTGGGTGGTACAGGACCGTTAGATCTGGCATCTAACGGTCCGACAACTCCAGGCAATGGACGACGAGGATGGTATCTGGCAAGTACGGGCTATAGGACGGTGGAGAGAGGCTCTGGAAGAACTACGCTTGGCCGAGATTCGACGGAGCACTAAGGGAGATCAGATACTCCGATGTACGATCGGTCGGCGCCAAAAGAATCGTGAGGCCCCTCCGCGTTGAATGGTCGGGGCTGATGGAGTCGTCGACGGTCAGATCTACGCGACGATGGCAGGGACCTGGGCGAACTCCGGTGAAGGTGGTCGAAGGTGAACTGGGGTGTCTCCACGCGCGCCAAGACCTGCAAGGGAACGCTCAGACTCAGAGCAAGGCTCCGTTCAGGGTTATTTAGCCTAAAATAGAGAGAAGTGGGGGTGAATGGAAGAAGGGTGAGGGTCTTCGGCGTAGGCGAAGGATGAGACCTATGGCCTAATCCTGGCAATCCAAACAAAGATTAGGATGATCAGATGGCGTGAGAGGATGGAGGGTGAGCAGGGCTGTCGATCTGAACGGGTGAATGCACGTGTCGAGGCTCCGACCGGTGGTCGGAGCTGGAGGAGGTGTTGACGGCGGGGTCGTTACCTCTACATCGCTGCGGCTGGCGGAGGAGGCTCGTCGCGACGGTGCTCCGACCACGGGACTTGAGCTACGGCTACACATCACCTTTCCGACGACCAAAGGTGGTCTTCGATTGCTGTCACCAAGGAAGAGCTTTCTAGGGTATCTGAAGGGTGTGCGACGCGAGCTGAGGAGGCTGGGAGAGGAAATGAAGAATATATAGCACGTCCCAGGTAGCTGGAGGAAATGGATCGGGGCGCGCGAACCGAGGGCGATCCACGACTCCCTAGGGATCTGCGAGGATCATCGATCCGCTAGGGAGACACGAGTAGAGATTCGGGGTGAGAAGGCATAGGATCTGGTCGGAAAAAATGGGAGAATCGGATGCAAAAACCAGATCCGCACAAGGAGAGGTCCGGGAGGGGTAGTTGACCGGAGTCAACATTCCTCCTGGACCAATTAGAAAATAACTAGTCAAAAATATCAAATGATTTTAAATTAAAAAGTGTACAAAATGAAAAATAATTTTTATTTTCTAAACTATTTTTCTGTGATTTTTATTTATTTTAGGAAAAATAATTTATGATATATACAATATATCATATTATATACATGTATAAAATATCTATGAATTTGTACAATTATTTTTATTTTCTTATTTTTACACCAATATTCTAATTTTGCATTTTATTTATTTACAACATAATTTTTGGAGTATAAAATAATTTTTGTTTTATTTTATTAATTATTTACAAGTATAAAATAAATAAGGAGTGATACATATTACATGTATTATGTACAAGGTGAGAGAGAGAGAGAGTTTATTTTATTTTTCTAATTTTATTATATTTTTGGAGATATATACAAAGAAATAAAACCATTTTTATTTTTTATTTTTGTAAAAATAAATTATATACATAAAGGGTGTATATGCACAAGGTTAGAGTGGCCCTATCTCTCTCTACTTATTTTATTTGGCGATCAGGTCCATACTGGACCCTCTCTTGGGTTCAGGTCACTCAACATTTATTCTAAATAATATTCCTTATTTTTTGTTTATTCTTTATTCTTTTATTTATGCACAAATACATGCTAATTATGAAATATTAACAAATGCATGCTTATTGCTAATTTATTGTATTTACAACTATATACAAGATGCTTTGCCAAGATATTTAGCTAAAATAAACGAATAAAGAGTGATGAATGAGGATTCATCAGAGCGCCGGTACTTTGCTGGTCCCAGGTGATTATTGAGGCAACCACAGATCGGGTTTCTACTTCTATTCCTTAAGGGTCGTGCCTCACTCTATTGAATACATTGTGGGCTTTGCTCATTCAATGCAATGAGTTCAATTAATCAATTTTGTTTAGGTCAAGTATTTTTAGTAGTCCCCTTTTTTAATTTTTTTTGTGTTATCACTTGCTTTGAGTAAATTCAATACAAGCGTCTAACTATTTTTGTATTTACTTTGATTCTTATATGATCCAAAAACAGAGGGAGAGAATGGAAAAGCAATGCAAGATGACACTAAGATGGAAATCTCACATTATTGCCTAAATGATGAATGCACAATTAGAAGACTTATAGTGCTTCCTAGCTCTCTCCATGAAGAATGTAAAATATGATTTTTAAACCTATGCTAGATGACAATATGCACATGAAAATCATCCTAAGCAAGTAATTACTACAAGTGAAGAACTAAATGCTGGACACTAAGAATGAAACCTAAGTCTGGTCTTCGACGCCACTCGGTTGCCCATCACAGTGGGTCCTGCAAGAGTTGTATGTGACCTCTCTCGGCACGTGGTTTCAAGACTAGATGTTCAACAATTAATTAAACTAAGACCGAAAGCGAAGACTATAGGTACATGTAAAGATAGTCATGCGTTTCTCCTTAATTTACACGATCAAGCAAACCTAAAATGCTAAGGGCTCATTCCACAAAAAGGAGGAAATAACAAATCACAAAAAACAAAGAAATAAAGTGGGAAAATAGGGAGAACAAAGAGGTAGACGACAAAGAAAACACAAGAAAATTGTGGTGAGCCCCCAGCGAACAAACACTTGGAAATTGGGCTCGAGAGTCCAAAGTCCAAGATACATGTATTATTACAAATTAAGTACGAAAATAAATCACTCTCCCACAAAAGAAAAAAAATCCTATGGCTACTATCTCTCTGTCTCTCTCAAGATCCTCCTGCTCTCTCCTGCCAGCTTCGTCAGAATAGACGGCTCCTCATCCCAAGGCTACATAGAATCACCTAGGCGATCCTCCTCAATCCATAGTCCCTCACAAGAAGTCAAAAGGAGAAGATGTCAGATAGATCACAATTGATAATCAAATAAAAGGAAATAAATGAAAAAATGGCTAAGCAGTAGAAAAAGATAAAACTACTCTACAAACCGATGCTCCCCAGCAATGGCGCCATTTGTTTAACGCGTGTATCGGAGGTGCTAATAATGGTCTAACAAAATCAGACCCACTATCGCTGAGGCGACAGCTCAATACTCATGATCAAGCAACAATTAACCACACAATGACTAAACAATTAATTAGATTGGGCTAAAATTTATTATACCATACTAAAGATGTATAGTGACAAATATCCAGATGTCGAACATACGAAACAAGGGTGTAGAGTGTATGAGATCAAGAAATAAATCGCAAGAATCTATTTTTCCAAACACTAGCTAATTGATTTTTGTGGATTTTAAATTTTATATTTTTTTCAAAAAATATATTTTTAATTGTATTTGATTTTATAATTTTTATTTTCCTTTCTATTTTTTGATTTTTAGTTTCCTTTTTTTCTTTTTTTTAAATTTAAAATATAAGAAAATATAGGATTATAAATACAATATAAGGAAATATAATTATAAATACTACTAAAAAATCCAAACTATATGAAGTAGAACGTTTTTGGTTTTAAAATAATTTTTTACTATTTATGCGATTTTAGGGGATTTTTTGTGATTTTTTATGTATTTTTAAAGTCAAAAATATCCCAAAATAGGAATTAAATAAATAGGCTGACTTGTTTTGGAATTTAAAAAAGAGAAATAAAGTTAAAATTTTCCAAAACTATTTTTAATTAATACTATATATAAAAAGAAAATTTAGAGATAAAAAATGTGTTTTGGGGATTTTTGGGATTTTTTATATTTTTAAAAAGGATTTTGGAGCTTTTTGATTTTTATGAGTTTTATTTTTCAATTTTTAGGAATTTTTAGTCTAGAGTTAGAAAATGCTAATATATATATTGGGAATTTTTAAAATATTTTTTTTTTTATATTTTTTGGTATTTTATAAATCAAGCAAGAACAAAAACGTGCTCTTTTGATTTCTAATAAATATTAAGATGCCTAAAATTAAACTCCAAAAATATGGCATGAATTAACAAGAAATCAGGTACTTAAATCTATTTTTTTGAGATTTTTGGAGCACGGGTGATATTTTTAATAATAGAAAACAACCATATAAACTGTTGAACTAGGAAGGGTATTTTTGCAATTAAAATTAAATGTGAGGGCTTTTCTGCAAATTACCCAAATTATGTAAATAATATTTAAAGTTCTTGGACCAAAATGAAATAGAAATACCCATGAAGGTATACATGCAAAATCACTACCTCACATGGTACCACACATAATGTGACGTGGAATGGACTCAAAAGCAAATATAGGAAATATCGGGGTCTAACTTGTAAATTTTACAAAAAATATTACACTCGAAAAACAACTCACAAGTATGGATAATTAATAGTAAAAAGTTGGGGTTAAATATGTAATTTACTCCAAGCATGCACGTTAGCGGACGGCGAAGACGAACTCACTTATCCACGTGTCGCGTCCACAGCGGTCGATACCGCTTCGCGGATGAGAGGTCCTGATCTGATCCTGGTGTTGATCTGACGGCTCAACAAGGGCTCGATCCAATGGTGGAGGTTAGAACTGACACGGAGGCATGATCAGGTGGTTGCTGCTTCGCACGCAGAATAAGGAAGAACAACAACTTCCCCGTGTTTCGATCCATTATTTTGGGCTACTCCGTCCTCCTTCCTTACTGTGAGACGTCTCCAAAGCCTCTTGCAGTGATCCTACATTTGTGGAGTTCCTTAAATGGCCAAGGACCACTAGAGTGACTCCGACGAGGCCTCGAACCTGGAGCTTCTCTTCAAACTTCAAAAGCCCCTGTAAAGGTGAGTTTTCTTTCCATTTCCTGAAGGAATAGGTTAGGGGCAAAAAGGCAAAGCCAATGATGGCTTCTGGAGGTGGAATGGTTGCGAGATGAGGCAGAGCAAGGATCTCTGGCAAAGGGAGGAGGGAGGAGATCTGACTCCTCGAACTGTGCAAGATCGATGGGAATGAGAGTGTATGGGGTGATCAGCAGGTAATGGGGGAAGAAAGTAAGGGTGAAAGGTGAAACGTAGGCGGTTGGGTATGATCGAGAGCAGGCGGCGGAGCCGTAGCTCCGACGAGATGGAGATTTGGAAAATATGAAAATGAAGCTAGATTTGTCGAAATAAAAAGTGTAACTATGCTAATGCTAACCTAAAAAATAAGAAAATATGGGAGATAAAGTACCCTGGAGAATGTTGCTATCACCAGAGATCGATCAAGGGTTTAAGTCTAGGAGGAGAACGACGGAAGATGGATTAATTTCAAAATGGGTGTGGAAGGAGATGTTATAAGGGCGAACTTTGATTCAAAATAGCTCTCGTCTCGATGCATTTCAGTGCGAACTATCATGCCCATGCACGGAAGTTGTGAAGGAATCGAGCCCTGAATGTGCAAGATTTGGGCACAAATCAAGGTCAAAGATGGGTTTCTCGACACTCTAACACAACCTAGAGTTGAGTTCGGGCAGTTGACCTCAGGTCAACCAACGACCTCGCCTCATTGGGCCACGTCAGCGCGGAAAATGACAAAGCAGGGTAAAAATGAGAAATAATTTAAAATAAATAGTAAATGAATTACTTAAATTTAGGTTATAAAATAAAAAATGTTTATTATTTTATGTAGTATTTTAATATGACTTTTATTTCTTTTTATGGGCTTATTTATTAAGTTAATTTTTAGGGTTTCATTTATAGGTATATTTACCCATATTTTGCTTATTTTATTTTTATTTTATTTTTTGATTTTTATTTTATTTTTTATATTTTATATATTTATAACTTATTTTTATATACATAAATATTTTTTTTGTATTTTACTGATGTTATTTGTACAGTTAAATAAATATAAGTATATAATATAGATATATGTGTGTATTTCATCTATGTATTTATATAGGCTATTTTATTTTTATGTTTAATTTATGGATTTATTTAATTATAAATATGTACATATATTATAAATGATATTTACACAATTATAAAATATAAAATTATAAAAATAATAAATAAATGAATATTTTATTCATGTATACTTTACAATGGGGGTCCAAAACCTAACTTTTGCACCTTAACAACAAATTAAATGAAATAATCTTTATTAAATAGCTTATTATAATTTATATACTATTAAAGTAAGGTTTTGATATATTTTGAGTTTTTATTGAGGATATATGGGTTTTGGGAAGTTTGGGTTTTGGCTTTTTATTCTGAGTATAAAAAGTACATTGTATATTATTTTTGTATGGAATCAATTTTGTATTTTTACTTACTTTTTATCTACAACTTTCATGTACAAAGTTTTTATTTGAGTATAGAAATTAGAAAATAAAATAGGTCCCAAAAATGTAATATTGATGAATAAAAGAATGAGGATTTTAATGGATTTTTGGCCCATGTCTCTCCCTACTTTATTCCTTGTCGACCCAGTCATCAAGATGCCCAGGTCTCGGGGTTTAGGGTCATAAAACACCTTTGGTATTTTATTCTTTTTCTTTTCTTTATTCTTTTATTTTGGCTTTAAATAATGTATTTTATACAATATTATACACTAAATAATGAATGTTAATTTATGCAAAATAATGATATTTACATGCATTTAGCTAGGGTTTAAAGACCAAAATAAAAGAATAAAGGTGATGAAATGGAGTGTTTGCTAGGGACTAGCAAAGGCAAGTATAGGGGGTGATGAATATCCACTTCATCACCTTTATTCTTACAGTTTGGCCTTAAATCCCTAGCTAAATGCATGTATATATCATTAATTTGTCAAAATAAACACTATGTAAATTGTACAAAATACAGTATAAAATACATATATTTATTGTATTTAATTGCAAAATAAAAGAATAAAAGAAGGAAAGAAAAGGAAATGAAACACCATAGGTGTTGAGTGACCTAAACTGCGAGACCCATTCATCATGATGACTTGGTCGATAAGGAATAAAGTATGGGTGATAGGGAAGAAAACTAGTACAGAAAAACACAGAAAACCATGTACAAAATCCTAATTCAATTGTTCAAATATTCTTTTTGGGACTTATTTTATTTTATTATTTTTATACTTCAAATAATACAAATCAACATGAAAGTTGTAGATAAAAATATATATCAAAATATAAAATTTATTTCATTTAAAAATAATGCATACCGTGCTGTCTATACTAAGAATAAAAATCCAAACTTCCCAAACCTTTATCTCCTCCATATGAACTCCAAATTAATTAAAATCACTTTAATTGTATATAACTTTTTACTAACTATTTAATGAAGGTAGTTTCATTTAATTTGGAGTTAAGATGCAAAAGTTAAGTTTTGGACCCTTATTGTATAATATACTTGAATAAGATATTCATTTTATTTATTCTTTATATTATTTAATATTTTTTAATGTTTTATAATTTTGTAAATATTATTTATAATACATCTCCCTAATTAAAATGAAATAAAACCATTAAAAGGAAATAAAACTAAATAAGTCTATTCCAATACATAAATGAATACCCTATACATATACCTATATAATAAATATACATATTTATTCAAAAGTACAAATAACTTCAAAAAAAATACAACAAAAATATATTTAAATGTATTGAAATAAGTTATAAATATATATAAATCATGTGTACAAAATAATGAATTTTAAAATAAAAAATAAAAATAAAATATACAATATATAGGTAAACATACCAATTATTATACATGTAAATAATAACTTGTGATAAAACACCTCTAAAAAATTTATAAATAAATATAAGTAATAAATACTACATAAATTTATGAATATTTTTTATGTTTCAATAAAAAACTTAATTAAATCATATGTTATTTTATATTAATTCTTCAATCTAGTTTTACTTTGGAATTTCATGGTTGGTCCACGTGGACCAACCAAGTGACCAACTAGGTGCTTTCATTTGTTGACCTTGGTCAATTGTACATCTGACCTCGGCCGCCCTTGCCATTCTCACGGGGAGCCATGTTTCTCCCATTTTCTACGCATCACCCATGCATGGTCATCCTCTCCTGCCGCCAAGGATCTTGCCCCTGTGATTGAATTGATCCCTGACGAACTCTCTCTTGCCTGTTCTGCCACCTCTGATCCCTGCATATCCTCGACCCACGTCGACCTCTCCATCTCCACCTACCACCTCTCCTCATCACGCAATCCCTTCTCCAAGTTAATCCATCCTTCACTTATAAATACCACACCTCCGCCCCTTTTGCAAGATTGATTGCTCTTACTCCTTTCTTAGCCACTCAAATTGTGCCTAAAGGTCTTGTACTGGTGACATGAGTGTTGGGTAGCCATTTGTAGTGAGGAGTGAAGGAAGTGGCGCATCCACCATCTCCAGCGAGATCTCCGCCGTGAGGTTCTGCTCCTTGGACTCGGCCAAGTTGAGCCCATTTCCTATCGATTTTAGTTAATATCCTTAGTGTAGATTTCATTTCAGACATTAGTTCCAAGTTTAGATTAGTCTATTAGCGTAAAATCAAATCTGTGCGTGAACCTGGAGCTACTCTCATAGTGATTTGCCTTGTTATTCAACCCACATGCCCCTCATTTCAATCCTAAATACGTTCTTCATCTTTTCCCTCACAAATCCCCCTCGATTATGCTCGAATCGAGGTACATTAGATATCCTTCCACCACCTTCATCGGAGTTCACTCGCTCGCACCATCCACGAGGTTTCATACCTCTGTTTTTGGTCGAGGCGATCACCCCGATTCCTGCATTATTTTTGTCCAGGTCTTGAACCAAGAAGGAGCATCTGGAGCCGACTTCAAAGTCATCTTCCAGCTCCAGGCGAAGGAACCTTCAGGTATCCATCATTGGGACTTGGACTCAATCCAAGGTGACCTGCTGATCTGGATGGCTTTCGGGAATAAGGAGCACCAGTCGACGTGAAGAAAGGAGCTCAAAGTCGTCGGCATTCGAAGATTTAACCAAAGTAGTTAGGTTGTTCTAGGGTGTTCTTCGTGAGCACCCAGGTACAATCGAATCAAGAACAAGGGCCCAAGTCTAATCCTGACCCTTGGATTAAATCGAAATGGTGTGCCTTCCAAAGTCATTGGATCCATCTTAAGTGAGCTAACGTGGCTCACTGTAAGTCATCCTCTTTCGCCTTGATTGGGTAAATATCATAGAGCCCCCTCTACATTTTTATAATTACTAAATAGCTTTGTAAATATTTTATTCTGTTAAAAAATAGTGAACAAACTGCATGTATGCCCTTGAGCCATTCTAAAATTGTAGTTTAGTCCCCCGCCACGTCCTCTCATGTGGCGACCCATGTGCGTGGGTATTTTGCATGTAAACCCTTCCAAGTTCTTGTAATTAGAGTTTAATATTTAAATTTTGACTTCTAGTTCATAACATTTGGGTAATTTGCATATCTTTCCCTGGCTTTTATTTTATTTGCAAGTATACCCCTACTAGTTTAAGTATTTTTTGTGTTTGTTTATATAATTTTTATAAATGTCATCCATGCTCCAAAAATTATGAAAAATGGGTTTTGTGCCTCTTTGCAAGATCTTCCATGTCATATAAATTATTTTACATTTTGTGCTCATTTCCTATTTATTAAAAATCAAAATAGTGTTGTTTATTCCATGTTTAACTTAGAAAATTCGATATATATAACTTTTTCCAAAAATCGCAAAAAATCACCTATTGCTTATTATAGTATTTTATAACTCTAAACCAAAAGTACCTAAAAATAGAAAAAGAAAAATCATAAAAAATTGAAAAGCTCCAAAATCCTTATAAAAATTATAAAAAAACCTCTAAAAATAGAAAAATATTTATTTCTATATCTAAAATTTCTTTATATCACATGCATTCTATTCAAAATAGTTTTAAGGAATTTTAGACTTATTAAATATTTTACCTTAAAACATCCAGTCTATTTAAAAAGTCCCTAATTTTGTATATTTTGGACTTTAAAAATACATAAAAATTAGAAAAAATCCCTGAAAAAATACAAAAACATTATAAAACTATAAAAAATATAAAAAAGTTTCATTCTATAAATTTTTGATAATTTTTAGCTATATTTATAATTATATCATCATATATTGTTTTATATATCTATATATAGTTATATGTAAGTATTACTATTATTATTACATTATAATTATTTTTAAACCCCAACAAAAAGATTGTTCTTATTTATATTTTCTGATTTTAGTATATTTATTATATATATTATATTATATATCTCTTATATTATACTTATTGTATATATATACATATATATATATATTATATATTAAAAAGAAAAGAAATTAAAATTAGAAAAGTAAAAAAATAAAATAGAAATTATAAAATTAAAAAAATATAAGAATTATTTTATTTAATTAAAACCAACAACATTATTAATTAGTTTATTGATTGATTTATTGAGTAAATATTGTACAAATACCTATATTATCTATTTATTATTTATCTATAATAATATACTTGTTACACCGACTTGTCTCTGGTATTCGACACCCTACTCTGCTTATCACTATACACACTTCTTTGTAGGGTTATGATAAATTTTGATTCACACACTTGCTTTTATTTATTGATTCTATTATTGTGTGGATTAATTATTACTTAGCCGCTTGGGCTTAGCGAGAGGTCATTGCATCGACTGCGCTCCAGCCTTTTATGGAGCGTATGATCGTCTCTCTCTCCTCTAAGTTGGTTAAACACATGGTAATCAAACAAGCCTTAAGGGTCCGATATTTAATACAACTGAAATTCACCCCAAGGTCAACACAAAGGGACTACATAATAGCTATGGATAATAGAGTTCAGTTAAACATGTAGAAGCAAAAGTTTTAAGATAGTTAAGGTAAAAAATGGGATAACGCAATCAGCGAGGCCCATGAAGGTTTGGAGGCGAGGGAGTCCTTGATTTTGATAGTTGCAAATTGTTGTCAGATCCTTGGGCGCGAGCTGGGGTAGTCGATCATTTCTTGGCTGCTAGAAAGAGATGTATATCAATAAAAGTAACATCAATGTTAGGGTAATCGGAGATATAAAATTAGGTTGTATGGTCAATTGGAGACATAGATGCGTAGATGATTGGGTTAACATTATATTACAAATTTTAACATTTACGTCGTAAAAAGAGTGCTTATGTATAAAACTCTAACTTATCAGAAAAATACGAAAAAAAACAATTGCACTAGATTTGTCATCTTTTTCCATCGCATTGAGAACTATCTATCAAATGACAGTCTGAGATGTCATGTTACTTAACAACTATTTTACATTAGACAAAGTATATGTGTAAATGTCATGCAAAAATGATATATATAAGGTAAAATGTGTATGCCCTCGAGGGAGAGCTAACTTGACTTCCGTCATCTCTTTTAAAAAAATTTTGGTATTTTTTCAAGACACCTGAGGGATTTTAGATTACACAATATCAACATGTTTTCATTAAAAATTCAATTCATTTCGAGATTCTTATCCCATCCATCAAGTTTATCTTAACATCCTCAAAATTACTAAAATCAATCCCTTCGAGATGGATGGGTTACGATTAGTTGCTTTTACAAAATTTGAATCACATATTTCTCTTATTAATATAATTTAATCTCTCAGGTGTTTTGAAAAAAATACCACAAAAAGTTAAAAAGAGAGACATGGAAACTGTCTTGGCTCCCCATTTGGGGTAACCTCATTTTACCCACATATATAATGCGCGTGGACACACACACACACACACACACATAAGGGACCCTTCCAATAGCACATGATCATTCCTGAGATTAGGAATGTCGCTCCTTTTTTGTAAAAAAAACAACATCACTTTAGTAGAATAGCTAAAAAATTTGTATTAAAACTGCAAATTATAATGCATGACTGTACATTATAGAATACAAAATTGTATATTGTATTTCTACTAAAACAATCGTAAAAAATTGTGTGTTATAATATAAATTATTTACCTATTTTACAAAATTACTAATGTTTTTTAAAAGGGTCACTCTTTCCTTGTATTGTAGGTTGCTCGAAAAGGTTGCATCTCTAAGCTCCTCCAGGGCTGCCAATTCGGCCCTCCTCTGGTCTCCTACACTCACTAGATCCAAAAGTATATCTATGACATCCCAAAGTGACTTGTGTCTCAGCTCAACAGGTAAATGGCAGGGCTTGCCATAAACGAGGCGAAATGGAGACGTACCCAAAGGAGTCTTGAAGGAAGTCCGATATGCCCACAAGACCGAATCCAAAAGCTGTGACCAATCCTTTCGGTCAGGGCGGACTACCTTCTACAATATCGTCTTGATCTCCCTGTTCGACACTTCAGCAAGACCATTGGTCTGATGATGATATGGAGTGACTACTTGATGGTCAATGCTGAACTCACTAGCAAGGGCCTTTACCTTGTCGTTGACGAAATGAGACCCCCGTCATATATCAACACTCTAGGCACCCCGAACCGTGAAATGATATTCTTCCTCAAAAATCTGCATACAGTCCTAGCATCTACGGTTCGGGCTGGGATGGACTCAACCCAACGACTCACATAATC
The DNA here is from genome assembly GCA_037367405.1 of Ottelia alismoides. Lineage (NCBI taxonomy): Eukaryota > Viridiplantae > Streptophyta > Magnoliopsida > Alismatales > Hydrocharitaceae > Ottelia > Ottelia alismoides. The sequence continues at coordinate 15,570 of JAZKJV010000979.1, forward strand.
AACGGCCAACAGAATGTACTCAAATCCCCGACTCTTAGGGAATGGACCCATGAAATCGATGCCCCATGCGTCAAAAACCTCATAGAAGTGAATGGGCTGCATTAGCATCATATCACGCTGTCCACAAGTGCCCATCCTCTGACAGTCAGTACACCTCTTCACGAATTTATCAGAATCCTTAAAGAGGGTAGGCCACCATAGGCTAGATTGGAGCACTTTCTGTGCCGTTCTCCTCCCAGATTAATGTCCTCCTGCCTCAAGCTTATGGCAGTAAGTGAGGACGCTATGGTGCTCCTCCCGAGGAATGCACTGACGCCAGACGCTATCCCCTCCTTCATGATAAAGGATAGGATCCTTCCAATGGTAGAACTTGGCCTTCGCAAGGAAGGTCTCAAGTCGTTGTCTAGGCCAACCTTGTGGAACTTTCTTGGCAACAAGATAGTTCACAATGTTAGCGTACCACGGGAGCGAGGCGATAGCAAGGATCGCCTCATCTGGGAAGGTCTCAGAAATAGGGTCAATCTACTCAGAATCCTCAAGATGCTCTAATCGGGAGAGATGATCTGCCACCACATTCTTGACTCCAGGCTTATCCTTAATTGGAGTAGAAGGATCCACCTAGACAATCTCGCTTTGGCATCCTTCTTTGCCATGAGGTACTTGATGGCGGTATGGTCTGTAAATATAGTCACCTTAGATCCAATGATGTATGATCTGAACTTATCTAGGGAAAAGACTATGGCTAGCATCTCCTTCTCAATGATAGTGTAGTTCCGCTGTGCGGCATCCAATGCACGGCTAGTGTAGTGAATGACAAATGGTACTCCATCCCTCCTCTGTCCCAGCACGACCCCTACGGCAAAATCGGAGGCATCCGTCATGATCTCAAATGGGAGAGACCAATCAGGCGGCTGGAGGACATGAGCCTCAACAACTAGACTCTTGAGAGTCTCAAACGATGCAAGACACTTTTCATCCACAATGAAACTCAGTGTCTTTGGTCATCAAATTAGTCAACGATTGGGCAATCCTACTGAAATCATGAATGAAGCATCGGTAGAAACCGACGTGCCCCAGAAAAGACCGTAACTGTCGCAAGATGGATGGTGGACTGAGTTTCCTAATGATATCCACCTTGGCCGGATCAACCTCCATGCCCCTGTTGGATATGATATGACCAAGCACTGTCCCTTGAGTCAGCATGAAGTGACTCTTCTCCCAAGATAGCACAAGATGGACCTCGATGCATCACTAAAGGATGCAGTCTAGGCAGTCAAGACAAGCATCAAACCCATCGCCATATACTGAAAAGTCGTCCATGAAGACCTCCAAGCACTCACCCACCATGTCTGAAAAGATGGACAACATGCACATTTGGAATGTCGCCGGGACGTTACATAGACCAAAGGGCATCCGTCTGAAAGCATATGTCCCAAAGGGACATGTGAATGTGGTCTTGTCATGGTCTTCGGGCGCAATTGCCACCTGATTGTATCCGGAGTTATCGTCAAGAAAGTAGTAGTGACTCTTCCCATCTAGCCTCTCTATCTGATCAATAAAAGGCAGCGGGAAATGATCCTTCTTGGTGGCCTGGTTCAATCATCTGTAGTCCACACAGACCCTCCAAGAAGTGGGTACCCGTGTAGCAATATCCTCTCCAGACTCACTCACAACTGTAGTGATGCCCGTCTTCTTGGGCACCACATGTAATGGACTAACCCTCTTGGAGTCAGAGATGGGGTAGATAAAATCGGTGCTCCATCATTTCAAGATTTACTTCATGACATCCTCTCTAAGGTTAGGGTTCAGCCGTCGCTGGAACTCACGCGACGGCTTGGCGTCCTCTTCGAGATAGATATGGTGGGAGCATAGGGCCGAACTTATCCCCTAGAGATCAGCTACGCTCCATCCTATCACCTTGTAGTTATTTTCAAGAACCTCCATCAAATGACATTCTTGATCTCCAGTCAAATCCGCTGAGATAATGACTGGGTGCATCTCATGATCGCCCATAAGGAACCTATACTTCAGCGACTGCAGCAAGGGCTTCAGCTCTGGACAATTGGGAGCTGGCGGATCTAGCCTCTGAAAGGTCTGAGTGAAAGCGACCAAATCTGCATGGGAGAACTCTCACTGAACATGAAAATCTGGTGAATACTGCTCTGCTGGTGTATCTGGACTCTTAGTGGGATCAATCTCCACCCTAGCTGCTGGCTTTGTAGGAATCAGACATGGAATCAACTCATCAAACTTTGCCCAATCAATATCTGACTCCGAGGGATCTAAATCTGAATCAAAAGAAATATATACTGCCTCGCTCTCTTGAACACGATCTGCTGCTGATGAATACTCATTCATCACTCTTTATTCTTTTATTTTAGCTAAAAATCTTGGCAAAACAACATGTAGATAGCTGTAAATACAATAAGTTACCAAATAGGCTTGCTTGTGTAAATATTAATAGCATGTATTTGTGCAAAAATAAAAGAATAAAGAAATAAAGAAAAAGAAGGAAATATTAAGAATAAATATTGAGTGACCTGAACCCAAGAGAGGGCCCAATATGGGCCTGATCGCAAAATAAAATAAGTAGAGAGAGATAGGGCCATTCAACCTTGTGTAAAATTCCTTCTTATGTGTATATTTTATTTTCACAAAAATAAAATAAAAAATGCATCTCTAATACATTGTATATATTAAAAAATAACATAAAAATCAGAAAAATACAATTAAAATAAAATCAAAATAAATTCTCTCTCCACCTTGTATAGACCATGTATATAGGAATAATATACCTATGTATTTTACTCATGTAAATAATCAATAAAAAAACATAAAAATTATTTTATACTCTAAATTTTATGTTGTAAACAAATAAAATATAAAATTAGAGTATTTGTACAAAAATAAGAAAATAATAATATAAATTACATAGGTATTTTATACCAGTATATAATATAATATATTGTGTATAACATAATTTATTTTTCATAAAAATAAATAAACATCAGTAAAAAATAGTTTAAATATAAATAAACATTTTTCATTTTGTAAATATTTTAAAATAAAAGCGTTTGCTATTTAATATTTAATTTACAAATCTTTTTCATTTTCTATTTTCTGACTGGTCCAGAGGGATTGTTGACCCCCGGTCAACTCCCCCTCCCGGACCAATCTTCACCCGATCCATTTTGCGACCAATTTCTCCTAATTTTTAGGAACGGATCTGATCCTCTTTCGCCCCGATTTCTTCGTCCGATCCTTCCCCTTGGATCTACGACCCTCGCGGATCCCTAGGGAAGGTTGATCTGCACTAGTTCGCGTGCCCGTGCCCGTTCTTCATCTCCTCCTGGGAAGACCTATAAAATCTTCATTCCTTGTCCCAACTCCGTAGCTCGCGTTTCAAGCCTTCCTTTTGCCCTAGACACCTTCCCTTAGGTGACAGCTATCGGAAGCGCCCTTTGGTGGTCGAAGATAGTGCCTGCAGCCATCGCTCAATGCACGTGGCCGGAGAGCCGCCGCGTTCGAGCCTCCCCGCCTGCCGCAGCGTGGTTGAGGCGAAGACCAACATCGTCGCACCCCCTGGAGCTAAGGATCGTTCTTGGACCCTCAGGTAGACCCCTCATCGATCCTAGTTCTACTTTATCTTAAATCTTTCATCGGACCTCTGCCGGCTCCGACCCAGTGGTCAGAGCTCCATCGTCCACCTTCATCTGCTTAGATAGGACCCCCCGCTCACCGTCATCATCCTTCTGCAGCCTGATCGTCCCGATCTTGGCTATCCGAGCCAAGATTGGGCTAGGTTCCATCCCTAGCCTTCGCCGGAACCTCCGTTCGCCGTTCCCCGTCGCTTCCCTTAGCTTTTTATCCAATAACCTTGGCCGGAGACAACCTCCGAGCAGGAGCTTTCACCCCGCAAGTTGCGTTGCGCGTGGAGACCCCCATTTCTCCTTCAGCCACCCTTGCTGGAGGTCGTCCAGGACCCAATGCCCATCCCGGAGATCTGACCGTTGACGACATCATCCACCACCACCACCCGACGCGGAGGGGCGTCGCGAGTCGAGCCCCACCTCCTGATTCTTCATCAGGCGTCCGGAGCACCACCAGTTCTCCAGCGAACCTCGTCAGGGAGGAGTTCATCCAGGATCCTCCTCCACCATCGGATCGACGCCACCCTCCAGATTGCATCTGGACCGTTCAACGCCTGCTCGTGTCAAGCCGTTAGATCTGACATCTAACGGCCACGTACCCCCCACGTGAGCCCTTTCTCCAAGGCCGTTGGATTCGCCAGGTGTTTTCACCATCACCGCATGTCGCCAGCCACTCAGCGCCAGCCACCTATCGCCCACGTGACCCGCACGCCCCTGCTTGGGTAACTTGCTTTCGTACCCCTGCAGTTTCTTTATGTTTTTATTTAATCTGTAAAATAAATAGTACACTGTGGTCTTTTTGCACTTTGGCCCTTACTGTTTTTACTATTTGCACTTTGGTCCTTCATATATGGTTGCACGTGCATCGTCACATGCATATTTGGATATTTGCAGGTATGCCCTCAGGTTTTCTTGGATGTTATGAAATGAAGTTTTAGTTTTACTATTTACATCCATACCCCTGTGCGTGGGTTTTTGGAAATGTGCTAAATTAATGCGAAATTGCAGTAGGCCCCTGGAACTTTTAAAAAGTGTTATCATTGTGTGCTGTGAGTGTTTGATTGGCTTGAATAAAATAGATATTTTAGTCCAAATTTCATGAAATTTGGACGCCACTGTGTAAAATTTTTCTTGAATTTTTGAGCCCTTTTTATTTTCATTTTCTATTTTAAAAGTTAAAAAACCTCTAAATTTGCTTCTGTTTAAATTGAAAAATCAACTAAAAATATTAAAAACCCACTAAAAAATCCAAAACAAATACTGTGTGTTTGTTTTGTTGTGTTTTTGATTCAATGCAATTTTTGTTTGATTTGGATTTATAAAAGCCTTAAAAATTGAAAAACACTAAAAAACTTATAAAAATCACTAAAAATTCAGAAAAATAAAAAATACAATTTCTTCTTCTGGAGTTTGGTTTTTATTTTTATTTTGCAATAAAATTATTGCTTGAATTTTATAGGCTAATTTACTATTTTTAAATAGCCTTTAGATTCTGGCTGCACATTGTCTTTGATTTTTATTATTGTTTCATTTTTATAAAATTAACTAAAAATCAGAAAAATATAAGAAAAATATCAAAACACTTGAATATTTGCAAAACCAAAAAATATTTTTATTTTAATTTTCTCGTCTGTTTTGATGTGTTAAATAATTGTTGGTTTGTGCTCTTTTTGCCTTCTTTTACATTCTTTCTTAAATTAAAAATCACAAAAAATTTAAAAATATAAAAAAATCCACCAAAAATATTTTATTTCTTTTATTTTTGATTCCCGATCACTTCGTAGGTTTTCCCCCAATCTGTGCTCCTTATGTTCGACCCTTATAGCTATACCACGTAAAATAAAATAGTGAGACCGCTATTTGCTTTATTTGCTTGATTTTATATTTGGGCTCCCCCTTTACAGCTCCTTCCTCGCTTCCACGGACTTGCCACTGAGGAGCCGCACCTTCATCTCCAGGAGTTTGAGATGATCTGCAGCACTGTCTACAATCGCAGCGTGGACGAGGACACCATCAAGATGATGGCTTTCCCTTTCTCCCTTGTCGATAGAGCAGCCAACTGGATGAAGCATCTCGAAGATTCGTGACTACATGGGAATAGCTCCGGAACGAGTATCTCAACAAGTATTATCCACTCGGCCGGTCTAATGCAGCTAGGGCCCTGATCGGCAATTTCTCCATGCTCCCCAACGAGCAGTTTTACGAGGTATGGGATCGCTTCAGGGAGCTTACAGACCAGTGCCCCCATCATGACATATCCAAGCCCAACCTTGTTCAGAGCTTTTTTTGCGGGCTTACACCGGAGCTGCAGGGGTTAGTGAATGCATCCTGTGGGGGCTCGTACTTCGCCAAGGATGATGATTAGGTCTGGGCCATCTATGAGGAGATGGCTGAGAACTATACAGTGATGTCCCAGACCAGGTTATAGACTCAGGGGAAGCCCCAGCCACAGGCCGTATCCTATCAGAGGATAACACGAGTCGATGTCGGTTCTCTACTTCGTCAGCGGCAACAACATAGGCAGAGTCGACAGCCGCTGACATGGGTATCATCAGCGAGAAGCTGGACAAGATCGAGTTGATCGAGAAGAAGCAGTGTCAGGGCATGCCATAGATAGATCAGATGGCACAGACATTGAGTGACCTGAAGACCCAGATCATGTGTCTCCAGGAGGCACAGACAACTTCTCAGCCCCGTCTCAGGTCACAGGCAGACCCAGGCAGCAGCAATAGCTTGACCCAGCCTTCCGCCCACTACCGATAGGTCCACCATGTCCAGGCGGAGCCGTATCAGCAGTCGCAACAGTAGTACATCCAGTCGCCACCATCTCAGGATAGCCAGATGGTGGTGTATCAGTCGGACCAGCCCCTGGCGGTACTCCCCCCACCCACCTACGAGAAGGAGTCGTTGATGGATGTCAACGGGATATGGTATGACCGACCCCAGCCTGGGATCCGATGAGACCATACCGGATTCCGTTGGAAGACTGGAGGTACCAGTTCCCAGTAGCAGCCTCCAGTTCAGGGTGGCCAGTATGGCCAGCAGCGAGAGCAGCACCAGTAGCCCGAGTTCCCACACCAGCAGCCACATCACCAGTCATATCAACAGCATGGTCCTCGTCCCTACCAGTAGGGACAGTCTTGGAGGCAGCCACAACAGCCTCAGTAGTATCAGTCTCAGCCTCCTTATCTCTCTCACCAGCAACAACAACCTCATTACCAGAGAGGCCACCCGTCAGGTTCTCATGGGCCCGCCTATGAGAACCCTGCCTTGGACGACTTAGCCCGCTTCATCTCCGAGCAGCAGGACACTTTCCGATGGGAGATGGATGAGTTCAGAAAGGAGATGAGAGAGATTGTGAAGGGAAAGGCTGCCATTCCTGCCCAGATCGAGCCTAATCCGAACAACCTCAAGAGGAAATCTGAACAGGTAGAGTTTACAGAGGTTACCACTCCTAGTGATTCCCTTGGTGATATTAGTGCATACATGTTTGATGCTGATTTTGTTACACTTTGGAGCGGTAGGATGCCAGCCGGCGGTGCCTCATCTGAGCGGCAACCCCATGCAGCTTCAGGAGCACCGGACGAGGAGGAGAGCAGTGCTGATGCCACTCAAGATCATGATGATGACGGTGGTGCCGACGCCACCAAGGATGTTGATCCAGATGATGGCACTGAGGCCGTCGCTTCACCAGATGGAGGAGGTGGTACTGGTGCCACCAGAGTTGCCGAGCCAGAGCACTGTACTGATGCCACTATTTTAGATATCGAGGGTGGTGCTGAGGCCACCATTTCCAGTTCTACTCCTGTTTCTTTTCATTCAGTTCCTGTATCTCAGGATGATTGTGCGAATAAAAGAAAGGGTTTATCATTTACGAGACCATCTGTGTTGATTGATGATTTGTGTATGGATTCTATTTTGCCACAACAGTATAGAACCGATCCTAGTCCTTCATCTGAGAAGGACCCAGCTGTTCTCCGCTTGGCTAAGGGGACCAAAGAAAATCCTAAAAAGTCACACCAGCTAGAGTTCAACCAGCAGATGATGGACATATTTCACATACAGCTGACTCTACAGGAGGCCTTGGAGCACATCCCTCTCTTCCAGAGGAACCTCAGAGACAGGACTACCATTCGCAGGAAGAGGAGGAACCACCAGTCATAGATCCATGTGCTCACTCGCGCCACTTGCTTCGCCATCCAGAACCGTCTGCCAGCCAAGAGGCCAGATGCAGGAGCCCCTTATGTCAAATGACATATTCATGAGAAGAGGTTTGACCGTACTCTATTAGACAACGGTTCTTTGATCAACCTACTTCCAGCAGCCTTACTCAACCGATTCAAGTTGGGCCCTCTACGACAGAGCAAGACGATCCTTCAGTTTGCTGATCGATCTGTCAAGAGGCCGAAGGGGTTGCTGAAGGACGTTGTCGTCACGATTCATGGCCTGAAATTCCCCGTGGACTTCATTGTATTGGACATGGAGATCCCCGAGTCCGTGACAGATACCCCCATCATTTTAGGACGCCCGTTCTTGGCCACAGCCAAGGTAGTGTCCGATCATGATAGCGGGAAGGTATACTTTCACGTCAAGGGTGAGAGTATACAAATAAAGACAATCGAGGAGACTAGAGCCAAAGATTCAGCTTGCTCAGAGCCACCTTCAGATTCAGAGCAGATGACAGAGGCAGAGCGATACATCCACCAGGATTGTGATTTTGTGATCACAGACGATGATGCAGTTTGGGAAAACCCAGTTTCACAAGCCATCCTCTCACCTTCAGAGTCTGCTGATGCACATATGCCAACAGAGGAGAGCTTGGAGAGCACATTCCTGGCACAGGATACATTTCAAGCAGCAGAGCCGATTCTCGATAGCGAGGCAGTTTCTTCTTTTCAGACTGATTCAGATCCCTCGGAGTCAGACATAGAATGGGCAGAGTTCGATGATTTGATACCGTGTCTGACTTCCACAGAGCCAGCAACTAGGGTGGAGACTGATTCCATGTAGAGAAGAGATACACCAGCCGAGCAGTCTTCACCAGATTCGGATTTTCAGCGAGATTTCTCATTCTCCCATGCAGATTAGGTCGCATTCACTCAGACTTTTTAGAGGCCAGATCTGCCAGCACCCAGTTGTCCAGAACTGAAGCCTTTGTTGTCATCACTGAAGTATAGGTTCCTTGCGGGTGAGCATGAGATGCACCCAGTCATTATCTCAACGGATTTGACTGGAGAGCAAGAATCCCATCTGATGGGGGTTCTTGAAAAGAACCGCAAGGCGATAGGATGGAGCGTAGCTGATCTCCAGGGGATAAGTTCGGCCCTGTGCTCCCACCATATCTATCTCGAAGAGGATGCGAAGCCGTCGCGTGAGTTACAGCGGCGGCTGAACCCGAACCTTCGAGAGGTTGTCATGAAGGAGATCTCGAAATGGTGGAGCGCCGATTTTATCTACCCCATCTCCGACTCCAAATGGGTCAGTCTTCTACATGCGGTGCCCAAGAAGACAGGCATCACCACAATTGTTAGTGAGTTTGGAGAGGAGATCTCTACCCGGGTACCCACTTCTTGGAGGGTCTGTGTGGACTATAGACGATTGAACCAGGCCACTAAGAAGGATCATTTCCCGCTGCCTTTTATTAATCAGATTATAGAGAGGCTAGCCGGGAAGAGTCATTACTGTTTCTTGGACGGGTACTCCGATACAATTAGGTGGCCATTTCGCCCGAAGACCAGGACAAGACTACATTCACCTGTCCCTTTGGGACATATGCTTTCAGATGGATTCCCTTGGGTCTTTGTAACGTCCCGGCAACATTACATAGGTGCATGTTGTCCATCTTTTCGGACATGGTGGGTGAGTGCTTGGAGGTCTTCATGGACGACTTATCAGTCTATGGCGATGGGTTTGATGCTTGTCTTGACTGCCTAGACCGCGTCCTTCAGCGATGCATTGAAGTCCATCTTGTGCTTTCTTGGGAGAAGAGTCACTTCATGGTGACTCAGGGGACAATGCTTCACCATATCATCTCCAATAGGAGCATGGAGGTTTATCCGGCCTAGGTGGATATCATTAGGAAACTCAGTCCACCGTCCAACTTGCGACAGTTACGGTCTTTTCTGGGGCACATCGGTTTCTACCGACGATTCATTCATGATTTCAGCAGGATTTCTCGGCCGTTGACTGATTTGCTGACGAAAGACACCGAGTTCATTGTGGATGATAAGTGTCTAACGTCATTTGAGACTCTCAAGAGTCTAGTTGTAGAGGCTCCTGTCCTCCAGCCTCCTGATTGGTCTCTCCCATTCGAGATCATGACGGATGCCTCCGATTTTACCGTAGGGGCCGTGCTGGGACAGAGGAGGGATGGAGTACTATTTGCCATACACTACGCTAGCCGAACTTTGGATGCCTCTCAACAGAACTACACCGTCACCGAGAAGGAGATGCTAACCGTAGTGTTCGCTCTAGATAAGTTCAGATCGTACATCATTGGATCTAAGGTGACCATTTACACAGATCACACCGCCATCATGTACCTCATGGCAAAGAAGGATGCCAAAGCTAGATTGACCAGATGGATCCTTCTACTCCAGGAGTTTGACATAGAGATTAAGAATAAGCCCGGAGTCAAGAATGTGGTGCCGGATCATCTCTCCCGATTAGAGCATCTTGAGGATTCTGAGCAGATTGAGCCTCTTTCAGAGACCTTCTCAGATGAGGCGATCCTTGCTATCGCCTCTCTCCCATGGTACGCCGACATTGTGAACTATTTTATTGCCAAGAAAGTTCCACAAGGTTGGCCCAGGCAACGACTTGAGACCTTCCTCGTGAAGGCCAAGTTCTACCATTGGGAGGATCCCGTCCTTTATCATGAAGGGGGGATAGCTTCTGGCGTCGGTGCTTTCCTCAGGAGGAGCACCATAGCATCCTCACTTACTGCCACAAGCTTGAGGCATTAGAACATCACTTTGGGAGGAGAATGGCACAGAAAGTGCTCCAATCCGGCCTATGGTGGTCTACCCTCTTCAAGGACTCTGATGAGTTCGTGAAGAGGTGTACTGACTGTTAGAGGATGGGCACTTGTGGACATCGTGATATGATGCTGATGCATCCCATTCACTTCTATGAGGTTTTGAACACATGGGGCATCGATTTCATAGGTCCATTCCCCAAGAGTCAGGGATTCGAGTACATTCTGTTGTCCGTGAATTATGTTAGTCGTCGGGTTGAGGTCATCCCTGCCCGACCGCAGATGCTAGGACTGTATGCCGATTTTTGAGGAAGAATATCATTTCATGGTTTGGGGTACCTAGAGTTTTGATATCTGACAGGGGGTCTCATTTCGTCAATGACAAGGTAAAGGCCCTTGCTAGCGAGTTCAGCATAGACCATCGAGTAGCCACACCGTATCATCCTCAGACCAATAGTCTTGCTGAAGTGTCGAATAGGGAGATCAATACTATTCTGCAATAGGTCGTCCGCCCTGACCAAAAAGGATTGGTCACAGCTTTTGGACTCGGTCTTGTGGGCATATAGGACGTCCTTCAAGACGCCTTTGCGTACATCTCCTTTTCGCCTCGTTTATGGCAAGCCCTGTCATTTACCTGTTGAGCTGAGACATAGGTCACTTTGGGCAATCACAGATATACTTTTGGATCTAGTGAGTGTAGGAGATCTAAGGAGGGCAGAGTTGGCAGCCCTGGAGGAGCTTCGAGATGAACCTTTTTGAGCAGCCTACAATATAAGGAGAAAGTGAAGGAGTGGCATGATTCTCATATCAGCCACAAACAGTTTAAGCCAGGACAGAGAGTATGGTTGTTCGATGCTAGGCTATGATTATTTCCAGGGAAGTGCAGAGCAAATGGTAGGGACCCTATCTGGTCGGAAAGGTACACGACAACGGAAGCATCGACATATCTGAGTTGTCATCTGAGTCTACCTTTCGTGTTAACGGGCAGCGGCTCGAACCATATCTAGATCATGAGCGCTGGTCATTGATGTTGCCCCTATTCATTTTGCGTGAGATGTGGTCTCTTGACTCACATCTATTGCATCTCGCGCCTGATTATCAATGTTCTCCCGACTTGTATAGATCCAGATGTCCATATCACACTATTCTTCAGTCCAACACCCCATCTGCATCTTTGATTATGCTATACTTAGGGTGCACTTTACCCTAAGTATGGGAGGGGGGTATGAGACTTTTGATTTCCTTTTGATTATTTTCTATCTCTGTTTTGCCGCCTATACATAGGGATATTTTACCCTAAGTATAGGGAAGGTAGACCCTATACATTCTCCCACTTGGATTTCCCTTTGTGTACAACCTACTATACTTAGTATTACTTGATCCTAGGTATAGGAGGAAACCCGAGATCTTTTCCATTCTATTCTTTCATTCATCTTTGTAGTATAGCTTTTCCTTTTCACTTCCCCTATACTAAGCACGAGTTATGTCTTCTTCATCACTCTTGATTCACTCTGAGGACATCGTTCGAGCTAAGTATAGGGGGTGTCGTATATATTTCATATATACTTTAGCCATAACTCGTACTTTGTGTGAGTGTGTTAATAAATAAAAAATGGCTAAAAATCCTTAAAAACTCATAAAAATTAAATTTTTTTCTTGTACATAAAATTCTTTATTGCACATACATAGCTATTTATAAAATTATTTTTGTAAAAATGTTTGTAAAAATCTTTTGTATGTAAAGATTTTGTAAATATTTTCATATCAAAATTATGTATATAGTACAATTTTTTGTAAAATGTTTCAAAAACAAAAGTTTGCTAAAACCTTATGTAAATGTGTGTAAATATTTTGCAAAACTTCTGCATTCATGCATACATCCATGTTTTCAAACAGTTTTAAAAAAAAATTGCACATTTTCAAAAATTTTGCATACTTTCAAAAATTTTCAAAAATTGCATCTTTGTAAATATTTGTACAGTTTTTCTGAATCATAGTTGATATTTAAACTTGCTTGGAATTAAATTGAAAAATGGAGCTTGGTTAAGATCTTAATCCACCTAATTCTAAGAGGAACCTTAGAGGGCTTAGGGTTGAGACTTTTCAGGTCCATGGTGACTTAATTCTTTGAGTCCACTAGGCTATGATCATATGTTATCTTGATGAGCCTAAGTAGAACACTTAACAACACACGCATGACTCTCACAGACAATGGCTTTACTCGGACCAGCACTTTACACCTAGCTCTCTACGGATGAAGTGGTGAGGAGGTAGTCTTCTTTGACTTGGGGTAGCATATGAGGGTATTACTTCTAGGCAGAACCTCTCTTCTTCTTTTAGTGAAGGAAGTGCATCTCAACTTGGTCTGGTAGCTATGAGGTATAAAGACAGGAGTTGTGGGTTGCAATAAAGCTTTAAAAGAGGGATAGTCTACTGGCTCAAGAGGAAAAACTCCTTATGTATATATGCTGCACCATGTAGATATGTTGTACATATGCACATCAAAAAAATGTGCAAAAAGAAAAGAACTCCAAAAAAAGTGGTGGGCCTGATAAAAAATGAAATATCCACCGGAGTGTATATAGTCAAATAAAGAAAAGCTTATGTTACCCATGCCCATCTCATGAAGCTTGCAGCAGGGAGACTTAGCTACACTGGTTGGGCTCCCTAGGATACATGGCTACACTGGCCATGGTCCATTCTCTTCTTCCTCTTCTTCTTGAGCCGGTTGAACTTGAACTTAGAAGGGAATACCCCGCTCCCCGAGGAAAGAGTTGCCAGACTAGGGTATTAGAGTTACCTTATTGAGGGGGGTTGTCACTTTGGTATTTCTAAGGTGGGGAGCCATATATCACTTACACAGTACAAGAAAAATTCATAGTCATCAGAGTTTGTGTATGTAGACTTGTTCTGATCTGGATTGCTGAGGAGTCTTGACCATAGATTGGTGGAACTTAGAGGCTGTTGAGTTTTAAACCTAAGTCCAAATAAGGTTCTGACAAATTAATAATCCAAAGATCTGAATGAGCTCCATACTTTAATTTAATGAAGACAAGTTTAATAATCAGCATTGATTCACCTTCTTTTTCTTCTTTTTTCTTTTCCTTTTTCTTTTTCACTTCTTTTTCAAATAAGTGTTTGCTAAGGGACTAGAAAAAGTAAAGTATGGGGGGGGGGTGATGAATACTCATTCATCACTCTTTATTCTTTTATTTTAGCTAAAAATCTTAGCAAAACAACATGTAGATAGCTGTAAATACAATAAGTTACCAAATAGGCATGCTTGTGTAAATATTAATAATTAGCATGTATTTGTGCAAAAATAAAAGAATAAAGAAATAAAGAAAAAGAAAGAGATATTTAGAATAAATATTGAGTGACCTGAACCCAAGAGAGGGCCCAATATGGGCCTGATCGCAAAATAAAATAAGTAGAGAGAGAGATCGGGCCATTCAACCTTGTGTAAAATTCCTTCTTATGTATATATATATATATATTATTTTCACAAAAATAAAATTAAAAATGTGTCTCTAATATCTTTATATATTTCTAAAAATAAAATAAAAATCAGAAAAATACAATTAAAATAAAAACAAAATAAATTCTCTCTCCACCTTGTACATACCGTGTATATAGGAATAATACACCTATTTATTTTACTCTTGTAAATAATCAATAAAAATAACATAAAAATTATATTATATTCTAAATTTTATGTTGTAAATAAATAAAATATAAAATTAGAGTATTTATACAAAAATAATAAAATAAAAATAATAATATAAAATACATAGGTATTTTATACTTGTATATAATATAATATACTCTATATAACATAATTTATTTTTCATAAAAATAAATAAAAATCACTAAACAATAGCTTGACAATAAATAAACATTTTTCATTTTGTAAATATTTTAAAATAAAATCGTTTGCTATTTTATATTTAATTTACAAATCTTCCTCATAATCTATTTTCTGATTGGTCCAGAGGGATTGTTGACCCCCGGTCAACTCCCCCTTCCGGACCAATCTTCCCCCGGATCCATTTTGCGCTCGATTTCTCCTAATTTTCAGGAATGGATCTGATCCTCTTTCACCCCGATTTCTTCGCCTGATCCTTCCCCTTGGATCCACGACCATCGCGGATCCCTAGGGAAGGTCGGATCTGCACCGGTTCACGTGCCCGTGCCTGTTCTTCATCACCTCCTGGGAAGACCTATAAAATCTTCATTCCTTGTCCCAGCTTTGTAGCCCGCACCGCAAGCCTTCCTTTTGCCATAGAAACCTTCCCTTAGGTGACAGCTACCGGAAGCGCCCTTTGGTGGTCGAAGAGAGTTCCTGCAGCCGTCGCTCAACGCACGTGGCCGGAGAGCCACCACGTTCGAGCCTCCCTGCCTGCCGCAGCGTGGTCGAGGCGAAGACCAACATCGCAACACCCCCTGGAGCTAAGGATCATTCTTGGACCCTCAGGTAGACCCCTCATCGATCCTAGTTCTACTTTATATCAAATCTTTCATCAGACCTCCACCGGCTCCGACCCAATGGTCGGAGCTCCATCGACCTCCTTCATTCGCTTAGATAGGACCCCCCGCTCGCCGCCATCATCCTTCCACAGCCTGATCATCCCGATCTTGGCTATCCGAGCCAAGATTGGGCTAGGTTCCATCCCTTGCCTTCGCCGGAACCTCCCTTCGCCATTCCTCGTCGCTTCCCTTAGCTTTTTATCAAATATCCTTGTTCGGAGACAACCTCCGAGCAGGAGCTTTCACCCCGCAGGTTGCGTTGCGCGTGGAGACCCCCATTTCGCCTTCAGCCATCCTCGCCGGAGGTCGTCCAGGACCCAATGCCCATCCCAGAGATCTGACCATTGACGACAACATCCACCACCACCACCCGACGCGGAGGGGCGTCGCGAGTCGAGCCCCACCTCCTGATTCTTCATCAGACGTCCGGAGCGCCACCAGTTCTTCGGCGAACCTCGCCAGGGAGGAGTTCATCCGGGATCCTCCTCCACCGTCGGATCGATGCCACCCTCCAGATGGCATCTGGATCGTTCAACGCTTGCTCGTGTCAGGTCGTTAGATCTGACATCTAACGGCCACGTACCCCCACGTGCACCCTTTCTCCAGGACCGTTGGATTCGCCAAGTGCTTTTGCCATCACCGCACGTCGCCAGCCACTTAGCGCCAGCCACCTATCGCCCACGTGACCCGCACGCCCCTGCCTGGGTGACTTGCTTCCGTACTCCTACAGTTTCTTTATGTTTTTATTTAGTCTGTAAAATAAATAGTACACTGTGGTCTTTTTGCACTTTGGCCCTTACTGTTTTTACTATTTGCACTTTGGTCCTTCCTGTATGGTTGCACGTGCATCGTCTCGTGTATATTTGGATATTTGCATGTATGCCCTCGGGTTTTCTTGGATGTTATGAAATGAAGTTTTAGTTTTACTCTTTACATCCATACCCCTGTACGTGGTTTTTTTGGACATGTGCTAAATTAATGTGAAAATTGCAGTAGGCCCCTGGAACTTTTTAAATGTGTTATCATTTAGTCCCTAAAACTTCTTTTTCTTTCATATTAGTCCCTGTGTGCCGTGAGTGTTTGATTGGCTTGTATAAAATAGCTATTTAGCCCAAATTTCATGAAATTTGGACACGTGGCTCCTGCCACTGTGTAAAAATTTCCTTGAATTTTTGAGCCGTTTTTGTTTTCATTTTCTCTTTTGAAAAGTTAAAAAACCTCTAAATTTGCTTCTGTCTAAATTGAAAAATCAACTAAAAATATTAAAAACCAACTAAAAAATCCAAAAGAAATACTGTGTGTTTGTTTTATTGTGTTTCTGATTCACTGTAATTTTTGTTTGATTTGGATTTATAAAAGCCTTAAAAATTGAAAAACACTAAATAACTTATAAAAATCATTAAAAATTCATAAAAAATAAAAAATACAATTTCTTCTTCTGGAGTTTGGTTTTTATTTTTAGTTTACAATAAAATTGTTGCTTGAATTTTGTAGGCTATTTTACTATTTTTAAATAGCCTTTAGATTCTGGATGCACAATATCTTTGATTTTTATCATTGTTCATTTTTATAAAATTAACTAAAATCAGGAAAATATAAGAAAAATAATAAAAACACTTGAATATTTGCAAAACCCAAACATATTTTTATTTAATTTTCTGGTCTGTTTTGATGTGTTAAATAATTGTTGGTTTGTGCTCTTTTTGCCTTCTTTTACATTTTTTTTAAATTAAAAATCACAAAAAAATTAAAAATATAAAAATCCACCAAAAATATTTTATTTCTTTTATTTTTGATTCCCGACCACTTCGTAGGTTTTTCCCAATCCATGCTCCTTGTGTTCGACCCTAGTAGCTATACCAGGTAAAATAAAATAGCGATACCGCTATTTGCTTTATTTGCTTGATTTTATATTTGGTGGTCTTCCTTTTTCCTTATTGACTTAGCCTCGCGGTTTGGGTCACAACAACCCTGATTTACACCTTAACCTAGATCGCAGGAAATTTTGAGTCATCAGCTGCCTGAAAGGTGTCCTCTACCAAGAATGCGCTCTCCAAGCTCTCCTCTACTGGAATCTGTGCATCAGCAGGATCTGAAGGTGAGAGGATGGCTCGTGAAATGGGGTCTGACCAAGCTGCTTCATCGTCTGTGATCACAAAATCACACTCCTGGTGGACGTCTCGCTCTGCCTCTGTCATCTGCTCTGAATCTGTAAGCTGCTCTGAGCAAGCTGAATCTCACACTCTGATCTCATCGATCGTCTCTATTTGTATACTCTCACCCTCGACGCGTAAGTATACCTTCCCGCTATCATGATTGGACACTGCCTTGGCTGTGGCCAAGAACAGGCGTTTAAAAATGACGGGGGTATTGGTCACAGACTCATGGATCTCCATGTCCAACACAGTGAAGTCCACGGGAATTTCAGGCCCTGAATTATGATGACCACGTCCTTCAGTAACCCCTTCGGCCTCTTGACAGATCGAGCAACAAACTGAAGGACCGTCCTTCTCTATCGGAGAGGGCCGAACTCGAATCGGTCGAGTAAGGCTGCCAGAAGAAGGTTGATAGAAGAGCTGCTATCTAATAGAGTCCGATCAAACCTCTGCTCATCTATGTGCCATCTTACATAGGGAGCTCCTACATCTGGCCTTTTGGCTGGCATACGGTTCTGGATGGCGAAATAGTTGGCATGAGTAAGCACATGGATCTTTGAATGATGGTTCCTCCTCTTCCTGCAAATAGTGGTCTTCTCTCTAAGGTTCCTTTGGAAGAGAGGGATGTGCTCCAAGGCCTCCTGTAGAGTCAGCTATATCTGGAATCTGTCGATTATCTGCTTGCTGAACTCTAGCTACTGGGATTTTTTTGGATTTTCTTTTTTGGTCCCCTTAGCCAAGCGGAGTGCTTGGGGGAAAGGGGATGGATGGGCCCTCCTTAGATGGAGGGCTAGGATCGGGTCATTACCACTGTGGCAAAGAAGAATCCATACAAGCATCTCCATGAATCACAGATGGACTCATAAATAAAGAACCCTTTCCTTTATTACATTTTCCAGAATAGTCCTGAGATGCAACGACAGAAGGAAATGCAACAGGAATAGAAATGGTGGCCTCAGTACCACCCATGGCATCTGGACTCGCAGCATCAACATCACACTCTGGCTCAGCATCAAATCTAGTGGCATCAACACCACCTCCTGCATCTGGTGAAGTGACGGCCTCAGTACCGTCAGTTGGATCAAATATCCTTGGTGGCGTCAGTACCACCGTCATCAACATCAACCTGAGCGGCATCAGCATCACTCTCCTCCTCGTCTGGCGCTCCTGAGTCTGCATGTGGTCGTCACTCAGATGAGGCACCGCTGGCTGGCATCCTACCTCTCCTAAATGTAACAAAGTCGGCATCAAAATGTATGCAAAAATATCGCGAAGTGAGTCATTAGGAGTGGTAATCTCTGTAAACTCTACCTGCTTAGACTTCCTCTTCAGGTTGTTCGGGTTTGGCTCGATCTGAGATGGTATGGAGGCCTTGCCCTTCACTATCTCCCTCATCTCCTAACGGAACTCGTCCATCTTCCGCCTGAAGGTAGCCTGCTGATCGGAGATAAGGCGGGCTAGATCATCTAAAGCTGGGTTCTCATAGGCAAGCCCATGAGAACCGGACGGATGTCCTCTCTAAAAGTGAGGCTGCTGCTAAGATGGATGAGGGGTATACTGTGGATGAAACTACTGAGGCTGCTACTGTTGCCTCCATGACTATCCCGACTGATAGGGACGAGAACCATGCTGCTGGTAAGGTGGATGTGGCTGTGGGAACTAGGGCTGCTGCTGCTGCTCGCTGAACTGGCCACTCTGAACTGGAGGCTGCTGCTAGGAAGAGGTACCTCCGGCCGACCAACGGAATCCAGGATGGTCTCGTCGGATTCCAGGCTGAGGTCGGTCATACCAAATCCCGTTGACGTCCATCAACAGCTCCTGCTCGTAAGTGGGTAGGGGAAGAACCGCTAGGGGCTGATCTGGCTGGTAGACCACCATCTGGTTGTCCTGAGATGGTGGTGGCTTGACATACTGTTGCTGTTCTTGCTGCTGGAATGGCTCCTCCTGAATCTGATGCACCTGTCAGTAGTGGGCAGAGGGCTGGGTCGAGCTGCTACTGCTGGGATCTGCCCGTGACCTGAGATGGGGCTGAGAAGCCATCTGTGCCTCCTGGAGACACATGATCTGGGTCTTCAGGTCACTCAGCGTTTGTGCCATCTGATCTATCTGAGTCATGCCCTGGCACTGCTTCTTCTCAATAAGCTCGATGCGGTCCAACTTCTCGCTGATGATCCCCATATCAGCGACCGTCGACTCTGCCTGTGATGCGGTTGCTGATGATGTAGATGGACCGGCATCGACCTGTGCTATCCTATGATAGGACACAACTTGTAGTGTGGGCTTCCCCTGTGCATATAGTCGGGTCTGGAACATCACCATATAGTTCTCCGCCATCTTCTCATAGATGTCCCAGACCTGATCCTCATCCTTGGCGAAATAGGAACCCCCACAGGATGCATTGACTAGCCCCTGCAACTCCGGTGTAAGCCTGCAGAAGAAACTATGGACAAGGTTGGGCTTGGATAAATCATGATGAGGGCACCGGTCTATGAGCTCCCTGAACCTATCCCATGCCTCATAAAATTGCTCGTTGGGGAGCATGGAAAAGTTGTTGATCAGGGCTCAAGCTGCATTTGTCCAGCCGAGTGGATAGTACTTATTCAAGTACTCGTTCCGGAGCTGTTCCCAGGATGTGACGAATCTCCCTAGGTGCTTCAGCCAGTTGGCTGTTCTGTCTACGAGGGAGAACGGAAAGGCCATAATCTTGATGGTATCCTCACCCACGAGGCGATCATGGATAGTACTGCAGATCATCTCAAATTCTTGGAGATGGAGGTGTGGCTCCTCTGTGGCGAGTAAGTGGAATCGAGGTAGAAGCTGGATAGTCTGAGGTGGGAGCTTGAAATCTCCCAAAATGGCAGGCATCTGTATCCATCTATGGGTTAGAGTTGCACCAGGGTTGTGCGACTCTCTCATCGGTCATGCAGGTGCTGCTAGCTGTGCTGTCTCCTCAGGCTCTCCATCAGGGTTGTTTCCTCCTCCACCGGCTCTGCGCTGCTCTCTGTCGGCTCTCATCTGCTCCAACTCTCGGCGCATATCCACCATGAAAGCCCCCTGGTCCCTGATGTGATGCTGCATGGTCTCTAGGGAGGCTGACATGGTGTTTTTGATGGCCACCCTAATCAAGTACATAAAGTCTGGTTCCCGCTGGGTCCATCAGTGCGCTCCTCACTGCTGGCCATGGTCTCTACAAAGGCAAAAGACCCAAACTCATGATTCTCATATCAACCACAAGCAATTTGAGCCAGATCAGAGAGTATGGTTGTTCGATGCCATGCTTAGATTATTTCCAGGGAAGTTGCAGAGCAAATGGAAGGGACCATACCTGGTCCGAAAGGTATATGACAATGTAAGCATTGACATATCTGAGATGTCATCTGAGTCTACCTTTCGTGTTAATAGGCAACGACTCAAACCATATCTAGATCATGAGCCACTGGTCGTTGACGTTGCCCCTATTCATTTTGCGTGAGATGTGGTCTTTGACTCACATATATATCATCTCACGCCTGATTATCACTATCTTCCGCTGTGTATAGATCCAGATGCCCATATCATTCCATTCTTCAGTCCAACACCCCATTTGCATCTTTGATTATGCTATACTTAGGGTGCACTTTACCCTAAGTATAGGGGGGTGTCAGACTTTTGATTTCCTTCTTGATCCTTTTTACCTCTGTTTTTGCTGCCTATACTTAGGGATATTTTACCCTAAGTATAGGGGAGGTAGACCCTGTACATTCTTTCACTCGGATTTCCCTTTATGTACAGTCTGCTATACTTAGGATTACTTGATCCTAAGTATTACACCGAGATCCTTTCATTTATATTCTTTGATTCGTCGTTGTAGTATACCATTCCTTTTCACTTCCCTATACTAAGCACGAGTTATTCCTTCTTCATCGCTCTTAATTCACTCTGAGGACATCGTTTGAGCTAAGTATAGGGGGCGTCGTATATATTTCATATATACTTTAGCCATAACTCGTACTTTGTGTGAGTGTGTTAATAAATAAAATGACTAAAATTCTTTTATCAAAAAAACCATAAAAATTTAAAATTTTTCTTGTACATAAAATTCTTTCTTGCACATACATAGCTATTTATAAAATTATTTTTGTACAAATGTTTGTAAAAATGTTTTGTGTAAAGAGTTTGTAAATATTTTGATATCAAAATTATGTATATAGTACAAAATTTTTGTAAAATGTTTGAAAAACAAAAAGTTTGCAAAAACCCTTGTGTAAATTTGTGTAAATAGTTTGCAAAACTTCCGCATTCATTCATTTATTCAAACATTTTTCAAAAATTTTGCACGTTATCAAAATTGCATAAAAACATTTTTGTATATACCTGTACAATTTTTCTGAATCATAGTTGACATTTAAACTATCCTGGAATTAAATTGAAAAATGGAGCTTAGTTAAGACCTTAATCCACCTAATTCTAAGAGGAACCTTATAGGGCTTAGGGTTAAGACTTTTCAGGTCCATGGTGACTTAATTCTTTGAGTCCACTAGGCTATGATCATATGTCATCTTGATAAGCTAAGTAGAACACTTAACAACGCACACATGACTCTCACAGACAATGGATTTACTTGCACCATCACCTTACACATAGCTCTCTACAGATGAGGTGGTGAGGAGGCAGTTTTCTTTGACTTGGGGTATCATACAAGGGTAGTACTTCTAGGCAGAACCTCTCATCTTCTTTTAGTGAAGGAAGTGCGTCTCAACTTGGTCTGGCGGCATTGAGGTCTAAAGACAAGAGTTGTGGGTTGCAATAATGCTTCAAAAGAGGGATAGTCTACTGGCTCAAGAGGAAAAACTCCTTATGTATATATGCTGCACCGTGTAGATATGTTGTACATATGCACATCAAAAAAATGCAAAAGAAAGAAAATCTCCAAAAAAGTGGTGGGCCTGATAGAAAATGAAATACCCACCGGAGTGTATATAGCCAAATAAAGTAAAGCTTATGTCACCCATGCCCATCTCATGAAGCTTGCAACAGGGAGACTTAGCTACACTGGTTGGGCTCCCTAGGATACATGGCTACACTGGTCATGGTCCATTCTCTTCTTCCTCCTCTTCTTGAGCTGGTTGAATTTGAACTTAGAAGGGAATACCCCGCTCCTCGAGGAAAGAGTTTCCAGACTAGGGCATTAGAGTTACCTTGTTGAGGGGGGTTGTCACTTTGCCATTTCTGAGGTGGGGAGCTACATATCACTTACACAGTACAAGGAAAGATTCATAGTCATTAGAGTTTGTGTATGTAGACTTGTTCTGATCTGGATTGTTGAGGAGTCTTGACCATAGATTGGTGGAACTTAGAGGCTATTAAGTTTTAAACCTAAGTCCAAATAAGGTTCCGACAAACTAATAATCCAAGGGTCTGACTGAGCTCCATACTTCAATTTAATGAAGACAAGTTTAATAATCAACCTTTATTTCCCTTCTTTTTCTTCCTCTTTTCACTTCTTTTTCAAATAAATGCTTGCTAAGGGACTAGCAAAAGTAAAGTATAGGGGGGGGGGGTGATGAATCCTCATTCATCACTCTTTATTCTTTTATTTTAGCTAAATATCTTGGCAAAGCATCTTGTATATAGCTGTAAATACAATAAATTAGCAATAAGCATGCATTTGATAATATTTCATAATTAGCATGTATTTGTGCATAAATAAAAGAATAAAGAATAAAAGAAAAAGAAGGAAATATTAGAATAAATATTGACTGACCTGAACCTAAGAGATGGTCCAGTATGGACCTGATCGCCAAATAAAATAAGTAGAGAGAGATAGGGCCACTCTAACCTTGTACATATACACCCTTTATGTATATAATTTATTTTTACAAAAATAAAAATAAAAAGGTGTTTTTATTTCTTTGTATATATCTCTAAAAACAAAACAAAAATTAGAAAAATAATAAAATAAAATAAACTCTCTCTTTCACCTTGTACATAATACATGTAAATATGTATCACTCCTTATTTATTTTATACTTGTAAATAACTAATAAAAATAAAACAAAAATTATTTTATACTCCAAAAATTATGTTATAAATAAATAAAATACAAACTTGGAGTATTGGTGTAAAAATAATAAAATAAAAATAATTGTACAAAATTCATAGGTATTTTATACATGTATATAATATAATATACTGTATATACCATAAATTATTTTTCCTAAAATAAATAAAAATCACAGAAAATTAGTTTAGAAAATATCAATTATTTTCATTTTATACACTTTTTAATTTAAAATCATTTGCTATTTTTAATTGGTTTTATAAATATTTTTGACTAGCTATTTTCTGATTGGTCCTGGAGGAATGTTGACTCCAGTCAACTGCCCCTCCCGTACCTCTCCTTGCACGGATCCGGTTTTTGCACCCATTTCTCCCATTTCTTCTAACCGGATCCTATGCCTTCTCACCCCGAATCTCTTCCCGCGTCTCCCCAGCGGATCGGTGATCCTCACGGATCCCTAGGGAGTCACAAATCACCCTCGATTTGCGCGACCCGACCCATTTCCTCTAGCTACCTGGGACGTGCTATATATTCTTCACTTGATCTCCCAGCCTCCTCAGCTCGCGCCACACACCCTTCAGATACCCTAGAAAGCTCTTCCTTGGTGACAGCAACCGGAGACCACCTTTGGTCGTCAGAAAGGTACTGTGTAGCCGTAGCTCAAGTCTCGTGGCCGGAGCACCGTCGCGACGAGCCTCCTCTGCCAGCCGTAGCGAAGTAGAGGCAACGACCCTGCCGTCCGCATCCCCTGGAGCTCAAGATTCTTCTAGGACCCTCAGGTGATCTTTCCATAGTCCCTAGCTCCTCTTCTTATTCAATCCTTCGTTCGTCTTCCGCCGTACCTACGCCAGCTCCCGACCACCCGGTCGGAGCCTCGGCCCATGCATTCACCCGTTCAGATCAACAACCCCGCTCACCCTTCATCCTCTCATGCCATCTGATCATCCTAATCTTGGCTTGGATTTCCAGAATTAGGCCATAGGTCTCATCCTTTGCCTACATCGGAGACCCTCCTTCCATTCACCCGCTTCTCTTTATTTTAGGCTAAATAACCCCGACCGGAGCCTTGCTCCGAGTCCGAGCGTTCCCTTGCAGGTCTTAACGCGCATGAAGACACCCCAGTTCACATTTGACCACCCTCGTCGGAGTTCGCCCAGGTCCCCGCCATCGTCACGTAGATCTGACCGTTGACGACTCCATCAGCCCTGGCCGTTCAATGCGGAGGGGCCTCATGATTCTTTTGGCACTGACCGATCGTTCATCAGAGTCTTAGATCTCCCTTGGTGCTCCGTTGAAGCTCGACCAGGCGTAGTTCTTCCAGAGCCTCTCTCCACTGTCCGATAGCCCACACTAGCCAGATACCATCCTCACCGTCCATTGCTTGGAGCTGTCGGATCGTTAGATGTCGATCTAACGGTCCCGTATCACCCACGTAGCTGACATCTGACAGCTGTCATATCTGCCACCTGACGCTTCCAGAGCTCTTCGTCCACGCCCAGCCAGCGGACGCCACCTGTCCAGCCACACGTAGCTCACATGCTGCATGGGTAATTTGCTCAGTCTACCCTGCTTTTATTTCATTTGTCATTTAGTCTGTAAAATAAAGTATACAATTATGCCATTTTGCATTTTAGCACTTGTAGTTTCTATATTTGCACTTTAGTCCTATTTGTGTGGACCCACGTGCTTTGTCACGTGTTTCTGGGATATTTACATTATTTACCTCGGATTTATCTACTGTTATGAATTGAAGTTTTACTTTATGTATTTGCAAGTATACCCCTATGCATACTAAATTGAGACATGTGCTGATATCCTAGAAAAATTGCAGCCTGGACCCTATATTTTTCACGCATGTTATTATTTATCCCCAGGACATGTTTTCTTTGCAGATTGGTCCTTGTATGCTGTGTATTTTATTTTTGATTTAATAAATAGCAAAAATTGTCCAAAAATCACGAAATTTTGATACATGGCTCCTACCATGGAATTTCGGTGAATTTATGGTTTTATTTTGATTGATTTTGTTATTTTTAAAAATTCAAAAACACCAAAAATAACTCCTGATTTCTTTAGAAAATCCATTAAAAATATTAAAAACCCTTGAAAAATTAAAAAAATTCTTATTTGCTTGTTTGGTGTTGTTTGAATTTCCATGTAATTTTCATCTTGTTTCCACTTATAAAAGCCCTAAAAATTTAAAAAGGGTAAAAATCTTAGAAAAATCAGCAAAATTCATAAAAAATAAAAAAACATATTTTCAGTTGATGTAGTTAGGTTTTATTTTATAGTTTCTCATAAAAATACCGTTGGGATTTTATAAGCATTTTAAGTAATTTTAACTTGCCTTTATATTCCAACTGGACATTGGTCACTATTTTTGACTTTATTTCATATTTAGAAAATTAATTAAAATTCAGAAAAACCCCATAAAATCCACAAAAACATTTGAATATTTTAAAAACACAAAAATATTTTTGTTTGGAATTTTTGAGTCTTTAAATAATTGTTGGAGTGTGGATTTTTGAGTTATTTTATCCTTTTCTCATTTTAAAAATCATAAAAAATTTGAAAAATTTGAAACCACCGTTTCTTGTCTTTTCTTGGATTCCCGACTACTTTGTAGCTTTCACATCACATGCTCCTTGTGTTCGACCATGGTAGCTATACCAGTAAAAGAAATTAGCGAGACCGCTCGTTTTGTTTGATTGATTGATTTTTCTATTGGTGGTCTTCTTTTCTTGATTGAGTTCGATCCAAGTGGTGGAGGTCGCAATGACCCTTGATACCATTTTACCCCAGTTGCTCGGGTCACTCATCACGCTCCTATCATACGCGACCGAATAGGGCCTTGTTGAGCACGATGTTCCCACCTTATGTGGAGCATCCGAATTGGTCTGAAGTATCGAGCTTAGGCCACTCCCTCACGAGAATGTCTGTCTCATTAGTTCGCGTCCGAGTAGGGCCTTTCACGCTTACGGTGATTCCATTGTGAGCATGGTCCGAAGTATTTGGGTTCGCCATTATCGGCTTCCTCTCTCTATTTCTTTGGCTAAGTAGCCACCCAGGAATGAGGTTGAGGACCTTAAAGAACGCAGATCACATGATACAAAGGAGGTAGAACAAATATGGGGAGACTCATCCTGACAATACACGCTCTCCTCTTGGGCTAGCTGTTTACAGACTCATAATAATTTTTGGCATGAATCAATAACCCTAAAACTGGAAAGATAAAAATAGCCGAATTCTTACAGCTTCATGAGTTGAGTTGGTGAATCTGGTGCTTTGAGGTTTGATTTCTTAGTTCTACTAAGGTTAAGATCAAAAATACCACACACTTGTGCCGTTTTACTTTCCTCCTTTCATTCTCTTTTGACTCCCACTAACTTTGAGTCATTCTACTGTTTTACGCTCATTTTATTTCATGCTCATCCAACATCTATCTCCTTTTGTCCTTCTCAAGATGTCATCCCATGGATGTTTTAGTTGGGATTCCACTGACACCCACATCGATTCCGTATCCCCAACCTCTCCAATATAGACTGTTGATCTCCAAGACATCGGTTCAGATCTTGTGAACTTCTCATTGGACTCCCTGATCCTTCCTTCTTTCAATACTTACCCTTCTCCAATAAACCCACTATTTGGAATGGACTCACATCCCGAGTTAGTGCTCCCTCTTTAAATAAATCAGGATTACTCTTGTCCCTGAACCAACCCCTTGTGGATGGATATTGATATCAGTCAGTATCCTCTACTCCATTCACAACCATCTGGGATTGACCTTAATGCCAGAATTATCTCAATATTTGGTGCTCAGATAGAGACTGATCAGGGTTTGTTCCATCATGCAGATCATCAACCCGATCAAGAGCCGGAACCTCAGCCAGATCAAAAAATGGCTCCCACTGGAAGAGGAAAGGGATCACGTCCCAACCAGTCGAGTAGGTAGATTAGGGGAAGGGAAGTATACCACACAAAATGAGGTTAAAAGTCAGATCCTTGCATCCAATCAAGCCATCCAACAACAGTTGACTAATCAAGGATTAGCCCCGATCGCTTTCCAAGATATGTTAAATGATTTGAGGATGAGGGCTGATGAGAAAGATGCCAGGAGAGAGAGGGTGGTTTCCAGAGAGAAAATGAAGACCAGAACCAAGATGATATAGAGGACTACATGTTAGTAGGTGGACCCCGGAATGAAGGAGGAGAGGCAAGACCATTGCAACCCAAGCCCATGTTGAAGCAAACCTACAATCCTGGGCAGGCCATGTCACAGATTGTATTCAGATTCCACCTATCCATGCTCGCTTCGAGCTGAAGCCGCAATTCTTGTCTTTGCTCCCGACCTTCCACGGGAACATAACCAAAGAACCACACATCCACCTGCAATAGTTCGGCCGCATCCGTGCCACGACACACTATCCCAATATCCCTTTGGGGGTAATCAAAATGACTGCCTTTCCTTTCAGCCTCCAAGACAAGGACCTATATTGGGTCGATCATTTGGGGAAGGTAGTGACCACATGGGAGGAGCTGAAGTCTGCCTTTTTGCACAAATTTTACCCTTTCAATCGCTTCAACAAGATACGTGCCCACATCTCGAGTTTTATTTAACAACCCAACAGGACGATTCATGAAGCATGGGAAAGATTCAAAGATTTGCAAGAGAAGTGTCCCCACCATGGCATTCTGAAGACTAGTCTTGTCCAGCACTTCTTTCGTGGGTTGACACTGGAAAACCAAAAACTAGCAGATGCAGCTTGCGGTAACTTGTATTTTAACAAGGATGAGGATGTCATCTAGGACATTTTTGAGGAGATGACCAAAGGAGAGGCCGCTCAATCCTCATCTCGTGCCTACGTAAAGATGCCCACAACCAGCCACAAGCCAGCCGACATGGCTACTCATGCAGAGGACAGGGATAAGAGTTCCAATCTGAGTATCATTGGGAGCCACCTATTTAAGGTTGATATCATTGAGAAGAGGTCTTAGGACCTCGACAAACTTGCAGTCATAGAGAAGAGGACTCAGGGCTTGGAGAAGCTCGATTTGGATTCCTAGCTGCTGAAGTAGCTTGTTCGGGCATTGAATGCCAATGCCTGCAATTCCGTATCTGCCACTACCGAGACTCCCGTCGAGTAGAAGGAGACAACAAAGGCACAACCTCCTTAACCGAGTCTCCCACCGCCCAACCCGCCCAACATGTGTATTACATGCAGGCCCTATAGCAACCCCCGCAGTCCCAGACACAGATGGTTGTCTACCAACCATAGTCGCAACCAACATATCTCGAGCAGTTCTATCCACCCCGCCACTTATCCAGGAAGTCAATGGTGTCTGGAATAATGAGGTGTAGCTGACCCGTCCTCAGGGACAACCCCAGGATCAGAACATGGGCAACAAACCCTATCACCACCAACAACATGGTGCAAGACCCTACCAACCCTCTGAGCAGCAACAACCTCTGTACCACAGAAACACCTGGAGGCAGAATTATCAACAACGTCTTCAACAGTCTGGTTACCGCAGTTTTGATTACCATTAGCAGCAACCGGCTGTTCAATACCATCCTCAATACTCCCCATATGCTTCATTCCCTCCTCCTCGCCATCAGTTTTATCAGGGTTACAATCATCAACCTCCACAACAGTAGTACCACAACCAGCGACCCCCTCAGGCTGACCCATCCAAGGCACCATCGATGAACCCGTCCATGGATTGTTTATCTCAACTAGTCAAAAATATGGTTGAGATAACCATAATATCGACGAACTGACAACTGCGAAGACTGTCATCCCAACTCAGGTTGAGGCTAACCCGAACAACTTCCATCACAAGGAGTAGGTAGACGGTAGTGTCCAACCCGATTTAGGTGATCTTAAATACTTTTTATCTAATGCTGTTACTCTTAGGAGCAGTAGGACACTGCAGCCATCAACAACCGTGAAAGGAAATAATCTTGCTTCTGATGGGGAGTCGTCAGCCCAGCCAGCACTAGGGTCATATACAATTTTTGGAGGAACACTAAAAAAAACAAAAAAAACAAAAAATGAAGAAAATTCAAAAATACAAAAAGATGACAACAACACCTGTCTCGGTGGAGATCAACCAGCTTTTAAGATGCATGTATGTGCAACAGCCCCGTCACTAGTCTTGGAGAAGCCCCCACATGCAGCAGATCCGAAGTCAGTCAAGGAAACCGAGCCAACACTTTTTGGTCCACCACGTGTAGATGACTCTTTACATTTTTCCATCTACTTGTACACCATGATATGGACACAATTTTGAATGATAATGTAAATATTCCTTTTAGAAGGAATGAAAAACATAAAAAATCAAAAATTTGAAAAAAATGCTTTGTTCGATCTCATAATTGTGGAAATTATTCAAAATTTGATCTTGAATATGCCTCTAATGAAATATCTTGAGTACATGCTTATTGTGAAGAAAAGATTAAAAGATGCATGTACAACGAGACGTCAACCTTGCCCCTACAATCCAAGACGTCAAGGTGGCAAGTCTGTAAAGCACATTATCACCATGAACACAGTCAATGAAATCAACAGTCTCCTAGATAAAAAGAAGGACAAGGGAGCGCCACTCATTTACTATCAGATGTTTGGCCAAGAATTTGAAAGGATATTACTCGATAGCGGATCGTCTGTCAACTTGATACCAGCCTCACTGCTCACTGAATTCAGGTTAGATCTACTCAAGCCCACCAAGATGATTATGTAATTCATAGACAAGTCATTCAAGCAATTTAGAGGCATGTTGGAGGATGTGATCGTAACCGTTCAAGGGATTCAGTTCCATGTTGACTTTACCATGTTGGACATCAACGTCTCCACACCTCTGCTTCATACCCCTATTATCCTTGGCCGGTCGTTACTCCGAACAACCAAAGAAGTAGTGAACTATGACACTAGAGATATCACCTTCAGCTCCAGCTATGACAAAGTGAACCGAGCCCAAGCCTACAGTGGGAGCATCTGCAATGAGTGTACGTGAAATCAACCATCTTAAAGACTGTGAATTTTTGAAGGAATTCCAAGATACAGATTTTTTCCTGGATAACATGGAGATCCAGGACTTCCTCTGCCTCGAGGAAGGAGAGGAAAAAGTAGTCGAATTTCCCTCTATCGATGAGGATGGGATTTGTGTTGATGAGCCTAATGAGTTTGAAGAACTTTCTGTGGGGACAATGAGCTTGCAAGACCAAGATTAGATCATTGATGGATTCTTCAATAATGCGGATTTAATTGATCATTTCTCTGAGTTTTTGAAAGATGAGCCTGAACAGTCAAAGGTGGACATTGAACAATTGAAAGAACAACCACCTACAGTCATTTCTGAAGTCACCAGTGATGGAAATCCCACTCTGCCTGAGCTCAAACCATTGCCCTCCAATATGAAGTATGCCTTCCTTGCAGGTGAGCCAAATATGTACCTGGTCATTATCAATGCACACCTGACCGCAAACCAAGAATCCCGTCTAATGGAGGTTCTTGAACATAACCATAAGGCGACATGTTGGAAAATCTGGGATCTCCATGGGATCAATCCTCCACTTTGCTCGTATCACATTTTCCTTGAGGAAGACAACAAACCCTCCCTCGAATTTTAGAGAAGACTGAATCCGAATCTTCGAGAGGTTGTCATGAAAGAGATTCAAAAATGGTGTGATGCGGGATTCATCTATCCCATCTCCGAATCTAAATGGGTGAGTCCCTTGCACATCGTGCCCACGAAATCAGGGATCACTATCGCGAGGAATGACAAAGGAGAGGAGATCCCGACTAGAGTACCCACTTCTTGGCGAGTGTGCGTTGACTACAAAAGATTGATCCTTGCCACTAATAAAGACCACTTCCCACTGCCCTTCATTGACCAGATTCTTGAGAGACTGTCTGCGAAGGAATATTTCTACTTTTTGGATGGGTACTCTAGATATAATCAAGTTGCCATATCTCTTGAAGACCAAGAGAAGACCCTGTTCACCTGTCCATTTGGGATGTACGCCTTCGAATGGATGTCGTTCGGGCTATGTAATGACACAACCACATTTTAGAAGTGTATACTTACAGTGTTCACTAACATGCTGGGAAGTTTTCTGGACATTTTCATGGATGATTTTTCAGTCTATGGTGATTCATTTGATTAATGCCTTGACTATCTAGACTGAGTTTTGCGGAGGTGCTGCGAAGTCAATCTAGTGCTCTCGTGGGACAAGAGCAACTTCATAGTGACTGAAGGAATTGTGATGGGACACATTGTATCTAAATGTGGCATGGAAGTTGACCCAACCAAGGTGGAGGTGATTTATAAACTTGAGCCACCAACAACAATCAAACAAGTCCGGTCATTTTTGGGTCATGTCAGTTTCTACTGACAGTTCATCAAAGATTTCAGCAAGTTGATCTGACCGTTGACTGAACTGTTGGGCAAGGAGAATGATTTTATTGTCGATGACCATGTACTCCTTACCTTTAATTAACTGAAAGAACTCATCACTCAGGTCCCTGTCTTGTAGCAACCTGATTAGACATTACCTTTTAAAATCATGATAGATGTGCCAGATTATGCCATCGAGGCTGTACTGAGACATAGGAAAGATAATGTCCCATTTGCTATTCACTATGCAAGCTGAACACTCGATGAAGCTCAAATGAATTACACAATCACTGAGAAGGAGCTGCTAGTGGTAGTTTTTGCCTTGGGAAAGTTCAAATCCCATCTCCTTGGATCCAAGGTCATTGTATGTACAGATCATTCGACCATCCAGTATTTACATCAGAAGAAGGACACCAAACCACATCTCATCAGGTGGATCCTTCTCCTCTAGGAGTTTGACCTAGAAATACGAGATACACTTAGAGTCAAGAATGTGGTGGACAACCACTTGTCCAGACTTCCTACTCCTGAATCTCTTGAGCCGAACCTACAACCTATCACTGAGACCTTTCCAGATGAGGGAATTTTGTCAGCCACCTCGCTCCCCAGATATGTAGATATGTGAACTATTTTGTGTCCAAGAAAACTCCACAAGATTGGCCCAAGCTGAAAGGGGACAAGTTTTTGTCTAATATCCTTTTTTACCAGTGAGAGGACCCATATCTCTTTCGTGAGAGGCGGACTGCATCTGGCGGAGGTATATTCCTCAAAAGGAAGTTCTAAGTGTTCTCGTGCATTTTATCGACCGTGAATCTGGAGGAACCATTCATGCAGAAGAACGACAACAAAAGTGCTTCAAAGTTGCCTATGATGGCCAACATTATTTAAAGATGCAGAAGATTACGTCATGCATTGTACTGACTACCAGAAAATGGGCGGCACAATAGGAATGAGAGATACAATACCTTGAAGTTCATTTAGATTTCAGACGACTTCGATACTTGCAGTCAGGGTTACGAATACATTCTGCTTGCTGTCAACTATGTGAGTCGCTGGGTGGAGGCTATCCCAGCCCGAGCCGCAGATTGTCATACTGTCTGTAAATTTATGAAAGATCACATCATCTCAAGGTTCGAGATACTAAAAAAACCTCATATCAGATGGGGGTGGACACTTTATCAATAGAGAGGTGAATAAGCTGACTCATGACTTCTACATTGAACATTGTGTCACTTCTCCCTACCACCCGTAGTCTAATGGCTTGGTTGAATGCTCGAACAGGGAGATAAAGATAATTCTATATAAGCTTGTGCATCCGGATTACAAGAACTAGTCTCAACTACTTGATTTAGTTCTTTGCGCTTACAGGACCACATACAAGTCACCATTAGGAATGTTTCCCTACCGCCTTGTCTATGGCAAGCCATGCCATTTACCTATTGAAGTGATTCATAAATACTTATGGGCAATCAATATTTGCAATTTGGACTCCAAGAAAGTCGGGAAGAATAGAAAAGCAGATATGAATAGACTGCTCGAATTCAGAGATTACGCATACGACAACAACTTGATGTACAAGGAGAAGGTCAAGAAGTGGCATGACAAGCACATACACAGAAAGACTTTCAAGACAGATCAGAAGGTTTGGTTGTTTAATGTGAAATTGAAAATCTTTCCAGGAAAATTGAAAAGCAAATGGACTAGGCCATTTACAGTGAAACATGTACGTGACAATGGTAGCGTGATGGTATCTGAATTGTCAGCTGACACAGATCCTTTTGTAGTCAATGGACAACTACTGAAGACTTACTTAGAGCATGATACACTTCTGTCTGTCATTGACCTAATTCAAGTTGCATAAGAAGATGAGATGAAAGCAATCACTTCTACAGTTTCAGGCAGAGCAGAACAAAATATTTTGGAATGACTTTCTTTTTCTTCTTTTCATTCTTTATCTTCTTTTTCTTCTGAAAAGGTGTCACCCCTTTCATCATTGCTATACTTAGGAAGTACTTTGTCCTAAGTATGGGGGGTGGGGGTGTACACATTGAATTATTCATTCTCTAATCCCTCACCCGTCCCCTCAACTCTTGATACTCTATCTATACTTAGGGATAATTTACCCTAAGTATAGGGGGGATAGGTCGAGCTAATGATTTCGTACATTCCCACCCTTGACCCTTCATGGTTTGTGTACAGTCTGCTATACTTATGATTATTTCATCCTAAGTATGGGGGGACAGTCAACTTCTCATTCGTTCATTCTTTCATCTTTGTAGTATAGGCTTTTCTATACTCAGTATGAGTTATGTCTTCTTTTTTTCTCTCTGATCTTTGAGGACATAGCTCAATCTAAGTATAGGCGGATCGTATATACTTTGTATATACTTTAGCCATAACCCATACTTTCATTTTTTCAATAAGTATGGCTAAAATACACTACTTGTATAAAATTCATTAAATTCTTTGTATATACCGATTAATGAATAGGGTAAAAATGATTTTCAAAATGTTTGAAAAATGGATTGAAAATATATTTGAAAAATCTTTTGAAAACTATATGAAAAATGTTTGTAAAATGTTTTCAAACTTTGTAAAACTATTTTGTTTGTAAAAAATTCTTTTCTTTATGTGAAATAAAATGTTTTGAAAATCTATTTGCAAATGATTGGAAAATGGTTGCAAAAATATTTTTGAAAAATCTATATATACTATTTGAAAAATTTTTACAAAATGATTTTTAAATTTTGTAAATGTTTGTAGAATATTATTTGTCAAATTAGTTTGCAAAAATAAAGTTTTCAAAATATTTGCAAAAATCTTTTGAAATTATTTTGAGAAATATTTACATAACTCAAGAAAATAAAAACTCTTTACAAAACTGTGCATATACACCTGTAAATCCCTAAAACTCAATTCTTGTAAATAACAAGAACCACTCCTGTGTAAATATCTATACCTACTTCTTTTCCAAAAATATTTTGTTTTGAAAAATCCCTAATAATTTGCAAAATAAAAAAATTCGAAAATAATTGCAAAAATCTTTTCAAAAATTGCATAAAAATGTGCAAAATATTTTCAAAAATCCATAAAAAGTTCAAAATAAGAAAATTGCATCACAAAATCATTTTCCTTGCAATGTACATAGAATCCACATTTTCCGGAATAACCTAGACAATTGAATAAGTCGAAATAAAGTCTGAAGATTGTAGTTTGGAATATAACTTAATACACCTAATTTTAGCAGAACTCATTGAGGACTGGAAGTGGAGATATTTCAGGTTGCCTTGACCTAATTCTTTAGGTTTCATAAGTCTATGTTCATGAGTCAATTCAATGTGTCTAATTAGAACCCTTCATGTCATCTGTAATACTCTTGAGACAGTGACTTGACTAGAAACCTCACACCTAGCACTTAGTTCAATCCAGATGGACTGGTGAAATATTTTAGAGTCTAAGTCCAGACGATGCAAGGCTGCTTCATCAAGGGTGGCTCAGGAACCATTATTGGGATTGCCGACACTGATACTCTAACCCACTTCTTTTGGTAACAATGATATCTAAAGACTAGAGATGGATTGAGACAATGCTTCGGATGAGGAATGGTCTACTGGCACAACTTTTTCCAAGACCCCCCAAAATGGGTGGAACAAAAAGATGCTATATCCATCGGGACACAAGCAAGAATGCAAAAGCTATATAAAATCAAAGAAAATATCCAAAGAAGCTGACAACTAAAAATTCCATAAAAAATGAGTTTCAGGAAAAGCCTGCTTCTTGATAAAGAATCGGTTACACTGACCAACTTCACAAGGGAATGAAGACTATACTGGTCCATTCCCACTTCTTTTCCCCTTTTCTAAACTTCTTCCCCATTCTGTTGTAAAGACCGGAAGTACCTGACCTTAGAAGGGAATATATGTCTCCTTGAGGACGAGTTACCAGAAGATCAGACACCTCGATAGTTCATCGATTTTATCTGGGGAGAGCTGAACAATTCACACACATGGTTCTATCACTTCAAGGTAGCATGAATATGCTACTAGGAGGATGGTTCAGACCTGGCTGTGAATTGGACTGGATGTCAGGAGTATGGAACCTCAGGGCTCTTGTGTCACACTTCCTGACCTCCATTTGGTTCCGAACACATCATTAATCCAAAGGCCTTCTCTGAGCTCCAAACTTTAATTTTGTTAAGATACGTTCTAAAGTCGACAATTATGGCAAGTTCTTTCTTTTTTTTCTTTATTTTGATTTTCTGCACTTATTGCATAAGTGTTTGCTAGGGACTAGAAAAGGCAAGTATAGGGAGGTAATGAATCTCCATTTCATCACTTTTATTCTTTCATTTTGGCCTTTAAACCCTAGCTAAATGCATGTAAATATCATTATTTGCAAAAATTAACATTAATTATTTATTGCATAATACTGCATAAAATGACTTGTTTAAAGCCAAAATAAAAGAATAAAGAAAAGAAAATAAAAAGAATAAAATTCCAAATGTATTTTATGATCCTAAACCTCGAGACCTAGGCATCTTGATGACTGGGTTGACAAGGAATAAAGTAGGGGGAGATAGGAGCCAAAAATCCATTAAAATCCTCATTATTTTATCCATCAATATTGCATTTTTGGGACCTATTTTATTTTCTAATTTCTATACCTAAAATAAAGAAAGTTTGTACATAAAAGTTGTAGATAAAAATATAGATAAAAATACAAAATTGATTTTAGACAAAAATAATATATAATGTACTTTTTATACTAAGAATAAAAATCCAAAACCCAAACTTCCCAGACCCATATCTCCTCAATAAAAACTCAAATATATCAAAAATATTTCAGGTCAGATTTGTTATTTATAAAAGAAAATCAGACATGTCAATTATAGATATTGAGAATTAGTCTGATATTGATGATTTCGGAGAGGAACAATAGTATTTCATTACCACAAATATGGATTATTGAAAAGAATAAGACATTAGATTTTGATCTTTCTCTTCAACCCTGAAGTCCTTTTGATTTGAGACTTCGATACAAATAGTAGAAGTGGATTCTCCGAAGATCAAATGGATTATGGGAGTGTGTGACTTGAACTATTGATAGGGCCATGCGGATATATGATCTGATCCACCACATTAAAAATCACACTGAAATGTGTCTCCGCATCCAATCAACACATCAGTCTTCCTACGTATATGTAGTAGAGGATAGGCTGGTTTGCTTAAGGAGAATTCTTTCTATGATGATACCTGAATCCATGTTACGAGAGTTTGTTTGCGAGGTATTGAGAACAAGGCGGGAATCCTAGATTCTCAGTAACGATCGACATCTTGTTATGCTTACTAAATAGACTTCCATTTTTGAATAATCCATGCCACTTCTGGTTCCATTGTAACAAAGGATTCCCGTTTGATGTGGAAAAGACCTGTATCAATAATTATGATATTACATATGGACAACTCCTCAATATCTTGTTCATTTGCAACAAAATCTTTTCTTTGTGTGTCGGTAAACTCATTGACTCTGCTTTCGCTCTTCTATTCTCAGAGCTAGCTGTTAGAGTCTGCCTCAGTCTGGAGTAGTCCTGCTCAGAGAGATCAAAGTCCCAAATACATAATTACTCATCCATCATTCATAGTATAGTAGATAGACCTTTTGAATGAAATAGCTAGCGCCTTTCGGCTGGAAGGAGGAGTTGAGCGAGTTTAAGCAGGAGTCAAGCATCTAGTCCTCGCAACACTGCGCCAGCCCATCTACAGATCTCCAAGTCCATCAGGACATTCTTTGGTTGGACTGTGGCCAAAAGAATATCACAGAACCAATGAGAGCCCTTGACTTTCATAGCTGCCAGTATATACCTATCCCTCAATGTGAATCCGTTCAGATTTAGGGCTTTCTTCATTTAGAGAGACGCCGTTCCACAATAGTCAGTGAGCTATTTGTTGAGGATTGAATCTCCAGAGAATTGAGCTCATCGACATAGACAGCTAGGAGTGCCTGCGACAGACAGACTAATGACTCGGACTCGTGCTTCTTTCTAGTCCATTCATTCTGCGATGCTTTCAGTAGGCTCTCAGAATTAGACGTAGGAGATAGAGCGGTTTCCACCTGAAAACAAACAAAAGAAGGAGCAAAGCTAGGCGACTCTACTCACTCTATCAGATCAGTAAGTATATACTATGACCATGGTCGATCATTTTATTTACTTGACTGATGGGAAGTGGAATGCTCTCAGTTGACAAGCCCTCTACTTCTCGTAAATATGACCATTTGAATATGATATGAAAGAACAAGTATTCTTGCCTGAGATATTGTAATATGCTTTCTAAATGACAAGAAAAAGTATTTAAGGTAAACAAAGAGATGTTGAATTGGATTACCAGCCAGAGGCTAAGAGGGTGAGCCCTTCTTCAGGCCAGAGCCGAGAAGCCCCCCCCACACACACCCACCCACCCACACACACACAGTACAAGCCCCTGCTATATAGAAGGTCGTATGAAAACTTTTCTTTGTTTTATATATTAGTTTGAAAAAGAGTCAGAAACAAAAGAAGAACGGAAGACCTCAATCCATGACCTGATCCAGATCGGTACTCTGGAATAAAACACGACACAAATGCATCGGCCAAGCGAAGATAGCATTCCACTCTACGATACCACTATCCAAAAGGAAGGTCCACTTGTATATAACTTTAAATAAGCTATTTAATAAAGGTGGTTCATTTACTTTGGACTTAAGATGCAAAAGTTAGATTTTGGACCCCTATTGTATAATATACCTGAATAAAATATTCATTTCATTTATTCTTTATTATTTTTATAATTTTGTAAATATCATTTATAATATATGTACTTATTTAGGATAAAATAAAACCATAAAGAAAACATAAAAATAAAATAGCCTATATAAATACATAGATGAAATACCTATACCTATATCTATATATTATATACTTATATTTATTTACGTGTACAAATAATATTATAAAAATACAACACAAATATATTTATGTATCTAAAAATAAGTTATAAATTTATAAAATATAAAAGTAAAATAAAAAAATAAAAAATAAAAAACGAAAATAAAATATGCAAAACATAGGTAAATATACCTATAAACGAAACCCTAAAAACAAACTTAATAAATAAGCCCATAAAAGAAATAAAATCATTTTAAAATACTACATAGAATAAAAAACATTTTTTATTTTATATCCTAAATGAATTAATTCATTTACTATTTTATTTTAAATTGTTTCTCATTTTTACCCTGCTTTGTCGTTTTCCGCGATGACGTGGCCCAATGAGGCGAGGTCGTTGGTTGACCTGAGGTCAATTGCCCCACCTCGACTCTAGGCTAT
The DNA here is from genome assembly GCA_037367405.1 of Ottelia alismoides. NCBI lineage: Eukaryota > Viridiplantae > Streptophyta > Magnoliopsida > Alismatales > Hydrocharitaceae > Ottelia > Ottelia alismoides. The sequence goes on from JAZKJV010000979.1 coordinate 54,679, forward strand.
GTCAGAGTGTCCAAAACCCCATCTTTGACCTTGATTTGTGCCCAAATCTTGCACTTTCAAGGCTCGATTCCTTCACAACTTCTGTGCCTCGATTGATGCTCTTTCACATGGGCTTGATAGTTCACGCTGAAATGCATTGCGACGGGAGCTATTTTGAATCAAAGTCCACCCTTTATAACATCGCCTTCCGCCCCATTTAGAAAATTAATCCCTCTTCTGTCATTCTCCTCCCGAACCTAAACCCTAGATCGATCTTTGGTGACAACAACGTTCTCCAGGGCACTCCTTTGGCACGAATCAGTGTCGAATCGAGGTGATTCACTACTCCGCTACCGCTATCCGCCAGGAGCTCTGCTTCAGGTGCGTCGACTCCAGTGAGCTTTTATCTCCCTAGCTTTTCTTGTTCTGTAGGTCAGTGTTAGCATAGTATGCTTTTTATTTCGGTAGATCTAGCTTCGTTTTCCGTATTTTCAAAATCTCCATCTCGCTGGAGCTACAGCTCCACCGCCTGCTCCCGACCATACTCGACCGTCTCCACCTCGCCATTCACCCTCACTCTATTACCCTTCACCTACTGATCACCCCATGTACTCTCATTTCCCTCGATCTTGCACAGATTGAGGAGTCAGATCTCCTCCCTCCGCCCTTCGCTGGAGATCCTCACTCCACCTCATCTCACGCCCATTCCACCTCCAGAAGCCATCCTTGGCTTCACCTTTTTGCCCCTAATCTATTCCTGTAGGAAATAGAAAGAAAAATCACCTTTGCAGGGGCTTTTGAAGTTTGAACAAAAGCTCCAAGTTCGAGGCCTCGCCAGAGTCACTCCGGTGGTCCTTGTACATTTTGAGGAGCTGCACAGATGTGGAATCACTATAGGAGGCTTTGAAGCCGTCTTGCATCAAGGAAGGAGGACAAAGTAGCCAGAATCACGTACAAAGCTTGGGGACGTCGATGTTCTTCCTTATTCTTTGTGCGAAGCAGCAATCGTCCGATCACGCCTTCACGCCAGTTCTAACCTCCGTTGTTGGATTGAGCCCTTGTTCAACCATCAGATCAACATCAGGATCAGATCAGGACTGCTCATCTGTAAAGCGGTATCAGTCGCTGTGGACGAGACATGGGTTGAGTTCATACTCGTCATTTGCCAGTGCAACATTTGGGGTAAACTACAGACTTAACCCCCTCTTTTTGCAATTTATTACCTAATATTGTAAGTTGTTTTCACAGTTTAATATTTTTGTAAAATGAGCAAGTCAGACCCTGATATTTTCTATATTTTCTTTTGAGTCTAATCCACATCACCTTACGTACGGTACCACTTGAGGTAGCAATTTTGCATGTATACCCTCGCGGGTATTTGTATTTTATTTTGGTCTAATAAGTTTAAATATTAGTTATATAATTTTGGGTAATTTGTAGAAAATCCCTCGCTTTTAATTTTAATTGCAAAATACCCTTCCTAGTTCAACAATTTTTATGGTTTTTTTATTTATCTAAAATATCATATGTACTCTAAAAATTCTCAAAAAACAAGGTTAAGTGCCTGCTTGCTTGTGGATTCATGTCATATTTTTGTATTTTATATTTAGGCAATCTTAGTATTTACTAAAAATCAATTATGTTTTTGTTCTTATTTGATTTATAAAATAAAAAAATGATTTGAAAATCCCCCTCAACAAATATTTTTTTTATTTTAACATTTTATAAATCCAGACCAAAAATCCCTAAAAATAGAAAAAGAAAGCTCATAAAAATTAAAAAGCTCTAAAATGTTTTGTAAAAATATAAAGAATTCCCCAAAATCCCAAAAAGTACATTTTTTGTCTCTAAATTTTCTTTTTATTATATTATATTAATTCAAAATAGTTTTGGAAAATTTTAACTTTATTTTTTAGGGATATTTACCCAGCAGACCCTAAAATCTTTCGAAATTACCTCCACGACCTTTGAAACATCGTAATTCCTCCCTTACGCTTGTAAACTTGCTCCGTCTTACCCCGCGGACCCTACCGTTAAATTGACACATCTAAAGTTAACTTCATTGAGTTAAAGACGAGTTAATCTAACCAAACCACGATCGGATGGCTAAAATTAACCCAGAAGAAAAGAATAATGTATCCTCCTTTGACCTCCCCTGTAGACAGCCTCCCCCCGCAGTGCCGAACCTCTGGACCTGAATAGGAGGAAGTAGGTGGGCGGTGTGTAGCTTCGCAGGGAGGCATCGGCCTATGGGTCGCCGGGTTGTGGTACGAGAGGGGTTTTAACCGTCGGCTGGCTGAGGTGTTGGGGAGGCGTGGGCTTTAGCAAGGCGATGGGGCGGGGCGGGCAATGCCACAGGGGGTGCGATGGTGTCGCGGGGCGTGGGGAATGGGGGTAGGGGGGCGATGGGGCGGGGTGGGCGATGCCACAGAGGGTGCGATGGGGTCGCCGGGGGGAGATGGGGGCAGGGGGTGATGGGACGGGGTGGGCGATGCTGCAAGGGGTGAGATGGGGTAGCGAGGGGGGGGGATGTGCGAGGGGTGGCGATGGGGTGGGGGTGCTGGTGCTGTGCAGGCGGTGCGGGGAGGGGGCGATGCAGCGGCTGGACATGGGACTGCGGGAGGTCGGGGCGGGTGCGGGAGGTCTGGACAGGGAGGCGGTGGGGTGCTGTGCAGGACAGGGGATGCAGGGGAAGAAGGCCTTGCGGGGGGGGGGGGGGGGGCGATGCAACGGCCGGACGTGGGGAGGGAGGGGGGGCGATGCAGCGGCTGGACCGGGGGGGGGGGGCTTTGCAGCGGGCGAGAGTCGGGGGTGCTGGTGCTGTGCAGGCGGCTGGACAGGGAACACTGGGGGGTGGGGGGGGGCTTTGCTGCAGGGAGGTCGGGTGTGGGGGTGGGGTGCTTTCCAGGCGATGGAACATGGGAAGGGGGGGGGGTGCTTTGCAGGATGGTGACTCGCGCAGGGAGAGGTGGTGGCCGCGGGCTTCGAGCGTCGGTGGACCGAAAGAGGAGGGCACCATGTTCAGCTGCAAGTAGAGGGTGGGAGGGAGTGGGAGGTGGAAGGTAGGGGTTAGTGGCACTTGAAGTAATTTTGCTAAATAAAATGGGTAGAATATAAAGGAAGATAACGGAATCCGGTTAGTTTTAACGGGCAAATGGATGGGGGTTAACCACAGGGTCTGTAGGGTAAGGGTTAGCAAGATTACGGGGTCGTGGGAGGAATTATGATGTTTCAAAGGTCGTAGAGGTAATTTCAAAAGATTTTAGGGTCTGCTGGGTAAATATCCCTATTTTTTATTTTAAATTCCAAAAGAAGTCGGCATATTTATTTAATTCCTGTTTTGGGATATTTTTGACTTTAAAAATACATAAAAATTCACAAAAATTCCCTAAATTCACAAAAACTATATAAATATATATTTAAAACCCCAAAATGTTCTATTTTCTGCATAATGGTTCTTTCTAATAGTGTTTATAATTATATTTCCTTATATTGTATATATAGTCGTGTATATTCTTATATTATATATTTAATAAAAAGAAAACTAAAAATCAGAAAATATAAAAGGAATATAAACATTATAAAATTAGAAACAATGGAAAAATATAAAATTAAAAATATACAAAATTAGAAACCCACAAAAATCATAAGTTGGCTAAGTGTTTGGAAAAACAAATTCTTTTGATTCATTTCTTGATCTCATACATTCTACACCCTTGTTTCATGTGTTCAATCCCTACATATTTGTCACCATACATCATTAGTGGAGTACAATAAATTTTATCCCAATCTGATTAATTGCTTATTCATTGTGTGGGTTAATTATTGTTTGATCATGAGTATTGAGCAGTCGCTTCAGCGATAGTGAGTCTGATTTTGTCAGACCATTATTAATGGCTTCGATACATGTGTTCAGCATGTGTTTTATTTCCTTTTATTTTCTTCCTTATTCTTTTATTTTGGAATTAAATACAATAAATATACACTATTTTATACAATATTTTGTACCATTTACAGAGTGTTTATTTTGTCAAATTAATGATATATACATGCATTTAGCTAGGGATTTAAGGCCAAAATGAAAGAATAAAGGTGATGAAGTGGAGATTCATCACCCCTCTATACTTGCATTTGCTAGTCCCTAGCAAACACTTATACCTATAAATGCAAAAATGGAAATAAAGAAAAGAAAAAGAAATAGCTTGGATTGAGTTTACCTTTTGAACTTGTTCTCATAATATTAAAGTTTGGAGCTCAGTCGGTCCTTTGGAAAATTAAGTTTGGTCGGAACCTTATTGGGAACCAGACTTGCAACACGACAACCTTTGAGAATCGCAAAATGTTGCCCAAGTATCCTTAAAAGTCAATTCAGAATACTTCGACATCATACACAATCCCTTATGACTATGAGTCTTTCTTGTACACTGTGTGATGTAGCTCCTCTGAGCTGAAGCAACGGAAGACAATCTTCTCCAACTTGGTGACCCTAATTCCCTAATCCAATAACACTTTCTTTTAGAAGCGGGGTAATCCATTTTAAGTTCAAGCACAATCGGCTCAAGAATAGGAGGTGGAGAAGAGAATGGAAGGTAGCTAATGTAGCTACTTATATTAGGATGCTTGACTAGTCTAGCCAAGTCATCCAACAACATGCTCACATATACCTGACTTTGAAGCTCAAGCTTGCTTATTGACTATATACAAAATCCGACAGGAATTATTTTTCTTGGATTTTAGCTCGTCTTTTCTTCTTGGAGTTTTTGGTTTTGCATTTTTATGAATACTATGCACAACAACATTTATACAATGACCTTTTCCTCTTGAGAAAATAGACTATCCCTTTTTTTAAGCATTATTGTAACTCACAACTTCTATCATAAGACCTCATGGCTATCGGATAGGGTTGGGGTACAATGGCCACAAATGTGTGACTTCTGATGTTTCCATTGGCTTGTGTCTCATGCCGGCAAATCCATTCCTCTACCACTTCAACTGAGTTGAGCAAAGTGCATGTGTGCAAGCTAGATGATGAATCTCCATTTCATCACCTTTAGTCTTTCATTTTGGCCTTTAAACCCTAGCTAAATGCATGTCTATAACATTATTTTGCATAATTAATATTCATTATTTATTGTATAAATATTGTATAAAAAATGCATTGTTTAAAGCCAAAATAAAAGAATAAAGAAAAGAAAAAGAAATAAAATACCGAAGGTATTTTATGACCATAAACCCCGAGACCTAGGCATCATGATGACTGGATCAACAAGGAATAAAGTAGGAGGAGGTAAGGGTCAAAAACACAATAAAAACCCTAATTATTTATTCTTTAATAATTCACTTTTGGGACCCATTTTATTTTCTATTATTTATACCTCAAATAAATAAAATTTGTACATGAAATTTGTAGACAAAAATATGTAGAAAAATACAAAATTTACTTTGAACAAAAATAATACAAATTGTATAGTCTACACTCAGAATAAAAAGCCAAAATCCAAACTTCCCAGACCCATATCTTCTCTACATGAACTCAAAATGCATCAAAATCACTTTAATTGTATATAATCTTTTAATAAGCTATTTAATATAGGTGATTTCACTTAATTTGGAATTAAGATGCAAAAATTAGGTTTTGGACCCCTATTGTACTCTATACCTGAATGACATATTCATTTTATTTATTCTTTATTTTTTTCATAATTTTACATTTTATAATTTTGTAATATTATTTATAGTGTATGTACATATTTTAACTACAATAAAACCATAAAAATATACACTCAAATAAAATAATATACAGAAATACATAGATGAATTACTTATACTTATACCTATGTAATAAATACCCTTATTTATTTAAATATACATGTTATATCAGAAAAATACAACAAAAATATATTTATGTGTATCTAAATAAGTTATAATTATATAAAATTTGTATGTAAAATAATAAAATAAAAAATACAAAATAAAATAAAATGCCGAATATATAGGTAAATATAACTATAAATGAAGCTCTAAAAAGTAACCTATAATAAAGTAATTTGTATAAATAAATAAAAATCACAATAAAATACTACATAAAATAATAAATATTTTTAATGTTTTAAACAAAAATTAATAAAATACTTTATTATTTTATTTTGAATCAACAATCCATTTATTTTTTATTATGTCATGTAGTGAGTCGAAGCGGACCAATTAGGGCACGACCCTGATTGACCCAAGTCAACTCTCATTCTTCTTGGCTGCCCCGCTTGTCAGAATGTTGGACCCAACGTTCCTCGATTTTTCCCATTGACCCTTACATCTTTTGGGGTTGATTCCTTCTTGACATTTCATCCTCGATCAACCCACATTCACACCCCCTTGATTTCTCGATCAATGAACTACTGCAACTCAAGTCAATGACAACCTCCTACATATAGCCCCAACTGAGCTTCCTTGGATTTTTGATCCCTCTTCCACCAATCAAACCCTTGTATTCATGTCCGTCGAGTATCCTGGTGACAACAAGAGTCTTGAGGAAGATCTAGCGACTTGGTGAATAATTGAGGTTGATCCGAGGCGCCGCCACCTCCTTCACCACGAGCTCTGCTCCGTGCTGGTGTAGGTCAGGTCAGCCCTCCTTTCCCCTATATTTTCATTCATTAGCGTAGAAATAGAGTAGAGTCATAGTTTATTCCCTTCAATTTTGTTTTATTTTCTGTAAAATTCAAACTAAATATTTCACCAGAGCTCCGGCTCCACTTCCTGTTTCCGATTACTCCTACCTTCCTCCGCCTCCGCATTCGCCTTCATCTACTTCACCTTCACTTGCTATGCACCCCAGGCTTAGCCATTCACCCTGATCTTGATTTGATCAGGCAAGCAATACTTCTCCTCTACTACTCGCTGGAGTTGTCACCTCTACGCCTCATCTCTGATCATTCCGACGTAATAAGACCCTCAAAACCTTGGTTTTCATGCACCTAAGTTTCCTGCAGGATATAGTGGCCTGAAGGACTCCTTGGGAGTTGATTTTGATAAGGAGGGAGGTACTTGGAGCTCATTTGCTTCCTCGACCTGGAAAAACCTTTTCAGAGCTCTAGGGGACCTTTTGAGACCACCACTCGATGCTGAGGAGTGAGAGCTTCATTTCGCACCAACATCAGAACTCTCAGGTAGCCGGAGGTGTGAGGAAGGGTTGATCGAAGCTCGTCCAAGCTGAGTTCTTGATCTGTTCTTCCACCTGCCCTCTAGGCCGTCCGATCGTGCGCCCCCGCCCAGGTCAACATCAACCATTTGATCGACAGATTCCACTATAAGATCTCCTCGAGAGATCTAATCTTGCCCGTTGAAGCTGAAGCAGTACCCGCTGTCCAGATCGCGTCACATTTTAAGCGACAATCATCGGCCGTTGGATCGCACCTGGAGGGGTAATTTTGCCCGAGACCCTTACACCTTTTGTATTTTATTTTCAGTCCATAAACATTTGACTATAGCATAAATATTTTTATAAAATTAGTAGTACAGCTCCTGCACTTTCTTTATTTGCATTTAGGTCCAATCCACATCACCTCACATGCTTGTGCACGTGAGGGGAGTTGGTATTTGTCACCTAAGCCCCTAGCTTTTTATATTTCGATTTAGTCCTTATTTTTGCATTAAAAGTGGAATATTTTCTGGAAAATTGCAACAAACCCCTTGACTTATTATTAATTACTAAAATATCACTTCAGATATTGTTTATAGGGATATTTTTGGGAAAATTGCATTTTTGTCCTTAAGTTCTTATGAGGTGTTTGATGGATCTAGAGATTACCTCTATTAATTTGTGGGAATTAACGTGCTAAAATAACCATGTTGTTCATTATAGGTAGGTAATCAGAATCAATCAAGAAATAACCACTTAAATAATTTATCAATTTAATCGGAGTGGTTTTATATTTATTTAGCCTGGGCAAGTCCTAGGGTCGAACTCGAGGAGGCAAAGGAATAACCTAGATTAATATATATCAAAGTTCATTCAAGGTTTTCAAGGTAGATCTTTTTGATATTTTTAATACATTTTTTGAATGTAAATATAAGGTAATTTTAAGGACTAAAAAATTATGTCAATCAAACAATGTCCAAAAATTACAAAACTTGGCCAAGATGTGAGAAATGATGAAAAAAAGGAACTGTATTTTTTTGGAATTTTCTGATGGTAAATTAATATTTAATGATTTAATGAATGAAAATAAAGTGAATCTCGATAATTAATTATAATAAATATTAAACCTGCTTATTTCTAGGGAATAAAATATTTCGAGATATATCACGATGTGATCTATCTAAAAAAATCCTAAAACCTAACAAATATGAACTTTTGAATTTATTAAAAATCAATTATTAAAATACACAAAATAATTTTTACAACAAAAATGATGCATGAAATACAATTCTTTTTGGGCATAATGTGAAGTACAACTAATACTACGATCACTGAATTTTGGGTAGATTTTTGAGCAGTGGCTAATTTTATATGAATTTCTAAGCATGGAATGGGTAAAATATGCAGTTTTCCACAAGAGTAATAAGTATAATTAACCACAGAGCATAAAATATAAATATCATGTCAAAATATATAAAATTAGTTATAGAGCAATATGCCGATTTTTAAATAAGAAAATGCTAGAAAATTGTAGCTCAAATAAGAGAGAGAGTTCATGGGTGTAGATACAAAATAGAATAATAGAAGAAACCAAAAAGGGTGCACAAGGGCACTGGCTTAATTACCGAACTCTAGAGGGCCCTTTGCGTAAAATGCCTAGTGATCCACGTGCGCCTCACGTAACCCCTGGGAGATGGGGTTATTCTAGTAATTAGCGATTCTTCTGGTGCCTTCTTTGTAAATAACCCACCCCTCTTGTGTGGGTAGTCTCTATCTTCGTGCTTGGTTGAGAGAGTGGAGGGGAAGAATGACTGGTGGTGCTCTGATCTTCGATGGACTTCTATGACAGGCGCATGAGTATGTTGAAGATGGAGGTTCTCCGCTGGAGCTCGTCGTCAGGAGCGAGGCGAAGATGAAGACAACGCCACAGAGCATGCAAATGCAATGCAAAGCTGCATCCTTGAGGTTGATTATCGTTGATGCTCGAGGCTATGGAAGATGAAGGTGCGAGCCTGCGATCGAAAGTAGTTGGACAAGAGGGAGTCAGACCCCTCCTTGTTGGTTATGTGGCTGACGAAGGATGAAGTTGGAGAAGGCAGAGGCTTCCCCTTGTCAAAAAAGACTGTCTAGAAGGCAGAGTTGGAAGGTGGCTCGGAGCGACGGATGAACATGTGAAACATGCGGAGGAAGATAAATGTGGAATGGGTTCCTGTCAGTGGTGGCATAAAACATGGAGTTAGAGTGGTGTTGGGAATAATTAGAGGAGGTATATCAGATGGAAATGATACAATGGATAGCGGAACAAACGAGGATGAAAAGATGCAGTGAAGTAGGAAACATGGAGGTGGATATCAGCTCTACGACCAAGAATCACCGGAGTAAGGCAGCTGTGAGGCTATGGAGGCTACACGCTGCGACGATCGTGGCCGGCCAGACCTCCCTGCAGCTAACGAATTCGGTGGGTGGATGCTATCACCATCAGCTTGACCTGGAAACCTTCGAGAACTGGGTGAATCAGCAGATGCTTTGGAATGGGATAGTGGATAGGTTTTTATAGTGATGGAGTGTGCAGTTGGAATAAGGAAAGGGGGAGAAGACGAGGGCGACGACGTTGTGATTGGAAGGTTGGGGATCATTGACGAGATACACGATGGAGATCTGATTGGGATCTAAAGGAGGCATGACGATGGTGATAGGCAGTGGGCGATGGTCGCTAATCGGGAAAGGCTGTGTGATGTTATGGATATATGAAGGGGAAGAGATCGGGAACAACGAAATCGAGGAGGGTGTGTCATGATTGGAAAGAGATGGGGATCTGATGAGATATGAGCGACGGTGAAGAGATCGGAGCGGCCGATAGGATAGTGGAGGAGGAGACGACAGGAGGAAGGAGAAGGGTCTGGGGCCGTCCGATTGGCCGAGATCAAATGAACCCGGTGATGCCACATTTCACGTTATATATATATTATTTATTATTTTTAATAAAATGAAATATAAATAAGCCCAAAAATGGGTGACACGTGGCAGCTCCATGAGCTACTATGTATCATGCCCACAAAAATCAGAAAATAAAATAAAAAGATAAATCCAAAAGAAATAGAAAACGACCTCGGATCAAAAAATTTTCTTCATAAAAGGTGCTCATCTCGATGAGGCCTACAATTTTCATGTATCAACACCAAATAAGTTATTTGTGTAAAGTGATATTTTTGGTGGTAACCTATGTACATGTAACACCGAATTTTTGTGTTTTTTGTAATTTTTTTATTATTTTTAAATGAGATAGAAATCGAGAAAAAACGATAAAATCATAGACAAACACTTACACATTACTTTATTTTTTGTATTTTTATTAATTAAGAATATCAAGAAATAAAATAAAGTATGATAAAGATGACTTTTAGTACAGATTGTTAGTGAATACTCATACTTAGTCAGTTTCTTTGATTTCAGTTTTATTTTAGATTTGTATTTTTATGTATTTTGACAAAACTTTTGTAAAAAGAAATAAATGAAAAAGAATAAAATAAAAAGAGTTAATTATGTACATAAAATAATAGGTCAAAATCGGGTAAAATACACAATGTACAAAAGAGGCCCAAAACCCAACTTTCACATATGAGCTCCGATTCACTTGAACTTGATCTTGTTTTGAAGGCAATTGATTGTAAATTAGTTCAAAAGTAAGTAAGATCAAATCAGATACTGTATGAGGAAGATATCAATATTTTAGTCCGATTATCCTGAAATTAAGGTTTGGGTTTCTAGTCCACTTATTTCTGTTAGTGATTTTTTTATAATTTTCCTTTATTCTTGTCAGTGATACGTACACACTGGAGTGGTTTCAGGTGATTTGGAGTTAGCATGAATTAACTAAAAATCAGGGAAGTTAGATTATTTTACAGGTCAATTGGACTGAGATTTTTGGCTTCTTATTTTATGCAATTGTACATGATAAAATGCAATTATTAATTACACATACATGAATGGTAATTAACAATATAATTGATAAAATGCAGATGAATTTTGGGAAACTGAGCTTAATTACTCTCCTTTTAGAGTGATGAATCACAGATTCATCAACCCCCTACACTTATACCTTACTCGTCCCCAAGCAATTAAAGAAATGAAATGAGGTTAAATGAGATTGGATACTATACCAAGACCATGAGAAAAAGATGAAAATGGAGCTAGACCTGACCTTTGAATTATTAGTTTGGCAGAACTCCTATGAGAATTAGGATTTTAAAATCAACAACCTTCAAGTTCTACACATCATTGTCATAGTTTTGGCTCAGAAGTCATCTTAGATCAATCTTCTTCCCAAAGCATACCCTATGAACATTGAACAATTGTCTCCTGCGTGAAAGGTTTTATCTCTTCCCGTCAAGAATGCCAGACTACCATGCAAACCTCTCCTCCAATAACTCATCCTCGGGGTGTCAGGTATTTCCTTCTAAAGTCAGTCGTGCTGTGTTCACAATCAAAAAGGGGGAGAAATTTTTAGAAGAAGGGGAAAAGAACTGGAGGTTGACCAATGTAGTCATCTCTCCTTGTGAAGCTGGTCAGTTTATCCAAGTCTCCACCAAGATCTGCAGGTTGTCTTGAAGCTTGTATCTTTTTGGTTAAATATTTATTTGGTAGTTGGCTTCTTTTTTTTTGGATTTTTGGTAGCTTTGAGTGGATTTTGTTGTGCCCCTATGGATATGGAATCTTTCTTTCCGCACATGTTTTGGGGTCTTAGAAAAAATTGTGCCCAACCATCCATCCCTTATCCAAAGCTTTATTTCAACCCGTACTCCGGACTTTAGATGTCCATGCTACCAGAAAAGAGACTCACACAGTCTTCCAACACCCCATCTTAGTTGAGATAAGTGCATAGTGCGAAAGTACATATTAATCTCCTATACAAGAGTCATACCCAGAATGAGGCGACTAGGTTAGACACTAATAGTCAATTTCTGCACATTGTCATATGGAACTCGAAGAATTAAGTTAAAGACCTGAAGATTCTAAAATCCTTTTTCTCAGTAGTTCATTTAAAAATTAGGTGGATTAAGATCAAGTCAAGACCACTCTCGATTTCTGCTCATAACTCGATTCAGAAACCAAGGGCTTTTCACCAATGCAGATGCATGTAATGCTGGATGAATTGCAAATGTATGAAATGCAAACCAAAATTTTCTTATTTTTTGCAAGATTTTTCTTCCTTTTTCTCTCTTTTTTTAATAAAAATCTTATGCAAATATGAATAAGAGGACAATTTTCAAAAATTTTGGTTACACACAAAATTGGACACAGACCATGTTGGTTGCAAAACTCTTTCTTTTTGATGTGTGTTTGTTTGTTTTTTATATAAGTTACCCACTCTGAAAAAAATTATAGAATTACGTGCAAGTACGAATTACGAGTAAGATATATACAGAGTATACACCCCTCATACTTAGCGAGTGCTATGTCCTCAGAGCACAAGAAGTAGTGAGAAGACATAGCTCGAACTAAGCCTAAGAGAGTGAAAATAAAAAGAAGAAGGGAAAAATATAAGGAGACCCTCCCCCTTATACTTAGGCTATGGTTAGGCTAAGTATAGAAGAAGGGCGAAAATGAGGCGAACATGGAGGAAGGAGAGTATATACAACGGGCATCGGGTCCCCCTATACTTTGGCTCTGGTCATCTTAAGTATGGACGAAGGGTGGGGATGGGGTTGTCGAGGGCAAAAGAGTGGATGAGGAGAGTGGTATATATAGATGGCATCGGTCCGCCCCATACTTAGGCCTTAGCCTAAGTAGAGGACGAAGATGTACAAGGGAGCCGATTGGGTTGGGAGGGAAGGGTGCCTATGATTAAGGAGATTTTCGACAGATCTTTTTGTAATGCTACGGTAGGAGGTTATAATGATTGAAAGAAGATGAAGTATATGGGTCCCAACCATTGTTGGATTTATACTCAAATGAATAGTATTGGAGGGTATATTGATGGGAAGAAGCAGATGAAGCAAATGAGGCTGATGATTCCCAACCATCGTCGGAGTTATCCTCAGAAGAATAATATTGGAAGGTGGAGGCAGTCCAAGTATTCTTGTTCTTAAATTGTTTTATTAGAATGTATTCAGTCTTTTGGTCAATCGATTCATCCTTAGATGATGAATATACTGAAGAAATAGTATCAGTTTGATCATAAGAGATTATTCCAGTATATCTAATGAGACCAAGAGAGTCAGCTCTGGAGTAATAGTAGTGAGGGACAGGAGTCGTCCAATGAGGATCAATCTTTAGCTGCTTGCTCAGATAGGGCTTCAGAGCTGCTGAACTAAGTTCACTCATAAAGATCACCTTATCCGGACCTGATGAGGAATCATCAGAAGATTCCTTTTCTAGTATGTTGAAGGTGACTTTCATAGTCAATTTTCTAGAACCTGAAGCATCAAGAAAAGGAGGAGACTGATATGACTTGAGGTGTTTAGAGGAACGCCTCAAGGAATTAGTACTCTTGTTCTTCTCACCAGATAACCGACTAGATGAAAAAGCAACCTGTTTAGAGGACTGATCAATTTAGTTCTTTTCTTCTGTTAAGGTCCAGGTCCTTGGGGTGAGGTGTTGACAATCGGGTTTTCATCAGATGAATAACCATTGAAATATTCCTCCCCGGTCAACAGACATCCCGCATAAGTGTTCTCAGTTGGCTTGGCGTTGGTGAGCACCTGCGTTAGATTATTTAACGGGTCAAGGCGTTCAAAACAAGATCTTATCTGACTCCGAGCTAGCCCATGCTTGTGTTTCCTCATCAGGAGCACCATATAGATGGTAAAATTCATGCATCAGGTGTTCCTCCATAGCATTCATTATGGTATTGGTTGAGGTGCAAGCAACAGAAAATGGGAGTGTGGGGTGAGTCTCTGATCCAATGGTCTTCTCAATAGGCGTTATCTTAGGTTTCGCAATGGGATAGGGCTCTTCTACCGCCTGACGGTTACGGTTGTTGACGGCTTTGTGGGTTGCCTTGGAATATCATGTTTCCTCAAAGACTGTATGAGATCGAAGTAATCCCAATGCGATTAAATTGACTTCTTGAGCCTCGCACTCTATAATTGCCTTAGCTAAGGCTAAGAATGACTTTTCGAGAATGACTGAAGACTAGGTGAATTCTCCTTCATGCTCAATATCGATAATCGTGAAGTCCACTTTGCGCGGAGCACCTTGGAATGCAATGATGATTGAAATTGTTCCTCTCGACCATTTTATGGATCGATCTGTCAGGTGAACGATCTCTCTTGATTTCCTGATTGGTTTGAGTTTGAGCTTGTCAAACACGGAGGTCGGGAGGATTTTGATTGGTGAGTCATCATCGATTCGAGCATGGATGAATGTGGTGTCTTTGATTTCACAGTCAAACCTAGGCAACTACTTCACTCTGCGACTCTTGGTAATTCTTCTCATCACCAAGGAGGCGTCCATTGATAATGTGTGTCTTTCAGTCCTTGTTCTCTTCCTGCCCGACTTTTTCGACATAAATTTAATCATTACAAATCTTTCAAGATCGGGGAAGTGTTCAATGGCCTTCATTAAGGGAAGTTCAAAAAGCAATCTTTGATCCAATGATTCCCTCTGAGTAGGATCCAATTTCCTTAAATCCTCTCCACTTTCAATTTTTATGGTTTTTTCTGGTTTTTCAATTTTCGGGTGTTTTTGAATTTTTTGATTTTTGGTCTTTTTGATGTGGTGTGTAGATGTGATGCTTTCCACAACTGAGGGGCTGTGATATGCCAAGTCAGAGTCATTCCTAAGGGAGTAATATGTAGAGGTGTCGCTGTTAGAGTTGTCCCTAGGGTATACAAAAGTTGTGGGTTTCTGAGTGTTTTCTGGGTTTTCAACTTGAGATCCAATCATTTCATCTTCCATTTAGTCGGAAATTCTCTCAACATATTCCTTCTATGTCTTAACTTTTCATCCTAAAAAAACTTTTCATGATCAATCATCGACGGAGTCTGCTCTATTGGAGGATTCTGCGGAAATCTGTAGGTCTCATACTCAGCATACCGTGACTCAGGCATGCAATGCTAGGTTGAGTAGATTCCATTTCCATGGTTGTGAATGGTCGGATCCTTATATGGTGAAGTCAACATACGGGGTTCATGTGTGCCGATATCATTGATCCAGTCCTCTGTATGTGCAGGCTGTTCGAAGGAGTGGTATACGAGTTGGTCAATGGAGATTTGATCATTGGGGTCAATCCAATATGGATGATCATCAGGTGGAGACCGTCCATTCAGTTTATTTTCATCATATTATTCCATGAGGTCCAGTGCGAATGTGTTTCTGTGAAATATTGACCTATCCCAACAAAATTGTGATGAGAAAATGAAGTCAGTTGGGGTTGATGTCTCTACCAGTCGTTTATCTCAATAGTAGATTGTTCTTAAAATGGTTCATGAGTTCTGGCAAGAAATTGGGAATAAGATGGGTCAGCATATGATGGAAGTTGATCATGTGTAAAAAAAGGGTGGGGGAGGTGGCAAATATGAAGAAGTGTTGAATTTAGTTGGATGATTTGAGTAAAATGGATTGAAATTGATAGATTGGACTGGATTCATTAGAGAGTGAGAGTCTTCTGCGAGTGTTGGAGGATGCCTAGAAGAAGAGGGTTTAGATTAGGCTCGCGGTGTATGATAGAGTGGTTTTAGGGTTTCTTTTTATCTTGATGTCATAACGACATCTCTTACTAAAATGTTAACTTTCCTTTCAAGGTCTTAACATGGATAAGTCATGGATAAAGAAGCGATGGTCAGATTTTTCCGACTTACATGGCAGGTGCACGCAATTGGTTAGGATGGGCATTCCATGACAACCATGTTCGATTTCAGAAAGGCGTAAACTAAGATAAAATCCCTTGTCCTTGAAAGAAGTGTATGAATGTATGCTTGTAGGAGAGGAAAGATGCATCCGAGCATATTATTATTAATGGATGGTGGGATTTCTATATTAATTGGATATTTCATCGTGAGCATATTGTAGAGACCTCATCGTCAATGGATATAGAAACTCAGTTTGAAGGCAGTCAACATCTCAATCAATATGACATCAAACATGATGTCCTTGATCATGAATCTGATCTTGTTGATTTAATTGAAGATAGTGGTCAATTCTTCAGTTTTCTAAAGGACGTAGAAGAACCAATGGTGTCTGGAAATAAGATGCCAAGATTGAAGTTCCTTTTAGAATTATTCAAGATAAAGGCGAGACATAGAGTGACCATAGTATGTATGGATGATATCCTCAATCTGATAAAATAATTATTAGAGACAAAGGATGGATTCCCTAAGAGTTGGTGAGATGCAAAGAAAGATTTTCGAAAACTAGGACTAAATGTCAAAAAAATTGATGCTTGCCCTAATGACTGCATTCTTTATAGGGATGTTTCTAAGAACATGGACACATGTCCTTATTGTGGTGCATCCAGATACAATCATGGAAAAGCTGATGATTCACACACAATGCCAATACTAAGTAAAGTGCTGCATTACTTTCCATTGATTTCGAGGTTGCAAAGGCTGTACATGTCAAGTAGAACATCTAAATGGGTGACCTGGCATCAAAAATTCTTCAAAGGATGTACTAATGTGGCATCCTATGAATTCACTTGAGTGGAGGCATCCTGTGGATTCACTAGAGTGGGAGTCGTTCGATAATAATTTTCTAGATTTTACAGAGGATGCATGAAATGTTCATTTAGGACTTGTAAGCGATTGGTTTAACCTATTCAAGAACTTGTTTCCATCTTATTCTATGTATCCAATGGTAGTTGTGAATTACAACTTACCTCCATGGATGTGTATAACATCCAATTTCATAATGCTGACTCTACAAATTCCAGGACCGAAAGCACCGGAAAATGCAATACATGTAATCATTGATAGATGAGTTGAAATTATTGTGGCATCACGGCGTGCAGACTTTCAATGCTCAAGCTAAGCAAACATTTATCTTACGTGGTGCACTATTTTGGATAATTAATGACTTTCCTGCATGTGCCAACCTCTCTAATTGGATTACGAAAGGAAAACTTGCTTGTCCTGTTTGCATGGAGCACATGCATCATGTTCGTCTAAATGAGAGTAAGAAGATATGTTATTTAGGCCATCGTTGCTTTATCCATGTATCACATCAATGGATAAACAATTAATATAAGGATGAGTTTGATGAAAAAGCATGTCATGAGTCTGCTAGGTTTACCGAGAGAGGTTGACCACATGCACAACTACTATTCGTTAATCTGGGCACCAAGTGATGGAGAAGTTTCTACAACTGGAAGAAATTCGACTTGGAAAGATATTTAAGAAATATTTAAAGGAGATGCATGGCGTCAGATTCAAAATGAAGAGTGTATTTTTCATGGAGTTGCCTTATTGGGAACATTTGACAATACGACACAATATAGATGTAACACACATTGAGAAAAATGTCACAGATAATCTTCTAGATATGCTTAATCTCACGAACTCTCCAAAGGACACTATCAAAACATGCAAAGGTCTAGAACAGTTAGGATTTCGTCAACACTTACATATGATACCTAAGGAGAATGGTGGCTTCGACATGCCAGATGGTCCATATCACATTGATTCGAATGGATGGGTTAAATTTCCTATCCGAGCGATATTGTGGTTCATGATGGCTTTTGTTCGAATGTTTCTAGGGTAAATGAAACTCAAAAAAAGATAAGCGGCCTCAAAAGCATGACAACGATATCTATATACATATCTTCTTTCCTCTAGCTATTCGGTGTGTCTTAGCACAATTTGTCATTGAATCTATTACCGATTTGAGGACTTTTTTCAAGATTATTTGTGCTAAATCACTCGATGTAAGTCTTTTGGATAAATGGGATGTGAAGATCGTGGAGAGGATATGCAATCTTAAATGGCTCTTTCCACCAACTTTCTTTGATGCGATGGTTCACTTGGTCATCCTCTTGACATATGAAGTGAGGATCGACATACCCGTGCAATATAAATGGATGTATCCCATAGAGAGGTTATGTAAGAAACTAAAGGATTATGTTCTAAATTGGACAAAGCCTAAAGGTTCCATTGTTGAGGGTTATTTGCTTGAGGAATGCATGATATTTTATTTAATGTATGTCTCCAGTGAAGACGAAAATTTAAATGTCATGAGAGAAATGATGCTCCTTACAATGAATTTAATGATGACTGTCTCTCGATCTTTGAAATACATGGTAGATCATTTATTAAGACAACTCTCTTACCCATGCCTGACTTGGACAGACAGTTGGCACAGTTGTACGTGCTTAAACAAGTTCCTGAAGTATATCCATTTTAGAATGAATGAAGTCAACTAACGTAAGATTTAGAAGGAATAATGTGTCTGATTTCATCGAGTGGTTCAACAAGAGAGTAGAACAGATGAAGACTGAAAGTGATACTTGTTAGATACAGATTTTGATATATTTGTGAGGAGTTTGTTCATCTACACTCACATGCATACTGGGTACATCGTACATGAATATAGATTCAAGTGTTACTCGATTAATAACACAAAAAGGCAAACACTATATCATGAGTGTTTGTAAAATGTAACATACCATCTTGTTGTGGCGAATACTATGGAAAAATTAATGAGATAGTTGAGATGAACTTTCAATTTGACCGATAGGTGGTTTTATTTAAGTACCATTGGTATGAAGTATTTAAAGATATGAGTTGTAAGTTAGATACAAAGAGTGGATACATAAGCCTTAATAAGAGCAGAACGATTCTTGGAAAAGTGGATCCATTTATGCTAGCATGTCCAGTGGATTAGATTTTTTATGTACCAGATAATGCAAACAGTGGTTGGATAATTTCAATAAAGATAACCCCATAAGGATATTGCAGAGTAGGTGAAGAAGAAGATGGTGATGACGATGAGGAGGAGGCGTACCAAGAGCGAGTGGAGATCTAGCCTTTAGTGATATTATTTTTCCCATGCATTATTTCTATGGTAATATAATTTGATTATACAAAAGTAAAACATCAAATATATATTAGTTGCTTCCATGGAAAGCTCTAAATTCATATAAAGTTGAAATTCTTATTATTATTTTATTTAAATTGCTATATGATTATGTTGCTTACTTTGAAATACATTACTTTTAAATTCCGCTCTACATAAATGTAGATGGCCTAGACACGCTTTTCCAGATAGAGTGAGCCTGAGGACGAGCATGAGGATCTAGACCATTTGGGTAGTCACTACTCCCAGCTTGCTCCTAATATCCCTGATGAGGTAGAAGGGGATGGAAGGCCTATGGGACTCTACTTGAGATAGATGGCACTCGACCACATCTTAATGCGGATGCCCTGTCATCATCCGGTGAAAAATATATAAGTAAAATCTTGTCTTTCCTCATAGAAATTACATAAATTTATAAATTCTCTCGTATAGCAAGTCGTGAGAGGAAAGTCAGAGGTCATGCAAAATGCCATAAATTAAGCAAGCTAAAGATGGGAGAAAGAATCATGGTTGTTGTAACCCTAGGTGGGCATGCATTGGAGGAATACAGTAATCCCTTCTCAAGCAGATTGGGACTCACTATGAGGATGCATATTCCCATGACGATGATCGACTTCAAGAAAGTCATGCAGTCACTTGAAGCTACCATCATCTCTGACATTGAAGGTACGCATATAACTACAAAAATAAGTGAAATTACGATTTAGTTAAGGAATCATATTTTACTCGTTGATTGGGGTGAGGACCTTGTGATAGACGAGGGGATTTTACAGAGAGCTGCCAAAATCCATCGTGATGTACAGACTAAGGGAAGAAGGATAGACAAGTTTGGATCAATTTAAACACAAGCATGGAAGTTCTTCCATATTGTAAAATTCTTCTTCTATATGCTGATATATTGTATATTTTAGTCTGAGACGGGAGAGAGTGGGGATCAGGTGAGACTGTTCGAGGCTACCCGATAGACGATCGACAAAGAGGGTAACCGGACCTTCATTCATGCGAGATATACAGAGGCACATGTACATTACATAATAACTTTATTTTGATGTAATAAGCTTGTGTTGTATCTAATAAATTTCTCAAAATGTAGGGTTGCATCATCGACTTCCTCCAGACCCAATTAGGTCCAACTCAGGGAACTCTAGAAGAGTTGAATGAGGAGACATTTAGGCATGTGTATCCGCATGCTACACTACACTCTGGTCAGGTTCGTCATGGTGGTGCATCTTCCACCAAGATGAGTTTCTATGGGACAAGCAGCGGTGGTCCATTCTCTGTAGAGTTTCTGCAGCTGAAAGGTTGAACACCTGACCCGAGAGGTAGAGAGGTCGCATGAGAGGGAGGATCGATTGCAAAATACAGTCCTCCAGAACACGCAGACGATGGATCAACTTCAAAGTTTGATCAAAGAGTTGTCTCGATGGACCCCGTTCCTCTGCTTCATGATGATGACCGAACACATCCATCAGCAGACGATGATGCTCCTCATATGTAATTTTTGGATGTTTATCTTGTAACATATCAAGCTAATATGTAATATATCTATGATGTCAAGTTTTTTCGTGCATTTGAAACTATGATGTAGTTGAATCCGTTCAACTATGGGTTTATGATATACATTGAATCCATGAGGTGTTCAAAATTTAGGATGTGTTTGAATCTACCGTGTTTGAATATATAGGGGGTGTTTGAATATATGATATTCACTTTCTAAGTTTGAGAACATGTATATGAGAATGTGCAGGTATTTGAATATATGATATGCATTATATATGAATCTATTGTATTTGAATCCATTGTGTTTTAATGTAGGAGGCATTTCAATCTACTGTGTTTGAATATATCTATGAATCTCATATCCAATATCTATCGTGCATGTAATAAAAACAACAACTGTTGCTGTAATTTTCTTCATTAGTCAGATAACAATATAGTATCAGTATTTATTATTGGTGGTCATGTAAACGTCGATAATAATATAGTATCACTCATTATCGACTGTTAGTCTAGCCACCACTATAGTTTTCTTAACAGACGTTCATGTCACCTGGACAATACTCATTCTCGGCAGTTACTCGTTTGTGATGGTCAACTATTGGTGGTTAGGGCTCGACCACCACAAATGCTTTTTACAAAGCAAGATTTTTTGATAGTCCATTAGCGACGGACCCTGTTCTTTACCAATGGTACTCGACCATCGAGTAAAGTGCTTGATGAATCGAAAATCTACCTCTTTAAGAATGACGAATTGTATTATAGGAGGTAGAAAACGATCTATCAAAAATAACAACTGTTGAATATTGAGAAATATTTTATTGGTAAGTGTACCAAGGTCAAACTTAACGAACACTGATTTTTACTTGCATAGTATCACATTAATTTAAATATTTAACCAACTACAACAATAATTTCAGTGTTAGAAAAATAAAGTAAAAATAAAAGAGATGCAAAATAAATAGAGGGATATGTAATAAGTCTCGCTTTCAATTCTCAAATAAAAATGATTAATTAATCCTCAAAATCAATCACAAATCCACAAAAGAATATTCAAGAAATATATATCAAATTAAATCCAGGCTGTAGGCTGGGAGATCAAGAATCAAATTCTGTAATCAATATCCTCATGCTATACTAAAATTTAGACATCCATAATCCCTGTAGAAAATATCAGAAATCACCCTCTAAATAATGCAATTATCCACCAATTAATCTCAAATCTCAGCTATGCATCAAAAGATATCTTTATCAGTCAAACTCCAACATAGCTGGCCAGAAAACTCACTCATTATTCATAAAAAATGATTAAATCAAATTAAATTCAAGTCATCCTTTCTCCCTACAATGATTAATTCGTCAAAAATAATTATTGATATTTAATAAAGAATAAATCTTCTCAATCAAGTCCCTGCATGTTAAATCAAATTTTTCTCAAGATAAAATAGCACTAATAAGTCAAAGTTAAGCTTGTATGATTAGAAGGGATCCTAAAAAATTATTCAATATAAATTAAGGTTTGATTTATTCACAAGATATATAAAATAATAGAGCATAGAACAAGCTTCAAAATGACATATTATGTGTTAAAAATGGAGTTCAAATGAAAAAGATATGCAATAAACAAGTTTCAGGGACTAAAATTTAAAAAGGTAAAGTTTTAGCTCTCAAATTAGTCCATGGATGGATTTATCTACAATTATTCACAGCCGTCAGGGTCTCTTTTGCAATTTACTCATGACGAGGGTATTTACAAATATCTAGAGGTACAGGTGCTCAAACACAATTGCCCAAGACCATGTGCGTGGTGCACGTGACTTGGTCTGGCTCAGAAGGCAAGCGAGGCGTGGTGACTGATGAATCTTTGATTTATCACTTTAATAGACATTAATTAAGCTCAGGTCCCCAAAATTCATCGGCATTTCATCATCTATATTGCATTATTAACATTCATGCATGTATAAATAAAAATTACATATTATCTTGCATCATTGCATTAAATAAGAAACCAAGAATATAAGGAGAAATTGACTTATACAATAGCTAAATTCCTCGATTTTTGATTAATTCATGCTAACTCCAAATCACCTGAAACCACCTCCTTGTGTACATTTTACTAACAAGAATAAATGAAAAATACAAAAAAATCACTAACAGAAATAAGTGGCTCACAAATCAAAACCCAAATTTCAGATTTGTCGGACTAAAACGCTGATATCTCTCTCATACAATGTCTGATTTAATCCTACTCACTTTCCGAACTAATGTATATTCAACTACTGTCAAAACAAGACCAAGTTCAAGTGAATCGAAGCTCATATATGAAAGTTGGGTTTTGGGCCTCTTTTGTACATAGTGAATTTTACCCGATCTTGACCTATTATTTTATGTATATAATTAATCATTTGTATTTTATTTCTTTTAATTTATTTTCATTAACAAGATAGATCTGAATGGAGGCGAAGAATCCATGTAGCCGGCCCCACTTAATTGTGGGAAAAGGTTTTGTTGTTATTGTTGTATTTTCATTAACAAAAGTTTTATTAAAATACACAAAAATCCAAATCTAAAATGAGCTTGAAGTCAAAGAAACTGATTGAGTCTGAGTCTTCATTGAGAGTATGTACAATAAGTCCTCTTTGTTTTATTTCTTTGTTTTCTTAATTATTAAAAATACAAAAAATTAAATAAATGTGTAAATTTTTTTGTTTATTTTATCTGATTTCTCCTGATTATTATCTTTTTAAAAATGACAAAAAATACAAAAACCCAAAGTGTGGTATTTTATACAAAGAATACCATAAAAAATATCACTTTGTGCAAATGACCTATATTGGTTTTGATCTCTTCATGAAAGTTATAGATCTCATCAAGGGAACAACTTTTGTGAAGAAAAGGTTTCGATCAGAGATCGTTTGCTATTTCTATTTGGTTTTCCTTTTTTAATTTTTCAAATTTTCTTGGCATGCCACGTGACATCTCCTGGAGACGCCACGTGTCATTCTCCCCCTTTTCTTTTTATCTTTTAATTTTTTTCAATTTTTCATTTTTATTATTTCTGTTCAGTGCCACGTGGCATTACTAGTGCTGTCGGATCTCGACCGATCGGATGGTCCTCCTCCATCTTCTTCCTTCTGTCAATTTTCCCCCCTTCCCAAATTGCTCCGCCGCCTCCCGTCGGATCCATTCCACGATCCTCATCGAATCTCCATCAGTCGATCTCCCCGTGCTAATCAAATCTCCATTGAAATCATTGTCAACCCCGCACCGCTCATCCCAAGATCTTCTTCCATCTCCGCCCCCTCTCCTCGTCTATTCAATCCTAGCACCGTCGTCCGATGGGTATCTGCCGATAGACCATGGCAAAGGAAGAGCATGGCGGTGACAACGCCGATCCTCAGCTGCTCGATGAGATCCGACACTCCCTCCTCTGTAACGCAATCGTAACGCGCACTCAACATCTGCTCCTACTTTGGATCTCCTCCATTGTGTGTTTCCCCTAGCACCACCTTCTCAACCTTCAGCTAACACGGAGTAGAGCCTAGATCTGTTGTCATTAGCCACCACCTTCTCTGAGAGTTCATAACCATCCACCATTACAATGCATGAGGAGGAGTTCTGGGGTTTCGACCGACAGTGACAATGCCTCAATTCCTTCCGTCCTCGACACCTCCTCCTTCCAGCAAGGCGTGATCTGGCTGTAGCGGTCGTCGTAGTCCCTTCGAAGGTCTGCTTCTCTCTGATCTTCTTAGACCATCGATCCATACCTTCTACGTACCCCTCAATTACCTTATTCTTTGTTTTCTCCGCCTCCTCATCTCCTCTGTCCTCTCTCGTACATCACCACTCCACCGCACCTTCTCTCTACTCTGCCTCACCCTCGATATCGGAGCCTCACTTCACCCTCCCTACCGGACACTCAACCTTCACCGTTTGCCTTCATCGACATCGCTTCACCGTCATCCCCGACTGGTGGCGACGCTTCACCTGCTTTGCCTCCACCAAGCCGACTTCCTCGGCCGAGCCCTTCTTCATCGTCGCCTCCTAACCGGAGCCAGGAGTCGTCTCCATCAGCTTGTTCGCAACCAGGCCTTCTCAGACTGTGCTTCTTCACGTTCGATGCCTTCATCGAGCAATGTCGAGAGCTCCTCCTCCTTTGACAATCAGACAACCACGTGCATCGCTTCCTCTGCATCGACACACCCGAGAGTCATATCGAAGCATCGTCTCTACTTTGTCTGATACCGCCTCGGCCAGCGATGCTCCGCCCACTGTCAGGCCAAGCACATATCCCGAGTGGGAGGCACGTGAAGGACCATCCCCCTTACTGGGATTTCTCAAACTATCCCCTCAAGGAGCCTCAAATTCAGAGCATCCCCCCGCCACTCTAGGGGCACGTGAGGTGCATGTGACCCTTTGGAATCTTGCACAAAAGACCCCAAAGGTCTTGGTAATTCCACTTACTTCCCTATTCTTCATTTTGTTATTTTATTTAATTTTCTATTTTGCAATTGGACCCCTAACTTTCCTTTGTATTTTGAACCTCTATTTGCATCTTTTTGTTCTTCAAAAGTTAGCATATTGTTCATCAACTATTTCTTGACATTATGGCATGTGATTCTTAATTTTGTGATATGTGGTTAGTTATTAATAATTATTTCTATGAAAATAGCATATTTTCCCAGTTGATGTTCTTAAATTCATAATTAATTAACCATTACCTTATAAATTTCCATAATTTCACACTTACTAGAATTAGTTGTATTTTACATTGTGCCCAAAAATAATTATGTTTACATTCATATTTTGCTCTGCAAAAATCATTTTGTGTATTGTAGCAATAAATTTTTACTAGATATAAAACTCCACATTTTTAGGGTTTAGGATTTTTTTGAGATAAATCACTTAGTGATAGATCTCAGATAACTTTATTCCCTGAAAATAAATGGGTTTAATATATATTATAATTAATTATTGTGATTCACACTATTTTCACCATTTAATCATCAAATATTCATATTAAATCAGAAACCTCCAAAAAAAATATTCATTCATTTTATCATAATTTACATCTTGGGCAAGTTCTGTGGTTTTTGGACATCGTTTGATTAACATTAATTTCTCGTCCTTAAAATTGGCCCACATTTGTATCTGTATTAAAAAATTGCACTACAAACCAAAAAATCCGCCTCAAAAGCCACACATCTATTTTGATAGACTTAAACCTAGCTTGTTCCTTTGTCTTCTTGAGTTCGAACCTAGGACTTGTCCAGGTTAAATAAACATAAAACCACATCCAGCTTAATGGATTAATTCATTTAATTTTGTGTTATTTTTTATTGATCTCTAATTTCCCGACTACAATATAAAAACGACAAATTAAACATGGTGTTTAGCGGTTCATCAAATTGCGTCGTGCTGGGGAGGTAAACAACTTAAGTTTTTGTCTAGGAAATTTAATGTTAGATTTTCCACACATTCGTGTAGTCTGACCCCCGAACGTTACCGATGTACATTTTCCATTTATTTTCCAAAATTTATTTTCTGTTTCAACATTTATTTCTTGTTCTTTATTTTTGATTAATTTTTGTGTCAACTCTCTTACATTTTCTCTCTTATTTTTATGTGGGATACTCGACATATGTAGAGCAGTTTTCTAGAAACTGATGCAGCTCGACTGACCGTCGAAAATCCATATTAAAAATTAAGATTTAGTCAAGTCATGATAATGCGTAGCATCTAGGATTTTAATTTCTGTAATTTTATTATTTGTAATTACTTGCTTATTTACAACAGTTTCCGTTTGGAATCTCGCGAGTGTAAAGAAGACTTGGACTTTCTCTATGGTGTGTCATACCTGTTTCACTCTCCGGTGAGCGTGGGGCCTAACTTAAGTGGTTCATAGATTAGACCTACACTGCGACTATTACTGCTACTAGGATTATTTTGCTTGTTCTGGTAGAACATAGGACCACACTGCACTTTAAGTGTGATGCACATTAGATCATTCAACCTAGTCAAAATTTAACTCAATTCTTCCCAGCTAATAGAACTTTCTGCTCAATGCGGTTTTTGTTGGCTTGCACTTCATATAGAATATTTTTCAATTCTTGTATTGCATCCCACATGGAGATTGTAAGGAATCACTGTAAGTTTTCTGACTGAGCATTCATCATTGTTTTCCACGTGCATCAACTTTTCCTGAATTTTCTCCCTCATGTTTTATCACTTAAATTTTAAAGGAAATTGAGACTGGACGGTAGACGTGTTTTTGTGCTCATCTATTTTTCAGTGACCTATTAATTTAAAATTGGGATTGCTAAACAAGGTCAACTTTAATTAAACCATAAAATCAAGAATTATTGCGAGAGAATAAACCCATCCTTCGATTCATTTATCTTTTTGAGTGAGTGAGGGACACACAGTTAGAATAGAGCCAAGCTCCAGAATCTTCATTCTGACAACTGATTCTAAAAATGACTAGCTACTTCTCAGTGCGGGAACTACAGTCTCCCTTAGCAGAGTGAGTGGTTAAAGGACAACATATTTGGCACCATCCTTAAGTAACACGGGTAGCTATTTTGTGGTCCATACTTACACCCATATTGACTGAAAGTAGATGCAACTGTACCTGGCCAGTGGGTCGCGGGCCTGTCTGCCAAGCCCACTCATGGGTTGGGCTTGGGCAAGGAGATTTCGAGTGGGCCGGCCCGGCTCGGCCTGCTCTTTGGCCTGCTCGTCAATTGGGCGGGCCGTAGGCATGTGTCAAAAAACCCGGTCCGACCCGGTCCAGCCCGTACATATAAAAATACATGTTTAAAAATTATATTTTATATACATTTAATATAATATACTTTAAGTTTTTATTTTACATTATCAATATTACATCTTATTTTATAGTTTACATGCAAAGTAATACATTATGGTTACTTGGATGTAGAAAGATTTGATGATGCTAAAAGAACTTAATTATCTCCACAAATTTGATTTAAAAATTAATAAAAATCACTTTACATTCAGCCGATGGGCCGCCCCGGCCCAGACCTGGGCTGGGCTTGGGCCTTGAAGTATGGCTCGTGGACCGGGCTGGGCCGGGCCTTGGACAAGAGGTTTTAAAACCCTGGCTAGATAGACCCAACCCAGACTTTGTCCAGGTCTAAATGCAACTCGTCGTACGAATTCAGACCAGTCTTTAGCAAAAAAATTTCGGCATCTAACATCTCGCTTAAAGGACTCAAGATTGAAATTATCACCAATTAAAATTGAAAAGATAATTGGTCGGACTCTTGCGGCCTCCACTGTGTGAGTTATTAAACCTGGGGTTTGTATTGCGTTTTCATTGGTGTACGTGAATCGAGTTTGAATAATAAAAAACTGCACACTTGTGTCATCAATCTCCCTTCTTAATTCATTTTTTTCTGTTTGTGAGTATCATGTGCACTTGCACATTTTTCAAACACGATCCATTCCTTCATCCATCTCTTTTGAAAATGTCGGGACATTGGTCTTCGTACCCACTAGATTATTTCTTCTCGATCAAAACCCTGATCATCTAAACGCTCTTTTTCCAAACACCCTAAAGCATTCATGGGAGACTATCACCCTCGGATGAATCCAGCCCACTCCATGAATTCCAATCCATTTTACTCAGATCATCCGAATAAATTAACACTTCATCATATTTCCCACCTCCCCACCTTTTTCTACACATGATCAACTTCCATCATGGGCTGACCCATCTTATTCCCGATTTCTCGTCGGAACTCATGAACATTTGAAGAGCAATCTACTATTGAGATAGATGACTGGCAAAGACACAACCCCAACCAACTTCATTCTCTCATCATAAATTTGTGGGATAAGTCAACACTTCACAAATCCACATATTGCCTTGACTTTCAGAAATAACACGGTGACCCGACCAAAGCGGATAGAGTGGCTCGCTCCTGATGATCATCCATACTAGAATGACCTAATGATCAAATCCCTATTAGCCAACCCGTAGGTCACTCCTTCAGACAACCTGCACATATAGAGGATTGGACTGATGATATAGACACACATGAACCCTGTATGTTGACTCCTTGAGGATCTGACCATTCACGACCATGAAAATGAACTCTACTCAACCAACATTGCATGCATGAGTCACGATATGCTGAGTATGCGACATACAGATTTCCGCAGAATCCTCTTGTAGAGCAGACTCTGCCCATGATTGATCATGAAAAGTTTTTAGAGGAAGACAAGTGAAGACATAGATGGGATATGTTGAGAGAATTTCAGCCTAGCGCATGGATAAAAATGGAAGATGAAATGATTGGATCTCACGTTAAAAACCTAGAGAACACTAAGAAACTCACAAAATCTTTACACCCTAGGGACAACTCTGACAGTGATACCTCTGCATATTACTCCCTTAGGGTGCATTTGGTTAGTGGGTTAAGGCGGGTTAAACTGGTAGAGGGTAACCCGTTTTTGGATTTTGGTGTTTGGATAGAGGGTTAAACTGGGGGTGTATTAGAAGTGGGTTTGGGGTGATATGATTGTATTGAAGTTTGAAAAAGTGAGTGGTTATTGTGATGTGATTGCATTGAAGTTTGGAAAAATGAGTAGAAGTGGAGTAGTTTATAATTTTTATATGATATGATAGTATAATATATTATTTTTTGATAGGATTGATTATGTAAAATTGATTTATTTAATTTTTTAAAAAAGGAATAAAGTGGGGCCCACGGGGAGAGAGGGGGGTGTGGGTTAATGGAGGCAAACTCCCCAAACCCACGGGTAACCCATCACTCGAATGGCCCCTTAGGGATGACTCTGACTCGGCACATCGAATCCCCTCCTCAGTTGTGAAAAGCATCGCATCTACACACCACATCAAAAAGAATAAAAGAATTGAAAAATTCAAAAAGACTCAAAAATATGAAAAACCAGAAAAAACATAAAAATTGAAAGCGGAGAGGATTTGAAGAAATGGGATCCTGGTCAGAGGGAAGCATTGGATTAAAGATTGCTTTTTGAGCTTCCCATAATGAAGGCCATTGAACAATTCCCCGACCTTGAAAGATTTGTAATGAGTAAATTAATGCCTAAAAAGTCAAGCAGGAAGAGAACAAGGACTGAAAGACACATATCATCAATGGCCACCTCCTTGGTGATGAGGAGAAAGACCAAGAACCACAAAGTGAAGCGGTTGCCTAGATTTGACTATGAAATCAAAGACATCACTTTCACCCATGTCAGAATCAATGATGACTCACCAATCAATGGCCTCCTGACTACCGTGTTTGACAAGCTCAAACTTGGACCAATTAGGAAATCAAGAGAGATCATGCAATTGACTGATCTATCTATAAAACAGTCGTGAGGGACTACTTCAGTCATCATTACATTCCAAGGTGCTCCGCTCAAGGTGGACTTCACAATTATTGATATTGAGCATTAAGGAGAGTTCACCCAATTTCCAATCATTCTCGGAAGGCCATTCTTAGCCTTGACTAAGGCAACTATAGATTGCGAGACTCGGGAAATCAATTTTACCGCATTGGGAGCACTTCGACCTCGCTCAGTCTTTGAGAAAACACGATATTCTTAGGCAAACCACAAATCCATCAATAGATATAACCATCAAGAGGTAGAAGAGAACTACCCCATACTATACCTGAGATAACAACCGTTGAGTTGATCATTGGATCATAGACTCACCCCACTCTCTCATTTCCTGCTGCTTTCACCTCCACCAATACTGTGACAACTTCTAATGAGGATACACAATCAAGGTCTAATCCTGAGTCAGACGTGATATTATATAAGTGCCTTAACCCATTTAATGATCCGGTACATGAACTCACAATGCCAAGCCAACTTAGAATACATACGCGGGATGTCCGTTGACCAGGAAGGAATATTACAATGATTATTCATCTAGTGGTGAACCGATGGTCAGCACCAAATCCCTAGGACACGCATCTTCACAAATAACAAGGACTAAATTTCCAATTTCGATTTCTCCTTACTCTAGTCAGTTAACTGGTGAGAAGAAGAAGAGTGCTGATTCCTTGAGGCATTCCCCAAACATCTCAAGTCATATCAATCTCCTCTTCCTCATGATGCTTCAGGTTCTAGAATACCGACTAGGAAAGTCACCTTAGACATACCGGAAAAGGAATCTTCTGATGACTCCTCATCAGATCCGGACAAGGTGATCTTTATGAGTGAGCTTAGTTCGGTAGCTCTGAAGCCCTATCTAAGCAAGCAACCGTATATAGACCCTTGTTGGACGACTCTTGCCCCTCGCTACTATTCCTCCATTGTTGACTCTTCTGGTCTCATTAGATTTACCGGAATAATTTGTTATGACCAGGCTGAGACTTGTTCTTCAGATATTCATCATCCAAGACCGAGTCTATCAACCACAAGATTGAGCACATTCTTAGAAAGTAGCTTAAGAATAAGAATATTTGGAGTGCCTCTACCTTATAGTATTATTCTTCTGAGGATAACTTTGATGATGGATGGGAATCATCTACTTCGATTTCTTTCCATCAATATTCCCTTCCACCACATGACCATAAAAAGATCTTCCAAAAACCTCCTTGATCATCAGCACCCCTCCTCTCCCGACCCAATCAGTTCCCTTGTACTCTTCTTCCTCTACTTAGGTCAAGGCCGAAGTATAGGGAGGGACCAATGCCATTTGTAATAATACTCTCCTCATCCACTTCTGCTCTTGATCGCCCCATTTTCGCTCTTCTTCTATACTTAGACTATCCACATCCTAAGTATAGGGGGGCATGCCAATTTCTATTTTTCTTTTCTTTTTCACTCTCTTACGCTTAGCCTGAGCTATGTCTTCTCTGTGCTTCTTGTGCTTTGAGGACATAGTACTCGCTAAGTATAGGGGGGTGTGTATACTTTACCCATAGCTCGTACTTTCGCGTAAATCTATATCTTATTTACTTGATGGGTAACTAACTTGTAAAAAAATTAATTAATTATTTTTTTTAAAAGCTAGAACTAACATTATTTTTTATGCAACTACCACTATCTATGTCCAATTGTGTGTAAAACAAAAGTTTTTGAAAACTGGCTTCTTATTCATTTCTTTAAAAAAAATTCTATTGCATTAAAATACAAAAGATAATAATAACACATTTTGCACTTCATCGGCATCCATGCATTCTTGAGTTAGATGTATCCCTGACACTTACACTTTCACACAAGATTTCTGAAATTCAAGGACACTTGGTTTATGAAGTTTTAAGATTTAGAGTTAACCAACCTTAGTCATTAGGGTCTATGACTTAATTATTCTCACTTCCCTTATATGAAATATGTGTGTGCTATATTGAATACTTAGTCTCTACCTTAAAATAATATGATCAACACCTCACATGCATGACTGTAGTTATGATGAGATGAGTTGGATTTTACTTGAGGAACTGGGATGAGGGATTTGAGTTTGGACCTGATTTTATGATGCTCGAGGATGGGAAAAAATCGATGACGGATTCATGAAACCTGAGTTTCAACGCTTAAGCCAGTATAAGAACAAGGTTAGTGTACTAATATCTTGATATAAAACCTATGTGCAAGGGTGTGATGAAACTTAATTAATTGTTGATTAGTGTGAGCCAACTTGGTAAAAGCAATAGAGCTAACCAATCTCAAATGAAATAAATTTTGAGAGAAGCTCTCTCATACAAAGAAAAGCTCTCTCATTACAAATACAAACTCAAACATCTTCCACCAAAGGCGAGTGCCCCCAATATTTTCAAAGTGTCCACTTGGACCAAAGCTATTAGGACCAGGAGTCAGGCTAGCACCCAAAAAGGGCTCTACATCCTATAGTCATACAAGTCTAGGTGTTCAAGATACGATAAGTACTCAAAAGAGACACACTCCGGTGTACTCTCAGGAAAACAAGTGCAGATGACTCCGAACTCTCTTGACGGACGCACTGGTCAACAACCTAAAACACATGCGGTTAGTTAATAAGGCACTTGGGTGGATCCTTTTCCAATGAAATGGAGAGAAGAAATTACACAAACCTATGCCCTCCATCAACTGGCCTTCCATCTACATTTTAAAGACTAATAACGAGACGATGGATTATATGCAAGAACTGATTTATTCCCTATGTGTTGAAGATTGGGTCCTTAGGAGAGCCCTTGGACTGGAACCTTGGGTGACGTTTTGACTCTATTCTTGTGACTGCAATCCACACCAAATGTCATATCTCTACTATATATGTATATAAAGAGAGTCTTAGAACTAGAGGAGTTAGATACCTTTTGACTAGAGTTTGGTTCATCTTGGAATTTTGGGATCACTAAAACCGATGGTTCATCAACGGATTGAGTCTTGTACTGCACATGCACAATCAGGGATTAATCTGACTCATTATTCTCTAGATGCTCATGGATGAGCATGGTTTAAGTATAGGGGGTTGATGACTCTATGATTCATCACTCTAAAAGATATTAATTGAGCACATATCTCCAAAATTCATCGACATTTCATCACCTATATTGCATTATTAACATTCATTCTTGTATAAATAATAATAGCATATTATCAAGCATCGTTGGATTAAATAAGAAGCCAAGAATCCCAGGAGAAATTGACCTGTACAATAGCTAAATTCCCTAATTTTTAATTAATTCGTGATAACTCCCAAAGACTTGAAACCACTCCATTGTGTACAAATTACCAACAAGAATAGATGAAAAATACAAAAAATCACTAACAGAAATAAGTGGCTCACAAATCAAAACCCTAGTTTCAGACCCGTCAAACTAAAACACTGATATCTCTCTCATATAATGTCCAATTTAATCCTACTTACTTTTCAACTAATGCACATTAAATTACCTTCAAAACAAGACCAAGTTCAATGAATCAGAGCTCATATATGAAAGTTGGATTTTGGGCCTCTTTTGTACATTATGTATTTTACCCGATTTTGACTTATTATTTTACGTACATAATAAATCCTTTCTCTTTCATTTATTTTCTTCCACAAAAGTTTTATTAAAATATGCAAAAATCCAAATCTAAAATGAGCTTGAAGTCAAAGAAACTGATTGAGCCTATGTCTTCGTTGAGATGCTGTACAATAAGTCCTCCTTGTTTTATATCTCTATTTTCTTAATTATTAAAAATTGAAAAAAAATTATATTAATATGTAAATAACTTTTTACTTATTTTATCTGATTCGATTTTTATCTTTTTAAAAGTGACAAAAAATTACAGATGACAAAATGTGGTATTTTATACACATAGAATACCACCAAAAATATCACTTTGTGCAAATGACCTATTTTTATTCATAAAGTAGATCTCATTGAGATGAACAACCTTTGTGAAGAAAATTTTCGATCCGAGGTTGTTTGCTATTTCTTTATGGTTTTTTATTTTTAGATTTTTTGGGTGCGCCACATGTCATCTCCTGAAGATGCCACATATCGCCCCCCTTTTTTGTTTATCTTTTCGATTTTTTCGAATTTTCATTATTTTTGTTATTTTCGCCCAGTACCACATGGTATCACTAGGGTTGTCCGATCTCGTCCAATCGAACGGTCCGTGAAGAGTCTGTGATTCATCACTCTAAAAGTTGAAAATAGAGCTTTATTCCCAAGCAATTAGCTGCATATTTCCTTTTATTGTGCATTATTTGCATTCATGCATTTAGGAATAATATATGCATTTTAGCATGCATATTTGCATCAAATATGGAGCCTAATTCACGTGTAAATATTCACATATATATTATCATATTTATCCTATTTTTATGTTTTTATACTAAATCCAAATCCAATAAAAACAACTCCATTGTGTACATATTACTAACATTAATAAATAAAAAAATATCAAAAAATACTAGTAAAATTGACCAATAAAACCCAAGTCCATGTTTGAAACTAAGAACCTTAAAATGTGAATATCTCTCTCATACAGTGTCCGATTTATGTCTACTTGCTTTTAAAGTAATATACATTCAAAGACCTTCAAAACAAGACTAATTTCATAAAAAAATGGAGTATGTATGTGAAACTTGGGTTTGGCCACCTATTGTATATTGTACATATGTCCCCTCGTATTTTATTCATTTTATTTTTCTTAATTATTAAAAATCCAAAAATTAGAATAAGTTGAATATTTATTTTATAGTTTATCTAACTTTATTTTGATTTTTATCTTATTTAAAAAATGATAAAAAAATCTGCAAAAGATCAAAATGCGGTATTTTATACCTATAAGATACCATCCAAAAATACTCTTTGTACATACGACTCCTTTTGATTTTCAGCCTTTCACAAAAGTTGTAGATATTGTCGAGATGAGCAACTTTTGTGTTAACCACTTTTTGATTTGACCACTTTTATTATTTCTTTTTGATTTTTTCGATTTAATTTGTGTTTTTCTGGGAGCGACACGTGGCGGCTCCTAGAGGCGCAACGTGTCACCCCATTTTTGATATTTGTTTTTTGCTGATTTATTTTTTATTAATTTACTTATTATTTATTTTATTTTATTTATTTTATTTTATTTATGAATATTTATTTTAAATTATTTACTCTAATTATTTTAATTGTTTTTTATTATGTTAATTTACTTTACTTTAATTATTATTATTTTATCTTTATTATTTATATTTTATTCAATTATTTACATTTATTTAACCTCTTATTATTTATTTTTTTAAAATAATTTTGACCAGCCACATGGCCGCCCCTGCATGCACCAAGTGGTAGTCCCTTTCCTTCCACCCACGCACGACTCACCCTCCGTCAGCTCTGCCCTTCGCGGCGATGCCTCTCTTCCACTTCCCTGCGCAACCACGATGGCTGAACCGACCGCCTCCTCCCGCATCGCGTGCTGGCACCTGCCCTCACCCACACCTTACGCGATACCCCGCTCGTGCCTCTCTCTCTCCACGATCTTTCACCTGCTTTCGCACGACGGACGCTCCCTCTCGCAACCACCTCCGCTTCGCGCGACAGGGCTATGATCCAAACCACCCATCTCTCTCTCTCTCTCTCTCTTTAACCACCCAGTGCATACCCTGTGACTTAGCCTCCAACCCCTTTCTCTCCATGATCTCCACCTCGCCCCCTCTCTCTTTTCTAACCACCCATAAATCATCCCCCGCCTCCATCGTTCAAGCTAATCCGCCGATTGGTAATAGTGCGCACCACCAGCTCCCTGTCGTCGTAGGTGACAACTACGAAGCTTCCAGGTCGAGCGACGATGGTCACTCCTCTCCAGGCATGATCCGAGGTCGAGGCACCCTCCACCTCATGCAACTGATCATCTTCTGCTGTAGAGCTTCGGTCCATCTCGTTAGGACCTTGAGGCGACGATCATCGGGGTAGAGCGTTGCTCTCCACTCTTCTGGCGAATCCTTCTTCTTCTTCTTCTTTATTTTCTTGCTTCTCTTTCTCTACTACACACACCCATTTTCTAAGCTAACCTCCAGGTCACAAAAAAGCTTGAACCTACAAGATCTTGCAGATCCATCTTCCCCACATGTGGAGCGGCAACGCTCATCCATCCATTTCATGCAAACCTGCACGCTCCTGCACCGACCTCGGAATCGCTATCAAGCTGCACCAATGCTCACCCACGCCCTCCAGCCGTGCCTCTGAGCTCCAGGCATGTGTCTCCTAGTGCTAGAGGATCCACCACCTTTGAGACCTAAGCTCCAACTTCCACGAAGCCCTTGGTGACAACATGGCCTTCTTGTTGCAGTGGCGACGAGCCATCTGGTTCAGGCGAGATCCAAGGAGTGACAATCACTCCTTGCTGCAACTCTGATCTTAACAAGCTACTCAAGCCTCTTGTGCAACCACCCACGGTGTGAGGCGACGACCGGAATGAGCTTGAAGATGCAGCCATCCAGGCAACTCTCTAGGTATACCTCTTTTCATTTTTATTCTTCCTGTTCTTTTAATTATTCTTCATCTTCTTCCTTCATATCCTCCATTCTCCTTCCCCTTTCGCTGCTATCTTTCTGACCGCCTATCTCCATCATCACTTCACCTGACCCTTACCGAGCTTCCAAAAGCTCAAGTCCCCCTGCTCCTTCCACCCTCCAGTTCGCCCTTACCGACTGCAACACGCCTCCACAGCATGGAGCAGCCTCCACGTGCACCTCCTTCGCGTAGCTTCATCGAACGACCTCACTCCTTGCCACTACCATGAGCTTCCTCCTCCTCCTCCCCACGTTGTGTGTCGATCGGGTTCACATCCACGACCATCGTGAGCAGCCGTGCAGCTCCTTCACGTGATTGTAGAACTCCCTCCCTGCCACCGTAGTAACTCGTCGACCACCTCCTCCAGCCATGCTCCAATGGCCGGTCTCCTCCGCCCTCAAACTTCATCACCGGCTGCCTCCGGACAGACATCACGCCCACGCCACTGCAGTGCCCCCTCGTGCATGCTCGCCTGCCGTCGCTCGTCCGCCCCAGAACACTTCACCCGCAGGACAAACCTCCTAGAATTCAACCCCACCTCACGTGCAAGGCACGTAAGGGCTAAGGCATTTGTAAAGCACACCCTCCACCTTCCAGAGAAGTTGCAGAAAAGCCCCACCTACCGGAGCTCATGTGTGAGTGTTGGGTAAATTGCACTTTAGGCCCCCCCGAGTCTAGGTAATTGCATCCGAGTCCTTGCATGCATATTTCTTTTAATCATTTTACTTTATGTATTTGCCATTAGACCCCTATCTTTGAACCTTAATTTGAATGATTATTTCGCTTCATTTTATCATTTTAGAAAGTGTATTATGTAGAACATTTTATTCACTATCATTGTGAATGTTAGTTATATTTTTATGAGCCATGGACTCTTTAATATAATTATTTTTGTAGAAAATAGCATATTTGACCCACTATGTATTCTGGAATTAATATTAAATTATATGTCGCTCTAAAAAATCCTAAAAATTTATAGTAGGTTGTAGGAGTTTCTACACTATTCCTAAATTTCATTTCATTTGCATACATATATAGGTCAAAATAAATTAAATGGTGAATTTAATAATTGATTTTTAATTATTTCTTCACATAGTATTTTTAAGATTTAAAAATTATTTTGGATACCTCTCATATAGACCTATCTAGGATAATTTAATTTTTAGAAAATATTAACGTTTGGTATTTATTAAAATTAATTAACTCAAATCACCTAATCTGCTTTATTTAATTCAAAATCAATTCATTTTGCATCTAAAAATTCCAAAAAAATTACAGTAGTATATTTCATCAATTTTCACATTCTGGCCAAGTTTGAGAATGTTTGAACACTATTTATTTGTAATTTACATTTTAGTCCTCAAACTTCACTAGAGTTGCATTGCATTTTTAATTGCATAAAAATACAAAAAAATGCCTCTTTGAAATCCTAATATCCAGATCGACTTTAAATAAACCTAAGGAGATAGTGACCTCCCTGAGTTCAACCTTAAGCTTGCTCAAGTAAGAAAATTTGACCCCTTGCATTTAATTAAGAAATTAATTAACTGGTTTTTGTTCAATTAGAAGTTGCCTACTTACAACAAAATTCGAACATTAATTTGACATTATGGAAAGGGCGATTCTGGGATTTTTCAAATGGCACCATTGCTGGAGAGGCACGGCTAAGGTTAACTTTTAGAAAATCCAGATTTAGGTTTTCCACCCTCAGGTAGTCTGACCCTCGGTGTTCTTGTGAATATTTATCCATTTATTTTTTTGCATTTATTTATTTGCATTATTTTGTGTCTATCTGTCTGACCACTGTCTTGTTTTTGTGAGAGGGACTCGATGCGACATAGCAACTGCTTAGGTGGCCGAGCATCTCAGAAATTAAGATCGAGTCGACTCGTGAGAGAGTGTCGAGTCTAGGATTATTTTTCTGCATTTTATTTTATAGCAAAATTTCCAGCGGATTTCATTCGGAATCTTGCGTGTGTAGTCAGACTTGGTATTCTGTGGCATGTCAGGCGTGTTTCACTCTTCGGTGAGAAGGGGTCCGACTTGAGTGGAAAAATTATGATAGGCACCTGGCTATTTAAATGCAATTTGTATGTGCCAATCGTACTTTAGGCCACACATCTTAGAAGAATCACATCTTTTGAGATTCTAATGATACACATATAGCAACGTACAACTTATCCAAATCAAAATCATTTCTTCCTCGCTAATAGTATATTGCTTAGGTGCAGTTTTCACGATCTGCATGAATTTAGTGTAAAATTTTAAAAAACTCAGTTCTGCATAATGCACGAAGAGTACTGGGAGTCACTGTAAGTATACCTTCTTCTGAGCATGCATCATCGTTTTACGTTTGCATTCTGATTTCCGACCCCTCCTTTGTTTTATTTAAAAAGGAATTTGGGATTGAACGGTAGACGTGTTTGTGTGTTCAGATTAAACTTCAAGTGACAACTTAATTTAAAATTGGAACTGAATTGAGCAGGTCGATTAAACAAAATTGGAATAAAAAGAACCTTGTTTTACGGATGCATAAAGCTCTCATTGTATGATTTACTTACAAGTGAGAGAGAGACGACACTAGGATAGAGCCAAAGCAAGGACTTTCATATAGACCACTAGTTCAAAACAATTAACCACTTTTCAGTGAGAATCTACAGGTAGCCAATAAACGGTCTGGATTTCCTTAGCAGAGTGGGAGGTTTAGAGGATGCCTTATAAGGATTTGTCCTCAAGAAACGGGTAGCCATATTTATACGGTCCACACTTAACCCTATACTGGTTGAAAGTGGGTTTCGTAAGAATCGGGACATTCTGTAGGGAAGTACATGCACCCAACAGCTCGTTGATGAAATCATGTTTCATACCTTTAATTCACTGAAATTAACCCCCTATCTTAGACTAGGTGTCAATAAAAACCTGATAAAGTCTTGTAATTATCAGAGTCATTGAATAAATTAAAAACACAAAAAATCGCAAAATTAAAAATCATGGTGTTTTTAGTCTTAAAAATACCCCTAAAAATATTTTGTGCCTCTATTTGACCTCATCTCCGTTTTTGATCAACATGAAACTTGTAGATCTCATCGAGATCTACAACTTTCATGGGGTGAGTTTTCCCAAATTCGGCCATTTGCCACTTCATATTTCACTTTCTTCATCACAATAATGTGATTGGGCCACGTGGCCGCATCTCCAAGCGCCACGTGCCCATGCTCAGCCGCCGTTGGATGGAGGTCTTGGAGCTTTCATTTCCACCATTCCTTGACGCCCAGATCTCGACCCTCCGATCTCCACTCACACCTTCATCACCACCGTCCGCTACCGCTCTCACCATAGTACACCATGTGGTGTCATTTTCTCCGCCCGATCACCTTCTGGATCCTAGCTCTCCACCACACATCCCCACAGCCATTCCTAGCCCTCCGATCACCGTCCAGATGCGATCTAGGCCGCCCGCCAGCACTGCGCCAATAGCACGACATGTGGTGCGCCACGCACCCTTCGATTGCGCCCCATCGATCTAATCCTAATCATCCCATAGCGCCCCTCTTTCGGCTGTTGGATCTCGATATCTAACGGCCAGAGCTTCGTCGTCAATCTCGGGTCGTCCCTCACTCCCACGTTCTCCACCTTGCGGGACCCCTTCGCCCTTTCCATTTTCTCCACCACCTTCGTTAACCTCCTCACTCACCGACCACCCCACGACCAAGACTGACCATCCATGACCCTCACGAGATATCACGACATCCACGATCCCACTCCGCTCACTCCATCTTTCCCACGCAAGTCACGTCGTCCACCACCTGGAACCGAATCTGCCTCCTTCAAATATTCCATCGCCGTCCACATTCGAGCCTGCCCACCTTTATGCGGAGCTCCACCTAGCCCCTCTCCTCCTCCCCGTGACAGGGGGAGGGACGATGGAGGCGCAAAGATGGCACTCGCCCTCGGTGTCGACCCGCCACCTTCCATGGCTGCGTCGCGACGCTCTTAGCCCGCTCTAGCTGCCCCACCTGGCTGAGGGGGTTCAGCAAAGACTCGGGGTTCAATTGAACCCCAAGCCCAAGCCTCCGACCACCATTATCCTCCAGGTAAGCTTCCTCAAACTCCTTTGTACTTTTCTTCTCCCTTTGCTTAATTTAATAGGATTCTCCGATCACTTCCGCCTTCCATTAAACATTTCAATAGCTTCGCCTCACCTCCCTCGTTCACGCGCTACCTTTCGATCACTCTCTCTACCATCCATAACCTCAGACCATCTCCGACCCAACTCCTCTGGGTTTGCTGGAGAAGAAAGTTGGCCTCCGCCTTCTTCAGCCCATCATGACCAGCCATACTGCTTCATCCTGCACCCATCATTGTACTTGGATGCTTCAGCTATTGTACTAACTATGCAGGTCATCAAATCTTCCAATGGTCAAAGCTCCATCGGAGCCGACTTCGTCAACTTCGCCTTCGACATCCGAGGTCTGATGGTCAGAGCCAGGAGGTCTGGCATCTTCTCCGATCTTCCAACTACCTTGACGTACATCAAGGAAGCTTCGGGGAGGTCCACTGTGTTCGAGCAACAGCGACAGAGCTTGAGCTTCTTCGCCCGAGCTCGAAGATCACCGCCGGTTGCATGCAGAAGAAGGAGGAGCAGGCACCGTTGGATGCTTCCCCCTGGAGCTCATCCAACGGTGCAACACTAACCACGCGTACAACAGAGGAGGATGCAGGCACTGTTGGATCTTCAACATCCAACGGTCGACGATTGGCCACGCATCAGCTCCAGACGTCTTCCAATCCATATAACCAGACCAGTAGGATTGGGTGCTCCGAACCTATTCCGAGCCGCCCCAGAGCTTCGAACCTCACCGAGCCTCACCCGAACCCAAGCTTGGAGGCTCGTCCATGCCGAACCTCGCTGAAGCTGCCCGAGCCTGCTCCTAGACTTAGCGTCATCCGAGCCTGGAAGTGCACGTGCCACGTGCGTGCAATATGGGCAAATTGCAGAGAGGCCCACGAATTCTTCAATTTTGCAACCAGGTCCTGGCATCACGTGCAGCACACGCATTTGGTGTATTTTGCATTTATGCCCTCGTGGGTTTTCATAATTCTAAAAATACCCCTGTGCATTGGGTTATTTACAGGGAAGGTCTCGAACTTTCATGTATTTGCATTTTAGTCCCTCCCAGGGACCTGTTTGTAGTTATCTTTCATGTTTTCTTGCGTTTATGCCCCTGGCTTCACTCGCGTATATCTTGAGCTTCCGAGCTCCAATTGAGTCGATTTCAGTGGCGTTTTGAAGCTCTTTTCTCTGTCTTCGTTATGGCATGCCTGTCTTTCAGATTTGACGCTATGAAATTTGATGTGTTATTTTATTGGCTAAGTGTCTTGATTTCATTGCTTCTTATGCCTAATTTTAACATGAATGAAGATAACTTCATTATTTGACCCTGATTTGACTTCTATTTAAATGGCTCAAGTATTTCTAATCTAGGGCATATTTTCAATGCATTTCATCGCACACATCTGCATGATAAAAAATCAAATAAAAAATGCATAAATTCCATGTTTAGTTGATGCATTGTTTTATCTTCTTGCATTGTTTGACCTATGGTTCTCTAACTCAACACTTAATGAAATTAATAAAAGTCTGAATATCATGAGCGAGGCTCGTGTCCCTGAGTTCGACCTTGGTTACTTACCAAGTAAAATACAAATTCATGACCATTTGATTTCCTTGACATATTAAATCAGATGGTCTTTGACGGACCAAATCTAGCCCGGCTGCGATGACATACTAGCACTAACTCCGCGCTCTTAAAGGGCTGGATTTCTGGCTCGTCAAATGTCGCCGTTGCCGGGGACACGGCTCATTTCTTGTATTATTCGGATATTTATTTATTTAATTAAGTATTTCTTTTATGTAGGTCAAGTTGTCTATTTGTCTTGCATTATAAATTTTTTTCTTTTCAATTGATATCTAACCTTTGCTTTTGTGACATGGCCCTTGATGTTCAAGGAGGCGAGGATCAGGTGCTTCCCGTTGTGAGGAGCCACAAAAGCAGGCTTGGAGCAAGTTGAAAAGAAAGAAAAAATGTGTTCTTTTGCATCATGTAATAATCATCTTTACAGTAGTATTCAGTCGAAGACTCGCGATTGTAAACGAACGATTATATGTGGTTGTGTGGGGATCGTCCCCACTTGAGTGTCGACCTAGGACCAGGCACGCGACTCTTCGAGCGTATTTCATCGTTTCAAATTTTTTACGTGCTTGTTCGTAGGTAGGACACACATTAATCCAAGACGCACATAGCTTCGCTTCACATAGCCAAATTTAAAAGACATTCTTCCTCGCTAATTGAAGCATGTTAGGTGCGACTTTTAATCGACTTGCATACATATCATTTTGGTTTTCAAAACATTCCAAGTTTTCGCATATTATTGCCAAGGCACTGCATGATTTCTCGCGTAGCCTAGATCATGGTTTTATCGATTACATGGTTTTTCTCAATTTCCCCTCCTAGCTTGATCACCTAGGTTAATGGAAAATGGGAATGGATGGTAGACGATGATTGCTTGATTTATGTGCTCACCTTAATTCAGTGACAACCTTAAATAATTGGGACTGTTAATTGCAAGTCAACCTAAAAATGGAGTAAAATATTATTTTGGGAGAGCAACACCCTCGTTTACGCAGTTGATTTTAATTAGCATATCTTTCGCGTAAAATAAGATGTTTTAATCACCAATAAAATGGACAAGAAAATTAACCAACATCTGTTAGTTTTATGTGTGAGTTGGTGAAATTGAAGTGTGATGCATGCTTGATTGAGCCTTGTTTGCTCCGAAACCCTCCCCTGAGCCATAGAAACTCCATTAATTTCCGCAG
Source organism: Ottelia alismoides (assembly GCA_037367405.1). NCBI lineage: Eukaryota > Viridiplantae > Streptophyta > Magnoliopsida > Alismatales > Hydrocharitaceae > Ottelia > Ottelia alismoides. The sequence goes on from JAZKJV010000979.1 coordinate 98,165, forward strand.
ATTCATCCACTCATTTGTATATCCATTCATCTTCTTCGTTCACCTCGGATCCCTCCCTTCATCAAATCTCCATCTTTATACTTAGGCTACTCTCAGCCTAAGTATAGGGGGGACTCGAGTCCCTGTGATTTTCTCTACTCTTCTTTCCTTGCCTCGATACTTAGGTTATTTCTAACGTAAGTATAGGGGGAGCCCTCCTTAGTTCCCGTATATTTATCTATATTTAAATGGACCTATGGACTTGTATCATTTAGTGCTATGAGGACATAGCAAAGTTTAAGTATAGGGGGGTATACAGTGTATACAGTATATCTACTTTAGCTATAATCTGAAAAATTTGAAAAATTTAAAACTTTTTGGCTAAAGTAAAATCCTTTGAACTAAGTGGACTCAGTGGTTTTCAAGGCTTTCTTTATTATGTTACACTATTTTATAGAAAAATATTTTTGAAAATGATTTGAAAAATGAGTTTCCCTTGTTTTAAAACTATCTTTTGAAAATATTTTGATTTTTTTGTATGTGAGATGGTATTGAAATTTTCATTTCTTTTTAAGGAAAGTGGAGTCTAACTAGTGTTCTAACCTTTAATTAAAAAATACATAAAAATGAGAAAATCCAAAAATCCTTTAAAGAGTCATTAGTGCTACTAAGCCCAAATAAATAGCCGCGTTCAGTGAGGGTTCGCCCTTAGCAGAGTAGGTGGTTTAGAGGACATTACGTAAGGCCCCGTCCTCAAGCAACGGGCTCCGGCCTGTACTTACACCCATACTGGCTGAATGTGGATGCATCTACTTAATTGAGTTTAGGTAGCCATAATGTCTCTTGAAGTTTAAAAAAATGTGTTTTTATGAAGGAGTTGGATTAATCCTCTAAATTCACACTTCCACCCAGGATCTGAAATGTTCAAGGAAAACTTGGTTTATTAGGACTTGAGATTTTAGGTTAACCAGCCTTAACCATCAGGATCTTGGACTTAATCATCCACATTCCCCTAGATTTCTAGGTTTGCATGCTATATTTCATGCTTAGTCTCAGACCATTAAGAATATGATCATCACATCACATGTACGACTGCGGTTTCGATGAGATGAGTTGACTCTTCATTTGAGGGTCTGGGATGAGGGATTCAAGTTTGAACTTGATCTAATGATGCTCGAGGATGGGATAAAATCTTTGAAGGCCTCATGAAACCTGAGTGTCAGCAATTTTTAGCCAGTATGAGAACTTGGTTCTTATACTAATCTCTTGACATTGACCTAAGTGCCAGGGTGTGAAATAAATAAAAAAATGTTGATCAGTGTGTGCCAACTCTTGGTAAAAGCAGTGGAGCTAGCCAAAAATAATACAAATCAATGAAATGTCAAAGAAAAGATCTCATTCCACTAAGTTACATATCAAAGAGCTTCCACCAAAGGCGAGCGCTCCTAACCATTTCAAAGTGTCCACTTGGACCACCGCTATTAGGACCAGGAGTCGGGCTTGCACCAAAAAAGGGCTCTGCATCGTAAATGCTACAAGTCTGGGTGTAGAACGTGTGATAGGTACTCAAAAAAGACACACCCCAGTGTATTCCCAGGAAAACAAGTGCAGACGGATCGAACTTCTCTTGACGGATGCACTGATCAACACTAAAAAAATGTGTTGCGTAATAAGGCACTAAGAGAGAATCCTTGTTCCAATGAGAGGGAGAGAAGAAATGACAAAATCCCATACCCTCCATTACTGGCCTTCCATCTACATTTTTCTGACAACTAAAGAGACGATAGACTGGATGCAAGATTTGATTTACTCCCTATTGTTGAGGATTGGGTCCTTAGGAGAGTTTCTCGGACCAAGACATTGGGTGAAGTTTTGACTCTACTCTCGTGAACACAGTCATCAGTAAATGTCATACCCTTAGTCTATATGTACATCAGAGAGAGTCTGGATAATTAAAGGAATTGGGTGCCTCTTGATTAAGGCTGGGTTGAGCTCTAAAATTTTGGACATCTAAAGTTGAGTGGACTTAAACAGATTAGATCCTGTACGCACATGCATAAGGGGGTTAATCCAGTTCATTCATTTTCTTCGATGCTCAAGGACGATCATAGTTTAAGTATAGGGGGTTGATGAAACCATGTTTCATGCCTTTAATTCACAGAAATTAACCCCTATCTTAGACTAGGTGTCAATAAAAACTTGATAAAGTCTTGTAATTATCAGAGTCATTGAATAAATTTAAAACACAAAAAATCAAAAAATTAAAAATCTTGGTGTTTTTAGTCTTAAAAATACCCCTAAAAATATTTTGTGCCGCTATTTGACCTCATCTCCTTTTTCGGTCAACATACAACTTTCATGTTTTGAGTTTTCCCAAATTCAACCATTTGCGCCTTCATATTTCACTTTCTTCATCGCAATAATGTGATTGGGCCACGTGACTCTTTCTGGTTGAGCCACGTGGCTGCATATCCAAGCGCCACGCGCCCATGCTCAGCTGCCGTTGGATGGAGATCTTGGATCTTTCATCTCCACCATTCCTTGACGCCCCGATCTCAACCCTCCGATCTCCACTCACGCCTTCATCACCACCGTCCGCTACCGCTCTCACCACAGTGCGTCACGTGGCGTCATTTGCTCCGCCCGATCACCTTCTGGAGCCTAGATCTCCACCACACATCCCCACAACCATTCCTAGCCCTCCAATCACCGTCCAGATGCGATCTGGGCCGTCGGCCAGCATCGCGCCAATAGCACGACACGTGGCGCGCCACGCACCCTTCGATTGCACCCCATCGATCTAATCCTAATCGTCCCGTAGCACCCTTCTTTCGATCGTTGGATCTCGAGATCCAACGACCAGAGCTTCGTCGTCAACCTCGGGTCGTCCCTCACTCCCACGTTCTCTACCTTGCGTGACCCCTTCGCCCTTTCCATTTTCTCCACCACCTCCGTTAACCTCCTCACTCACCGACCACCCCACGACGAAGCCTGATCATCCACGACCCTCGCGAGATGTCATGCCATCCAGGGACAGAGCCAGAATATAATTTAGGAGGGGGCATAGTCTTCATGCATCTAGCAATTTCATGAAATACCGTTGGAATCATTGTTATTATTTATAGTGATAAATATATCTTACGATCAAGGATATTTGAGTTTTTTTGCTTATATGAGTAATTGAATGCTTTAATGTTGGGATTAGTTAGTAGTTAGCATTTAGATAATTACAGTGCAAATAAACATTATGATATGACTTTTTCTAAAATTACCATATTAAAGTTGTCCTAGAAGAAATTTAAATTTTGAAATTGTTGAATGATTTCTTCATTCTTGACATTAGTAAACACATCTTTTCATTGTCATATATTCTGCAATTAATATATAACAACAAATATTATTTGTTGCATACTTATCTTTGACTTTTTCAGTTCGTAGTAATTATCATATATGTTGCTATATTACTAGAAGCAAATCATATAACAATGATTACCTGTTAAAATTTTCATATAATTATTACAAAATTAGCGATGATTAGTGTGAATTTTAACCAAAAAGCTAACAGATAATCGATGCTATATGAACATTAATTAACAAATGTATATTTGTTGCATACTACATGAATAAAAGGTAGTTCGACTACGAATAATATTCATTGTATAAATTTAACTTCAAAAGATATGTTAATGGATATGTGTATATTTATCATCATATACCAATTTTATTGTCCGCCCCTTCTCCAGTTCTCCTCTCTTTTTGTTTTGACGAAATCATTCTAAAGTTGTAACTCCGATCTCCATCAATTAATCATTTTCAGTTTATTAATACCATTCATAGCTTTACATGACAATACATAATCTTCTCAACCATTCCTACAATTCTTCACACAAGGAAAGTCTTCATTTCACAGTTGTAACTATGATAAGAATTTTGGGACTGATAACCATAATCCTTGCATTTAATAAAAGATATGTAGAAAATATATCTATTTTGCATATGAAAAGAGGTCCATTTGAATATTTTGGTCCATGAAGAGGGAGCATTCTTGGATTCTATTTTTAGAATCCAACTAAAGTTATGGGGGCCAATAATGAAATTTAATGAGATTTTTTTCTTAAACACGGGAGTGGATATATGTTTTCCCCTAAAATGTAGGAGGGAGGGGGGGGGGCATGTGCCCCTCCTTGCCCCCCTCTCTATCCATCCTTGACGCCATCCACGATCCCCCTCCGCTCACTCCATCTTTCCCACGCAAGTCACGTCGTCCACCACCTAGAACCGAATCCGCCTCCTTCAAATATTCCATTGCTGTCCCCATTCAAGCCAGTCCACCTTTATGCGGGGCTCCGCCTATCCCCTCTCCTCCTCCCGGTGACAGGGGGAGGGACGATCGAGGTGAAAAGATGGCGCTCGCCCCTGGTGTCGACCCGCCGCCTTCCATGGCTGCGTCGCGATGCTCCTAGCCCGCTCGAGTTGCCCCACCTGGCTGAGGGGGTTCAGCGAAGACCCGAGGTTCAATTGAACCCCAAGTCCAAGCCTCTGACCACCATTATCCTCCAGGTAAGCTTCCTCAAACTCCTTTGTACTTTTCTTCTCCCTTTTCTTAATTAAATAGGATTCTCCGGTCACTTCCGCCTTCCATTAACCATTTAAATAGCTTTGCCTCACCTCCCCCGTTCATGCGCTACCTTTCGATCACTCTCTCTACCGTCCATAAACTCAGACCATCTCCGACCCAACTCCTCCGGGTTCGCCGGAGAAGAAAGCTGGCCGCCGTCTTCTTCACTCCATCACGGCCAACCATACCGCTTCATCCTGCACCTATCATCATCCTAGGATGCTTCGACTATTGTACTAACTATGCAGGTCATCAAATCTTGCAATGGCCGGAGCTCTATCGGAGCCGAGTTTGTCAACTTTGCCTTCGACATCCGAGCTCCGATGGTCTGAGTCAGGAGGTCTGATGTCTTCTCCGAGCTTCCAACTACCTAGACGTACGTCAAGGAAGCTACGGGGAGGTCCACTGTGTTCGAGCAGCAGCTGCGGAGCTTGAGTTTCTTCACCGGAGCTCAAAGATCGCCGCTGGTTGCATACAGAAGAAGGAGGAGCAGGCACCGTTGGATGCTTCCCCTGGAGCTCATCCAATGGTGCAACACTAGCAACGCATACAGCAGAGGAGGATGCATGCACCATTGGATCTTCAACATCCAGCGGTCGCCGATTGGCCACGCATCAGCTCCAGACGTCTTCCAAGCCATATAACCGGACCAGTAGGATCGGGTGCTCCGAACCTATTCCAAGCTGCCCCAGAGCTTCGAACCTCACCGAGCCTCATCCGAATCCAAGCCTAGAGGCTCGTCCATGCCGAACCTAGCCGAAGCTGCCCGAGCCTGCTCCTAGCCTCAACGTCTACCGATCCTGGAAGTGCACGTGCCACGTGCGTGCAATATGAGCAAATTGCAGAGAGGCCCACCGAATTCTTCAATTTTACAACAAGGTCATGGCATCACGTGCAACATACACGCATCTAGGGTATTTTGCATTTATGCCCTCGCAGGTTTTCATAATTGCAAAAATACCCCTGTGGATGTGGGTTATTTACAGGGAAGGTCCCGAAAACTTTCTTGTATTTTCATTTTAGTCCCTCCCAGGAACGTGTTTGTAGTTATCTTTCATGTTTTCTTGCATTTATGCCCTTGGCTTCACTCGCGTATATCTTGACTATCCGAGCTCCGATTGAGTCGATTTTAGTGGCGTTTTGAAGCTCTTTTCATTGTCTTCTTTATGGCATACTTGTCTTTCATATTTGATGCTATGAAATTTGATGTGTTATTTTATTGGCTAAGTGTCTTGATTTCATTGATTCTTATGCCTAGTTTTTACATGAATGAAGATAACATCATTATTTGACCCTGATTTGACTTCTATTTAAATGGCTCAAGTATTTCTGATCTAGGGCATATTTTCATTGCATTTCATCACACATATCTGCATGATTAAAAATCAAATAAAAAATACATAAATTCCATGTTTAATTGATGCATTGTTTAATCTTCTTGCTTTGTTTGACCTATGGTTCTCTTACTCAACACTTAATGAAATTAATGAAAGTCTGAATATCACGAGAGAGGCTCGTGTCCTTGAGTTCGACCTTGGTAACTTACCAAGTAAAATACAAATTCATGACTATTTGATTTGCTTGACATATTAAATCATATGGTCTTTGACGGACCGAATCCAGCCCGGCTTCGATGACATACTAGCGCTAACTCCGCGCTCTTAAAGGGATGGATTTCTGGCTTGTCACTTGTTAATCTTTCAAGACTTGCATTTATCACAAACTAAAACTGACAAGATAATTCGGTCGAACCTTTATGGCCCTCACTGAAGGATATGGTTATAATCCTCAAGCGCATCACGGAAGCGTGAGCATCGTATCGAATACGACGCAGATTGACTAGTCGCACTAGTTGCTCGATGCAGCGGAAATTAAATTTTTTTCATGCGACGAAACCACATGATCCAAGAATACTTCTCGGATTGTTTCGTGTAAACCACAAAGAAGTAATAGAATTACCTCTTGAAGCGTGGTTGCGATCGAGTCTCTAAACGAAGAGACCTCCTGTCTCAAGTCCAATCCGACGGAGGAGATGCTTGCGAGCGCGGGGATGAATCACGTGCTTCTCGCAATCCATGTTGATGATCCAAGCGGCGGATCTCCTGATCTCGACACACAAGATCCGACGTCTTCTTCACGAGCGAGGCGCACCGAAGGAAACGGAGATCCACGAGCAGACGATCGGGCAACATAACGATGATGCTGCAGCGATGGAGACTCCCTCTAGGGCATCCGTGGTGGACGACCATATGAGAGGTAGAGAGAGTAGGCATGTAGAGAGAAAGAGAAAGAGAGAGATGTGCTTCAATAGCATTTTCTAAGAGAGCATGGCATGCCTCTCTATTTATAGGGTTTTGGGATCCATGGATCTCAATCCATGGGACTCATAAAATCAATGGTTGAGATTGATTTATGATCAATCCAATGGTCAAGATTGTTGTTGGTAAAAGCCAACAACTTATGATTTAATTTAGATCAAATATATTTGACAAATCAAATATACATCAATCCTAAAACTAAACCAATCAAATAAGGAGACAAATTCCATGGAGATCTCATCTCCCATTGGAATATAGTGGACGACCACTTGTTTCCAATTGGAGGCAATCTCATGAGATTGCATATCTCCATGAAAATCTCCATTATTTATTCCAACAACTTTTGTTGTGATTTATTCTTCAAAAATAATTCATAATTAATTTTGAGAATATTGCAATCTTGCCATTGGAAAATTGTGAATCATATTCACAACCTAAAACAAAATATAATTTACATTTTCAATTAATTACACAATGTGTATTCAATACACATTAATAATTAATCAACAAATATAAATTATAATTAGCTCTCTTTAATACATTATAAATCACATTTATAATATATTATGAATAATAGGATATTGCTTTCCACATTATTCATATCCATGATAATTAAATCACATTTAATTCATCTTGGATCTCTTTTTCTCTTGTGCCCAAATAATATGAATCACATTCACATTATTCACATCTTTGATAATCAAATCACATTTAACTTATCCAAGATAACTCTCCTTATAATATGAATCAAATTCATATTATTGATAATTAAATCACATTTAATAATCCATTTTCTCAATGCTCGGATACATATATCAACAATAGAATTATCAATGAACTCTTTCAAGGATAATTCACTTTCTCCGCGAATACTTGGAGATAATGGACATGGCGATTGTATTGTTCCACGTATAGTGACTTGGATATTGAGATCACATCTCAAATCCAGATCTCGGGACTCCCATAGATGCTTGATTAAATCAAGACCGCAAATCTAATCTTCTCATTGAATCTGAATCACATTCAGATTAATGTCCAATATTTGGACTAAGATCAGATTACTTCTCTACTGAGAGGAGTCACTAAAATCCAGGCCCATTTCATCACTCCCTAGGAATGGAAGCGTCATGGTTATACAACCATTTATGATCACATCACCCTCAGGTATTCCCAATACCTGTACATCCTGCATACTGGAATTCTCAGAATAAACCCGAAGTATAAGATCAATTTTACACTGTCTACTTCAGAGATTTATCATTAAGTTTATCATTCGATCATTGGGAGTTGGTATCGATCATATACTTTCCAAAAGCATATATCATACCCAGGTGTTGATCATATACTTTCCAAAAGTATATATCAAACCTACAAATTCAGTCAAGCTTCAAAAGCGAGACGATCGTGCACGAAATTTGATATTCCCAACATCTCATGAGTGAGCTCATGTCTTCCGTTCAGTAATGAACTTGTATGATCCCTTTGAGAGATCGTATTACTCATATGCCCTTGCATGCACACCAGCGCACCGGTGTATAGACCTTGATTAGGTCATCAACCTATTGGTCTGCCAAATGTACATACTCAGACATATAGTAACACATCTGTCTCCGGTCAGAGGATGCGTGCCTATATTTATGACATCATACAATATAGGACTTTTGTTATATCGATCTCGTAAGTCAACTCTTCGACCTAACTAATCTGACACCTCCGAATCTCTATTCCTATGCAGAGGACCTGCATCAAGACGTCAGTCAGATATCAACCTAGCTGAGAAAGGATTGCCATCTCCTACTCAGGCTGGAGATCATCTCTTAACAATCATTTGATGGTGCTAGATGAGTCCTCAATCTAACTCTTTAGATGTTCATCCAAGCACCGGTCTCTATGATTCAATATTTGAATCAACAGTTGTATGATCATCAAGATGGCCATGGTACATAACCCTAATTGTACTAAGGGACCTATTATGCAAATTATGTACTCTTCATTTCAGATTAAGGAGTGAATTGCGATAACATTTATTGCATAATGGCTTGCCGTGGGCTCGCATGTCCAACAATCTCCCACTAGCCCAAAGAGCCATTAATGAGCTAATCATTAAACCCACACTCATGTGATAATCTTAGGCTATTTAAAAATTATCTCTTGTAGCTGATCAGTCATTCTGTTCTCGAGAGACTATGCCAAGTCCTTTTACGGCATTTGCATATCTTCTAGTAACAGTGCTCGCATCCAATGCGAATGTTGCATCTTATGCAACCAATACTCAATTTTGTTATAGTGTCCTTGACACTATAGCTTGATAATTATTATAACCAGTGTTATCATAATCCTTATCAGAATACCTTTATTCCTGGAGATCTCTATCTCCTAAGGTATCCGTAGTTAAGACCTTTTAGATCACTATCTATAAAGTCTTAATTTCTTGAAGATAAGACTTTAAGATCACTATCTCAAAAGTTTTGCCTTCTATGAAGATATCATTATTACTGCAATCAAGTGTTTTATCACCATAGTAGGATTAGTAACAGTTTACTACTCCCACTGCATGGTAGATATCTGGATTTTGTACTCATCTAGCATACATCCGGCTTCTTGGAACTAATGCACAAGGGCAAGCAGTTTGCATTCACATCCTCAACTCTTTGAGGTGCTATCCCTTTAGATAGGTCAGTACCATATTTTTGAGGAAAGAAAAAAAATTTTTCTTGGAATTTTCTAGAAAATGGAAATGTCCAAGGTGTACTATTAGTGTGTCTGTCCCAATACCCTCTTGTCTTTGATTCTGAACAACTTCAGAACTAAGATCTAGGAGGTATCCTTGAGATCATATCTCAAGGTATGGAACAACCAAATTATAAAAAACTTATTATTATTATTCTTATGTCATTCTAAATGATTAGAATAATATCTACATTTAGCATAATGACCACAATGGCACTCCCACTAAGTTTCACATGGTTCATCAAGATTTTATCTGAAATCATAACATTTTTAGATTTCATCAAATCTTATGTTCCAAATTGGAGTCCAAAGATGAAGTTCTTTTGCACACCTTTCTTTCCTCAACCATGAAGCCCTGGGGCTACTTCATGTGAATATCCTCAGAGAAGTATTCATAGAGGAATGCAATCTTGACTCACATCATGAAGATGTCGTAGTCAAGTTGTGTAGCTATGGTTAGCATTATTCTGATGGGTTAAAGCAAGGTCACTGGAGAGCAAGTCTCATTGCGAGCGATGTCTTCTCTTCGGTGTGTAGCTCATGGTTACGAACCGTGCTTTGAAGGTCTCTACCTTCTCATCAAGTTTCCTCTTTCTCTTGAAGATCCATTTACACCATAATGGGTCTTACCCATATAGATAGATCCTCGAGGGTCTACATACAACAATTGTATATGAAGTCTACTTTAGACTTTATTGCTAACATCCATCTTTCCATGATATGATCTTCAGAAGCATCATCACATGAAGTCAGATCATTGTCAGATTCAACTAACACATGGAATCCATCTTCAAACTTATTTGAAGAGGTATTAGTGTTTCATCTTTAATTGTCTATTTAGTTTCCGATTTCAGGAGCCTCATTATCTTCTCAAGATTAAATGAGTTCCTTTACTTCATTTTCATCTTGATTCTCAAGAGAGTCATCCTCTAAGAATCACATTCTCAGAGTTGAGATCCTTTAAGAATCTCAAGGTCATAAAGTAGGTATCCAATACCATCCTTTATTTTCCTAATGAAGTAGCACTCTTCAGTGCCAGATTCCATCTTAATTACATGGAAACTTATTAAGGATATATAATGTAGTCTCTACCACATATATATACCTGGAAACTAAGAGATAATTATGCTAAGATTAATCATTGATCAAATCATGTCACACATGATCAATTGTATCTCCCTACAACTCTATTTAGTTAAGGCTCATTAGGAGGATTGAGATAGGAATGATATTCATATCTCCATAAGGTATTCCTTGAATTCATCTAATAGGTACAAGCTACCTTGGTTAGATCAAATTCATTTCTTCTTCCTTCAAACTTTGGTTCTAAACCAAAATTGTGAAATCTTTGAACATTTCAAAGGTTTCTTAGGTGAAGAGAAGAAATCTCATATCACAAATAATCATTAATAGATATCTCATATCCTTAATGTTCATTCTGATATAGATGATTCACATACATCAATATGTATGAGATCCTGAATACCTTGACATCTTACACCTTTCCCAAAGAAGGGTGTATTGGACATATTACTTTGAATACAATATTCATAAGTATGAAAGTTTTGAAATTTTAGACATTCTAAAGTTCCATCTCTTACTTGTCCATTGATCTCATCAACAGACACATGTCCAAAACATGATGCCAGATCATTGTCAAATGATCTATATCCTCCTATTGATCTTTAAAAGTTTAATTTTCAGTATTAGAAGTCTTAATGAACTATTCATTAATTTTCTAATTTAGTGGGGTCCACTCGATGTTAGATTACTATCTGAAATATCCCCATCATAACTCTTTATGATAGGTCTATTTCAGAATTCATGTTTATTTCCAACCTTTAGAAATAAACTATGAGTGTATTCTAATATCCAGGTTACAGAGACATTCTCTAAGAGTAAGGGCTCCCACTGAAAATATGAACTCTATTGATCCAATGGAAATTGTTGCAACACTTGCATGACTTCCAACATGGATGACCATTAAACCTTAAAATCAAATTTCTAATATTCTAATACAGATGCAACTAATTGAACGTGCCATTAGAAGATTGAGATACAATTATTAGACTTTATCTTATCAAATAAGTATGTCAATATCAATGATTATAGGGATTTTATCACTTGTGCCCCTTCGAGATAACGCAAATTTCAGTTATGCCCCTATCTTTTTGGTAATATCAGTTGTGCCCCTCAAAACTTGCTAATTTATCACTTGTGCCCCTCGGGTTAGTGACCGTCCATCCACAGTGCAAACGGCCGTTAACTTTGAGGACATAGGCGGAATTACTTTAAAAAAAATGTTAGGAGGTCATTTTAACCTTCTTCCTCATCCTCTTCTTCTTCCTCCTCTTGCCCATCCTCTTCCTCCTTCTCCTCCTCCTCCCTCTCCGCCCCGCCCCTGCCACGTGCTGCCCAGCTCCGCCCCGAGATCCCCTCCCCTCCCCGGCGCCGCCCCTGCCACGTGCCGCCCAGCTCCGCCCCGAGCTCCCCTCCCCTCCCCAGCGCCGCCCCTCCGCCCCAGCCTCGACGCAGCCCCGACCTCCCCCATCCCCTACGGCCCTCCGCCCTCGTCTCCCCTTCCCGACGCCGCCCCCTGCCGCCCCTCCGCCCCAGCCTCCCTCCGCCCAGACCTCCCCCGCCCCCCTACCCTCACCTCCCTCCACCCTCACCTCCCTCCACCCTCGCCTCCCCTGGTTTTACAACTTAGAACAGATGTGGAACTCGTGGCAGTCCTCCCTACCTCGCCTCCTCCTCAGTTCTTCTCAACTGAGGAACACAACAGCAAATGGGCGTCGCCGTCAACTGCCGGTGGGCCTTCTCCATGCACTCGTCCTCCGCCAGGCAGTCGCATCACAGTCCCCACACTTGTAACTTCTTCCTCCATCTCCTACTCCCACATTAATCGTTCTCTTATTTTGCTGGTAGATAAATCTTAAAGTTGTTGTTAGTGAGAGCCACATTGTATGGAAAACTCAAGGTGGAGAGGAGGGGAGAGGATGGAGCGAAGTCTGAGCCGAGAGAGGGGCCGTTGGAGTTGGAGGAGGGAAGCGGAGCGAGGAAAGGAGACACTTGCGGGTTGGGGAGAGCTTCTGGAGGGCCAATGGCAACCGGGAGGGAGAAGGTTCTTGGGTTTGGACAGTGGTTTCCGATGTGGTGTCCGAGGGCACTTAGCGAGGTATTGCTCCCGTCCTCCAAAGTGCTTCCTGTGTGGGCTGATGGGTCATCACAGGAGCTTGCTTCCGAGATCACCGTGGTGAAAAGTACGATTAACGAAAGATCTTTCTCGGATGTGGTTAGAGGAGCCCTCATGGATCCAAATCAGAAGGCTATGGCCAAGCAACTAAGATGTGTGGAGGTTTATACATGTTCATCAAGGTATTATTTTGACCATAATACCCCTCTTAACCACACCAAGGTTTGAAAAAACCATGGTTAAGTCAATTCATTGACGGTCAACCTGACGGAAGGGCACAACTGATGACAGAGCAAGTTTTGAGGGGCACAACTGATATTACCAAAAAGATAGGGGCATAACTGAAATTGCGATATCTCGGAGGGGCACAAGTGATAAAATCCCATGATTATATGTAGATTAATCTGATGTACTATCCGATTCCTTCTTTAAGGATTCTAGATAAATTTGATAGTCATACTATCAACACATCAACTTATTGCAGTATTGGCATTCATCCGACTCTTTGGATGTCATATGGAAGTCATAGAAGTACAATCAACTCCTTGACTATACTTCTTATTTGGGTCCAACCCATGCTTCCACTACGCTCCCTTTATCTATAAGCAACCATTGTTCACGACAAAGGATCTCTTATGTTAAAAACAAAAATTTCAATATAAGAGTATTTCGATATTTATACATGCTTCATTTAATTCATACAATATGAATATTACGAAGCTTCATGAATGACTAGAGTGTAGATAGTAGAATGATGACACTCATCGTATTTACATCCATTTAAACTTTTAAAAACTTAGGTTCAGGTAGGTACTCAAACAATTTGAATGCATCATCTCCTATAGAGCGGCCATTCTTCATAATGCAGAGAACCATGTCATTCATGATTATATGTCGAGAGCACATATGTATGCCAGAACATCTTCTTAGATTTTATAAGGATTATTTGATAATTACGATCATTACCGACATGTTACTTCAAAAGTACATTCGATGAGATCAAGACTTATAGAGACATACAAACCCTAGGGTTTTAAACCTATTGTCTATTTAATTATCATTCCTCATTATTGAGAGGAAACTTGCACATTGCAACCACATACATTATGTGTCCAATTACAAGTACAATATCTGGATCATGGGTCCAATCCATGATATTCTACTGGTTATTATTGAGTATAACATTTGAGTGGGATTAAAGAAGGATTATCTGAAATAAGAGGTTTTGCATAATTATACATATATATTTTACTTTGATTTAAGAATTTTCATATCAAAGTTGTCTTGCCATGTCAACAATGAAAGTTCATTCCCTTAATCACTTTCAATGTAAGAGATATACTTACCATTATATCTCAGCAAGATCTGGGATCTCCTTCCTTATCTTTGTTACATCCCAATAATATGAGAATCTGCAACTCGGATAAAAAGAAGTAGGAACACATTCCACCTTGCAAGTCCAACTTGCATCTCCCAATTCGATCTTTAACACCCGGGCTCACCACCCCTAAGGTGATGTTGACCCATCATTAATTGAACCAAACCATCAACAGGAATAGAACTCGCTATGTACAATCCAATATCGCCCCAATAATATGAGGGTCCGATATTGGGGTCACTACGCATACGCCTTACTCTTTCGAGAAGCAAAGAGCCCGATCAAGATGCGCTTGTATACACGAGCTTTCACTTCGGACAGCCGTCTCCTATATACAATCCCTGGCGATGGAATCCTTCGCCTTGACGGGAGACCATGGATGTCACTTATGTGATCCTCCATATCATATTCAAATTCTAATTAATTATCATGAATCATATTTACATAATTAATTCTTCCAAGGGAAATAACACATCTATTATAATAGAGTGTTTTTAATTGGATATAATTAACTTAATCACATTAAATTAATTATTAATCCAATTCAATCAACAAACTTGATTTTACTTGAATATATGGTATTATCTCAAAGTACGTATTAATTCGAATTTTAGTAATTAGAAAATACATCATGATCTCTTAGGCATCATTCGTTCCCTACCCGTTGTCATGGCCAGTACCGGCGGGAGTGGGACAGACCGCATCCGATGCAACCCGCTACCCCAGCGATCCCCGACTAGACATCATATCTCTCTCGGGAAAAAATAATGCTGAGTCAATCACTTTGTACTTGAGATGATCATTGGTTCTTCAACCGAAATTATATCATATAGTAATAATCAAAATATTTTTGATTATAAGGAAATTTGCTAGACAAATTCCCAATTTATTCAAGTAAGGGGTTTGATGATTGTGTTTTCAATTATGATCTAGATCAAATCTAATCAATCTATTGGTTGAGGCCAAGTCAATTAAGGAAATAATCATCATCAAATATTTCTCAAATATTTTCCATAATTATTTCATGAAGTTAACAATTAATTCACCAATTGACAATCACATGGTTGTTGATGAGGAAAGTAATTTCAGCAGTGACCCCTACTTACTAAAATTAGCATATCTCAATTAATTTAAATCCAAATTAAGCAAAGTAAATTTCCAAAGTTTGCTAATTTGTTTTACAACAGAACCTATATAATTTTCACACATTTCAAGGTGTTTATAAACAGTAATTAACTCCTTAATTACGTTAAGATTCGCAGTTCCCGTAACAGTAAATACATGTTCATTAAAACGACCATATCTCGAGCAAACAGAATCCAAATTACGTAAACTCAGATCCTACAATTTCCTTATTTAATGGGAAACAAAATACAATTTTATTTTCGTGTTTAAACAATTTAAATAGGGCCGAAAATAATCACTAAACATAGATGCGAAAATAAAATACGATAAAACTTTCGCATCCCTAACGAACCCAAGTCACCTTCGGTTTTATGGATCGTATCCAAAACCTTCAACCTGGCTCTGATACCACTTGAAGGATATGGTTATAATCCTCAAGCGCATCACGGAAGCGTGAGCGTCGTATCGAATACGACAAGGAGCGACTAGTCATACTAGTTGCTCGATGCAGCGGAAATTAAAATTTTTTCATGTGACGAAACCACATGATCCAAGAATACTTCTCGGATCATTTTGTCTAAACCACAAACAAGTAATAGGATTACCTTTTGAAGCGTGGCTGTGATCGAGTCTCTAAATGAAGAGACCTCCTGTCTCAAGTCCGATCCGACGGAGGAGACGCTTGCGAGCGCAGGGATGAATCGCGTGCTTCTCGCAATCCATGTTGATGATCCAAGCGGCAGATCTCCTGATCTCGACACACGAGATCCGACGTCTTCTTCACGAGCGAGGCGCACCGGAGGAGACGAAGATCCACGAGCAGATGATCGGGCATCATAACGACGACGCTGCGGCGATGGAGACTCCCTCTAGGGCATCCATGGTGGGCAACCATATGAGAGGGAGAGAGTAGGCATGTAGAGAGAAAGAGAGAGAGATGTGCTTCAATAGCATTTTCTAAGAGAGCATGGTATGCCTCTCTATTTATAGGGTTTTGAGATCCATGGATCTCAATCCATGGGACTCATAAAATCAATGGTTGAGATTGATTTATGATCAATTCAATGGTCAAGATTGTTGTTGGTAAAAGCCAAAAACTTATGATTTAATTTAGATCAAATATATTTGACAAATCAAATATACATCAATCCTAAAATTAAACCAATCAAATAAGGAGACAAATTCCATGGAGATCTCATCTCCCATTGGAATATAGTGGAAGACCACTTGTTTCCAATTGGAGGCAATCTCATGAGATTTCATGAGATTGCATATCTCCATGAAAATCTCCATTATTTATTCCAAAAACTTTTGTTGTGATTTATTCTTCAAAAATAATTCATAATTAATTTTGAGAATATTGCAATCTTGCCATTGGAAAATTGTGAATCATATTCACAACTCAAAACAAAATATAATTTACATTTTCAATTAATTACACAATGTGTATTCAATACACATTAATAATTAATCAACAAATATAAATTATAATTAGCTCTCTCTAATACATTATAAATCACATTTATAATATATTATGAATAATTGGATATTGCTATCCACATTATTCATATCCATGATAATTAAATCACATTTAATTCATCTTGGATCTCTTTTTCTATTGTGCCTAAATAATATGAATCACATTCACATTATTCACATCTTTGATAATCAAATCAGATTTTATTATCTAAGATAACTCTCCTTATAATATGAATCAAATTCATATTATTGATAATTAAATCACATTTAATTATCCATTTTCTCAATGCTCGGATACATATATCAACAATAGAATTAAACCATGAACTCTTTCAAGGATAATACGCTTTCTCCGCGAATACTTGGAGATAAGGACAGGGCAATTGTATTGTTCCACGTATAGTTACTTGGATATTGAGATCTCATCTCAAATCCAGATCTCAGGCCTCCCATAGATGCTTGATTAAATCAAGACCGCAAATCTAATCTTCTCATTGAATCTGAATCTCTTTCAGATCAATGTCCAATATTTGGACTAAGATCAGATTACTTCTCTACTAAGAGGAGTCACTAAAATCCAGACCCATTTCATCACTCCCTAAGAATGGAAGCGTCATGGTTATACAACCGTTTATGATCACATCACCCTCAGGTATTCCCAATACATGTACATCCTGCATGCTAGAAGACTCAGAATAAATCTGAAGTATAAGATCAATTTTACACTGTCTACTTCAGGGATTTATCATTAAGTTTCTCATTCGATCATTGGGAGTTGGTATCGATCATATACTTTCCAAAAGCATATATCATACCCAGGTGTTGATCATATACTTTCCAAAAGTATATATCAAACCTACAAATTCAGTCAAGCTTCGAAAGCGAGACGACCGTGCACGAAATTTGATCTTCCCAACATCTCATGAGTGAGCTCATGTCTTCCAGTTCAGTAATGAACCTGTATGATCCCTTTGAGAGATCGTATTACTCATATGCCCTTGCATGCACACCAGCGCGCCGGTGTATAGACGTTGATTAGGTCATCAACCTATTGGTCTGCCAAATGTACATAGACATATAGTAACACATCTGTCTCCAGCCAGAGGATGCGTGCCTATATCATGACAACATACAATATAGGACTTTGGTTATCTCGATCTCGTTAAGTCAACTCTTTGACTAACTAATCTGACACCTCCAAATCTCTATTCCTATGCAGAGGACCTGCATCAAGAGGTCGGTCAGATATCAACCTAACTGAGAAAGGATTGCCATCTCCTACTCAGGCTTGAGATCATCTATTAACAATCATTTGATGGTGCTTGATGAGTCCTCAATCTAACTCTTTAGATGTTCATCCAAGCACTAGCCTCTATGATTCAATATTTGAATCAACAGCTGTATGATCATCAAGATGGCCATGGTACATAACCCTAATTGTACTAAGGGACCTATTATGCAAATTATGTACTCTTCATTTCAGATTAAGAAATGAATTGCAATAACATTTATTGCATAATGGCTCACCGTGGGCTCGCATGTCCAACACTCACATGTTGAGTTGGTGAAATTGGGGTTTGCTCTTGCATTTATTTTGTGTCTATCTATGTGCGTTACCCAATGTACTTGCACGTTTTCTACCTCAATTTGCTTACATTCATCCATTCTTCTTCAAGATGTCGGGATATTGGTCATCATATCCAGGTCACTCTTCAACCATAATCCCATCATCTTTGCCTCTTTATTCCTCCTCACACCCCCTTCCAGACCGTGAAGTCAAAACTTCGTCTGACTTCCCCATTTCTTCATACTTCTCACTTACCCCACCTTCTTACACCCCTGACCTACTTCCAACCTGAGCTAACTGACCTTATAGTCGGTCACTTGCTAGAATCAATGAACAATTAGAAGAGCATGCCACTGTATAGATAAATTATTGGCAGAATTATATGCCCCCACAGACCTCATTCTCATCTCAAGATGGGACCAGACAACAATTCACATATACACATCCCGACATGATCTTAGGGCGTAACATGGTCGATCGAACATACCGAATGGAGAGGCTTGCACCATATGATCTTCCTGACTTGATTGACCTTAGTAGTCAAGCCTACATTGACCAGCCTTCATTCAGAGAGCCTCTACATTCAAGGGCTTGGACTCATGAGCTAGACGTACCAACCCCCCGTTCATTGACTCCATTATTCAAGGCTCCAACCAATATCTGCCATTCGGATGGTCTATACTCGACCTAGTATTACATGTTAGAGTCCAGGCATGTTGAGCATGAGACTTCAAGATCTCAGCAGTATCCTCCGAATAGACAAACTGCTTCAATGATTTGTTACGAGGACTCTTTGGAGCATGACATTTCTAGGGTTGTGAAGAGATATTAATTTATTTAGGATAAACTTAGAAATGTCATCGACCGAATCATTTCAATTCAATCCAACTCTAGTGTGGAAGTGGAGAACAAAATAAGTGGATTCAATGCTGAAAATTTAGAGGATACATGGAAACACATACACTCTGTACATCTGGAGTCCATTCTACCTCCCTCTTCTACTAACCACTTACCTTCCCCTCCTTCAGCTATTCAAAATAACAAAAAATCGAAAATCCCCAAAAGACCAAAAACATTGAAAAATCAGAAAGAAATAGAAAATGAAAAAGGCATAAAAAATGGGATCCTTCCCTAAGGGAAGCACTCGATGAAGAATTGATTTTTAAACTTTCCTAAAGGTCATAGATCACTTCTCTGACATCAAACGATTTGTGATAAATAAATTGATGCCTAAAAGGTCAGGCAATAAGAGGACAAGGACTGAAAGACACATAGCGTCTATGGCCACCTCCTTGGTGATGAGGAGAAAGACCAAGAGCTGCATAGTGAAGCGGTTTCCTAGGGTTGAATGTGAAGTCAAAGACACTACCTTCACCCATTCTAGAATCGATGATCGCTCGCCGATAAATATCCTCCTAACCTCTGTTTTTGACAAGCTCAAACTCATGCCAATCAGAAAGTCGAGAGAGATCGTTCAGTTGGCTGATCGATTTATAAAACGACTGAGAGGAACCATTTCAGTCATAATTACTTTCTTAGGTGCTCTACTCCAGTTAGACTTCATAATCATTGATATTGAGAACCAAGGAGAGTTTACCCAGCCTCCTATTATTCTTGGGAAGCCGTCCTTAGCCTTGGCTAAGGCGACTATAGATTGTGAGACTGGGGAGATTGATTTTATAGTATTGGGAGTACTCCGACTGCATCCATTCTTTGACACACTCTACTCTAAGGTAACTAACAAAACTATCGACAGTCGTGACCATCGAGAGGTAGATGAGTCCCACCTCTCTGTTACACCTGAGATACTGATGAACGCAAAAATGACCGCTCGGATAAAGGTGCTAATCGGTCGTTGCGACCCAAGCAATCAAATGCGAACATACAAGAAAAATAGACCACCACGAGAAATAAAATCAATAAAAAATAAGCTAGCGGTCTCGCTATTTATTTAACCTGGTATAGCGACCAGGGTCGAACTCAAGGAGCAAGGGTTGGCCTCTCGGCCTACGAAGTAGTCAAAAAGAGAAATAAAATAAAAGAAGCAAATATTTTTGGTGGTTTTTAATTATTTAATATTTTTTTGGATTTTTAATGTGTTAAGAAAAAAAGAAAAGCAAATAAACACACACTTCAACAATTTATTAAAAGCATTAAAAATCAACCAAAAATTCAAACAAAAATATTTTTATGTGTTTTATAATTTTTAGTGTTTTTGATGAATTTTTGAGAATTTTCTGATGTTTATTTAATTTTCTAAAAATCAAAAAGTGACTAAAATAGTAGGTACTGTCCAGCCGAGCTAAAAGAGCTTAGATAAAATATCTAAAGGCCCCAAATTAGCTGGGAGGTAATTTTCCTATAAAGAGAATAAAACAAGGAAAATTTAGGCTCCTATTTTATTGTTTTTGGATTTTTAATTGATTTACTAGAATTTTTATAAGATTTTGAGTGTTTTTCAATTTTTAGTGGTTTTCAGTAATGAAAAATAGCCAAAATTGGCTAGAAAATCAAACACATAAAAATAGACAGTAGACAAATTTTTTTTGTAATTTTTAGACACTATATAATATTTTTTTGTGATTTTTAAAGTTAGACAGTGAAGAAAATAGATGTTTTTGAATTTTTAAAAATATCAAATGAAAACAAAAATGTCCTAAAAAATCCTCGAAAATTTTACACTATGGCAGGAGCCATGTATCCAATTTTCGTTGGATTTGGAGATATTTTGCTATTTTATCCAAAAATAGAGAGGGGGCACAGTGCATAGGGACCAAAGTGCAAATACCCAAGAGTCTGGGGGGTCTGGTGCAATTAACCCAGGAAGTCACGTGCTACGCGCGTGCCTGGGGCACTCAGGGACCCAAATGTGAGAAAAATAAGTTCCGAGAGCCTTTTGGTAACAGGTACCAAAAGCCTAAGGGCTTATCTGCAAATAACCCAATATATAACGCACATGCTCAATTAAAATACGCACAGGGGTATAAATGCAAATAAAAAAAACTTTCATTCAATTGATAACAACCAGAACTACAGGGTAGATAATGCAAAAAGCCCAGAAGAGCACGTGTCGATGCACGTGTCAGACCACACACAGGGGCATATCAGTAAATACATGCAAGCACAAGGGTCTCTATGCAAATATCCCAAAAACTAAACAACTAAACTAACTAATTACAGGACTAAATACGAAATGAAATAAACAGAAGGGCCTAAGGGTAAATTACCCTTTATTAATGCGGACCACAAGATGGACGCCACGTGGAGGGATCGACGGTGGGGATCGGCTGGCGCTCCAAAACTAGGGTCCTCGAAGTGATCCGACGCTCGGGGTTAAGCCACGTGGTGTGATCAACGGTCGTGGTTCTCTGTGACTAACCCACGAGCATCGGGCGACAGGGATCGGTCCTCCTCAGATCTGACGGTGAAGGCGGCTTCGGGAAAGGACGGTCCAGATAAGAACTGGAGCAGGAGGGCTGATCGAACGTCGTCTGAAGGTCGAGGAAGAACAGGTGGCCGGCGAAGTTCGCCGGCCTCGTGCGTGCGCTCCCGACCTCCCCTGCTGCGCCTGAGGATCGGAGAAGCTCCGGCGTGGCGATGCGCAGCTGCTGGTGTCCTCCGATGACCCAGCCGAGCTCTGTAGAGCTCCGACGAGGTCGGCGGGGGCGAAGCTCCTGGCTCGATGTCGAAGGACCTCAGATGGCCCTCATTGAACCTGTAAAACAGTCCAGGAGACTCGCGGGTCGAGGGCAAACTGCCTTGACCCGGTTAGGCGGAGCGATGGTGAACGATGGGGCGCTGTGGGCGAGCTCCGGTGAAGGGGGGACGGTGGAGCTCGAACCCCAGCTCCTGTGCGAGCTGGGTTGGATGGGGATATGGAGAAGGTGCGCGGAAAGGAGGAGAGGGCGATGGTGAAGCCCGATGATCGATTGGGGGTCGGTCGTGGATGGAATCGGCGAAACACGACGGAGAGACGATTTGGGCGTAATGGGAAATCAACGAAAAGGGAAGGCCTAAGAGGTTACCTGGGTGGACGAGGAGACTGGGGAAGAGCTAAGGAAGCTCTGGGTCTTCGCCTCGAGGAGCGTCTCCCTCCGAGGCTCGGGCTCCAACTGGTGGCGGAGCAACGTCGGCGAAGCTCGCCGGATCGATGGAATCCGGTCCCTCTCCTCGCTTCAACAGCAAGGGCAATGAGCTGTCACTCTCACGCACACACCGGAGCTCACAGGAGGTGGAATCGAATAGCCAAAGATGAGATTCGAGGTGGCGGAGCTCGAGCTAAATATGGGTGCGGGTCCGGCTAGAAGAGGTCGGGTAGGGCGATCGAGCGTGCGGATCCCGATGTGGATACCCCGGCGAGGGTCTCGGATGTAGCATTAAGAAGTCGGACCTGGGGTTTAGGTGGTAGGCGATCGGGTTTAGCGGGGAAAAATCCGAGAAGATGGGTACCCGCTAAGGACCCGTGTGAAGTGGTCCTAGGGGGTGGGTAGTTGATCGGGCGGTCAACAATCCCCAGGACCAATGAGAAAAGGCCACGTGGCTGGATTTTGAAATTAAAATTAAGGGTAGCAAATGGCCGATTTAGTGAAAACTTAAAACATGAAATATTTTTATTTTTTTTCTATTTTTAGTGATTTTTAATAATTTTTTCGAACTAAAAATAAGGTATATACATAATATGTTATATATGGGTATATATACACTATATATGATTTTAATGTTTTTGATTTTTAATTGTTATTTTTGTACAGTTTTATTCCCCTTTTATATTTTATTTATTTTCATTATAAAATAAGGAATAAAAAGAGATTTTTATTTTATTTTAATTATTTTTGTATATAGGTGAAATAAATACATATATATGTTTATATACATGGTATATTTACAAGATATTTTTGTGTTTTTAATTTTGTTATTTTTATTTTGTTTTGTTTTAATTGATTTTATTCAATTTATTTACACTATATAATATAGGATATTTACAAGAATTTTGGAAATTAGTTTTATTTATTTATAAGGCTAAATAAATATAAAGGTGGTTCTATGTGATCATGTACATGAATGAGATTTTTCGTTTCTTTTTAATTTGTATATTTTTATTTTGATTTTATATTTATAAATATATACAAATATTTACAAGCCTATTTTCGTGAGGAAAATACTTTTATTTTATTTACATATGTATTTACACACATGAGCCCCTATCTCCCTCTACTTTGGCTTTTATGCGGTCAGGCCCATGCTGAGCCCTCCCTTGGGTTAGGTTGCTCAATATTTATTCTAAATATTTCGCTCTTTTTCTTTTTAATCTTTATTCTTTTATTTTTGCACAAAAACATGCTAATTATAGAATTTTACACAATGCATGCTTTTGGTATTTATTTGTATTTACACATATCTACATGCATTTGCATAGGTTTTTGTAGCTAAAATATAAGAATAAAGAGTGATGAATGAGTATTCATCACCCAGCTGTCGAGCCGACCATTGGATCAGAGACTCCTCACACGTCATTGACTCCTACTTCTTACATCACTCCTAATACCAAGCCTACTGAGATCACTGGCACCTCCCCGAGATGTGTGCTGACCCTTCAAGAATATTACATCCTATAGGGTGACTCGTTTGATGAGGAACCCATGGTCAGAACCACTCCACATCCCGGACCTTCAAAGGAGACAACCAAGACTAAATTGACCCCACCCAAAAAACACAGTTATCTAGGGAGAGGAAGTCGAGAATTGATTCCTCGAGGTATTTCCCTAAACCCCTAAAGGCACGTCACTCTCCACTCCCTCTCAATGATTCAGTTATAGGAAATTGACTAAGAAAGTTTCCTTCAACATACCAGAGAAGGAATTTTTGGAGGAATCCTCGTCGGGTCTGGATGAGGTGGTTTATATGAGTGATCTCAGTTCGGATGTTCTTAAGACATATATGAGCAAGTAGTTGTGTGTCGACCCTCAATGGATGATCCCTACAACTTACTATTATTCATCTGAGGATGATTCAGACAGCGACACATGTATATTACCCACCTCTTCGCTCCCACAAGAAGGTTCATCACAAACCTTCTTGATCCTTGTATATTCTCACTCCTCCTTGTATATATTTTCTTTCTTTTATTTCCCTCCTTCCCTAGTGATCCGTATCACTCGCCCTAGCACCATATTATTTCATTTTATGACTATACATAGGATGATCAGATCCTAAGTATGGGGGGAGAGTAACCCGAGTCTCTTCGTCATTCTCTGTACATTCTCCAGATCTCATCGGTTCTCACACTCACTTCTGTCCTAGACTTAGGCTGACCAGAGTCTAAGTATAGGGGAAACCGATGCCCATCATGTATATATTCATCCATTTTTCCTCCTAACCTCGACCATCCCATTTTTTGATCCTCTTCTACACTTAGGTTGACTAGAGCCTAAGTATGGGGGGGGGGATCGACTTCCATACTTTTGTTATTTTATCTCTCCTATGATTAGCAGGGGCTATGTATTTTCTTCGATTCTTGTGCTCTGAGGACATAGCACACGCTAAGTATGGGGGGCATGTATATATTGCATATATACTTTACCCACAACTCATACTTTCACATATTTTTGTATATATTATGCGATAATTATGGGGTGGGTAAAATCGGTATTTTTTTGTAAAATACATGTATATTTGTATAGTATGTATATTGTATAATTTTCATAATACTCGAGTAAAAAGTTTAAAATTTCTTGTAATTAATACTTTTGTAAAATTGTTGTAAAATAGGAGGTATGCCAAAAAAGGCTTCTTATTTACTCTTGCATATCATCCTTGCATTTCAAAATGAAAAAAAATGTGTTTTACACTTCATTCATCTATATTGCATGTCATATGCATCTAATCTTCATACCTAGCATATGTAAAGTGAAAAGTTAATGAGTTCTGAACCAAGTTATGAATAGATGTCGAGGATGGATTTGATTTGACCTTATTCTACCTAATTTCAAAGGAACCTTATAGGAACTAAAGTTAAGATTTTTTTCAGGTCAAGTGACTTAAAAAAAATTCTTTGAGTCCGCAAGTCTGTGTTCACATGTCATCTTGATTGGTCTAAGTAGAATATTTCATGCATACACACGGTTCTTTTAGACAGTGACCTAACTTGGACAAGCACCATGTACGTAGCTCTTCATTGATGATGTGGTGAGGAGGTAGAATCCTTTGGCTTGGACTAGCACACGGGTGGAAACATTCGTCCTCCTCTAGGGAGGGTAGTGCATCTCAACCTAGTCTAGGGACGTCGATGTCTAACAACGGGATGTTGTGGGTTGCAATAATGCTTCAAAAGAGGGATAATCTATTGGCTCAAGAAGAAAAACTCCTGATATACATGCTGCACCTTGTATATAGTTCAAAAGAAAAAAAGAAAAAGGAAAGAGAACTCCAAAAAAGTGGACATGCCTGATTGAAAATAAAATGCCTGCCAGAGTATGTATATATGGAAGGCATATGCTTCAAAGCCTCATACCATAGAAGCCTGTAGCTGGAGACTGGGCTACGTTGGTCAAGCTCCACAGATATGTGACTACACTGGTCACAGTCCATTCTCTTCTCTACCCCCTCTCCTTGAACTGATTGTACTTGAACTTAGAAGGGAATACCTCGCTCCTCGAGGAAAGTGTTTCTAGACCGAGGAATTAGAGTTATCTTGTTAGAAGAGGCTGTTTCTTTGCTATTTCTGATGTGGAGAGCTAAATTTCACTTACACCGTACAACTAAAATTCATAGTCATCAGAATTAGCGTATGAGGATTTGTTCTGACCTGACTGTTAATTTAGGAGCAGTGTTTCGATCGCACTCTATTAGACATCGGCTCTTCTATCAACCTCCTTCCGGCAGCCTTACTCGACCGATTCGAGTTTGGTCCTCTTCTTCAGAGCAGGACAATCCTTCAGTTTGCTGATAGGTCGATTAAGAGGTCGAAGGGGTTGTTGAGAGACGTGGTCGTTACCATTTAGGGCCTGAAATTCCCTGTGGACTTTGTTGTACTGGACATGGAGATCCCTGAGTCGGTAACAGATACCCCCATCATACTCGGATGTCCATTCTTGGCCACTGCCAAGGCGGTGACCGACCATGATAGTGGGAAGGTGTGCTTTCGCGTAGAGGGCGAGAGTATACAAATAGAGACGATCGACGAAACCAGAGCGAGAGAATCTGCATGCTTAGAGCAGTCCAGTGACACCGAGCAGATGACAGAGGATGAGCGAGACGTCCACCAGGAGTGTGATTTTGTGATGACAGCTGATGAATCCATTTGGACAGATCCAGTAGCACAAGCCCTCGCCTTGCCCGCATATTCACCCTATTTACAGCTTATGGCAGTCGAGATCTTGGAGAGTACACCCCTAGACGAGAACACCTTTAAGGCTGATAGTTCTGTGATGAGTGGTGATGTAGAATTTCATTCTTGTTCTTCTAGTTCAGATCCCTCAGATTCAGACATCGATTGGGATGATTTTGATGACTATTTGCCTTGTCTGATTCCTTCTGAGCCGACAGCTAGGACGGAGTGCGAGCCAGTACAGTTCATAGATGATTCAGCAGGGCTCCCTTCGTCAGATTTTCATGCACAGTGATAGTTCTCTCATGCAGACATGGTAGCCTTCATATAGACATATCAGAAGCCAGATCTGCCACCTCCCACTTGTCCAGAATTGAAGCCCTTGCTACAGTCGCTGAAGTATAGATTCCATGCGGGTGAGCTAGATATGCACCCAGTCTTTATCTCAACAGGTTTTACTGGAGAGCAAGAATCTCGTTTGATGGAGGTTCCTGAAAGAAACCGCAAGGTGATAGGATGGAGTATAGCTGATCTCCAAGGGATTAGTCCGGCTCTGTGCTCCCACCACATCTATCTTGAATAGGACGCTAAGCCCTCGCGTGAGTTCCAACGACGACTGAACCTGAATCTTCGAGATGTGGTCATGAAGGAAATATCAAAGTGGTGAAGCGTCGATTTTATCTACCCCATCTCTGACTCCAAGTGGCTTAGTCCATTACATGTGGTGCCCAAGAAGACGGGTATCACTACAGTTGTGAGTGAGTCTGGAGAGGAGATAGCTACCCGAGTACCCACTTCTTGGAGGGTCTGTGTGGACTACAGACGATTGAATGAGGCCACCAAGAAGGATCATTTCCTACTTCCATTCATTGATCAGATTATAGAGAGGCTAGATGAGAAGAGTCACTATTGTTTTCTTGACGGGTGCTCCGGTTATAATCAAGTGGCCATTGCGCCCGAAGTTCAGGAGAAAATGACATTCACATGTCCGTTTGGGACTTATGCTTTCAGACGGATGCCTTTTGGTTTGTGTAACGCTCCGGTGACATTCCAAAGGTGCAGGTTGTCCATTTTCTCGGACTTGGTGGGTGACTGTTTAGAGGTCTTCATGGATGACTTCTTGGTCTATGGCGATGGGTTTGATGCTTGTCTTGATTGCCTAGACCATGTGTTTCAGCGCTGCATAGAGGTCAACCTTGTCTTGTCTTGGGAGAAGAGTCACTTCATGGTGACTCAAGGGACGGTCCTTGGTCATATCATCTCCAACAGGGGCATGGAGGTCGATTCAACCAAGGTGGATATCATTAGAAAACTCAATCCATCGTCCAATCTGCGTCAATTGCGGTCTTTTTTGGGGCATGTCGGTTTCTACCGACGGTTCATTCATGACTTCAGTCGTATTGCCCGACTGCTCACTGATTTGTTGACGAAAGACACCGAGTTCAGTGTAGATGATAAGTGTCTTGCGTCTTTTGAGACTCTCAAGAATATGGTTGTCATGGCTCCTGTCCTTCAGCCACTCGATTGGTCTCTCCCATTCGAGATCATGACAGATGCTTCTGATTTTGCCATAGGGGCTATGCTTGGACAGAGGAGGGATGGATTGCCATATGCCATTCACTACGCTAGCCGGACTTTAGATGCCGCTCAGCGGAATTATACTGTGACAGAGAAGGAGATGCTGGATGTAGTCTTTCCTTTGGATAAGTATCAATCATATATTCTCGGATCTAGAGTGATTATCTTTACAGATCACACCGCCATCAGGTACCTCATGACCAAGAAGGATGCCAAAGCTCGCCTCACCAGATGGATCCTTCTACTCCATGAGTTTGACATTGAGATTAAGGATAAGCTTGGAGTTAAGAATGTGGTGGCGGATCACCTCTCCTGCTTAGAGAACCTTGAGGAACCTGAGCCGAACGCACCTATTACAGAGACATTTCCAGATGAGGCCATCTTGGCTATCACCTCGCTCCCATGGTATGCCAACATTGCAACTTATCTTGTTGCCAAGATGGTTCCACAAGGTTGGCCCAGGCAAAAACTTAAGATCTTCCATGCGAAGACCAAATTTTACCATTGGGAGGATCCCGTCCTTTATCATGAAGGAGGGGATATTATCTAGAGGAGGTGCATTCCTCAAGAAGAGCAGCATAGCGTCCTCACATACTGCCACAAGCTTGAGGCAGGAGGACATCATTCTGGGAGATGGACAACACAGAAGGTGCTCCAATCCGGCCTTTGGTGGCCTACTCTCTTCAAGGATTCCGATGAGTTCGTGAAGAGATGTACTTACTGTCAGAAGATGGGTACTTGCAGACAGAGAGACATGATGCCCATGCAGCCCATTCACTTTTGTGAGGTTTTTGACGAATGGGGTATTGATTTCATGGGCCCATTTCCTAAGAGTCAGGGGTTTGAGTACATTCTGCTCGTTGTGGATTATGTGAGTCGTTGGGTAGAGGCCATCCCCCCCCGAGCCGTAAATGCTAAGACTGTGTGTCTCTTTTTGAGGAAAAATATCATTTCACGGTTTGGGGTACCTAGAGTCCTGATTTCAGACGGGAGGTCTCACTTTATTAACGATAAGGTAAAAGCCCAAGCAGACGAGTTCAACATTAACCATCGTGTTGCCACGCCATATCATCTTTAGACTAATGATCTTGCTGAAGTATCGAATACGGAGATCAAGACTATTTTACAGAAGGTAGTTCGCCCAGACCAAAAGGATTGGTCACAGCTTTGGACACGGTCTTGTGGGCCTATCGGACTTCCTTTAAGACTCCATTAGGGACATCTCCCTTTCGTCTTGTCTATGGCAAGCCATGCCATTTGCCAGTGGAAATCAAGCATAAGTCACTATGGGTAGTTACAGAGTTGATGTTGGATCCCAAGAGTATAGGAGAATAGAGGAAAGTAGAGTTGGCGTCCCTAAAGGAGTTGAGAGACACAACCGTTTCTAGCAACCTACAGTATAAGGAAAAAGTGAAGACATGGAACGATTCTCATATCAGCCATAAACAGTTTGAGCCCAATCAACGCGTATGGTTGTTTGATTCTAGGCTGAAATTATTTCCAGGGAAGTTACAAAGCAAGTGGAAAGGTCCGTATGTGGTCAGGAAGGTACATGACAATGGTAGTATTGATATATCCGAGCTGCCATCTTCCGCTATGAGATGGCAAGTGGAAAGGTCCGTATGTGGTCAACGGTCATCGCCTGAAGCTATATCTAGATCATGATCTGCCGACCGTTGATGTTACCCCCATTCTTCTGCTATGAGATGTGCTCTTTGACTCATATCATCTGCATCTCATGCATGTGTATCACTTCCATCTTCCGCTGTATAGATCCATCTGTTCATATCTTTCTTTCATTCTTCCATTATGTCTGCTACCATGTCTTCATCTTTTGATTTTGCTATACTTAGAACGCAATTTGTCCTAAGTATAGGGGTACACACACTGAGCTGTGATCTATTCTTTTCTTCTTTTCTTCTTTTCCTTTTCTATCTTCTTTTTGTATCTAAAAGGTGTCGCTACTTGTTGACAGTTTTCTATAATTAGGACGTACGTTGTCCTAATTATTGGGGGTGTGCACTCGAGCTTCTCCATTTTTTGATCCTTTCCATTGTCTCCTCTTCTAGTCTATACTTAGGATATTTTACCCTAAGTGTAGGGGGAGACAATCTGAGTACGATCTGTTCATTCCCACCCTTGACCCTCCCCGCGTTGTGTACTGTCTGCTATACTTAGGATTATTTGATCCTAAGTATAGGGGGGACGGTCAACTTTTCATTCGTTCATTCATTCCTTTATTTATTTATTCTTTAGATTTTCCTATACTCAGTACGAGTTATGTCTTTTCTTTTCTCTCTGATCTATGAGGACATGTCTCAAGCTAAGTATAGGGGGGTCGTATATAATGTGTATATACTTTAGCCATAACTCGTACTTTCATATTTTCTTAATAATTATGGCTAAAAATACTTACAAAATTCATTAAAACCTTAATAAAAAGATGTTATTATTCCTCAAATTCTTTTTGTATATATTGATTAATACATCAGATGAAAATATTTTTTGCAAAAATGTTTGAAAAATAGTTTGAAAATCTTTGTGAAAAATCTTTTGAAAACTATTTTGAAAATATTTCGTTACATGTTTTCAACCTTTGTAAAAAATTTTGTTTGAAAATTTTCTTTTCTTTGTGCGAAATAAAATGTTTGAAAAATGATTTGCAAATGGTTTGAAAAATGGTTGTAAAAATATTTTGAAAAATCTATCTATACTGTTTGAAAAACCTTTGCAAAATAATTTTCAAATGTGTGTACATGTTTGCTAAAATGTTTGTAAAAAGTATTTTGAACTATTATTTTTCAAAATTGTTTGTAAAATGATTTTCAAATAAGTTTGAGGAATACGTACATCACACCTAAAATTCTTTATTGCATATATTTGTATAAAATTGACAACTTACCCTTGTAAATTCTTAAAATCCACTTCTTGTAGATATAAGATGCATCCCCGTGTAAATATTTGCACCTAGTTTTTAGCCAAAATCTTTTGTTTTCAAAAATCCCAAAAATATTTGGAAAACTAAAATAAAAAAAACATCTGAAAAACCTTTTTGAAAAAAAAGCATATGCATCTTCATCTTTTCAAAAATCCATAAAAAGTACAAAATCTCGAGAATTGCATCACAAAAATATTTTCTGCATTCTGCATAACATCTGCATAGCATGGGCATTTTTCGGATTGAGTTTAATAGTTGAACAAGTCCAAGTAAAATCCGGAGATTGGAGCTTGGTTGGACCTTAAAATCTACCTAATAACAGGAACCTTATAGGAACTGGAGTTGAGGTACTTCAGGTCTTGTTGACGTAATTCTTTAAGGATCACGGGACTTGGTTCAATGGATTGTTGACTGCCTAAGTAGAGTATTTCAGAACACACGCACGACTCTTGTTGATAATGACCTAACTTGGACACATGCACCTTTCACATGACTCGACTCAGTTGGAGTGGTGAGGGGATTGGATTTGCCAGCATGAGACGCACACAAGTGGAAACATTTGTCCTCCTCTAGGGAGGGAAATGCACCCCAACCCATCCAGTGATGAGGGATTCTAAAGAAATGAGAGTGTGAGTTGCAATAAAGCTTCAAAAGAGGGATACTCTTCTGGCTCAAGAGGAAAAACTCCATATGTAAATGTTGCTGTGAATAGTATTTCAAAAAAAAAGAGAAGCCATGCCTGTACAAAAATAAAATGCCTGCGAAAGTTTGTGAATATGTTGTATAGAAAATAAGCAAGCTTGAGTTCCAAAATCATATCATGTGAGCCTGCAGTTGGTTGCCACTTGAACTTTAAGGGAATACCTCGCTCCTCGAGGAAGGAGTTATTGGATTGTGGAATCATTGGGTTGTCGTACTGGAGAAGTTAGTCTATTTGTCATTCTAGTTGGGGAGAGCCATTATCACTTACACTGTACGAGTCAGATTCATAGTCGTAAGGGTTTGCGTATGAGTTGAGATATTTCTGACCTGGCTATTGATGAGACTTGGGAAGAGTTTTGGGATTCTCATAGGCTGTTGGATTTCAAATCCAGTTCTCATTAAGGTTCTGCCCGCACTGAAATTCCAAAGGTCTGACTTAAGCTCCAAACTTTGATTTTGTGAAGACAAGTTTGATAATTAAATTCAATCCATCTTTCTTCTTTTTCTTTTCTTTATTTTTCTTTCTGCACTTATTGCATAAGTGTTTGCTAGGGACTAGCAAAGGAAAAGTATAGGGGGATGATGAATCCAAAATTCATCATCTTTATTCTATCATTTTGGCCTCGAAAACCGTGGCAAATGCTTGTAAATACCCTTAATTCTTGCATTTTAGCATTCATGCATGTGTATGTAAATAGTGTACAAAATACAGTTTTTAAAGACAAAATTATAGAATAAAGAAAAGAAAAGAAAAATAGTAAAATATTGTAAATATTTTTTGACCTGAAACCCCGAGACCTAGGCATCTCGATGAATAGATCGACAAAGAATAAAGTAGCGGGAGATAAGGGCCAAAATACAATAAAAATACCTTTTATTTTATTCATCCTTTATTCATTTAGGGACCTATTTTTGGTTCTACTTTTTATACATCAAATAAAGGAACTTTGTACATGAAAGTTGTAGATAATTAAATATAGAAAAATACAAAATTGATTTCACTCAAAAATAATGTACAGATAAAAAGTTATGATCTGAATTAGAAACCAGAATCCCAACTTCCCAGACCTATATCTCTAGAAAATAAAAGCTCGAAACGCAGAAAAATCACTTTAATTGTATATATTTTAAATAAGCTATTTAATGAAGGTGGTTTCGCATTTGACGGAGCTACGGTTTGAAAGTTTAGTTTTGGACCCCTATTGTATACTTGTACAAATTAAAATATTCATTTTATTATTTATTCATTTTATATTTTTTTAATTTTGTAAATATTATTTATAATATATCTGTATATTAAAATCAGAATAAAAACACAAAGAAAATACAAAAATAAAAATACATGTATAAAATATATACGTATAATACCAATACACAAACCTATATGATTAATACTTTTATTTTATTATGTGTACAAAATACCTCAGAAAAATAAAATAAAAATATATTTAAGAGTATAAAATTGTTATATACATTTATAAAATAATAAACATAAATAATACAATTAAAATTACAAAATAAAAATAAAATATTAAAATATATAGATATGTATACCTATATAGGCCTGAAAAGGTAACTTGTTTTTGTATACCTCATAAAAATAATTAAAATTCATAATAAAATACTTCATAAATAATAAACATTTTTTATTTAATAATAAAAAATTAATAACTTTGTTTTCTATTTTTTTAATGATTTTTTAAATCTTTTTCAGGATGTTTTTCCTGGTTGGTCCACGTGGACCAATCAGGTGGTCTGGACCGTTGACCGGCGGGTCAACTGTCTGACCCCCTTCTTGTAGCCCTGTCAGAGTTGAGTTTTGTCTCATCTTCGCGGATTTTTCAAGGACCCATCTTTCATATTTTGGTGTCGACCCCTTCACGACTTTTGATCCTCGATTATCCATCTTTCATGCCTTAGGCTCTCCTAGGGCAGAGGTGCGTTGATTCGAGCAATCTCCCTCGGTCTTTGGAGCGCCAGCACCACTCCGTCAACCCTACTTATTCGCCCCTCCGACTTTCGAGCCATTTTGAACCCTTTTTGGCTAGCAACCCTCGTCCCTTTGGCGTGCCTCGTGTTGCTGGAGGTGACAGCTCCGCAGCCATACCTTCAGGCAAGTCGAGGAGGCCTTGAAGCGGCTCCACCACCTCCGCCAACTCCGGCATCGAGGTTCCCCCTACCTCAGGTATAACACCTTCGAGGTCTTCTTGTTCCTTCTATTTTCTTTACATTTTGTGTTCCCCGTAGAATTAGGATCATATCCCCCAAATTATTTTCACGAATCGACAAATCGACCACGCAAACCGACCCCCCTCGCTGGAGGTAGCTCCGGCCGAGTACCCTTCGTGTCGCTCCACGCTTCCATTTCACTTCCGCTGGGTCCAGGCATTTGCCTTGGACCCTCTCACACCTTTTTGCAGGTCTACGCATGTTGAAGAGAGACCGAGGCTCGTTTTGACCTTCGTCGGAGGTCCGTGGAGCTCCCCTGCTTCGTCTCCCTCTCCAGTGAGCTCCGACCATCCTGGGAGATTTTTGAAGCCCCTAGGAGCTAGAGGAGACCCCTAGGAGCTTGCAGCCCATTTTTGGAGCTAGAAGACCGCTGGAGGATGCTGATCGAGGGTAGGGAAGTTTGCCTTGCTGGCGCTCCTTCCTTGTTCTTGCTCCACCCTCCTGCACCGTTGTATCGTGTCCGGAGCTTCAGGTGCACGTCAGCCATTGGATCCTTGCCAGCAGTCATCGTCCGATCACCCTTGGGGATCTAATCCAAGCCGTGGATCTTCGAACCGTCATCGGCTGTTGTGCGCGCGCCACGTGGACAAGTGGACGCTTCCCAGCCGTCCGATCGCGCACGAGGATTTTAGGCATGGGTATTTTGCACTTCAGCCATTGCCATTTTGTCAATTTATTTATTAGTTTATAAACTTTCATTTGCAGTTATAAATATTTTGTAATATTTGCATCAGGACCCCCAGACTTTTCATATTTGCATTTAAGTCCAATCCACGTCACCTCACGTGACCTGTGCACGTGGGGTAGTGGAAAATTTGCAAAGGACCCCTAAGGTTTTCTGTATTTCATCTTAGTCCAGGAACTTATTATCATGTGTAATATTTTTGGAGAAATTGCAAGTACACCCCTCAGTTTTTGAAAATTACACATAGGTCCTTCCTAAGCGCATGCCAGTCACGTGTGGGGGTTGGGATTTTTGCAGGCGTGCCCCTACAGGTTTGTGTATTTGCATTTGGTCCTGGAAATTGATTTATCAGTTATAAGTTTTGTGGAAAATTTCACATTGGCCGCTGAACTTCAGGATATTTGCATTTATACCACTACCAGCAGTGTTCTTTCTCTTTGTTGTTTCTATTTATTTCATGCATCTATAAATTTCTAAAAATCACCAAAAACAAAAAAAGTTAAGTTCCTATTTAGTTGCTCTTTCACGCCATATTTTTGTTTTGCATTATCATATTTATAAAAATTCAAAAATATGCGTTTTTGCTATTGTCTACATTAGAAAATACCAAAAAAAATAGTAAATTCCCTTTAAAAATCCCAAAAAATTACCTTTGGTGCATTTTAGTGTGTTTTAACCGCTTCCAAAACTCACTAAAAAATTCAAGGTAAAAACCCTAACAATTAGAAAACCCTTTAAAACTTCATAAAAATCTTAAAAATTCCAGAAAAATCCTAAAAATATATTGTTGGCCTCTGAATTTTCTCCGAATTATTAGCTTTCATTTAAAATTAATTTGGAGGATTTTTGTTACTGTTTGATATTTTAGTTCTCCACTTTTGCTTCAGCCTTTTATTTTCTACCATGTTTTCAACATTTTTAACTTTAAAAATACCAAAAAAATAGGAAAAATCTATAAAATTCACAAAAAACATTCGAAAAATACAAAAGCCCAAAAATACATCATTTCCTGATTTTTGCCTATTTTACCCATTTTATAAATATCTTATCTCCCTCCTCTCTTATATTGTTTATATATTTCATTTTATCTTTTATTGAAAAAAATATATAAAAAATATAAAGTATAAAAAGAAAATATAAAATTAGAAAATTAAAAATCAAAATATAAAAATATAAAATTAAAATAAAAATAAAAAAGTCAAAATTAAAAACCCACAAAAAAATAGCATAAAGAGACAAATTATTACAGTAACAATTTTGAAGCATTTTGCCCTGCTCTATCTTGCTTGCTCCATGAGTTCGACACTCTACACATACTTGCACTATACACACTTAATGTAGAGTTATAATAAATTTTAACTCCACATTTACTTTCATTGCTTGATTTGATTGTCGTGGGTTAATTGTTGATTTAGCCGGGAACTATCGAGGGTCGCCGCAGCGACTTTGTCTACGCCTTGTGTGAGAAATTTAGACCCTTTTATTTTTTGGTTAATCAAGGCTCACATACATATGACTTTGAAGCTCAAGCTTGCTTATTGACTATACAAATATACACAATCCGGCATGCATTTCATTTTCAATCGAGCATGTCCACTTTTTGTAGTTTTTTATTTTTTCCATTTTTGTAAATACTATATATAACAACATTTACATATGGACTTTTTCTTCTTGAGCCAGTACACTATCCCTCTTTTTAAGCATTATTGCAACCCACAACTTCCGTCTTTAGACCTTGTCACCACTATATCAGGTTGGGTACAATGTCTACAAATGTGTGACTTCCTATGTTTCTATTGGCTTGTGTCTCATGCCGACAAATCTAGCCCTCTACTGCTTCAATTGAGGTGAGCAAAGTGTAAGGTGCAAGTGTGCAAGCTAGGTCATTATCAACAAGAGCCGTGCGTGTACTCAACAATACTCTACTTAGGCATCCAATACGACACTGAACCAAATCTTGTAGTCTCAAACAACTAAGTCTAGTAGACATGAAGTGCCTCAATTCCAGATCCTATAAGGTTTCTTTGTTTAAGTAAATTTAAGGCACAACAAAGCTCCAATATTCAGATTTTACTTAGACTTGTTCAATTATCAAACTCAATCCAAAAAATACAAATGTTATGCATAATGTAGAAAATCTTTTTGTGACACAATTTTCTAATTTTGAACTTTTTATATATTTTTGAAAAGTTCTACAAATTTTTATGCAAGTTTTTGAAAAGATTTTTGCAAATGTTTTTGGAATTTTTAATTTTGCAAATTTTTAGGAGTTTTCCAAAAAAAAGAGTTTTAATATAAAGGGGATATGTGCAGATGTTTACACCGGAGTGCTTCTTATTATTTTCAAGAATTGAAATTCAAGGAATTTACAAGTTTGTATATATAAGGTTTGTAAAGGATGTACATAGTTCTCAAAATAATTTGAAAAGAATTTTGCAAACATTTTTAAAACTTTATTTTGCAAACTAATTTGATAAATAGTTTTTAAGAATATTTTACAAAATTTGAAATCCATTTTGCAAAGATTTTTCAAACAATATATATATATATATATTTAAAAATATTTTTGAAATAATTTTCTAAATCATTTGCAAACAGTTTTTTAAAACATTTTTTTAAACAAAGAAAAGAAATATTTACAAACAAAACACTTTTACAAAAGTTAAAAATATTTTACAAAATATTTTTCAAATAGTTTTCAAAAGATTTGTTTTTTCAAAAGGATTCTCAAATCATTTTTCAAACATTTTGTAAAACATTTTTACCCAATTTATTAATCGGTATATACAAAGAATTTTAATGAATTTTATACAAGTATATTCTTTACACTTAATTAATTATATTTTTGCCATACTTATTGAAGAAATGAAAGTATAAGTTATGGCTACGGTATATATAACGTATATACGACTCCCATATACTTAGCTTGAGCTATGTTCTCATAGATCAGAGAGAAAAGAGAAGACATAACTCGAACTGAGTATTTAAGAGCATATACTACAACGACTGAATAAAGAATGAAAGAATGAGAAGTCGACCGTCCCCCCTATACTTAGGATGAAATAATCCTAAGTATAGATGACTGCATTCTACATGCAGGGAGGGTCGAGGGTAGGAATGAACGAAATCATCAGCTCTACCTATCCCCCATACTTAAGGTAAAATATCCCTAAGTATAAACGGAGTGTTAAAAGTTGAGGGGACATGTGAGGGATCACAGAATGAACAAATCGGGGTATAAACCCCCTATACTTAGGACAAAGTACGTCTTAAGTATAGCAATGATGAAAGGGGTGACACCTTATTGGAAGAGAAAGAAAATAAAAAAACAAAAAGAAGAAACGAAAGACCTTTCAAAAATGTTTTTGTCTGCTAGGTCTGATTCATCAGAAGTGTTGGCATTCATCTCACCTTCATATACAACTTGAATCAAATCTACAACGGACAAGAAGGTGTCATGCTCTATGTATGGTTTCAATAGTTGTTCGTTAACCACGAAAGGTTGTATGTCAGTTGACAATTTTGATATCATTATGTTGCCATTGTCACGAACATGCTTCATTGTAAACGACCCAATCCATTTGCTTTTCATCTTTCCTGGAAAAATCTTCTTCACTTCCAACAAACAAACCTTCTGACCTAGCTCAAAAGTCTTTCGACAGATGTGCTTGTCATGCCACTTCTTGACCTTTTCCTTGTACATCAGGCTGTTATCATATGCGTAGTCATGGAATTCAAGCAGTCTATTCAGATCCAATTTTCTGTTCTTCCTATCCTTGAAATCCAAATTACAAACATTGATTGCCCATAAGGATCTATGATGAGTTCCATGGGCAGATGGCATGGCTTGTCGTATACCAAGCGATAGGGAGACATTCCCAAAGGTGACTTGTACGTTGTTCTCTAAGCTCAAAGAAATGAGTCGAGTAACTACGATCAGTTCTTGCGATTCGGGCGCACAAGCTTATGAAGAATTGCCTTAATCTCCCTGTTTGAACATTCTATCAGGCCATTGGACTGTGGGTGGTAGGGAGAAGCTACATGATGTTCAATGCAAAATTCTTGAGTTAGCTTCTTAACCTCTTTATTGATGAAGCGGCTACTACCATCAGATATGAGAATGTTAGGTATCCCGAACCTTGAAATGATGTTACCCTTCTAGAAAACAACAGACAATGCGACCCTTGGTAGCTCGGGTTGGGATAGCCTCCACCCAATGACTTACATAATCAAAAGCGAGCAGAATATATTCAAATCCCTGGCTATTTGGAAATGGGCCCATGAATTCAATGCCCCAAGCATCAACCACATCTGAAATCTGAATAAATTTCAGACGCATTGTGTCTCTCATTTCGATTGTTCTAACCATTTTCTGGCAGTCAGTGTAGTGTTTCACATAATCTTCTACATCTTTGAACAAGGTCGGCCACCAAAGTCCGCATTGGAGTACTTTCACTACTGTTCTTCCATTTGAATGGTTTCCTACATATTCTCGATCATGGCAATGTGCGAGGACACTTGTAATTTCTTCCTGAGGAATGCACCTTCTCCAAATATATTCTGCCCCCTCATGAAAAATATATGGGTCCTCCCACTGGTAGAAATGGATATCATACAAGTATTTATCTACTTTCAGTTTCAGCCAATCTTGTGGAGTTCTCTTGGACACAAGATAATTCACAACATCATCATACCAGGGGAGCGAGGTGACTGACAGTATGGCTTCGTCTGGAAAAGTCTTGGTGATTGGCCTCAAATTCGGCTCAGGAGATTCAGGCTCGGGTAACCTTGAGAGATGATCTACCACAATATTTTTGATTCCAGGTTTATCTCGAATGTCGAGGTCAATCTCCTAGAGTAGAAGGATCCACTTGATAAGGTGTAGTTTTGCATCCTTCTTCTATTGCAGGTATCGGATGGCTGAATGATCTGTGTAAACTATAACCTTTGATCCAAGGCGATGGGATCTGAACTTTTCCAGGGCAAAAACTACTATTGGCAGCTTTTTCTCGATGACAATGTAATTCTTTTGAGCTTCATCTAGTGTTCTGCTAGCGTAATGAATAGCAAATGGTACATTGTCCTTCCTCTGTCCCAACACAGCACCGATGGCATAATCTGAGGTATCAGTTATGATTTCAAATGGTAGTGTCCAATCTGGTGGCTGCAGGATAGGGGCATGAGTGATCAAGTCTTTCAACCGTGAAAAGGCTTGGAGCACACGATCATCGGGAATAAAGTCTATCTCCTTGCCTAACAATTC
This sequence comes from Ottelia alismoides, assembly GCA_037367405.1. NCBI lineage: Eukaryota > Viridiplantae > Streptophyta > Magnoliopsida > Alismatales > Hydrocharitaceae > Ottelia > Ottelia alismoides. Next base: position 138,276 of record JAZKJV010000979.1, read on the forward strand.
GGTCAACGGTCGGGCGAGCTTGTTTAAATCTTTGATGAATCGCCAATAGAAACCAATGTGCCCTAAGAATGATCGGACCTGTTTGAGATTGGTAGGTGGCTCTAGTTTTGAAATCACATCCACCTTGGTTGGGTCAACTTCCGTGCCACATTTTGATACAATTTAACCCAACACGATTCCTTCTATCGCCGTGAAGTTGCTTTTCTCCAGCACAAGATTGACTTTGCATCACCTCCGCAATACTTGGTCTAGATAGTCCAGGAATTGATCAAAGGAATCCCCATAGACTGAGAAATTATCCATGAATACCTCCAAAAAACTACCCACCATGTTGGCAAATACATGTAGCATACATCATTGGAATGTAGCGGGGGCATTGCACAACTCGAACGACATCCGTCGGAAAGCATACATCCCAAATGGACAGGTGAACGTAGTATTCTCTTGGTCTTTAGGAGAGATGGAAACTTTATTGTATCCAGAATAGACATCCAAGAATCAGAAATATTCCTTCGCGACCAGTCTCTCAAGAATCTGGCTGATGAAGGGTAATGGGAAGTGATCCTTCTTTGTGGAGAGGTTCAGATGTCTATAATTGGCACAGACTTGCCACGAGGTTGGCACTCTAGTTGGAATCTCCTCTCCTTTTTCATTAGTAACAATGGTGATCCTAGACTTCTTCGGCACTACATGAATAGGACTCACCCATTTATTGTCGAAGATGGGATATATGAACCCCGCATCACACCATTTCTGAATTTCTTTCATGACAACCTCCCAGAGGTTTGGATTCGGTCTCCTCTGGAATTCGTGGGAGGGCTTGTTGTAGTCTTCGAGGTAGATGTGATGCGAGCACATGGATGGATTGATCCCCTAGAGATCCAATATCTTCCAGCATATTGCCTTACAGTTCCATTCAAGAACCTCCATTAGATGAGATTCCCGGTCTTCGGTCAGATGTGCATTAATAATGATCAGATACATGTTCTCTCTCCTCAAGGAAGGCGTATTTCATGTTAGAGGGTAGTGGTTTGAGTTCTGGCAGAATGGGAGATACGTCAGTGGCGATTTCGACAATCACAACAGGTGTTGGCTCTTTCATCAGTTTTGTGCCCACTTGAGTGGGTTCAGTATCTTCATTCAATGATTCATACAATTTTTCAATGATATCCTCTTCATTGCATAAATCATCAATAATCTGCTCTTGGTCTTCGAGGATTAGAGGGCCGATACAGAATTTGTCAAGCGCATCAACAAAGATCTCATCATCATTGACAGGTGGAAATTTGACTGCTGTCTCCACTCCTTCTTTGGGGAGGAGGAGTTCTTAAATCTCGATGTAATTAATGAATTAGTTTATATCTTGAATTTTCGCAAGAAAGTCGCAGTCTTCTTGGTAGTTATGTGCAAGCACACTCAACTCAGATGCAGCCTTCAGTTGTTTCGTCTCAGTTATGGTCTTTATATGCACTTTATGGTTGTTGGAGCTGAATGTGATCTCTCTAGTGCCATAGTTCACTACTGCATTGGATGTTTGGAGGAACGACCAGCCAAGGATGATGGGGGTGTGGAGTGGAAGTGTGGAGACGTCGATGTCTAGTACAGAAAAATCAACATGGAACTGGGCACCCTAAATCGTGACGATCACATCCTCCAAGATTCCCCTAGGGCGCTTGACTGACTTGTCTTCAAACTATAGAATCGTCTTGGTAGGTTTAAGCGGTCCTATCCCAAATTCTATGAGTAGCGAGGCTGGCATAAGGTTGACAGAAGACCCAATGTCGAGTAGTGTCTGCTCAAACTCTTGATTGAACACGTTGCATCAGATGAGTGGTGTTCCCTTGTCCTTCTTAGGGCGTTTGCTGATGGCATTCATGGTTGCCATGGTGAGGATATATTTCTCATTATCCCCGCTCTGACATATGGGATTGTGAGGGTGAGGTCAGTGCCTTATTATACTTACTTACTTGAGTCTTTATTTACTGTAAGCATGTATCTATGGCTTTCATCAATGACATATTTAAGACCAAGTTTTGAATGATTTCCAAAATCAAAGGATTAGATAAAGCATTTTTTAATTTTTATTTTTTTGATCTTTTTCATTGCTTCAGGAAATGGAATATGTATAGAATCAGAAATTTTGTCATTAAAATTTTTATCCATATCATTATGTACATGTAGATGGCAAAAAGAATCAAAATCATCTACAAGTTGTAGACCAAAAATGCAGGCTCGGCTTCCTTGACTGGCTCTGTATTTGTTGTAAATGCTGGCATCTCCAAGGCTGACTGGTCTCCATCAGGTCTGATGTTGCTGTTGTCGTATTGTATTTTCTTCATTTTTTATGAATTTTATGCAGTTGGTGATCCTTCAAAAATGTGTTTAGCTATTGCTGCTGGACATGCCGATGACTCTCCATTAGATGCATGATGATTTCCCTTTGCGGATGCCGATGGTCGAAGTGTTCTATAGATCCTGAGAGTAACAATGTTAGATATAAACAAGTTATTTTGATCTAAATCAGGCGGAACACTGCAATCTACCTGCTCCTTGCGTTGGAATTTATTTGGATTGGCCTCAACCTGGGCTGGAATTACGATTTTGGCAACCATCAGGTCGTCAATCTTTTGTCTCATTTTAGCCATATCTTTCATTAATTGCTCCAAATAAGCAAGAGCCAAGTTTACCGACGTAACCTCATAAGATTCGCCCTGGTAGGGCCTTTGACTATGGTAGGACTGGGGCGATTATTGCTGGTATGACTTAGAATATTGATGCGGAGGTGGATGAGAAATGTATTATTGGTTATGCTGACAGGGGTATGAATTTCGATAATGAGTAGCCAACTACTGCTGGTGAAACTATGATGCCCGGTAGCCGGACTGCTGGTATCCATACCTCCATTTGTTCACATGCTACAAAGGCTGCTGGTATTGGGATTGGTAGGGTTGGAAATTGCTCCCCCCTGCTGCTACTGATGGTATGTCCGGTTTGCCAAGTTCTGACCCTGGAAATATCCTTGAGGATGGGTCAGTTGCTGCTCATTTTCCCAAACACCATTCACTTCTTGAATTGACAGTAGGGGAAGAAAGAACTACTCTTGATACACAAGATGGGGCTCTGACTGGTACAACACCATCTGGTTATGTGGTTGGGGAGTTTGCTGCTCAGGGGCCTACATGTAGTTATACGTGCTAGATGGCTGAGATGGTGGAGGACTCGGTTGAGGATGTTGTGTCAGTGCATGCTCATTCTGCTCAACAAGAGTCTTAACGGTAGCGGGCATCGAGTTGCATGCATTGATGGTTCTGATAAGCATGTCTAGCTGTGTGGCAATCTATTCAAGCTTGTCCAAACCATGGGTCTTCTTCTCAATCACTGCAAGTTTTTCGAGATCTTGTGACCTCTTCTCAATGATGTCTACCTTGGACAAGTGGCTCTCGATGATGCTCAGGTTGGAGTTCTCGTCCTTGTTCTCAGAATGAGCCGCTATATTGATAGGCTTGTGGCTGGGGGCACCTTCATGTATGTACGTGACGAGGACTGGGTGGCCTCTCCTTCGGCCATTTCCTCAAAAATTTCCCAAACAACATCCTCATCTTTGTTGAAGTACAAGCCAACAGATGTGGCATCCACCAATATCTGATTCTCAAGTGTCAGCCTACTGAAAAATGTTGCACCAGACTGGTCTTTGGGATCTCGTGGTGGGGACACTTCTCTTGCAGATCTCTGAATCTTTCCCACACTTCATGGATCCTCTCGTGGGTATGCTAGATGAAACTGGAGATGGAGGTGTGCATTTGATTCAAGCGATCGAGAGGATAAAACTTGCAAAGAAATGCATATTTCAGCTTCTCCCATGGGTAAAATGGGTTTTGAACAATTGCTGCCAAATTATTGTATGTGGATGTATGGATCTTCAATTGTGTTCCCGTGGAAGGACATGAGTAGAGACACGAAATGTGTCTTTATCTCAAAATGGGCATGGATGGATGGGATCTGAATTCACTTGGTGACATGGCCAGACTCAGGGTTGTAAGTCTGCTTCAGTGTGGGCTTGGGATGCGGAATAGTTGTCTTCAACATCCTCCCTGTTCATCTCATCTTTCTGTCCTGCTCATCCTCTCGTTTGGCATCCCTCTCATCAATCCTCCTCCTTAGCTCATTACGCACCTCCTAGAAGGCAACCTGGGCCAATCCTTGATTTGTCAACTATTGCTGAATGGCTTGAATGGAAGCGAGGAGCTGGTTGTTGACATCATTATGTGTTGTATACTTCCCCTCCCTCTGATATGGCTGCTCTATTGGTTGGGGTTGTGATCCCTTTCCTCTTCCTATAGGAGCCATTTCTAAATCTTCTTGGAGTTTTGGCTCTTGATTAGGTTCTTGATCTGCACAGTTGAATAAACCTCGATCAGTCTCTGCCTAAACACCAACTACGGAGATGAATCTAGGATTAAGGTCAATCCCAGATGGTTGTGAACGGAGCATATGATACTAACTGAAATCGATCTCCATCCACAAGGGATTGGTTAGGGGATAAGAGTAATCCTGGTTTATTAGGATAGGAAGCGATGGTTTAGGTTACGAGTCCATCATGAATAGCAGATTTATTTGAGAAAGGCAAATTTTTAAAGAAGAGAGGATCAGGGAGTCCAAGGAGAAGTTTGCAAAGTCTGAACTAGTGTCCTGGACATCGCCATGTATTATTAGAGATGTTGGCTACATGAAATTAATGTAGGTGTCGGCAGAGTCCCGACTAAACAATTTGTTGGTCAACATCTTAAGAGGGTCAAAAGGAGATAGATGATGGAAGAAAGATACGAAGATAAACAAGAAATAAAAGGAGTGTAAAACAGTAGACGACTCAAAGCGAGCGGGGATACAAGAGGAAATACGCAAAAGAGAAATTGTGACAAAATAACGCAAAGGCATGATGTTTTTGATCGTGACCAAACAAAATTAATCAATCAAACCACAATGCAATGGATTCACCAACTCGACCCATGAAGCCATGAAGGTTCAGCAATTATCTTTGTAAGTTTTAGATTGATTTTCAAGCAATTATCTTTGCACGAGTCCTTAAGCGCTAATCCTATTGGAGCAAGAGTAATGCAAGAAAAGTATCATGTACTTGTCATCCTCCTTTATAACCTGTAGTATACACTTTTTGAGGTCCTTGTAACCCTTCCTAGATCCCTACTCAGCCAAAGAAAAAGAGAGAGGAAGCTAATAGGCGAAATCACTACTTCGGACCTTACTCGTGACGGAATCACACTTGAGCATGCAAGGACCTACTCAGGCACAAGATGATGAGACAGACACACTCATGAAGGTGTGTCCTAAGCTCAGTACTTTGGATAATGTCAACGTTCTACACAAGGCAAGAACATCATTGTTGACCTGGTCCTACTCGTCCACATATGATAGAAGCGTCAATACTTCAGAAATTCAGATGATATACAAGGTAGTTACTGACTGAGTTTTTGGCTCTAATCCTTACGATAACACTCTTCTCATTTGGAAGGATACCTCCTTCCTAAAAGTTCCTAAAAACAATGAGGGCTTTTCTTACCCAATGCAGTGAGTAAAATTAACAAATTTTATTTAGGTCAAGTATTTTTAGCATTACTTTTTTTTGTTATCACTTGCTTTGAGTAGATTCAATACAAGCGCCTAACGTTTCTGTTGATTTTCTTTTTTCCTAGGTTGTCAAAATCAGAGGGAGAAGGCGAAAATGCAATGCAAGTCAAAAAATGATGATGAATGCTCAGTTAGAAGATTCACTGTGATTCCCAGCTCTCTCCATGTGGGATGCAAGGCAAAAATTTTTAAACCTAGACTATATGCAAATGCAACAATGAAATCATCCTAAGAGTAGGCGATGCTATTATCGTGAAGAACCAAATTTAAAACCCCATAATGATCACCCAAAAGTCCGATCTTGGAGATAGCCTTGGTGTCGGCCACAACAAGTCCTGCAAGCATTGTATGGTGCCTCTCTCGATGCTCGATGATCATTAAAAGATTAAACAATTTAACTAAGTCCAATCGAAGTATAGTCTATAGGAACATGAATTGCCTTAGAGATGTGGAACTAGCTACTGAGCAAGCGCACCTAGATCTAAGGGCTCAATCACAGAAAACATAGAAAAGAAAGGAGGAAAACTCACAACACGTTAAATAAAGAAAATAAAGGTGATAAAAATCACGAAAAACATGTGAGCCCCCAAGTAAACAAACACTTGGATATTTGGCCCGAGTGTCTAGTGTCCAAGTACTTGTATTACTACATATTAAGAAATGCATAAATAAAACACTCTCTCATAAAAGAAAACGAAAACTTTATGCTAAGTCTCTCTCTCTCTCTCCTTCTTTCTCTCTCCTCTTGGTCAATAGGTAGAATGACCAAGTCTTCTTGATCTGGGTGCCTCAACCGCCTAAGCGGTCGTCGTCATCTCAAAGTCCCTCACAAGAAAAATAGAAGAGATTGATGTTAACATAATGAATAATAATATCAAATGAAAGAGAAAATAAATATAGAAAAATAATGAAACACAAATGATCCAAAATTCTATCCTATGCATTGCACCCCGACAACGACACCATTTGTTGAGATGACTTTTACGAGGGTCTAAAAATATCCTCACTAAAAAGCAAAGGCAGAGTGTCGTTGAGATGTTCGCTCATAAGAGTCAAACGAAGCAACAATTAACCCACACAATGTATAAAAAATTTATGCAAATCAAAATTTATTATACCTTACAAAAGATTGTATAGTTGACAAGTATAATAGTAGTCGAACATAGGAAACAACAAAGGATAGACAGTTAAAAATTGGTAAAAAAGACAATAAATGACTTTTGGACTTTTTTAAAGGATTTTGAAATTTTTGTTGGTTTTAAATTATGAATATTTTTATTTATATTTTTATAATTTTTATTTTATTTTCAGCTCTTTATTTTTTTATATTTTCTGATATTTAATTACTTCTTCTTTTTAATATAATAATATTAGTATATATAGAACTATATAGATAATATAAAGTAATATAATTATAAAAACAACAAAAATGTCCAAAAATAACAGAATAAAATCTTTTTATGTTGATTATAATTTTTATTATTTTTATAATTTTTTAGACATTTTTGCTAATTTTTATATATTTTTAAAGTAAAAAATATCCCAAAAAAGGTATTAAATAATTAGACTGAATTGATTTTGAGATTAAAAATAATAAAAAGTGTCGAAAATTCTCCAAATCATATTTACTATATAACAAATAAAATAAAGAAAAATCAAAGATAAAAATAAATATTTTTAGATTTTTGGTGATTTTTATATTTTTATAAAGAATTTTGGAGCTTTTAAATTTTTAATGATTTTGTTTTTTATTTTTAAAGATTTTTGGTCAAGAGTTATAACATGCAATAATAAACCAAATAAATTTTTTTTGGAATTTTCTATAAAGGTTTTGTAGTTTTTTGGAAATTTTAAGTCAGATAGAGGTAAAATGTGCTCTTTTTTTGGAAAAAGGTAAACTGCTTAAAATGCAAAAATAAAATTTAGTTTAAAAGTGTATGCAAGCAAGCGCTTATCCCTAATTTTTCATATTTTTCTGAGCACTGATGATATTTCTAATAAATAGAAAACAAGCATAAAAATATATAAACTTTTAAGGGCATTTTTGCAATTAAAAATAAAGGCAAAGATGAATTTGCAAATAATCCAAAATTTTATGACAACAACTGAAAGTTTATGGACTAAACTTAAATACAAGAACCTGCAAGGGAGTTTCTACAAAATGGTCACCTCACGTGGGACGACACGTGAAGTGACCTAGCACGGACCCAGATGTAATTACACTAGAGATCAGGGGTTCACATGCAATTTTACACAGTTTTAAGCTAACTAAATATTTTACAAGAATAAAATGAAATAAACAAAAAGAGGGGAAAGAAGTTTCAAAATACCCCTAAATGCGCTTGAACGGTTGGCTCTAAATGGGTCACATGACACGTGTCACGACCTGGAAGCACGATGCCGCGGACGGTTGAGATTAGAGCCCCAGGATGGGATCCTACGATAGAAGATCAGCTAATCTGACGGCTCCTGTACGATTTGGGAGCAGCTCCTAATCCAACGGCTAACGAGGCAGGTGGACGAACTACTGAAGAACTCACCCAAGGCGAGCTTTGATTCATTGTTGCATGCTGCTCCGACCTCCTCACGCACCTCCAGTTGGCTCTAAATGTTCATGATGCTTCTTCGAAGCTCCTGGATGGCTCGAGGAGCTCCAGTGAAGTTTATCAAAGTTCAAGACTTGGAGCTACTAAACTCGCCTCGAGGTCCCCTGCACAAGCGACTGTTAGCGGTAAAAAGGTGAAGCTCGGGGGAGCTTCAGGTGACGGATGCGAGGCGTTGGTGGCTCGGGCAATGTCCTCTGGCGAACGACAGAGTGGGAGTACTGATCTCTTGATATGTGCAAGATCCAGGTGAACGAGAGTGCGTGGGATGCAGACGAGTGGAAGGCAAGGTGATGATGGTGAAAGCGGAGTCAGGGGGTAGCTAGGCTGGTCGGAAACAAGCGGCGGAGCTGCAACTCCGGTAAAGACTAGAAAGAACAAGGAAAAGAGAATCTTGTCGTGTCTAAACCACCTGGAGCAAAGCTTCGGGTGGAGGAGGCGGCGAAGCTCTGGATGAACTCGATTAAATGCCAAACTGCATTGCTGAATGGCCAGGGGGGGTGTTGCTGTAACGAAGACTCAATCTAGGGATACCGTTAGGGCTTTAGTTGACAGAAGAGGGATCAAAGTCAACTAAGGCCTAGAGTGAAGTATATGTACAAGGGGTTCTTCATCGAGACAATGCGCTCGATTCAAAGGTGCCTCAACCAAGAAATGATCTTGGCATGAAAGGGCTTCGATTGAAGCACAAGAAAAGATGAAATCGAGCTAAAAATTTTCAAGATACGATGGGGAGAAATCGATGAAGATGGGGGTATCGTTCTGATAACGGTAGGCCTAGGGGGAAAGGGTAGTTGACCTAGGTCGATTAGGGTTGAGCCCTGATTGGTCGATGCCAACTGCTAAAAGATAAAAAATAACTTAAATCCTTTATTAATTAAATTAAAAATAGTAAATGATTTTATGAAATTTTGGTTAAAATATAAAATGTTTATTATTTTATGTAGTATTTTATTGTGATTTTTATTTATTTTTATGACTTAATTTATTGGAAGTTACTATTTAAGGATTCATTTATAGGTATATTTACCTATGTTATGCATATTTTTTTATTTTGAATTTTATATTTTTATTATTTTTTAAACTCAATTTATATATTTATAACTTATTTAAAAATATATATAAATATATTTTTCTTTTATTTTTTTGGTGTATTTTGTACACTTAGATAAATACATAGACTTATTATATAGGTATAAGTGTTGTATATTCATCTATATATTTTGATACACTATTTTATTTTAGTATTTTCTTATTTTATTTTGAATATGTACATATAAAATAAATAATATTTTCAAATTATAAAAATATAAAATTATAAAAATTATTAAAAAATTAATATTTTTTTAGGTATATAATACAATAGGGATACAAACATATCTTTTTCATCTTAACTCCAAATTAAATGAAAAATCCTTCATTAAATAGCTAATAAAAAGTTATATAGAATTGAAGTAATTTTGGTTCATTTTGAGTTCATATGGAGAAGATATGTGTTTGGGAAATTTGGTTTTGGCTTTTTATTCTGAGTACAAAAAGTACACCATGTATTATTTTTGTGAAAGCAATTTTGTTTTTTTCTATGATTTTTATCTACAACTTTCATGTACAAAGTTTCTTTATTTGAGGTATAAATAATAGAAAATAAAATGTGTCCCAAAAGTGGATTATTTGGTAAGATAAACTGGGATTTTTATTGAGTTTTTCATCCTTATCTCCCCTACTTTATTCTGTGTCGACCCCGTCGTCAAGATGCTTAGGTCTTGAGGTTTAGGGTCATAAAATACCTTTGGCATTTTATTTCCTTTTCTTTTCTTTTTTATTCTTTTATGTTTGCTTTAAATAATGTATTTTATACAGTATTTATACAGTAAATAATGAAAGTTAATTTGTGTAAAATAATGATATAAGCATGCATTTAGCTAGGGTTTAAAGGCCAAAATGAAAGAATAAAGGTGATGAAATGGAGATTCATCAGAAGGTGACCTCAACATCCCCGGTCATCACTCATATTGCCACCATGAATGAGCTCGCAATGCTTAATCAAACTGAGGAAACTCCCCTAAGATGTGTGATGACCCTACAAGAGTGGGTCAATGAATATGATGATTCATCTAACGAGGAACCCATAAACGCCACAACTTCCATACCGATTACCCATGATAGGGAGAAGAACCTTGACCTTCTTCCTCCTGATGCTTCACACAAAATCAAACTGACTAAGAAAATCACCATTGACCTTAGAAACCGAGTGACTTCAGAGGATTCCTCATCAGGTTCCTTATGTGGACCTGATGTGGTACATCAGGTAAGTGCAATCAGTGCAACCATTGTCAAAGGACACTTACATTTAGTTGAGAATAGTTGGATATCTTCTACGTATGGCTATTATACTTTTGGGGATGACTCTGATGATGGTTGGACTTCTCCACCTTCTCCCTCTTCACCCTATTGCACATCTCCATATTATCTCCCACCATACTCCCTAAGAAGGTTTGTCGAAAACCTCCTTGACCCCTTGTATATCCATCTCAAATCTACTTAGTCCCCCACTTGTAATTACTCGATCATACCTAGGCTGACCTGAGCCTAAGTATAGGGGGACTGATATCATTGTGTATACATCACTTCTATTCTTTCTTCTCACCCTCGACCGTCTCATTTCTTTCTTTCCTATTATGCTTAGGCCCTCAAAAACCAAAGTATAGGGGGGGGGGGCGAGTCGACTTCCTATTTGTGTCACTCAACTATGCTTGGCACGAGCTATGTCTACATTTAACTTTGTGCCATGAGAACATATCACGGTCTAAGTATAGGGGTGAGGTGTGTATATATATTATATATACTTTATTCATAGCTCGTACTTTAATTATTTCCACATCATTAATTGGGTATGAGTATAAGTTGTGTATATTATGTAGACTATACAAAATTTTTATGTTTTCAAATTTTTTTCATATATTATGTAGACTATATAAATTTTTTGTGTTATCAAAATTTTTTCAAAAAAATAGTGACAATTCTGATTACTGGATTTAAAAATGACTACCTACTTATCAATGAGAGAATAGCAGTCCCCCTTGGCAGATTGGGTGGTTAAAGGACAATGCGTAAGTGATTGATCATTGGAAACAGAGCGAGGTGATCGTATGGTCTTACAAGATGGACCACGGTCGCTGAAGTGACCGCTCACTAAGAATAATGATCAAAACAACAATTAACCCATGCAATAATATATAAAGCAATGTAGTATGGATGTGGATCAAAATTTATTATACCCTACGATGAATGTGTATAGTGTACAAACAGGTAGGGTCGAACAAAAGGAGACAAGTCCGTATAGCAGATATATTAATTATAAATAAATAATGAATGATTAATATAGGTATATTTGTATAATATTCACTAAATTATTTACATAATGTTTTTATGGGTTTTTAATTAAATAAAATAACTATTATATATATTTTAGTTTTTGGATTATTAATTTATTTTTAATTTATTAATATGTAATAATGATATATATAATAGTGTACATATATGTGTGTGTGTGTGTATAAAGTAATACATGTATAATAGAAGTAATATATAATAGCATGTATATATTTAAAGGGATTTAGAATATTTATAAGGTATTTACAATAATTAATAATATTATTAATTTTAAATAGCCATATATAGGTATATAATACAATATAGGGTATTATAATTATAAATACAGATATATATAATCAAAATCGACAAAATAATGTATTTTTATGTCTTATATATTTTTATGATATTTCTATGATTTATTGGTAATTTTTGCTATTTTATGTATTTTTAAAATATTAAATATACAAAATTAGGAACTTTTTAAAAGGGCTGAATTTTTTATATTTAAAAATAATAAATAGATTCACAATTTCTCAAAACTAATTTTTATATGTAGAATATATATAAAGAAGAAATTTAGTTTTATTGGATTTTCGAAAATATTTTGCAACTTTTTAGGGTTAGTAAGGGTTTGCTAATTTTTGGGTCCTTTTTAATATTTTTTGCAATTTTTGATCTCGAGTTATAAAATACTATAAAAATAGTATGTAATTTTCTTGGAAATTTTAAATACGTTTTATATTTTTTTGTATTTTCTAAGGCAAACATGGACTAAATGTGTTTTTTTATTTTTAATAAATAGGAAATACATAAAAAAATGTGCAATCAAATATGTAGCATGAAAGAGCAATAAATCAGGCACACATCCCTATTTTTTCATGTTTTTGGAGCATTGTTGCTATTTATTCAAAATTAAAAAATACAAACATAAAAAAATTAAGCTAACAAGTGTATAAAATATAAGGTAAGGGGTACATGCAAATTATCTAAAAACCTTGTACTAAAATTCAAAATTTTAATATTAAAATACAATATTCAAACCCACAATGGTACAAGCATAAAATACCCATCTCACATGGGGACCACGCGAATTGAGCTGGTACTGGTCTTACTTGCAATTACAAATAGTTACAGGGCTGACTTGCAAATTTTCCAAAAAGTTTTGAATGTTAAAAAATATTTACATAATTGTTTATTAATTACAAAATGGCAGAGGGGGTTTAGTGCAGTTATAACCACTTACGCTTGCTGATAGGGTCGTCGAGCTTCTGCTACGTCGCTCGAAAAGAACGCTCTAGATTAGATATGGAGCTTCGCTTTGATCGAATGGTTGGGAAGCAGTTTGGAAGAACAACCGATGAACTCAGCTGGGATGATTTTCGTTCTCAATTTCTCGTCGACTCCGGCGATGGATATTTAAGGTGACGGCGGCTACGGCTTGTAGGGACGCTTCCGCACGTGTAGGTCACCTCCGATGGGGCTGAGGTGGAGCATCGACGGACCTGGAGGTCCAATCAACTATAGTTGCCTGGAGCTTCTTCTCATATGTTCTAGCACTTCAAAGAGGTCCTCGAGCCTCTAAACCTGCACCAAAATGTTCTACGGCTCGAGGCAATGCTCCTCGGCCATCAGATGAAGCTGGAAGCGATGAAGGGCATACAAGAGATGTAGCTCCGATGAGGGCGGCAGACAGGAGCTCAGATCCCAGATCCATTATGTATCTGAATTGGCAAATGAAGGGAAAAGACGGAGAACTCAAAGGGGACCGAGGATGGTTTGAAAATCGAGCGGATTACAGCCGAGAATTTAACGAATTTGACATGTAGCTCAAGCTCCAGTCAAAAGGGGGCTTTTTTATTAATGCTAAATTAACAGCTAAAACCTAGAAATAAATGCAGGAAAAGCAAATAGTGGCTAAAATCTACCTAATTGGGCAGGAAAAGGGCCTCGAACTGGTCAAAGAATTCTAGAGGTGGAACCTCCGACGGACATTGTTGGAGATGTCTTTATCTCCTCCTAATTTGCTCCTCCTTACTGCAGATCAAAGGGATCGGCTACTATCACCAACGGGAACCCTTTACATAAGACTGAGGGGTTGAGAATAATAGAAGAGTGATAAAAAGGCAAAAATGTGGGGAGGTATGATTTTTATAGGCTGGTGGACAACGAAGTTCGAGGCACGCTTGCATGCAGTGGAGTGAGGGTTGGCGGACATGAGAAGGTCAGTGAGGAGGATGGAGATGGGGATTGTGTAGGGGTGAGGAGCTCGAGGTCGAAGGAGGCATGGAGGTTGAGTGAAAAATGGGAGAAGAAGGGTTTCCCGTGAGCTCTAACATAGGTCAGAGAAGAGGGCAAGACAGTTAACCTCCGGTCAACTTTTGAAGCCTTGTAGTTGGTCCACATGGACCAATAAGAAAATTTGAAGATCAACAATGCTGAGAAATTCAATAATAAATATTAAATGAAATGATTAATTTTATGTTATAAAATAAAAAATGATTCTAATTTTATGTAATATGTAATACATTTTTATTTTTTTGATGTGTTTTATTACAAGTTACTATTTACATTTATATTAATAAATATACATGTATATGGAGTATTTTATTTTTGACTTGTATTATATATTTTATTAATATTTAAAAGGTTTTTTTATATTTTTAATTTATTTAATATGCATTTAGGTATTTCTGTTATGTTTTTCTAACTTTGTTTGTACACTTAATTAATTATACACATTATTCTTATAAGTATACACATGTATCTTTCATCTATATATTAAAGAGATTGCTTTTATTTAATTTTATTTAATGGTCTTATTTTTTAATTATGATATGTGTTTCAAATAATCATTTATAATTTTATAAAAATATAAGCAATTGAAAAATCTAAAGAATAGATATATTGAATATAATATACACGTATATTGGACAATGAGGGCCCAAAACCTAACTTTTGCATCTTAAGTCTAAAATAGATGAAACCGCCTTCATTAAATGGCTTATTAAAAGTTATATACAATTAAAGGTTTTGATCCATTTTTATACAGTATGGAGGAGATATAAATCTATGAAGTTTTTATTTTGTCTTTTTATTTTGTATGTCCCGGGCACACTTTGCATTATTTTTCTTTGAAATCAATTTTGTATTTTTTCTTTGTATTTTTATCTACAATATTTATGTTGCGGGTTTTATTATTTAAGTTGTAAAAATAATAAAATAAAATAGGTCACAAACATTAATATTTGGGTAATTAAATTAGAGTTTTGTGTGTGGTTTTCTGTTTATTTTCTATACAGTTTATCCGCCCTATCTCCCCTTACTTTATTCCTTGTCGACCAAGTCATCATGATGACTGGGTCTCAGGGACTAGAGTCACCCACCACTTATGGTGTCTCATTTCTTTTTCTTTTCATCCTTTATCCTTTATTTTGGAATTAAATGCAATAATTATACAATACTTTGAACAGTTTTTTGTACAAATTACAGAGTGTTTATTTTGATAAGTTAATGATATAAACGTGCATTTAGATAGGGATTTATGGCCAAAATGAAATAATAAAGGTGATGAAGTGAGGATTCATCACCCCCTATACTTGCCTTTGCTAGTACCTAGCAAACACTTATTCCTATAAATACAGAATAGAAAAGAAAAAGAAAGAACTTGGATTGATTTTAACTTTTAGACTTGTCTTCATGATATTAAAGTTTGGAGCTTAGTCAAGCATTTGGATTTTAATCTGGTCGGAACCTTTTCAGGAACCGGACTTGAAACATAAAAACCTTCTAGAACCACGAAACTCTGCCCAAGTCTCCTTAAATGTCAGGTTACAACAAGTCGATGTCACACACAGTCTCTTATGACGATGAGTCTACCTTGTACAGTATGTGATATAGAGCTCTTCTAGGCTGATGTGGTAAAAGTCAGTTTTCTCCAACACGGTGACCCTGATTACCCAATCCAACAACTCTTTCTTTGAGAAGTGGGGTATTTCCTTCTAAGTTCAAGTACAATTGGATCAAGAAGAGGAGGTGAAGAGAAGAATGGATGGCGGCCAGTGTAGCTACCTATCCTATGATGATTGACTAGTGTAGCCAAGTCATCCGACTACATGCTCACATGAATACCTTGTCTTTGAAGCTCAAGCTTGCTTATTGAATATATACATAATCCGATGGGAATTGTTTTTTCTTGGATTTTTACCCGTCTACTTTTTTTGGAGTTTTTGAAATACTATATTATTATTTTATTATTATTTATACTATGTACAACAACATTTACATAAGGACTTTTTCCTCTTGATCCAGTAGACTATCTCTCTTTTGAAGCATTATTGCAATCCACAACATTCTATCATTAGACCTCATGGAAACTGGATCGAGTTGGGGTACAATGGCCATAGAATTGTGACTTCAGATGTTTTCCATTGGCTTGTGTCTCATGCCGGCAAATCCAACCCTCTACCACTTCAACTAAGTTGAGCAAAGTGTAAGGTGCAAGTGTGCAAGCTAGGTCACTATCGACAAGAGTCGTGCATGTGTTCTGAAATGTTCTACTTAAGCAGTTAAGACAACACTGAACCAAGTCTCATGGTCTCAAAGAAATAAGTCTAGCAGATATGAAGTACCTTAATTCTTGTTCCCTTAAGGTTCACGTGATTAAGTGGATTAAAGTCCAACCAAGCTCCAATCTTCAGATTTTATTTAGGCTCGTTCAATTGTCATTGACAATCCAAAAAATGCAAATGTAATGCAATAAAAGAAAAATATTTTTATAAAGCAATTTTGGGATTTTGAACTTTAAATGGATTTTTGAAAATATTTTGCACATTTTTATGCAATGTTTGAAAACATTTTTCAAGTTTTTATAGTTTTTTTATTTTCCAAATTTTTAGTGGTTTTTGAAAAAAAATAAAAGAGTTTTGGTAAATAATTATATTTAGATATTTTCACGGGAGTGCTTCGTGTTATTTACAAGAAGTTTAGGTGAAGAATTTACATAATATTTTTACAAGTTTATGTACAGAGTTTGTAAAGAATTTACAAAATTTGAAATTATTTTGCAATGATTTTTTCAAACAATATGTATAGATTTTTCAAACTATTTTTGCAACCATTTTCCAAACTATTTGCATATTGATTTTCAAAAAACTTTATTCAAACAAAAGAAAGGAATTTTTACAATCAAAATAAATGTTCTACAAAATATTTTCCAAAGAGTTTCCAAAAGATTTTTCAGAGATATTTTCCAACCATTTTTCAAACATTTTAAATCAGTTTATTAACTGTACTTGCAAAGAATTTTGTTGTTTTTGATTTTTATTAATTAGCCATATTATTGAAAATACACAAGTACGAGTAATGGCTAATATATATACAACATATATATATGACCCCCTATACATAACTTGAACTATGTCCTCATAGAACGAAGAGAAAAGGAATACATAACTCGTATTGAGTACTGGAAAATCTTTACTACAACGATTGAATAATGATTGAGAAGTCGACCATCCCCCTATACTTATGATTAATTAATCCTAAGTATAACAAGTTGTATTCACATGCAGGGATGGTCGAGGGTGGGAACGAATAAAATCATCGTCTTGGCCTGTTCCCCTATACGTATGGCAAAATATCCGTAAGTATAAATTGAAAATCAAATGTTGAGGAGACAAGTGAGGGATCAAATAATGAAAACCCGAATACACTCATCCCCCTGTACTATGTATGAATCATATCCTAAGTATAACAATGATGAATGGGATGAGTGTCATTTTTTGGAAGAACGAAAGAATTAAAAACAAAAAGAAGGAAAGAAGGAAAGAAGAAAATGATGAATTAATCAAAATTGTTTTTGAGTGCCTTGTCTGATTGCACTGATGTTGCGGCTTCAAGCTCATCATAGTAGACCATCTAAATTGAATCAACCATGGACAAAAAATGTATAATGTTTGAGATTAGGCTTTAGTAGTTGTCTGTTTATCACAAATAATTACGCTCTAGCTGATAAACCAGATATGATGATGCTTACATTGGCGTGCACAAACTTTACTTTGAAAGGCATGATCCATTTACTCTTCAACTTCCCTAGGAATAATTTGAGCTTTGCATCGAACAAAGAAACCTTTTGACCCGATTCGAAATTCTTGCGACGGATGTGCTTGTCGTGCCACTTCTTGGCCTTCTCTTTGTTCATCAGGTTGTTGTCATATGCATAGTCACAAAATTTGAGAAGTCGATTCAGATCCAACCTTGTGTTCTTTCCAGCCTTCTTGGAATCCAAATTACAAACACTAATTGCCCACAAAGATTTATGGATGAGTTCCACGAGCAAATGGCATGCCTTTCCGTATACTAGGCAGTAGGGAGACATTCTTAATGGTGACTTGTAGGAGGTCCGATAGGTTCGAGTCAAGGAGTTGCAACCAGTTCTTCCTGTCGGCACGCACAAGTTTGTATAGATAGTCTTTATCTCCCTATTTGAACATTCGGCTAGGCCATTGAATTGTGGGTGGCACGGTGAGGTGACATGATGTTCAATGCAAAATTCTTTTGTCAGCTTCTTCACCTCTCTGTTGATGAAATCGCTACCCCTATCGGATATCCGAATTTTGGGGTCCCAAACCTTGCAATGATGTGTTCTTTTAGAAACCAACAGATGATACGCCAACCGGCAGCTCAGGTTGGGATAGCCTCCACCCAACGACGGGCATAATAGACAACGAGCAGAATTTATTCATAGCCCTTGAAAACCCTGAAATTCACCCTCTTAATTTAACCGAATTAAAAATTAAAATAATGTGTTCGTTGTAGTTGGGCAAAATTGGATTTGTCAAAAACCACTTTAATTAATATATCAATTAATTGCAAGCGGCAATTTTTTTACTTGGTCAAGCCCAAGGTCAAATTCAAGGAGGCAACTTTCTCCTTAGATATATTTAAAGTCGATCTAGATGCTAGGTTTTCAGGAGAATATTTTGTATGGTTTTTTATGCAAATAAAAATGCAATGCAATTCTGGATTAGTTTAAGGACTAAAAATGCAATTTTCAATCAATTCAAGTCCAAAAATAATGAAACTTGGCCATAATGTTAAATGCAATGAAATTAAGCTACTGCATTTTTTGGAATTTTTCGACTCAATATGAATTAACTACGAATTAAATATGAAAGCAGGGTGATTTTCGCAAATTAAATTTTAATAAATACCAAATTAAATTATTTTCAGAGATGAAAATTATCATAGATACTTTTGTGTGAGAAGAATCTAGGAAAATTATTAGACCTCAAAAATAATTAATTTTTGACTTATTAAAAACCAATTAAGTGAAACACCAATTCATTTATTTAGACCTCTATGTTCGTGCAATGTGATGATTTTTGCGCACAAAATAGAAAACACTAAAAATCTAATTATTGTGAATTTTCGAGAATTTTTTGAGCGACAGATATTTTAATATTAATTAAAGTTCACACAGAGGGCAAAATATGCTATGTTTCACCAAAATAATCATATTAAATAAATCATAGCTCACAAAAATTCATTCAAATATCCATAATGATTAACATCAGTAATTCTACAATGAGTAATTTTTAAAAATAATAAAATGATGGAGATGAACATTCAAATAGATATACGAACACAGGGATGTAAATGCAATATAGAATTAAAATTGATTAAAAAATGTGTTGATTGGACTAAAATGCAACATATACCTAAGGGGTATTTATGCAAATGTCCCAGGGATGTGCATGCTCTCTCCAACTGGCAGGGATGTTTGTGTAATATGTTGGAGCTCCAAGGGTTGTTTTATTATTTCTCCACCAGGAACGTTCTACACACGTGCTTCATCTGACGGCGGGGGCCTTCAGTGACGTTTCTAGAATTTGCAAGGTCTTGTCCGCAATTTACCCAAGAGAAGGTGCTGCTCATGTGCCTTGGCTTCTTTGGGGATGTCAGTGTTATTTGCAGAAGATGCAGGGGCTATAATGCAGTTTCTCCAGAGGTGGGTGCTGCTCACGTAAGGGCAAGCCTTGCCTTCATCATCTTCGTTACTCCCAAATAGCAGCATTATGAGGTGGTGTGTACGCGAATGACCGATAGGCAACGGGCCGGTGGAGTGCTGATGGAGATGAGCATTGGGTCACCTTGGTCACGTTGGGTCACCTCCGTCGACACACGACCAGGGGGAAACCCACTATGGAGGTGCAACCACTAGTGAGGAGCGATGCGTGCGCGGTGGAAGGTGAGGTGTGGGGCGGCTGGCGGCGGGGCACTGCTGGCGATGGCAAGAGGAGCGCGGGGCGAGAGGATGCATGCGTGTAGGGTGGTGGTCTGCGATGTGATCTGGGCGTGCGATGGCTAGTGTGAGGGCCTGCTAGCGGGGTGGAAGGGGGCGACACACGCCCGACGATGAAGTCGGTTGGTTGAAGGCGTGGCGGACTAGAAAAGTGCGGCTAGAGAGGTGCTCCTGCAGGTAGACGACGGTCGCGAAGGGGCGGCCGAGGTGCTGAATGGCCGCGCAAGCGTGGAGAAGTGGATGGCTTCAGTGGAGGAGGAGGAGAAGGAAACACGGGAACTTCCCCTGTGAACAGGGGAAGTTTGGATTTTTTTTCTTAAAATTTTGATTAAATGGTTTAAGAAAGATCCCCAGAAACTTCAATAAAAATCATCATTGCATTCGCAACGTGTGATTTATTCATGAAGATTTCAATTCTTTTGAGATTTAGTGAATTAATGGAGGTGAAATTAAGAGAGAAGGAATGAAGAGAGAGAATACAGGGAAGAAAATGAAGGAAGATAGCATAAGAAGAGGGAGACAGAAAGACAAAGAAGACAATGTACCTGGAAGGTGAATGGGGATTTTCCTGGGAAAGAAGGAGCTCAAAGCAGAGAGCCTTCGGTCGTCGCTCAATGTCGCGGCTGAGGCGGATCTCTTCTATGGCGGAATGCAACAGCTACAGGAGATGGAGCGCTCCTGGATCTCGCCGGGAATGAGGCTTTCTTTGCTCGACTCTATCAGGCCATCGCTGTCACCGAGGTGGATGAGGAGCTCAAGCTCCTCCCAGAAATGGCGGATGAAGATGAATAAAGGAGGAGATGGGAATAAAAAGGAGGAGAGGGAAGTTAGAAAGATGTGGAGAAAGTGGGGAGAATGGGGAGTTGGTGACTTAGAGTGGGGAACAAGTTAGGGTAGAGAAGAAGTAAAAGGGAAATAAAATAAAAAATAAAGTAATATAAGTAGGCTACTAAAAATAATGAAGAGAAAATAAAGGTAGAAGAAAAATAAAAAATAAATAAATGTAAAATAAATAATTATAATAATAATAAAATAAATAAATATATAATATAATAAATTCTGAAAATAATAAAAAATTGGAGTGGCGCATGGCAGCTCCAGGAGCTACCACTTGTCGCACCTAGAAAAATCAAAATGAAATGTGAAGAAAATTAAAAATAAATAACAAAAGGGTGAAAACAAAAAGTGGTCAACATGAAAGTTACTCTCCTCGACGAGATCTACAACTTTCATGAAGGACTGAAAATCAAACAAAGTCACATTTACAAAAAGTATTTATGGGTGGTATCTTATAGGCATAAAATACAACATTTTTGTCTTTTGCTTTTTTTTATTTTTAAATATAATAAAAATAAAAATAAAAATAGAAAAAATATAAAAGAGATATCTATAACTTAATCTAATTTTTTAGATTTTTAATAATAATAAAAATAAAAAGATAAAAAAAATGGAGTGTATTTTGGTCAATATGTACAATATATAATAGGGGCCCAAAACCCAAGTTTCATATATGAAATCCGATTTTTACGAAATTAGTATTGTTTTGAAGGTATTTGAATGTATATTACTTTAAAAGTGAGTAGACCTAAATCGGAAACCATATGTGATAGATATGCACATTTTAAGGTTCTTGATCTCAAACTTGGATATGGGTTTTATTGGACATTTTTACAAGTTAGTATTTTTTTGATATTTTTCCTTTATTAGTGTTAGTAATATATACACTGTAGAGCTGATTTTATTGGTTTTGAAGTTAGTATAAAATAGATACAAATATGGTATTTTAGCTAATATACAGGTGAATATTTACAAGTGAATTTGGCTCCTTATTTAATGCAGATATGGATGCTAAAATGCAGATATTATTTACACATGCATGAATGCTAATTATGCAGTATAAGTGATAAAAGGTAGCTAACTACTCGGAAACAAAGTTTTATTTTCAACTTTTAGAGTGATGAATCACATATTCATCAACCGCCTATACTTAAACATTGCTCGTCCCCGAGCAACTAAAATGAAATGTAAGAGTGAAATGATTTTGGGTTCCACACCTAGGTCATGAACAAAAGGTGAAAATGGGGCTTGTCTCGACCTTTGGATTAATAGTGTGGCGGAACCTTATTAGGATATGAATTTGAGACCTAACAAACTTTAAGTTCTACAAGTCTGTTATTCAAGATGCCTTAACAGTCGGGTCAGAACAAATCCTCATACGCAAATTATGATGACTATGGATCTTACTTGTACTCTGTAAGTGAATTATAGCTCTCCACATCAGAAATGGCAAAGAACCAGCCTCCTCTAGCAAGGTAACTCTAATTCCCCAGTCTAGTAACTTTTTCCTCGAGGAGCAGGGTATTCCCTTCTAAGTTCAAGTGCAACCAGCTCAACAAGAGGCGGTAGAGAGAAGAATGGACGGTAGCCAGTGTAGCTACCTATCCTAGGATTCTTGACCAGTGTATCCAAGTCATCTAGATACAAGCTTTGAAGCACTTCTTATTTTTCTATACTTGTATATACACTCTGGCAAGCATTTTACTTTTCAATCAGGCTTGTCCACTTTTGGAGATTCTGTAATTTTTTTCCTCACTTTTTTGACATATATACAAGGTGCACCATGTACATAAGGAGTTTTTCTTCTTGATCCAGTAGACTATCCCTCTTTTGAAGCTTTATTGCAACCCACAGCATCCCGTTGTTAGACGTCAACACCACCAGACTAGGTTGAGATGCACTACCCTCCCTAAAGGAGGATGGATGTTTCCACCTGTGTGCTACTCCAAGCCAAAGGATTCTACTTCCTCACCACCTCATCAATGAAGAGCTACGTGCATGGTGTTTGTCCAAGTTAGGTCATTGTCTAAAAGAATCATACGTGTGTATGAAATATTCTACTTATACCAGTCAAGATGACATGTGAACATAGACTTGCAGACTCAAAGAATTAAGTCTCTCGACCTGAAAAATCTTAACTCCAGTTCCTATAAGGTTCCTCTGAAATTAGGTAGATTAAGGTCAAATCAAATCCATCCTCGACATCTATTCGTAATTTGGTTCAGAACCCATTAACTTTTCACATTGCATATGCAGATGAGATGTAGATGACATGCAATGTAGATGAATGAAGTGCAAGACACTTTTTTAGAAATGCAAAGAAAATAAGAAGCCAATTTTTTTGTTTTGTTTTTTTGTTATACCTCCTATTTTACAACAACTTTACAAGAATTTTATAAGTATTACACAAATTATACAAATGTTATACAATATACATATTATACAAGTATACATCCATTTAAAAAATCAATTTTTTACCCTCCCCATAATTATTGGATAATATATACAAAAATACGCGAAAATACAAGTTATGGGTAAAGTACATATGTAATAAATACACGTCCCCCTATACATAGTGTGTGCTATGTCCTCAGAGCATGAGAAGCGAGGAAAAAGACATAGCTCATGCTAAGAGTAGGAGAGCTAAAATAACAAAAAGTATAGAAGTCACTCCGCCCTCCTATACTTAGGCTCTAGCAGCCTAAGTGCAGAAGAAGATCAAAAATGGGGCAGGCGAGGTTAAGAGGGGAAATGGATGATTATATATACATGATGGGCATCGGTCCCCCTATACTTAGGCTCTGGTCAGCCTAATTCTAGGACGATAGTGAGTGTGAGAACTGATGAGATCTGGAGAATGTACAGAGAATGGCGAAGAGACCCGGGTCACTCTCCCCCCCTATACTTAGGATCTGGTCATCCTAAGTATAGCCTTTAAATGAAATGATATGGAGATGGGGTGAGTGATTTGAATTACTGGGGAGGGAGGGAAAGAAAATATATACAAGGAGGAGTGAGAACATACAAGGATCAAGAAGGTTTATGATGAACCTTCTTACGGGAGCGAGGAGGTGGGCAGTATACATATGTGTCGCTGTCGAAATCATCCTCAGACGAATAATACTGAGGTGCAGGGATCATCCAACGAGGGTCGCCACACAGATGCTTGCTCAGATATGGCTTAAGAACAACCGAACTAAGCTCACTCATATAAATCACCTCATCCGGACCCGATGAGGATTCCTCTGAAAATTCCTTCTTCGGAATGTTGAAGGAAATTTTCTAAGTCGGTTTTCTAGAACCTGAATCATTAAGAGGGATTGGAGAGTTACGCGCCTTGAGGGGTTTGGGGGAACACCTCGAGGAATCAATTCTCGACTTCCTCTCACTAGATAATTGACTAGAGGAGGGAGCAATCGTGTTTTTGTGTGGGATCAATTTAGTCTTGGTTGTCTCCTTTGAAGGTCCGAGATGTGGTGTGGTGTTGATCATGGATTCCTCATCAGACGAGTCACCATATAGATGGTAATATTCCTAAAGGGTCAACACACATCTCGAGGAGGTGCTAGTGATGTCAGTTCGCTTGACATTAGTGTGCTCTTGTGTCGGGATCATCAAAATGGTCAAGGCAATCAGAAAAAGTCGTGTCCGACTCAATGATAGCTTCGGATCGTGAGTCATCCTTAGAAGTTGTTGTCACACCCCCAAATTCCGTGATCGAGAATGATCGTGCAGATCCGGTAGCGGATGCTCGAGAATGATCGATGGAGCTAGGACTTCAGGAGGAGTCTGAAATACACGGATATCAGGGAGGTTATCCACAAGAGTCTAGAGGCTCTACCGTACGTGACAATGGAGAAGCGTCACACAGGACACTAGCTCGGTAGTAGAGAGTCGTGGTGCTAATAGCAGTGCGAGCAGCGAGTACAGGCAGCAGTGCAAGACATGATGGTGGATGCACGCAGCGGGTACGTACGCAAGCGCAGAAGGGCGGTACGTAGTGAAGCAGTACGCATCGAGGAGCAATGCGGTACGGTCACATAGGCGTACACACGAAGGCGCAAAGCATCAGTATCGAGGCGTGGAGATCCAAGGAGGCATGGAGTGTTGCAGGTGCTGAGTACGAGCATTGTCGAGCATGCTCGGTAGTATGTGTACGATAGTGGTCTGGAGGCCACGATAGCGAAGTTTTGCAGGACTTCCCTTTAGCATGCAGAACGCTAAGGAAGGGTTTACCGCACGAGGGTCTGGAGGCCACGGGTTCCCTTATGGCACAAGACCAAGTGTTTGGTGGCACTTGGTGAATTATACCAAAGCTGCATCAGCAAGCGTTGGAGCATGAGTGTGTTGATGACTGGGTGGTTGACTTGGCATCAACCATGCAAGAATACGAGAGGACAACAAGGGAGTCGAAGAGACGAGCAGACGAATAGTTGCTGAGGAATGCGAAGGGTTGCCGAAGAACTCGAAGGGTCTCTTGTGTCTTTATGTATCATTATTGTAAATGTAATAATGAGTGTCCCTTGAGTTTCCTTGAGTCTTGTATATAAGGAGGGGTGGTGGCTCATTTGTAAACACACAAGTGTAGAGTGTCACCCTACTCCAGAGCGAGTTCCCCCTCTAATAAGAGAAGAAGCTTTGTGCCCGTGCTTGTGTGATCGTTTGGTTGAGTTCTTGAGCATTCTTGAGCATGTTCTTGAGAGTGTTCTTGAGCGATCCATAGAGTCGAGCTTGTGCTTGTGTCTGAGCATCGGTGTGTTAGCAAGCAGGAGTATCGAGAAGAGTTGGAGCGCGTCCGTGACCGTTCGACTCGGGAAGGCTGGTTAGCTATAGGTTAGCTAACGCTGCACAGGATCGATCGAAATCGATAGCGGGATTTTGACCCTGTTACAATTGGTATCAGAGCTGAAGGCGATACCATTCGTTGATACGAAGTGGTATCAAAGCTTGGTTGGTGCCAAGAAGCGGGCAAGAAAGTGGGCAGAGTTACGAGCGGTTGTTGGTGTAGTCAATCGCGGGAACAGAGGATACTTGTCGGTGCAATTACATCTTCAATCAACGGAGCGAAGATGGTGGGTGTTACTGATCGTGTGGCAGCACTGGAGAAAGCGATGGCAGAAGTGGAGTCCACCATTGGGACTCATGCCCATCGCATCGCCGTCTTGGAGGACCGTTCTTCAAAAGGATCGGTTATTGGGGACGAGACCCAACGCTCACCGGAGCAGATCAAGTCCTTGGAGGACAAGCTGGAGGCGTTCAACACAATGATGGAGGATCTACACAACGAGATCTCCCTCATCAAGAAGACATTGGCGAATAGCGGGAGCTCCATGAAGGTGCAGCGACGGAAGGTATCAGAACCCAAACCCTTTACAGGTATGCGGAGTGCCAAGGATTTGGAGAACTTCCTATGGGATATGGAAGTTTACTTCAAGGCGACCAAGACAAGGGAAGCCGAGAAGGTCGGCTTGGCATCGATGTATATGTCAAGTGACGCAAAGCTATGGTGGAGGAGCCATGCAGCAGATGAGGCGAGACCGAAGATATCCAGATGGGATGATCTAGTCACGGAACTGAAGGCACAGTTCCTGCCAAAGAACACTGCATGGATTGCACAGGAGGCTCTTCGACGCCTAAAGAAGACAGGCACTGTTCGTGAGTATGTGAAGCAGTTCACGTCCTTGTTGCTGGACATAAAGGGCATGTCAGAGGAGGACAAGCTGTTCAACTTTATGATCGGGTTGCAGAGCTGGGCGTAAGCCGAACTGCAGAGGTAGGGCGTGAAGGACCTGAATTCAGCGATCGTGGTAGGGGATGCGTTGGTTGACTACGGTGTCCAACCAGGCTACAACACTGAAGAGAAGGAGTTCGCCAACAAGCAGAAGGCGCGGTCGAAGGACAAGGGCAAAGGCATTGCCCGTGATCCACCAATGGAGGAACGAGAGTACTCCACAAGAGGGAGTAACCCAGGAGCAAGGGATGCTTCATATGCGACGGACCGCATCGGGCGCGGGAGTGCCCAAAGAAGGAGAAGCTGAACTCTCTTCGTACGGACGAGAAGGATGAAGAAGAAGGTGAGGTACGCTTGGGAGCAATCGGTGCTATGCGCAAGGTACGCCTCACGATACTTCGAGCTGAAGCTTCAAATTCGGTGGAGCGAGGGAACTCCACAACGAGCTTTGGATAGGAGAAAATCCGTGCACGAGAAGGCGATGCAGAGCTCAGGAGGGCGATGCAGCATGGACAAGAGGCTACATGTCCATGGGGTGGAGTGGTGACGAACCACACTACCAACGATCTTGTAGGAGGCAAGATACTGAAGACGCTCGAAGCGCAGGAGGTGCTCATTTCCCATGATGCGGGGATGCTCACAGGGAACGATCGAGATCGCCAACGAGCAAGCGTGGAGGTGAGTACTCCACATGTGGAGCTGGAGCTACCACAAACTAGCGATGGAGCTGCTGTATCCAGGAGGGATACATCGAGAGCAGGAGCTGACGAGGAAGCTCCATTTCTCACGACGAGGACCAAGTCATGGAGGGACGTGGCTTGTGATAAGACCATGTGCAGGAAGGGAGGCGGTGTACGCTTGCACCATCCTTCCAATTGAGCAGCATCAAGAGGTACGTAGCGGATAGAGGATCGTGATGGGAAGCCAGCTGAAGAGGGAATGCTCGGTTGAGGACAACTGATTCTTCAGGTGGGGGAGGCTTGTCACACCCCCAAATTCCATGATCGAGAATGATCATGCAGATCCGGTAGTGGATGCTCGAGAATGATCGATGGAGCTAGGACTTCAGGAGGAGTCCGAAATACATGGATATCAGGGAGGTTATCCACGAGAGTCTAGAGGCTCTACCGTACGTGACAATGGAGAAGCGTCACACAGGACACTGGCTCGGTAGCAGAGTGTCGTGGTGCTAATAGCAGTGCAAGCAGCGAGTACAGGCAGCAGTGCAAGACATGATGGTGGATGCACGCAACGGGTACGTACGTGAGTGCAGAAGGGCAGCACGTAGTGAAGCAGTATGCATCGAAGAGCAATGTGGTACGGTCACATAAGCGTACGCACGAAGGCGCACGGTATCGGTATCGAGGCGTGGCGATCCAAGGAGGCATGGAGCGTTGTAGGTGCTGAGTATGAGCATTCTCGTGCATGCTCGGTAGTACGCGTACGACAGTGGTCTGGAGGCCACGATAGCGATGTTCTGGAGGACTTCCCTTAAGCATGCAGAACACTAAGGAAGGGTTTACCGCACGAGGGTCTGGAGGCCGCGGGTTCCCATATGGCACAAGACCAAGTGTTTGGTGGCACTTGGTGAATTATAGCAAAGTTGCATCAACAAGTGTTGGAGCGCGAGTGTGCTGATGACTGGGTAGTTGACTTGGTGTCAACCGTGCGAGAAGACGAAAGGACAACAAGGGAGTCGAAGAGACGAGCAGACGAAGAGTTGCTGAGGAACATGAAGGGTTGCCGAAGAACTCAAAGGGTCTCTTGTGTCTTTATGTATCATTATTGTAAATGTAATAATGAGTGTCCCTTGGGTTGCCTTGTGTCTTGTATATAAGGAGGGGTGGTCGCTCATTTGTTAACACACAACTGTAGAGTGTCACCCTACTCCAGAGCGAGTTCCCCCTCTAATAATAGAAGAAGCTTTGTGCACGTACTTGTGTGATCGTTTGGTTGAGTTCTTGAGTGTTCTTAAGCGTGTTCTTGATAGCGTTCTTGAGCGATCCATAGAGTCGAGCTTGTGCTTGTGTCTGAGCGTCGGTGCGTTAGCAAGCAGGAGTATCGAGAAGAGTTGGAGTACGTCTATGACCGTTCGACTCGGGAAGGCTGGTTAGCTACGGGTTAGCTGGCGCCGCACAGGATCGGTCGAAATCGATAGCGGGATTTTAACCATGTGACAGCTGCCATGGTGGTGGTGCAAGCAGTTGGTGAAGTGGAGGTGTGGGGAATCTCTGAACCAACAGTCATCTGGACAGTCGGTATCTCAAGTGTAGTAGAGAGACAGGACTCATCTATCTCTCGGTGGTAATGACTGTCTACGGATATGCGGGCCACCTTAGAGTAAAGTGTATCAAATAATGGGTGAGGTAAGAGCGCTCCCAATGCTGTAAAATCAATCTCCCGAGTCTTGTAATCTATAGTTGCCTTAGCCAAGGCTAAGAACAGCTTCCGAATAATCGAAGACTGTGTAAACTCTCCTCGGTGCTCAATGTCAATGATCGTGAAGTCCACCCTAGAGTAGAGCACCTTGGAAAGTGATGATGACTAAAATGATACCTCTCGCCCATTTTATGGATCGATCAGCCTGCTGAACGATCATTCTGGACTTCCTAAGTGATCTGAGTTTGAGCTTGTCAAACACGGAGGTCAGGAGGATATTTATTGATGAGTCATCATCGATTCTCGCATGGGTAAAAATGGTGTCTTTGATTTCACACTCAACTCAGGGCAACTGCTTCACTCTGCGGTTCTTGGTCTTTCTCGCCATTACCAAGGAGGTGACCATAGACACTATGTGCCTTTCTATCCTTTGTTCTCTTATTACCTGAAATCTTGGGCATCAATTTACTCCTTACAAATCTCTTGAGGTCGGGGAAGTGATCTATGACCTTTATTAAGGGAAGCTTAAAAATCAGTTCCTCATCAAGTGCTTCCCTTATGGAAGGATCCCGTTTTTTAGATTCTTTTCATTTTCAATTTTTATGTGATTTTTTGGTTTTTCAATTTTTTGGTTTTTTTTTATGATTTTCACTTTTTTTGATGTTTTTGATATGTGAAGGAGGGGAGGGAGAAAATGCATACTCAAGATCAGAGGACAAGTGGTTAGTAGAAGGGGGAGGTAGAATTGACTCCAACTATAAAGAGTGTGTGGGTTTCCTAATGTCCGCTCGATTTTCAACATCAAATCCACTTGTTTCTTTATCCACTTTCATACCTAGGCTGGTAGAAATTGAGTGCAATGTTTGAGTGACATCTCTTAACTTGTTACCAAATGATTCATTTTTCTCAATGAGTCTAGAAATTTCATCCTCCAAAATGTTCTCATGACAAATCATGGGAGAAGTTAATTCTGTTGAAGGATACTGCTGAGATCTTGGGGTCTCATACTCAACATACTTAGACTCGGGCATGTAATTTTTTTTCGAGTATAGACCATCTGAATTGCAGATATTGGTCGAAGCCTCATGTGGATTAGATATATAAGGGGCTTGTAGATTTTTCTCATGAGTCCAATCCCTTATATGTGTAGGCTCTCTGAATGAGTGGTGTGATGGATGGCTAATGTGTACTTGATCACTAAGGTCAATCAAGTTCGGAAAATCATAAGGTACAGTCCTCTCTATTCAGTGTGTTAGGTTGACCATATGATACCCTAAGTTCCAGTTAGGATGTATATTTGTAATTCGTGGACCTATCCCAACATTCATATGAGAGTCGAATGAGGGGTGTGGGGGTAGGTAATTCTTGCAATCATCTGTCTCAGCAATGGCTTGCTCTTCGAATGGTTTGTTGATTCCAACAAGCTCTCGAGAATAAGAACAGCCAGCTCAAGAAGGAAGTGAGTTTGGGGTGTGAGATTGTGGGGTAGGTGAGAAATACGAAGAATTGGGGAAATCAATCGAAGTTCTGACTTCATGGTCTGGATGGGGGTATGGGGAGGAATAAGAAGGTGTAGATGATCAGATTATGGTTGAAGAAGAGTGACCTGGATATGATGGCCAATATCCCGACATCTTGAAGAGAAATGGATGACTGTAAGAGGATCGAGGTAGAAAACGTGCAAGTACACAAGATAACTCACACGGACAGACACAAAAAAAATGCAAGAGCAAACCCCGAGTTCACCAACTCAACACATGAAGGTCATAAAGGTTCGACTGAATTATCTTATCAATTTTAGTTGGCGACAAAAAAATCTTTGAAAGAGTTAATGAGCTATTAGGTGCATGTACTTCTCGACGAACTGGACCAGTTCTTATGACTAGTTGGACCTACTTTCAACCACTATAGGAGTAAGTATAGATCATATAAATATGGATACCCATTCCTTGAGGACTAAGACATCCTCTAAACCTCCCACTCTGCAAAGGAAATCCGGACCGTTTACTGGCTACCTGTAGATCCTCACTGAAAAGTAGCTAATCGCCTAAAAAGAAAGAACCAGTAGTCTGTAAGAAAATTCTGACTTGGCTCTATCCTAATGACGTCTCTCTCTCACTTGCAAGTAAATCATACAATGACGGGATTGCTCTCCCGGAAAAGGGTTAATTTTGGTCAATTGTTTTGGTCTAATTCAATTTAGCAGTCCCAATTTTAGAGATTAGTTGTCACTGTACTTAATCCATCCAAGCAATCACGTCTACCGTCCAGTTCCAATTCCTTTATCCTATGTTAGAAAAATCGAGAGGGAATCGAAAAAAGCCGATGCAATCGAGAAAACGATGATGAATGCTTGAGTAAGAAGACTTATAGTGCCTCCAGCTCTCTACAATGCGGGATGCAATACTGAATTGAAATCTTACACTATATGAAATGCAAAGAGAAAACTGTTCCTAGATAGGCAGTTCTATTAGAGAGTGATGAACAAATTAATTTTGACTAATAGATCTGCGGCCTAAGTACATCTCATTAAGTGTGTTGTGTGGTCCTATATAGTACGAGCACAAGCAAAAATTTGCTCTGAGAGCCGTGAGTACAAGTCCTAGTCTACGTCAAGCAAACCACATGACCACGAAGGGTCCAATGTCAAGAGTCCGCGTACAAATGGGAGATTCCAAATGGAATCCGCTATAAATATGAAATTATTACAAATTAATTCACAAAATTGAAAATCTCTCTTCAAAAATCTTTTTGGTGTCTCAACGGTTGGATCGTCGGTCTCTAATGCACTTCGAGATGCGTCGACTTCAAGAAAGCCGCTCCAAGTCCACCGGGACCTCGCACAAAAAGATAAAAATTATATCAGAGAGAGAGATATATATAATAGGCAAAAAATAAATAGAAAAATAATTGAAGAAAGAAAAAAATGAAATAATTACAGGGTGTTTCAGGGGTCAGACTACCTGATTGAATGGAAAACCTTAATCTAATTTTCTAAAATAATCCTAAGCCGTGGTAATGATGTCATTTGAAAAACCTGAGATTCAACCTCTTAATTTAACCAGATTAACTATTAAAATAAATGTGTTCGTTGCAGTCGGGAAAAATTTGATTTATCAAAAACCATTTTAATTAATATATCAACTAATTGCAAGCGGCATTTTTTTACTTGGGAAAGCCCAAGATCGAACTCAGGGAGGCAACTTTCTCCTTAGTATATTTGAAGTTGATCTATATGCTAGGTTTTCAGGAGAATATTTTTTTATAGTTTTATGCAATTAAAAATGCAAATGCAATTCTGAATTAGTTTAAGGACTAAAAATGCAATTTTCAATCAATTCTAGTCTGAAAATTATGAAACTTGGCCAGACTGTTAAATGCAATAAAATTAAGCTACTGCATTTTTTGGAATTTTTTGACTTATGAATTAACTACGAATTAAATATGAATGCAGGGTGATTTTCACAAATTTAATTTTAATAAATACAAATTAAATTATTTTCAGAGATGAAAATTATCCTAGATACTTCATTGCGAGATGAATCCAGGAAAATTACTAAACCTCAAAAATAATTAACTTCAGACTTATTAAAAATCAATTAAGCGAAACACCAATTGATTTATTTAGACCTCTATGTTTGTGCAAATGTGATAGTTTTGGGGCACAAAATAGAAAACACTTAATCTAATTATTGTGAATTTTCGAGAATGTTTGGAGCAACAGATAATTTAATATTAATTAAAGCTCACACAGAGGGCAAAATATGATATGTTTCACCAAAATAATCATACTAAATAAATCATAGCTCGTAAAAATTCATTCAAATATCCATAATGATCAGCATCAGTAGTTCTACAATGAGGAATTTTTGAAAGTAATAAAATGATGGAAATGAACGTTCAAATAGATATGTGAACACAAGGGTGTAAATGCAATATAGAATTAAAATTGATTAAAGAAAATGTGCTGACTGGACTAAAATACAATTACCAATACCCGAGGGGGTATTTATGCAAATATCATAGGGATGCGAATGCTCTCTCCAGCTGGAGGGGATATGTATGTAATATACTGGAGCTCCAAGGGTCGTTCTGCTATTTCTCCACCAAGCACGTGCTACGCACGTGCTTCATCCGACGGCGGTGGCCTTCAGTGATTTTTCTAGAATCTACAAGGTCTTGTCCGCAATTTACCCCAGGAGGAAGTGTTGCTCAAGTGCCTTGTCTTCTTTGGGGATGTTTATGTTATTTGTAGAGGATGCAGGGGCTATAATGCAGTTTCTCCAAAAGAGGGTGATGCTCACATGAGGGCAAGCCTTGTCTTCATCATATTCGTTACTCCTGAATAGCAGCACTGCGAGGTGGTGCGTGCGCGAACGGCCAATGGGCAACGGGACGGTAGAGTGCTGATGGAGATGAGCATTGGGTCACCTCGATGGCATTGGGTCACCTCGGTCGACACACGACCAGGGGGAAACCCACTATGGAGGTGCAGCCGCTGGTGAGGGGCGTCGTGCGTGCGGTGGATGGCGAGGCACGGGGCGGCTGGCGGCAGGGCACCGCTGGCGGTGGCATGAGGAGGGCGGGGCGAGAGGACGCTTGCGTGTAGGGTGGCGCTCGACGGCATGATCTGAGTGCGCAATGGCTAGTGCGAGTGCCTGCTAGCGGGGCGGAAGGGGGCGACACATGCCCGACGATGAGATCGGCTGGTTGAAGGCGTGGCGGACTGGAAAAGTGCAGCTGGAGAGGTGCTCCTGCAGGTAGATGGCGGTCGCGAAGGGGCGGCCGAGGTGCTGGACATCATGCAAGCGTGGAGAAGTGGCCGACTTCAGTGGAGAAGGGGGGGAGAAGGAAACAGGGGAACTTCCCCTGTGAACAAGGGAAGTTTGTATTTGTTTTTTTCTTAAATTTTGGATTAAATGGTTTAAGAAAGTTCCCCAGAAAATTCAATAAAAATCATCGTTGCGTTCGCAACGTGTGATTTATCTGTGAAAATGTCAATGCTTTTGAGATTTGGTGAATGAATGGAGGTGAAATTAAGAGAGAAGGAATGAAGAGAGAGAATACGGGGATGAAGATGAAGGAAGATAGCAGAGGAAGAGGGAGATAGAAAGATGAAGAAGACAACGTACCTGGAAGTTGAATGGGGATTTGCTTGGGAAAGAAGGAGCTCGAAGCAGAGCTCCTTTGGTCGTTGCTCAACGCCGCGGCTGAGGCAAAGCTCTGCTGTGGCGGAATTCAACAACTACAGGAGATGGAGCGCTCCCGGACCTCGCCGGAATGAGTCTTTCTTTTCTCGACTCTATCAGGCCCTCGCTGTCACCGAGGTGAATGAGGAGCTCGAGCTCCTCCCAGAAATGGCGGATGAAGATGAATGAAGGAGGAGATGGGAATAAAAAGGAGGGGAGGGAAGTTAGAAAAGATGTGGAGAAAGTGGGGTGAATGGGGAGTTGGTGACTTGAAGCTGGGAACAATTTGGGGTAGAGAAAAAGTAAAAGGGAAATAAAATAAAAAAAAAAGTAATATAAGTAGGTTACTAAAAATAATAAAGAGAAAATAAAGGTAGAAGAAAAATAACAAATAAATAAATAATAATAAATAAAATAATAAAATAATAAATAAAAAAATAAAATAAATTCTGAAAATAATAAAAATTGGAGTGACACATGGCGGCTCCAGGAGCTACCACGTGGCGCACCTAGAAAAATCAAAAAATAAATGTAAAGAAAATCAAAAAGAAATAACAAAAGGGGTCAAATCAAAAAGTGGTCAACATTAAAGTTGCTTGCTCGACGAGATCTACAACTTCCGTGAAGGACCAAAAATCAAAGGAAGACATCTGTACAAAAAGTATTTTTGGGTGGTATCTTATAGGTATAAAATACCACATTTTTGTCTTTTGTATTTTTTGTCATTTTAAAATAAGATAAGAATCAAAATAAAATTAGAAAAAATATAAAAGAAATATTTACAACTTAATCTATTTTTTTGGATTTTTAATAATAATAAAAATATAAATATAAAAATGGAGGGTATTTTGGTCAATATGTACAATATACAATAGGGGCCCAAAATCCAAGTTTCACATACGAACTCCGATTTTTATGAAATTAGTCTTGTTTTAAAGGTCTTTGAATGTATATTACTTTAAAATTGAGTAGATCTAAATCGGATACCATATGAGAGAGATATGCATATTTTAAGGTTCTTTATCTCAAACTTGGATTTAGGTTTTATTGGACAATTTTACAAGTTAATATTTTTTAATAATTTTTCTTTATTAGTGTTAGTAATATATACACTATAGAGTTGATTTTATTGGTTTTGGCGTTAGTATAAAATAGAAACAAATATGATATTTTAGCTAATACATAGGTGAATATTTACAAGTGAATTTGGCTCCTTATTTAATGCAGATATGAATGCTAAAATGCAGATATTATTTACACATGCATGAATGCTAATTATGCAGCATAAGTGATAAAATGCAGCTCATTACTCAGGAACAAAGCTCTGTTTTCAACTTTTATCGTGATGAAACACAGATTCATCAGCCCTGACTGTTAGGAAATGGGCCCATGAAGTCAATTCCACATGCATCAAGAACGTTTAAGATCTGAATGTACTTCAGGGGCATTGTAACTCTCATTACTATAGTACTGCCCATCTTTTGACAACAAGTACAGTGTTTGATAAAGTCTTCTGCATCTTTGAATAGAGTCAACCACTAGAGGCTGCATTGTAGCACTTCATTGCCATACGTTTTCTAAAGTGGTGTCCTCCTGATTCTCGAGCATGGCAATATTCAAGGACACTATAGACTTCCTCTTGAGGAATACACCTCTTCTAGATGCAGTCTGCCCCTTCACGAAAGAGATATGGATCCTCTCACTGATAGAAATGAATATATGATAGAAATTTGTCAACTTTTTGCTTCTACCAATCTTATGGAGTTCTGTTGGACACAAGATAGTTCATAATATCGGTGAACCAACGGAGAAAGGTGACTGACGGAATAGCTTTATATGAAAAGATCTCGGTTATTGGCAATAAGCTCTTCTCAGGAGTGTCGGGATTTGGCAATCTCGACAAATGGCATGTCACCACATTTTGACTCCAAGTTTATCACAGATTTCAAGATCGAATTCATGGAGTAGAAGGATCCATCTGATGAGTCTTGGTTTGGCATCCTTGTTGGATTGCAAGTATTTGATGGAAGAGTGGTTTGTATACACAATTACTTTGGATCAAAGGAGATGGAATCTGAATTTCTCAAGGGTAAAGATGACTACTAGTAGCTCTTTTTCAGTGACAATGTAGTTTTTCTGATCTTCATCTAGATTCTTGCTAGCATAGTGAATTGCAAATGGTAGATTGTCTCTTTGTTGTCCTAGAACCGCTCTAATGGCATAGTCTGAAGCATCTGTCACGATCTCAAATGGTAGAGACCAGTATAGCGGTTGAAGAACAGTGCATGGGTGATCAATTCTTTCTGCTGATTAAAGTTTTGGAGGACTCTAGCATCAATAATAAAACCAGTCTCCTTTCCTAGAAGCTTTGTCAGTGGTTGAGCAATTTTGTTGAAATCTTTGATGAATTGTCTGTAGATACCGACATTCCCAGGAATGACCGGACTTGCTCCAGATTTGTAGGTTGCTCAAGTTTTGAAATGGCATCCACCTTCATAGGATCTACCTCCATGACATGTTTAGATATGACATGGCCTTCCACAATCCCCTCAATCACCATAAAATGTCTCTTCTCCTACGAGAGCACCAAGTTCACTTAACAAAATCTTTTCATAACTCGGTCTAGGTAAGATAGACCGAGAAATCATCCATGAAAACCTCGAGAAAACTACTAACCATATCTACGAAAACAACCAATATACATCATTGGACTGTCGTTGGAGCATTACATAAACCAAATGGCATTTTATGGAAGGAGTAGGTCCCAAATGGATAGGTAAAGGATGTTTTCTCTTGATCTTCAAGAGAAATTACAACCTAATTATATCCAGAGTATCTATCCAAGAAGCAGAAATACTCCTTTGAGGCTAGTATTTTGACTATCTGTTCGATGAATGGGAGAGATAAATGGTCCTTCTTGGTTGCTAAATTCAGTCGTTTGTAATCCATATAGGCGCGCCACGGTGTTGGAACCCTGGTTACGATCTCCTCTCCTTTGTCAATCTTCACCATGGTGATCCATGGTTTCTTTGGCACAACTGCAAGGGACTCACCTATTTCTAGTTGGAGATGGGACATATGAATCCCACATCACTCCATTTGTTATTTATTCATCATAACCTCCTAGATATTTGGATTCTGTCTTCATTGGAACTTGCGGGAAGGATTGTTGTCCTCTTCAAGGTATATGTGATGCGAGTACAATAACAGAGGATATGAGCACAATGATGGAGCGATCCCATGGAGATCTGAAATTTTCCAGCATGTATCCTTGTGTTTTCTTTCTAGAACCTCAAGAATACAAGATTCATGTTCCTTGGTTAGCTGTGAATTGATGATCATGGGGAACATGTTTAGCACACCTGCAAGGAAGGCATATTTCATTTTTACTGGAAGTGGTTTGAGATCAGGTGGGGTCTGAATCATTTTAGTGGTGACCTCAGCTATGGTGCAGGGCGATGGTGTCGAATCTTTCATCTGTAATGTGTCCACTTTGGCATTGCAAGCTCTGACTCTATTGCTGCACAGAATTCTTCAATGAAAGAATCTTGTTTACAATAGTTTTCAATGATTTCTTCCTGCTCTGCCAAGGACAGGTGACCAAAATAGTATTCTTCAGGCAACTCAGAAAAAATCTCATCATTAAAGACATCTGGGATCTCCGATTGTGTTATCCACCCATTCCACAATAGAGAGGAATTCATGGGTCTTGATATCATCAATAAACTGATTTGTATTATGAATTTCAGCTAGAAAGTCTAAATATTCTATTCGTTGCTTTGAACGCTTGCTCTCGTCTGATGCAGACTCTAAAGGTTTCAACACTTGGATTGTCTCGATAGGCACCTTGTCGCTGCTAGAACGGAAGGTGATCTGCGTGGTGCCATAGTCCACCACTGCTTCGGTTGTTCGAAGGATTGGTCGTCTAAGGATTATCGAGGTGTGCAGAAGAGGAGCTGAGGTGTCCATGTCAAGCACA
Source organism: Ottelia alismoides (assembly GCA_037367405.1). NCBI lineage: Eukaryota > Viridiplantae > Streptophyta > Magnoliopsida > Alismatales > Hydrocharitaceae > Ottelia > Ottelia alismoides. The sequence continues at coordinate 176,314 of JAZKJV010000979.1, forward strand.
ATGAAGTCCATAGGGAACTGCATTCCTTGAATGGTGACCATGACATCCTCCAGAATTCCTCGGGAGCACTTGATTGAAGTGTCTACAAATTACAAAATCATTGTCCTGGATTTGAGCAGTCCCAACCCAAATTCTTTGAGCAGTGAAGTAGGCATCAGGTTGATTGATGATCTGTTGTCAAAGAGTGTTTGATTGAACTCCTGGTCGAATAAATGACATCTCACTAGAGGATCTCCGATATATTTCTTTTTGGTCAGGAGATTGTTGATTGCATTTATAGTGGCCACGGTCAGAATAAGTTTCGCGTTCCTTTCTCTGGCTCGTCATGGATATATCTTCAAAGTACATGCTTCTTTTAACCCTTTCTTTATGTTTGGCATGTACTTGATGGCCTTAAGTAGAGGCATCTCAGGAACAAGATTCTAGATAATTTCGACCACATCATTGTTGAACAAGATATTTTTTAAATTTCTAATTTTTTTGGATTTCCTTTAAATATCTGGAAATGGAATATTTACAGAATCAAAAGTAAAAATACTTTTCTTATTTACATTAAAATCAGTGCCTACATCAAGATGTGCAAATAGATGACTGAAATGAGCATGGTCATCCAAGAGAGGTAGACTCCCAAAATCTGCAGGCGGGGCTCCATCGATTGGCATCGGAGTGGCTATAGGTGTGTTCTCCATCATGGTTGGCACGATGGTTCTTCGGCTACAGTTGATGCTACTATATTTGTTGTTTTTTTATTTTGTAGATTTTTTGGCTTTTTTCTTTCTAGTGATTCTCCTTCATCTTCTTCTTCCTCACTCGTCCTAGTTATTAGATCGGTTGATGCATAAGAGGATGATTCACCAGGAGAATCTTTATTTTCCCCTTCATGGCAGTAGTCAGCTGTAAGGTCTTATCACTCTTGAGAGTGACATCATTAGATAAAAATAAATCTTGTACATATGACTCTATTAGAATGGAGAGAACATCATGGATTACCTGCTCTTTCATCCTAAAATTATTAGTTTTGGCCTCCACCTGTGTTGGAATTGGAGTTTTTGGGGCAGTGAAGTCATCGAGCTGCTGGCTCATTTCAGCATGGCTCTTCACCAACTAAGCCAAGAAATCCAAGGCGAGGATCACAGGAGCAGCCTCGGATGGTTCAACGTGCTGACCATGCTGATATTGGGAATTGTATGGAGGTTACGAGTAGGAACACTGAGAATTATACTAGGGAGAAGGGTGGTGTTATTTATGGTGTTGAGGAGGTAATGGTAAGGAACAATCGAGTACTGATGATTCTACTGATATGGTCGGTACTGTGGATGCTGGTATTGGTTCATCTCTGGTTCTGCTGGTATGGAGTCTGCTGGTGGTGTTAAGGTAGGTTCTGGACAAATCTCCCTCCTTATTGTTGAGGGAATTGGTGGTTGCCTTTAGACTAGTCCTGCATAGGACGGCTAGTTATGCATCGTTGCTCCATACGCCATTCACCTCTTGAATGAGATGTGGTGGAGGAGAGCATGGATCTGATAAGATATGGAGCCCGGGCTGGCATATCACAAGCTATCGTTGTGGCTGTTGGGGTGATATAGGCTTAGGGGCTTGCATGTAATACATGTGTTGGACCGCTGGATGAGATGGACTCTGCTGAGGAAATTGAGGTAATGAGGGCTCCTTCGTCTCAGCAGGGCTCCTGTGATCATTTCTCAATAATATCCAACTTGGACAGGTGTCACCTTATAATGCTCAAGTTGGAGCTCTCATCCATGTCTGGCTCGTGAGAAGCTGCCATATGCATTGGCTTCCAAAGATTATGTGGCTAACATTGATATACACAGGGTGACGACAAGGCAGCCTCTCCTTCGGCCATATCTTCGAAGATCTGCCAGATGATGTCCTCATTCTTGTTGAAATGTAAGCTGCCATACGCGGCATCCACAAGCTTCTGGCTCTCATTTTCCATTCCCCCAAAGAAATATTGGACTAGGCTGGTCTGAGGAATGTCGTAATGGGGACATTTCTCCTATAAATATGTAAACCTTTCCCAAAACTCATGAATTGATTTGTGGGTAGCTTTGGTGAAGTTGTCAATGTGAGCACGCTTCTGATTCAGCCCCCCTGAGTGGGTAGAATTTATGCAGAAAGGCGGACTTTAGTTCCTCCCATGTGGTGATGACTTTCCCAAGATGGTTGATCCAATGAAGTGCCTGGTCCTGAAGGCTGAATAGAAAGGCCATCATTTTGACTATGTCTGACGGTATGTTAGTGTAGTGCGTTGTACCATAGATGTGGGCAAACTGTTGCAGATAGATGTAAGGTTCCTCATTTGCATTCCCGTGGGAGGTGGGAAGAAGTGCCATGAGTTGATGCTTCAACTCGAAGTGTGCATGGACTGCAATAATTTGGATCCACATGGTCATTTGTCCCACTCAAGAGTTGTATATCTACTTGAGCATGTCAAGGCTTCCACAGCCTCCATATGCTATCTCTTCCTCTTCTCCTCCACCTCCTCTAAGATTCTCTATCCTTCTTCTCAGATCATTTAACATGTCCTAGAAGGCAACCTGGGCTAATACCTTATCGGTGAGCTACTCTTGTAACACCTAAATGGAGGTAAGAAGTTGTGCATTCACTGCCTTATGTTATGCCTGGACCTGCTCCGGTTGTGGTTGTGGCGGGTGTTGTTGTCCCTTTCCTTATTGGAGCCATCTCTGTATCAATCTCTAAATCTGAAAGAATCTCTAGCTCCAAATCGGGCTTGTGATCTACACATGGAATGATGCCTCGATCAGTCTGTATTGAAGTACCACATGTAGAGAATCGTTCTATGTTAAGGTCAATACAGAACTTCATTATGGATGGTGATGTGTAAGGAGAGAAATCAATTGCCATCCAAAATCGGCAGAGTTCAGGACAAGAGTAATCCCGGATTATTGAAGAAAGCAAGGAATCAGGAGATCGGTTTGCGGACTCTGAACCGGGTTCTCAAAAATGCCCCAAAATATTGGAGAAGGAATGTGCATGGAATCGATGTTGATGTCGACGGAGTCCCGACTAAGCCATCCATGAGTCACCTTCTCGAAGAAGAAGAGGGAGATCGAGAATGGATGAAAGATATAGTAATATACAAGGAATAAATGGACTGCAAAATAGTAGAAGTCTCAAAGTGAGCGGGGGTCAAATGAGGAATGAAACAAATGAAAGTGAAAAGGACAAAAATGTGCATGACTAATCTTTGAACTTAACTAAAATCAAACAAACACCAAACAAGTTTTAGGTTCACCAACTCAACACAGATGAAGCCGTAAGGGTTCGGCTGTTTTTATCTTTTAATTTTATTTTTGTTTTATAAGTAAGATCTTATAACAAGCCCTTATGAATGCTATCCCTATAGGAGTGTTTGTACTATCGGGAAAGTACCATGTACTTCTTCCACCGCCTTTGTAACATGGGATCTGCACACTTTGAGGTCCTTGATCCCATGCCTTGGTGTCTAGTCAGCCAAAGAAATAGAGGGGGAAGACAATAAGTGAAACCATGACTTCCCCCAAAAGTGAGATACTCGGATGCAAACCGATGAAACAGACACACCCATCAGGCCGTGGCCTAGGCTCAGTACTTGAGACCAAGTCAGATGCTCCACACAAGGTGGGAGCACCGTCATCGACAGGGCCCCACTTGTTCATGTATGATACAAGCGCCAATACTTTGCCAACCCAAGTGATAATCATGGATGCCACAGATCATGTTTTTGCTCTAATCCTTAGGGGGTCACGCCTCACTCGGTCTGGAAGGTACCTGAAAACAATTAGGGCTTTATGAGCCCAAAATAATGATGTGCAATATGATTTTTATTAAGATAGAATACCCCTTATCTTAGATTTTGAATTTTCATTTTTTTGTATTTTTCAGAGAAACTGCCTATCGATTTTTTTGTAATTTTTTTTATATTAAGTGATATAAACAAAAAGAGAGATGGCAGAAAAGTAATGCAAGTGGACACGAGATTTGAAATCACACTCTCGTATCAAATGATGCATGAAAAGTAAGGCTTAAAATGCTTCCTAGCTCTCTCCATGCAGGATGCAAAACAGAATATATAAACATATATTACATGTACGTTATGCAAAGCGAGAAAGAGACCTAAACAATAATTGCTATTATTACGAAGAACCAATGCTAATCACTTAAAAATGGCTCCAAATGTTTGATCTTGGAGACTCCATGGTGCCTGCCACAACGGGTCCTGCAAGCACTGTGTGGAGTCTCTTATGGCTTGCAGCTCCAAATTCAAGCAATTAGCAATTAAATATTTGACTAAGTCCAAGCGTAAGAGACTATTAGCACATGAGTATAATTAGGTTCTGGACCTAGCTACTGAGTCAAGCAAACCTATATATGGAGGATTAATCACAAAAATAAAGAAAAAGAAAGGTGGAAAACTCAAAGTTTCATGAAACAAAAATAAAGATAGGTGATCAAAACACGAAAAATCGCGACGAGGTCCCCAGGTGAACAGACACTCGAGCGCTAGACCTCGTTAAGTGTGGCAGTGTCCAAATTTTGCAATTAATTTAAAAAAAATAAAAATAAAACTCTCCTCACAAAAATGAAAAAAAAACTATACTATTGCATGCTCCTTTCCTTCTCTCTGTCTCTCCCCTTCTCTCTCATGATTGGCTTACAAGTAGAATATCCAACCTCCTCGCGGCTCAGATGTGTCCACCTCCTTAGAGATAGTTGTCGCCACGTGGTCCCTTACAAGAAAGGAAAACAAAGAAATATGGGTCGGAACAATCAAACAATTATCATAATAAATAGCAGAAAATAAAAACAAAACTAACTATTATAATGTGCAAAATAAATGCTACACTCTGTTTCTCCCTGGCAACGACACCATTTGATTAATCACTGGAAATAGAGCAAGGCGGTCGTGTGGTCTCACAAGGTGGACCACAGTCGCTGAAGTGACCACTCACTAAGACCAATGATCAAAATAACAATTAACCCACACTATAATATATAAAATGAATGTAGTATGGATGTGAATCAAAATTTTTTATACCCTACGATGAATGTGTATAATGGACAAGCAGGTAGGGGTCAAACACACGGAGACAAGATGGTGTAGCAAATATATTATTATAAAATAAATGATGAATAATTAAAACAGGTATATTTATATAATATTCACTTAATTATTTACTTAATGTTTTGTGGGTTTTTAATTAAAAAATTAATTATTATTATTATATATATTAATTATATTATATATTTTTTATTTTTATTTTTCGAATTTATAATTTCTTTTTAATTTACTAATATATAATAATTATATATAAGAGTATATATGTGTGTGTATAAAGTAATATATGTATTATAGAAGTAATATATAATAGATTATATATATATTAATTACCCAAAATCAGAAAAAAAACTAAAGAATGGTTCTTTGATTTTTGTAAAGGGGTTTTAAATATTTATATGGTATTTATAATAATTAATATTATTATTAATCAAATGTAGCTATATATAGGTATATATAATATAACACAGGGTATTACAATTATAAATATAGATATATATATAATCAAAATTAATAAAATAAAGTATTTTTTGTTTTCTATATTTTTCTAATATTTTTATGATTTTTAGTAATTTATGCTAATTTTTAGATATTTATAAAGTCTAAAATATACAAAATCATGAATTTTTTAAAAGGGTCGAATTGTTTTGAGATTTAAAAATAATAAATAGATTCAAAATTTCTAAAAAATAGTTTTAATATGTAGAAAATAATATATATATATATATATAAAGTAAAATTAATTTTTTTGGGGTTTTCAAAAATATTTTGCAATTTTTTTGGGTTAGCACAGGTTTGCTAATTTTTTGGGATATATTTTTTATATTTTTTGTAATTTTTGTTTTGGAGTTATAAAATATTATTATAAACAATAGGTAATTTTTTGGAATTTTTTAATAAGGTTATATATTTTTTTGCATTTTCTAAGGCAAGGACTAAACGTGCTATTTTTATTTTTTATCAATAGGAAATGCATGAAAAATGCACAATCAAATATATATAGCATGAAAGAACAATAAATATACACGCATTCCTATTTTTCATGATTTTTTGAGCAAGGTTGCTATTTATTATAAATAGAAAAGCAAACACAAAAATTAATTAATCTTGCAAGGGTATATTTGCAAATAAAATATAAGGCAGGGGGCTACATGCAAATTGCCCAGAACATTTGTACTAAAATTCACATTTTTAATATTAAAATGCAATATTCAATCCTACAAGTATACAAGCATAAATACCTAGATCACGTGGGGGACCACGTGAGCAGAGCTGGCATTCGTCTTACTTGCAAATTTTCTAAAAAGTTTTGAATGTTATAAAATATTTACAGAACTATTTATAAAATACAAAATGGTGGAGGGGGTTTAGTGCAATTATAACCACTTATGCTCGTTGATCGGGTTGTCGAGCTTTTGCTACATGGATGATTAGTCGGACAGGGATGTGTACTGCTTCACTCGAAAAGAACACTCCAGATTAGATTTGGAGCTTGGCTTTGATCGGACAGTTGGGAAGAACCTTGGAAGAACAACCGATGAACTAAATTCGGATCACTTTCATTCTCGATTTCTCGTCGACTCTAGCGATGGATCTTCAAGGCAGCGGCTACGGCTTGTAGGGACGCTTCCGCGTATGGAGGGCACCTCTGACATGGCTGAGGTGGAGCATCGACGAACCAAGAGGTCCAGTTAGCTCCAGGTGTCTGAATCTTCTTCTCAGATGTTGTAGCACTTCGGAGAGGTTATCAATGCTTTAAACCTGTACCAAAATATACTGCGGCTCTAGGCGATGCTCCTTTGTCGTTAGATGAAGCTGGAAGTAACAAAGGGAGGTCGGGAGATGTAGCTCCGGTGAGGGTGGTGGACAGGAGCTCAGATCCCGAATCCGCTATAGATCTGGGTTGGCAAATGAAGGTAAAAGATGGAGAACTCGAAGGGGTTTGAGGATGGTCTGAAAATCGAGCGTATTATGGGCGAGAACTGAATGAATTTGACATGGAGCTCAAGCTTCAGGTTAAAAGGGCTCTTTGATTAATGTTATATTAACATATAAAATATAGAACTAAATGCAGAAAATGCAAATAGGGACTAAAATCTACCTAATTAGGTAGGAGAAAGGCCTCTATTTGGTCAGAGAACCTGAGAGGCAGAACCTTTGACGGACTTGGCTGGAACTCTTCCTCCTTTACTCCTCCTCAATGCAGATCAAGGAGATCTGCTCCGGTCACCAGCATGAACACTTTAGAGAAGAGATGAGGGACTGAGAACAATAGAAGAGTGATCAAAAGGCAAAAACATGGAGAGGGGTGTTTTTTATAGAATGGTGGATGATGAAGTTTGAGGCACGCTTAGGTGCAGCGAAGCGAGAGTCGGTGGACATCAGATGGTCAACGAGGAGGTCAGAGATGGGGACTGTGCAGGGGTGAGGATCTCGAGGTCGAAGGAGGCATAGAGGTTGAGTGAAAATGGGAGAAGAAGGGTTGTCCATGAGCTCTGACACAGGTCAAAGAAGAGGGAAGGACAGTTGACCTCTAGTCAACTTTGAAGCCTTCTGGTTGGTCCACATGGACCAAACAAAAATTTGAAGATCAGAAATGCTGAGAAATTCAATATAAACATTAAATGAAATAATTAATTTTAACTTATAAAATAAAAAATGTTTCTAATTTTATGTAGTATTTTATACATTTTTTATTTTTTGAGGCATTTTATTACAAGTTACTATTTACATTTATATCAATAGGTAAATATACATGCATATGGAGTATTTTATTTTTGACTTGTATTATATATTTTATTAATATTTAAAAGTATTTTATATATTTTTAATTTATTTAAATATACAGTTGGGTATTTGTTTTATATTTTTCTAACTTTATTTGTACACTTAATTAATCATACACATTATTCTTATATGTATATGTAGGTATATGCCATCCATATATTAAAGAGATTAATTTTATTTAATTTTATTTTAATGATATTAATTTTTTAATTACAGATATGTATTTGAAATAATATTTACAATTTCTAAAAATATAAGCAATTGAAAAATATAAAGAATAAATATATTAAATATAATATACATGTATATTGCACAATGAGGGCCCAAAATCTAACTTTTGCATCTTAACTCCAAGCTAGATGAAACCACCTTCATTAAATGGCTTATTAAAAGTTATATACAATTAAAGATGATTTCGATCCATTTTGATGCAGTATGGAGGAGATACATGTAAATGAAGTTTTTATTTTGGCTTTTTCCAGGCTCATTGTGCATTATTTTTCTGTGAAATCAATTTTGTATTTTTATCTACAATATTCATGTTGAGGGTTTTATTTGAGGTGTAAAAATAATAAAATAAAATAGGTCCTAAAAAGTAATATTCGGGCAATTAAATTAGGGGTTTGTGTGTTCTTTTCTGTGTATTTTCTGTACAGTTTATCTGCTCTATCTCCCCCTATATTATTCCTTGTCAACCAAGTCATTATGATGACTGGATCTCGGGGTCTATGGTCACTAAACACCTATGGTATCTCATTTCTTTTTATTTTCTTTCTTTATTTTTTATTTTGGAATTAAATGTAATAATTATACATTACTTTATATAGTATTTTGTACAAACTATGGAGTGCTTTTTTTACAAATTAATGATATATGTATATGCATTTAGCTAGGGATTTGAGGCTAAAATGAATGAATAAAGGTGATGAAGTGAGGATTCATCAGTAAGGCATCGCCTAGAAGTAACATGGGTAGCCGTCATACGTTCCATACTTACACTAATTCTGGCTGAATAGATGCAACCAGCCATATGATTTGGGCAAGTCGTTATATTACTTTAAAAAAAGCAAACAAAAAAACACAAAAAACTAACTTAAGGTTCTATCCCTGACACTTTCACTATCACTCAAGACTTGATGAATAAAATAAACTCTGGTTTATGAGGTCCGTTTGATTCATAGTTAACTGGCCTAGGTCATTAGGGTTTGAGACTTAATAATCTGCACTTCCCTAAGTTTAAAAGATATTAGTGCAATATTACATGCTTATTCTCTACCTTAAAGAATATGATCAACACATCACATACACAACTGCATGAATAATGAGATGAGTTGAGGTTTCACATGAGGGACTGGGACTTGAGATTTGAATCTAGACATGATTTTGTCATACTCCAGGATGGGATAAAGTCGACAAAAGCTTCATGAAACCTGAGTATCAGCAACCCTAGATAGTATGAGAACAAGTTCTTATGCTACCTTTTGATATTGACCTATGTGCTAGGATGTAATTAAACTTAATAAACTGTTGATCAGTATGCGCTGACTTGGTAAAATCAGTGGAGCTAGCCAAAAGAAAAAAAATGTTGAATGAATATGCTCTATATGCAAAGTAAATTACAAAGACCATCACCAAAGGCGAGCGCTCCCAAACATTTCAAAATGTTCATTTGGACCAAAGCTATTAGGACCAGGAGTCCGGCTAGCACCCAAGAAGTGTTCGACATCGTATAGTGATACAAATCTGGGTGTCGTGGGTATCTTAGATACTCGAAAGAGATACACCCTGATGCACTCTCAAGAAAAACAAGTGTAGATGACTCCAAGATCTCTTTACGGACACATTGATCAACAACCAAAAATTTGTGTTGAGTAATAAGGCACTCGAGAGGACCCTTGTTCCAATGTGAGGGAGAGAAGAAATGATACAATCATATGCCCTCCATCAATTGTCCTTTCATCTACATTTTTAAGTCTGACAAACTACTGAGATAGTAGATTGAACGCAAGAACTGATTTATTCCCTAGTGTTAAGAATTGGTCCTTGAGGAGAGTCTATTGGATCATGACTTTGGGTGACATTTCAACTCGACTCTCATAAAAATAGTGTGCACTAAACTTCGTATATCTATGTTATATGTATAAACAAAGAGTCTTATAATTAAAGAAGTTGGATTCCTTTTGACTAGAGCTTGGTTCACGTTTGGATTTTAGGACCATTGAAACCAAATATTCTGAGTAAGACAAGTCTTGAATTTGCACATGTACAGTCAGGGATTCAACCTTTGAACTCACTAAAATTTGCTTGGGGACAAGCAAAGATCTAAGTATAGGGGTGTGACGAATCCAAGATTCATTTACCTAATATGAAAATCTTAGAAAAATCCCATTAACAATTCACTAAATAAATCTCCTAAAATATGTTAATTAACATTCACTAACTATGTTGAAATAATGGTTAAAATTTGTAATTAAATAACCTATGTTTTAACCTTCTTTGAGCTTATTATTTTATGTACAAATGTAATTTATTTTGACATAATTCTTTCTTTACTATATTCTTTTATTAATTAACTAACTTAGCATAAAGAATCAAAACACACAAAAAACAAAAATTAGAAGAAATACAAAAATCTGATATTGTATATTTTGAATATATTTGATCTTTGTTAATTTTATTTTACAGCTTTCTAACCTACAAAAAATACATAAAAATTAGATTAAATATGTATATATTGTACATAAATTAAAATATTAATTGAAATCAAATTAATCAAAATATCATAAAATTCAAAAATATTGTATTTTATTATCTATAGAGTACCACCAAAAATAATTTTTCGTACAAATAACCTATTTTACTTTTCAACCCTTCATAAAAGTTGTAGATCTCATTGAGATCACCAACATTTATGTTGACCACTTTTTTATTTGGCACTCCCTTTTATTTCTTTCCATATTTTCTTTTGTCATTTCCCTCTAGTCAACACTTTGGTCAACGTTCCCCTCCACATGGTGACTGCTCACTCATCCACCTCGCGCCCAGTCAATCTTGCATCTTTGACCAGTCAATGGTCTTCGTCCTTTAGCATGCTCATTTCTGACCATTGGATCAAGATAGATCCAACAGTCCACCTTATTTCCACCTATTCCATCCCCATCACGTGACCACCACGTGTGTCACACCCTTTGCACATGATGCCCCATCTGCTATTGGATCTCTACTGATCCAATGGAAGATTCTCTTCTCCATCTCCCACTCAGCCATGACGACCCCTACGCCTCCTCCACAGTCGACCATTACCCACCAGTCTCTCTGTTCATCTCCCTCCATCGTTGAAACCCAAATACAACCAATGAACCACCACATATTTATCCTTCTTGGATTCGATCCAAGTCACCAACCATGCAAGTAATGCCAAGCTTCACCATCTCCGACTGTTTCTTCCTGAATTCTATAAATCGCACCCCTCTACCTCTTGTTCGATCATCCACTATATCTTTTGATAGAGTGAGAGAGATACGAGGTCAGGTCCATGAAAGAGACCCATCCTTGATGGCGACAATCCCCTTCGAGGCGTGATCATAAGGGCCTCAAACCACCTACTTCTGCTTAGAGCAGCTGATCTTTGAGGTCTTCTCGCCAAAACTTTAAGGCGACGATCAGAAAGGGCCTTAACACCTCCAACTTCTAGATGTTGACCGCTCAATCATTCCACCTCCAGATATCTACATTGTCTTCTTTATTCACGACATTCTTTGATCTCTCTATTACGTGCCCAATCACACTCACAACCTAACTCCCTTCGATCTTTCGCCCTCACCCATGTCCTCTTCCAGTTCCTCTCTACCCCTCCAGAACCTTCCACCTCCGACGATCCACATCGTAGATCAAGCTCCAAATTCCTCCACCCGTAAATGGAGCTCCATGACCTTTTCTCCTTTACTCTATTTCAACTAACACCAGCAGGCATCATTGCTCGCAGAAGACATTCCAGGTTGAAGCTACATGTGACATCGGATGAAGAACAAGATTCACTACCTTCATCAGTTAGAGCCCCAAATTTCTACCATCAGATAGAGTTTCATCGGATGAACCAGATCGCATCTGAACCACGGTTCCCAGTCTTGTGCTTTGGACACAACAGAAGCAGTTAGAGCTTGCCACGTAGAGGTTGTCGTTTAACACCCTGCTAAATTTTTCATTTTTATGTTGTAGTCGGGTAACTAGAGATCAATAGAAAATAACCACAAAATTCAAAGAATTAATCAATTAAGTTGGATGTGGTTTTATGTTAACTAACTTGGGCAATTCTTAGGGTCGAACTCAAGGAGGCAAAGGAACAAGATAGGTTCAAGCCTATCAAATTAGATGTGCGGTTTTTTAGGCGATTGTTTTTGGTATTTTAGAACAATTTTTGAAAGCAAATGCAAATACGGGCCAATTTTAAGGGCAAGAAAATTAATGTCAATAAAAAGACGTCAAAAACCACAAAACTTGGCCGAGATGTGAATTATGCTAAAATGAATACACTGTAATTTTTTCAGAATTTTGTGATGCAATAGCAATATTTAATGATTAAATGATTCAAACAGTGTGAATTACAATAATTAATTATAATAAATATTAAACGTATTTATTTTCAGGGAATAAAATTATCTAAGATCTATCACTAAATGGTCTATCTCAGAAAAATCCTAAACCCTAAAAATGTGGAGTTTATATCTATTAAAAATTAATTATTACAATACACAAAATGGTTTCTATAGAGCAAAATATGCATGCAAATGCAATGATTTTTGGGTACAATGTAAATACAATTAATTCTAGTAAATGTGAATTTTTTTAATTATGATTTTTTTATTAATTGTGAATTTAATCAACCGGGCAAAATATGCATTTTCCACAGAAATAATTATTAATAAATAACCACATATCACAAAATTAAGAATCACACACCATAATTTCAAGAAATAATTGGTGAACAATATGCCAATTTTTTAAGAATAAAAAGATGCAAATAGAGGTACAAAATATAGAGGAAGCGCGTGGGACTAATTACACAATAGAAAATTAAATAAACTAACAAAATGCATAACATGGAAGTAAGTGGAATTACCAAGACCTTCGGAGTCTTTTGTGCAAAATTCCCAAGGGTCACGTATGCCTCATATGCCCCTGGAGTGGCGGGGGGGCTGCTTTGAATTTGAGGCTCCTTGAGAAGCTGATTTGTAAAATCCCTGAGAGGGGGTTGGTCCTTCACGTGCCTCCCCATCGAGATATGTGCTTGGCTGAGGGAGGGTGGAGCATCGCTGGTAGAGGTGGTATCATATGGAGGTGGAGGCGATGCTTTGGCCGGACTCCTAAGTGTTTCGATGCGGATGAAGCGATGCACGTGGTCGTTCGGCTGTCGGAGGAGGAGAAGCTTTCAGCATTGGTCGATGAAGGCATCGAAGGCAAAGAAGCACGATCGGTGAAGGCCCGGTTGCAGAGAAGCCGATGGAGACGACTCCTGGCTCCAATCAGGAGGCGACGATGAAGAAGCGCTCGCTCGAGGAAGTTGGCTTGGTGGAGGCAGAGCTGATGAAGCATGGCCACCGGTCAGGGACAACGGTGAAGCCATGTCGATGAAGGCAGACGGTGAAGGTAGTGTGTCCAGTAGGGAGGGCAGAGCGAGGCTCCAATGTTGAGGGTGAGGTGGAGCGGAGAGAAGAGGTATGGCAGATAGGAGATGTGAGAGAGAGAGGAGGGAGAAGATGAGGAGACGGAGGAGCGGAGCGAACGGAGAAGAAGGTGAATGGGGGTACCTGGAAGGTACGGCTCGACAGTGGAAGAAGATTGGAGCGAAGCAGACCTCCTAAGTGACTGCAACGGCTGCTACAGCCGGGTCACGCCTCGCTTGAAGGAGGAGGTGTCGAGAACAGAAGGAGTTGAGGTGTTGTCACTGCCTGTCAGAACCCTAGAACTCCTCCTTGTGCGCTTAATTAATTTCTCAATTAAACGCAAGCGGTCAATTTTTTTTACTTGGGCAAGCCCAAGGTCGAACTCAGGGAGGCCACTATCTCCTTAGGTTTATTTAAAGTCGATCTAGAGATTAGGTTTTCAAAGAGACATTTTTTGGTATTTTTTATGCAATTAAAAATGCAATGCAACTCTAGCAAAGTTCGGGGACTAAAATGTAAATTACATTCAAACAGTGTCCAAATATTCTCAAACTTGGCCAAAATATGAAAAATGATGAAAATAGAGTACTGTAATTTGTTTAGAATGTTTAGATACACAATGAATTGATTTTGAATTAAATAATGTAGGTAGGTGATTTGAGTTAATTAATTTAATAATACCAAACATTAATATTTTCTTGAAATTAAATTATCCTAAATAGGTCTATATGAGAGGTGTCCAGAACATTTTTAACTCTTAAAATACTATGTGAGGAATTAATTAAAAACCGATTACCTACCTCACCATTTAATTTATTTTGACCAAGATATATATGCAAATAAGATGAAATTTAGTTACAGTGTAGAAAATCCGACAACCTACCTACTACAAATTTTCGAGATTTTTTGGAGCATCAGATAAAATAAATATTAATTCCAGAATACACAGTGGGTCAAATATGTTATTTTCTACAAAAAAATTATATTAAAGAATCCACAGCTCACAAAAATATAACTAACTTTCACAGTGATAGAGAATAAAATGTTCTATACAGTGCATTTTTAAAATGATAAAATGAAGCGAAAATTGTTCAAATTAAGGTTCAAAGACAGGGGTCTAAATGCAAATACAGAAAGTAAAATGATTGAAAGTAATATGCATGAAAGGACTCAGATGCAATTACATAGACACGGGGGCCCAAAGCGCAATTTACCAGCGCTCGCGCGCCACGCACGTGAGCTCCATTGGGAGGGGCTTTTTTGCAACTTCTCTAGAAGGTGGAGGGTGTGCTTTGCAAATGCCCCAGCCCTCACGTACCTTGCACGTGAGGTGGGGTTGAATCCAAGCGGTTTGTCCTACAGAAGAAGTATTCTGGGGCGGACGAGCGACGGTAGGCGGGCAGGCATGAAGGGACGTTGCAGCAGCGTGGGTGCGGTGTCTGTCTGGAGGTTGCTGGTGATGAAGCTCGAGGGCGGAGGAGACCGGCCGTTGGAGCGCGGCTGGAGGAGGCGATCGGCGAGCTACTGCGGTGGTGGGTAGGAAGTTTTGCAACCGCATGAAGGAGGCGCACAGCTACTCATGGCGGTCGTGGAGGCGAACTTGGTCGACACACGAGTCGGGCGAGGGAGGTGGAGGATTCTCGTGGTGGTGGCGAGGAGCAAGGTCGTTCGATGAAGCTCCGCGGAGGATGTGCACATGGAGGCTGCTCCAGGCCTATGGAGGCGTGATGCAGTCGGCAAGGGTGAATTGGAGGGTGGAAGGAGCAGGGTCCTTGAGCTTTTGTGAAGCTCGGTGAGGGTCAAGTAAAGTGATGACGGAGATAGGTTGTCGGAAAGATAGCAGCAAAGGGGAAGGAGAACGAAGGATACAAAGGAATAAGACGATGAATAATCAAAAGAACATGAAGAAGAAAAAGGAAAAGAGGTATACCTGGAGAGTCACCTGGATGGCTAGATATTCAAGCTCAGTCCAGTCATCGCCTCACACCGTGGGCGGTCGCACGGGATGCTCGAGCAGCTTCATAAGATTAGAGCTACAGCAAGGAGTACTTGTCACTCCTTGGATCTCGACTGAACCAGATGGCTCGTCGTCGCTACAACAAGAAGGCCCTGCTTGCACCAAGGGCTTTGTGGAAGCTGGAGCTTAGGTCTTGAATTTGGTGGATCCTCTAGCTCCAGGCGACACACGCCTGGAGCTTGAAGGTACGGCTAGAGGGCGTAGGCGAGTAGCGGTGCATGTTGACAGTGATTCCGAGGTCAGTGCGGGAGCGTGTAGGTTTGCATGGAAATGGATGGATGGGCGTTGTTGTTCTACACACGGGGGAGATGGATCTGTAAGATCTTGTAGGTTCGAGATTTTTCTCGACCTGGAGGTTAGCTTAGAAAAAAATGGTTGTGTGTAGCAGAGAAAGAGAAGCAAGAAAAGAAAGAAGAAGAACAAGGATTCGCCAGAAGAGTAAGGGAGATGCGCTCTACCTCGATGATCTTCACCTCGAGGTCCTAGCGAGAAGGACCGAAGCTCTGCAGCAAAAAAGGATCAGTTGCACGAGGTGGAGGTTGCCTCGACCTCGGATCACGCTTGGAGAGGAGTGACCATCATCGCTTAACTTGGAAGCTTCGTAGTTGTCACCTATGGCGATAGGGAGCTGGTGGTGTGAACTACTACCTATCGGTAGGGGTGTTCACAGGACGGGTACCCGACCCATTCAATCGTGACCCGCCCCGACCCATCATTATAGGGTCATGGGTCGACCCGACCCGTCACAATGGGTACCCGGTTCTAATGGATACCCGTATTATTTGAACGGGTCGCGGGTACCCGCGGGTACCCGAGAAATATAATGAATGGTTTAATTAACATCTGATAATATATAAAATATAATGAAAGTAGCTTGGCCCCCCTTCATTTATAATCATGTGTTGCATCTTCATCCCTACGCAAAGTTGATATTGCAGGAAAAGAATAATCTAGATATTCATCCCTAGTGTTGTCTTCTTATGCACGTTATGCAGTAGAAAGATGTCATTGGTGTATAATACAATTTTATCCCTAACTATAGTTACATATATTTCTAGGGGTACAAATGTAAAATGCCTTCCTAAAATATCCTACCGAGAAAATAACAAGAGTTTGGGATAAAGGGCAATAAAAATGTTGGAAAATAAAAAATTATCCCATCAGAAAAGGGCAACCATGCCATCGCCCTCAAATAGTGCCTCCTTCCTCTGTTCGGATCAAGGTCATTTTCTCTTTGTGTGCAATTATTCGGATCATGACATGTGCTGTGAGGATGATGGGTTCTTCTCGTTTCCATGGTGGTTGCTTCGATCGATACTCATCATCTCCTAGTTGGTGCTTCTTCACCATGAATCTGCGAATCTATATTTGCATTATCTCTTGACTGCCGCATAGGTGGGGCAGAGCGGTACATCAGGCGGCGTGGCTTAGAGGAGGGTTGCGGGATAGCTGGAGGAGGGCAGCAGTGGAGAAGATACTGGAAGCCCGGAAGCCCTAGCAGCAAATCAAAAGGAAATCGGACGACAGGGGTAGATTGGTTTGCAAGTGGTGGGGTTGATACCCGACCGGGTACCCGGTTTCTCCACCGGGTTTTCCATTGGGTTTCGAAGATTTAGCGGGTCACGAATGTACGGGTACCCGACCCGGAGTTCTCGTCACGGGTACCCGTGCAATTCGGGTCATAATGGCTGGGTTGGGGCGGGTCCCCATTTGACCCTAGGATTATGAACACCCCTACCTATCGGCGTATGAGCTTGAACGATGGAGGCGGAGGATAATTTATGGGTGGTTAGCAGAGAGAGAGGGCGAGGTGGAGATCGTGGAGAGAAAAGGGTTGGAGGCTGAGTCGTGGGGTACGCGATGGGTGGTTACAGAGAGAGAGAGAGAGAGAGATGGGAGGTTTAGATTATAGCCTTGCCGCGAGAAGCGGAGGTGGTTGCGTGAGGGAGCGAACACTGAGCGGGTGGAAGATCATGGAGAGAGAGAGAGAGAGAGGTGCGGGAGTGGTATGGCGCAAGGCATGGGTGAGTGCTGGTGCGAGCGCGTGACGCCGGAGGAGGCAACCGGTTCAGCTACGGCGGTTGCGCAGGGGAGTGGGAGAGCGGCGCCGCCGCGAAGGGTGGAGCTGGCGGAGGGCTGGGTCGTGCGCGGGTGGAAGGAAAGGGGATGCCATGGCGCGCGCAGGGGCGGGCACGTGGCAGGTCAAAATTATTATTTTTTTAAAATAAATAATAAGAGGTTAAATAAATGCAAATAATTAATAAAAATATAAATAATAAAGATAAAATAATAATAATAAAAGTAAATTTAATTAGCATAAATAAAAAATAATTAAAATAATTAGAGTAAATAATTTAAATAAATAATCATAATTAAAATAAATATATAATAAAATAAATAATAAATAAAGTACAACAACAACAAAGCCTTTTCCCACAATTAAGTAGGGTCGGCTACATGGATTCTTCGCCTCCATTCAGATCTATCTTGTGTCAGTCTCGGACTTATATCCAAAAAAACTAAGATCCCTCCGTATAGTCTCTTCCCAACACTTCTTGGGCCGTCCTCGCCCTCTCTTAGCTGGCTCAACATCCCAATACTCGCATCTCCTAACCGGTGCATCAGTTGACCTTCTTTGCAAATGACCAAACCATCTTAAGTGGTTTTCTCGCATCTTATCCTCGATCGGAGCTACACCAACTTTCTTTTTGATTGCATCATTCCGAATCTGATCTTTACGTGTATGTCCACACATCCATCTTAGCATTTTCATTTCTTCTACAGCCATTCTCTGCACATGTCTATGGTTCACAGGCCAACATTCAGAACCATAAAGCATAGCAGGTCTCACAGCTGCTTTGTAAAACTTTCCTTTAATTTTTAAAGGAATTTTCTTATCATAGAGAACAGCGGAGGCTCCTCTCCACTTTAGCCAACCTGCATTTATTCTATTAGTAACATCTCCATCAATTTCCCCATCATGTTGCAAAATAGATCCCAGATATCTAAAAGAATCTCTCTTCTGAATATTATCGTCACCAATTTTCACCTCGATTCCTTCACCATTGCTTCCATCAAAGGTACATTCCATATATTCCGTCTTAGCCCTACTTATACGAAAACCTTTAGTATCCAATGCATGTCTCCAAACCTCAAGCTTCTCATTTACTCCATCTCTAGTCTCATCAATCAACACAATATCATTAGCAAATAACATACACCAAGGTAACTCATCCTGAACGTGACTTGTCAACTCCTCCATAATCAAAGTAAAAAGAAATGGACTCAAAGCTGAACCTTGATGTAAACCAATGGTGATATCAAAATAGTCAGTCTTCCCCGTCGGGTTCCTTACACAAGATAAAGCCCTATCATACATATCCTTTATGAGATTAATGTATAGGACAGGTACTTGTCTCTTCTCCAAAACTCTCCACAGTATCTCTCGTGGGACGGAATCATAAGCCTTCTCCAAATCAATAAAGATCATATGGAGATTCTTCCTTTTAGCTCTATAAATCTCCATTGTTCTCCTCAGCAAATGGATGGCTTCAATAGTTGAGCGACCTGGCATGAAACCGAATTGGTTTTCTTTTACTTGGGAAACTCGCCTCAACCTTCGTTCGATCACACGTTCCCAAATTTTCGAAGTGTGACTCATCAGCTTGATACCTCTGTAATTTGAACAATTTTGAATGTCTCATTTGTTCTTATAAAGAGGCACCGCGATACTCCTCCTCCAATCTTCAGGCATTTTCTTGCTTCGTGAAATAACATTGAATAGATTCGTAAGCCAAGTCAAACCACGCTCATCTAAAACTTTCCATACTTCTACAGGGATGTCATCCGGTCCAACACCTTTCCCAGGTCTCATAACCTTCAAAGCCTCCTCTACTTCTTTTCTTTGTATTCGTCTATAGCATGCACGATTCAAGTAACTTTCACTCCTAGCTAGATCACCCAAAGTGATCTCTCTATTTCCTTCTCCAATGAAAAGTTTATGGAAGTATTGCTCCCATCTAGTCTCTATATCCTTCTGAGTAACAAGCACGTGACCTTCCTCGTCCTTAATGCATCTCACTTGAGAAAGGTCTTTGGTCTTTCTTTCTCTTGCTTTGGCCAACCTGAATATATCCTTCTGGCCCTCCTTAGAGTTGAGATTTTTATACAAAACTTCATAAGCTTTTGACTTAGCTTCGATTATAGCCTTCTTTGCTTCCTTCGTCGCTATTTTATAGTATGTGATAGTTTCCTCTGTTCTATCCTTATACATAGCTTTAAAGCAAGCTCTTTTAATTTTTAGCTTCTCTTGCACCCCTTCACTCCACCACCAAGCCTCATTTTAACTCGGAGCTCCTCCTTTTGACTCGCCTAGCATCTCTTTGGCTACCTTTCGGATACAAGATGCTACTGCCTCCCACATCTCATTTGAACTACTGCTACAATCCGAAGATAAGTCTTCTAAAACCTTCTCCCTGAAGCTTGATTGCTTCAGTGAAAGATTCCACCACCTAGTTCTAGTGATCTTAGGAACCTTCTTTTTCTTTACCAGCCCTTTTATTTGTAAATCCAAGACTATCAAGCGATGTTGGGTTGTCAAACTCTCTCCAGGGATTACTTTGCAATCTTTGCAACACAACCGATCTCTTCTCCTCAACGCAAAGTAATATATCTGTGTTCTAGTTGAGCCACTCTTATAAGTAATTAAATGCTCCTCCCTCTTCTTGAAAAGAGTGTTTGCTATAAAAAAATCATAAGCAGTAACAAAATTCAGAATGACTTTTCCCTCTTCGTTTCTATCCCCAAAACCATGTCCTCCATGCACACTTGCATGCCCTGAAACATCTTTTCCCACATGTCCATTAAGATCTCCACCTATGCAAACCATCTCTCTTTGTGGGATTCCTTGTAAAATCTTATCCAGATCCCCCCAAAAAGCTTGTTTAGTCCTTTCAAAATAATAAATAAAGTAATAAATAATAAAAGAAAATGAAAAAATCAAAATGGGGTGATACGTGGCGGCTCTAGGAGCGGCCACGTGTCACTCCCAGAAAAAATCACATTAAATCAAAAGAAAAATCAAAAAGAAATAATAAAAGGGGTCTAATCAAAAAATTATCAACACAAAATTTGTTCGTCTCGACGAGATCTACAATTTTCATGAAGGGCTAAAAATCAAAAGGAGTCATACATACAAAGAGTATTTTTGGATGGTATCTTATAGGTATAAAATACCGCATTTTGATCTTTGCATTTTTTGTCATTTTTTTAAATAAGATGAAAATTAAAATAAAGTTAGATAAAATATAAAATAAATATTTACAGCTTATTCTATTTTTTGTATTTTTAATAATTAGGAAAATAAAATGAATAAAATACTGAGGCATATGTACAGTATACAATAGGAGCCTAGAACCCAAGTTTCACATACGAAGTCTGATTTTTATGAACATAGTCTTGTTTTGAAGGTCTTAGAATGTATATTACTTTAAAAGTGAGTAGACCTAAATCGAACATTATATGAGAGATATATTCACAATTTAAGGTTCTTAGTTTCAAACTTGGACTTGGGTTTTATTGGCCAATTTTACAAGTTAGTATTTTTTGATATTTTTTCTTTATTAGTGTTAGTAATATGTACACAATGGAGTTGATTTTATTGAATTTGGAGTTAGTATAAAATAGATAAAAATAGGAGAAATGTGATAATATACACGTGAATATTTACACATAAGTTTGGCTCCTTATTCGATGCAATTATGCATGCTAAAATGCAGATATTATTTCTAAATGCATGAATGTTAATAATGCACAATAAAAGGAAATATACAGCTAATTGCTCAGGAACAAAGCTTTATTTTCGACTTTTAGAGTGATGAATCACAGATTCATTAACCCCCTATACTTAAACCTTGCTCGTCCCTGAGCAACTAAAATGAAATGCAAGAGTGAAATGATTTTGGGTTCCATACCAAGGTCTTGAATAAAAGGTGAAAATGGAGCATGACTCGAACTTTGGATTAATAGTGTGGCGGAACCTTATTGGGAATTAAATTTAAGACCTAACATCCTTTATGTTCCACAAGTCTTTTATTCAGATCCTCTCAGAGCTCCTGCATCAGGTCTCTTGGCTGGCAATCTGTTCTGAATGGCAAAGCATGTGGAACGTGTAAGCATGTGGATCTCATCTCTGTGATTCCTCCTCTTCCCGCAGACTGTAGTTTTCTCTCTCAAGCTCTTTTGGAAGAGGGGGATGTGCTCAAGTGCTTCCTGTAGAGTCAGCTCTAGAATCTATCAATCATCTGGTTGCTGAACTCTACCTGTTGAGTCTTTTTTGGATTTTCTCTTTTATTTCCTTTCGCCAAGTGGAGTGCTTGAGGAAAGGGGATGGAAGGGGCCTCCTCTGATGGAGGACTAGGAATAGGTTCCTGTGCCTGTGAAGGAATGGAATCCATACAATGATCATCATGCAACACATATGGACCTGAAGTGGATACAGAAACCTTTACTTTATTCATATTTTTGGTCTTTTTCTTGTTACCACAGTCCTGAGATACAAAACATGGCAACACAACATGTGGGAGCTCAACAAAAGTAGAAGTGGTGGCCTCAGTACCACCAACAGCATCTGACTTCGCGGCATCAGCATTGCGCTCTGGCTCTGCATCAAGTAAAATGGTGGCCTCAGCACCACCGTCTGCATCGGGTGTCGCGATGACCTCAGCACCATCATCTGGATTTCCATCCTTGGTGGCATCAGTACCACCGTCATCAACATCATCGACAGCGGCATCAGCACCGCTACTCTCCTCATCTGGCGCTCATGGTTCCTCGTGTGGCTGTCGCTCAGATGAGGCGCTGCCGGCTGGCATCCAACCTCTCCTAGTAGTCACAAAATCAACATCACAAAAAGAAGACGTATCACTCAAATAATCACTAGGAGAGGTATCCTCTGTAAACTATACCTGCTCAGACTTCCTCTTCAGATTGTTCGGATTCAGCTCGATTTGTGCAGGTATGGCGGCTTTGCCCTTGATGATATCCCTCATCTCCTGCCGGAACTCATCCATTTCCCGACGGAAGGATGCCTGCTATTCAAAAAGCAAGCGGGCGAGGCCATCAAGTGCTGGGTTCTCGAAAGCGGGTGCTTGAGAACCGGAAGTGTTCCCCTGCTGGAAATGAGGCTGCTGCTGGTAGTGGGGAGGGGGCTAGGAGTATGTCTGGTGAGGCTGCTGACGCTAACTCTACTGTTGTCCCTGATAGAAGGGACGAGGACCCTACTAGTACTACAGATGGGCATACTGGGGCTGCTACTGCTGCTGGCTGTTCTGATGGCCCTGAGCTAGAGACTGCTGCTGGGATGCGATGCCACCAGTGGTCCAACGGAATCCGGGGTGATCGTGACGAATCTCAGGCTGTTGTGGGTACCGGTCGTACCATATCCCATTGACTTCCATCAATGGCTCCTGCTCAACTGGTGGTGGAGGAAGAACTGCCACTGGCTGATCCAGCTGATAGACCACCATTTGAGTGTCCTGAGATGGCGACGACAAAGAGTAGTGATGTAGCTGCTGGACCCTCTCTGCCTGGATGTGATGGACCTGGTAGTACGTGGCAGAGAGCTGGGTAAATCTGCTACTGCTGGGATAAGCCCGTGACCTGGGAGGCTACTGAGTAGACGTCCGTGCCTCTTGGATGCAAAGAATCTACGTCTTCAGGTCACTCATGGTCTTCGTCAGAAGGTCCATCTGGACAAGACCTTGACTCTACTTCTTCTCAAGAATCTCGATGCGGTCCAACTTCTCTGAAATTATCCCCATGTCGGCAGTGGTGGATTCAACCTGAGCTACGGCTACTGATGGAGTGTGGGTACTGGCATCGATGCGTGCAATCCTTTGATATCCAACTACTTGTGGTGGGAGCTTCGGCTGTGTATAGACACGGGCTTGGGCCATGACTGTGGAGTTCTCTGCCATTCCCTCATAGATCTCCCAAACTGTGTCTTCTCCCTTGGAGAAGTAAGATCCACCACAAGAGGCATTAACGAGCCCCTGCAGCTCCAGTTTCAGACCACAGAAGAAACTCTGAACCAGATTGGGCTTGGATATATCATGATGTGGACACTAGTCAATGAGCTCTTTGAATCGATCTCAAGCCTCATGGAACTGCTCATTCGGGATCATGGTGAAATCGCTGATCATAGCTCGTGTTGCGTTTGTCCGGCCGAGTGGATATTACTTGTTCAAGTACTCGTGCCAGAGCTATGCCCACGATGTGACGTACCTCCCAAGATGCTTCAATCAGTAGGCTGCTCTATCAGCTAAGGAGAATGGGAAGGCGATCATCTTGATTGTGTCCTCGTCCACCAGTCTGTCATGGACAGTGCTGCAAATCATCTCAAACTCTTGCAGATGGAGATGAGGCTCCTCGGTGGCTAGCCCGTGAAACTTGGGCAATAGCTAGATGGTCTGTGGGCGAAGCTCAAAGTTCCCAACAATGGGAGGAAGCTGAATCCATCGGTGAGTGAGGGTCGCGCCTGGGTTGTGCATCTGCCTCATGGTCATCAGCGACGGCCTCTCCTGGTGAGGTTCTCCACCTTTGCCTACTGCTTCTGGTATATCACCACCCTCAGGTCTGTCTTCTCTTCTTTCTCGCATCTGCGCTCTCTCTCTCATGAGGTCACCCATGAATACTCCCTGGTCTCTGATCTGTCTCTGTATCGTCTCCAGGGAAGCTAACAGTGAGTTGTTGATGGCAGTTTGATCATATAGGAATGGTGGTGGTCTCTGCTCATCTGGGTGTTCCTCTCTACCATCCATATCTTGGGTCTCTGCAAAGGCAAAAAAACCCATCTCAGGTGCCGACAAATGTTCTGAGCTCTATGTGTTTACCCCGGAAACCGGTGGTCTTAAGCTCCTCACAAGGCGGGAACTTAGTCGCTGAGTCGACCACACGAGATCCGGAATAAAACAACAATTAACCCACAATAAATATATGCAATGAATATCCAAAAATGTGGAGTTAAAATTTATTATAACTCTACATGTAAATGTGTATAGGTGTAAGCACAAGTAGAGGTCGAACACTGGGAGGCGAATGGTTGTATGTAATGTATTGTTCAATTATTCAATCAATTGTGCATGTCCTTTTATTGTTTTTGTGGGTTTTGGGTTTTGTAATTTTTTATATTTTTGTTTTTATAATTTTTATTTTGATTTTATATTTTATACTTTTTTTTATTTTCTTTTCTTTCTATATTATTAATTATATAAATATATATACTATATATATATAAAGAGATATATATATATAGAAGAAGAGAGAGAGAGAGAAGTAATATAGAATGTATATATATATATAAACATAAAAACTTAATATATAGACTTATATTTTATAATATTTTTTTTTTAATTTTTTTTTATATTTCTAATTTTTATGTATTTTTCAATTCAAAAATGTCCACAATATAGGACTAAATAAATAACCGTATATAATTTGGGTTTTAAAAATATCAAATAAGGCCCAAAATTGCCCAAATTAATTTTCACATATTAATAATAATATATAGATAATTATAAAAGAGAGAAATGTATTTTTAGGGTTTTTAAAGAGTTTTTCTAATTTTTATGTTGATTTTGGGGTTTTATGATTTTTATTTCTTTTCTTTTTCACTTTTTTAGGGTTTTTCATTTTCTGGACTCAATATGTATATAATTATACTATATATATTTTTTTTGGAATTTTTCACAAATATTTTCTAATTTTTTTGTATTTTCTAATTTAAACAGTACAAAAATGGCTTCTTTTTCATTTTTAATAATTAGGAAAAATGCAAAAAATGCAAACTAAAATATGGGCGTGAACAAGCATGGCATGGAGCATCTATCCTAATTTTTGTGGATTTTTAGAAGCCTAATAGGTATTTTTAGATAAATAGATAAAGACACAAAAAGTAATTAAGCCTGGCAGGGGCATTTTTGCAAATAAAATAACATCCAGGGGCACAGGTGCAAAAATACCAGAATATTATAACGTGTTTTGCAATTTTAAGGACTAAAACTAATTAACTAAACCCGCCAGGGTCCCCTTGCAATTTAACCATCACGCGGGACAGCACGTGATCCGCACTCACAGGGACCGAAACGCAATTACAGAAAATGTAGGGTCCTGGTTGCAATTTTTCACAAAAATAATACACTGAATATTTTATTTAATGGACTAAACATAAACATGCAAATCTGCAGGGGGACTTGTGCAATTTTACCACCTCACGTGGGACTACACGTGAGGTGACGTGGACTGGACCCAAGTTTAATATGCAAACAATACATGGGGTCATATGCAAAAGTTCCACATTATTTACCACGTTATATTTTATTTACAATATTAAATATTAAATTTACAAAAATGCAGGGGCTAGATATGCAATTTACCCCTAAAAGAGGCGCTATCCGACGGCTGATCTTCGTTCACTTGACACGTGGCGCCTCCACGTGCGCCGATACCCCTTCGCCGATGAGCGGCTGAGATTAGATCTCCTGGATGAGATCTACGGTGGTTGCGTGGCTTCATCGGACGGATGCTGTAGCGCCTGGGACTTCGTTCTTCATCCAACGGCAAGGAGCACGCGTGGAAGAACAGGGAAGAACACTCGCCGAGGCGAGCTTCTTCCTCATCGATCTCGCTCCCTAGCCGGTCTTCGTCGCACCTGAAGGTCCCGATGGCTTCCTGGAAGGTCACTGGATTTGCTGGAGGTGTTGGATCGGACGGAGGCAAACCGGAGCGCCGCCGCGAGCGCGAAGAAGAAGCACGGCTCCAGATACCTCCGCCCGCGTGGAAATCGACTCCTGGTTCTCTATTGCACCCCTATCCTGCACAGGAAGCTAGAGGGGCTCGAGGGCGTTCTCCTCGACCCGAGGTTTGAAGCTGTCAGCGTAAAAATGACGGTGGTTGGCGATGCTCCGGCGAAGCGGCGGAGGCGAGCATCGATTCGCGGAACCAAGAAGGTTCCGGTTGGTAGGAAGTGGCTGGAGGGTGGAGAAAGCGGTGGGGAGTGAAATGAGGGCGAAAGCGAGTCGGGAGCTGGTCGGGAACAGAGTGAAAAGCTCGCCGGAGCGGAGCTCCGGCGAACTACGAAATACCTAAACTAATAATCAAAACGCGAAATAAAATGCAGAAATGAAAAGCTGGAATCGAAATCTACCTAGGAAAATAAAATGCGCAGCTCGTACCTGGCGAAACGCCAAGGAGCAGAGGCCTCGCCGGAGCGGCGGCCGTGGGTGCAACCTCCGCCATCTCCAGCCGATTCAAGGTGCCGACGGCATCCCCCTGTCACGAGGAGCGCACCTGGGACCGAATGCAAGGAAGAAAATGGAGGAAAATTGACCAAACTCGGGAGGAAGGCGGAGGTTCCTTATTTATACACAGGTCGGCACCCTTATTTTGCCGGCGAATATCGATGAATAGGGGCTATGTACAAGGAATCCAAGGGGACGGCGTGGGTCATGGATGTACAGGGAAGACTTTTCGTGAAGGGTCCCATCATCCTCGAGCTACAAAAATCGCGTGAAAAATCGGGGAAGCAGGGCCTCCCGTGACTTGTCAGAGGGCCAGTCCTAGGGTCCAAGGAGTTGACCGAGGTCAACCCTTGGCGGCCTGCGATTGGTCCACGCAGGCCACTAAAGGACAAAACCGGCTGGAAAAATAAAGAATAATTTATTTAAATTAGTAAATGATTTTATTATTTTTTGAATATAAAATAAAAAATGTTTCTTATTTTATGTAGTATTTTAATATGATTTTTATTTATTTTTATGAATTATTTTATTATGGTTTTATTAAAATAATGTGTATATGTACGTATTTACATATATTTTTGTATATTTTATTTTTAGTGTGTTTATTTTATTATTTTATTTTCTTATTTTATAAATTTCTAATTTATTATTTTTTTGTGAGTATAAATGTATTTTTTATTTCATTTTTAAGATTTTATTTATATTTTTAAATATGTATATGCATATGTAAGTATACTTATAGGTATTTTGTCTGTATATTATATACATTCTATTTATTAAATGAATTTTATTTGTTGTTTTTTTTTTTTGTTTTGGATTTGTATTTTTAATAAGTTATGTATAATATTTACATATTTATAAAAAATATAGATGAGTAAAGAATAAAAGAATCAAGATCCCCTTTTATTTATATACATACTTTGCATTGGTATTTTGCCTATGTATTATATAGGCTCTTTTTATTTCACAACTTCTTTTTAGTTTTCTTCTAATTTTAATATGTACATGAATTATATACATTATTTACAAGATACTAAAAATATAAATTTAGAAAAATAATGAATATTGAATAAAATGAATATTTTAATCAGGCATTATGTACAAGAAGGGCCAAAAACCTAACTTCCACAGATGGACTCCAAAAATTATGAAACCAATTTTATAAAATAGTTTATGAAATGCTATATACAATTAAAGGTGAGTTTGGATGATTTGGAGTTTTTATTTGCAAGATATGGGTCTGTGAAGTTGAGATTTTGGCTTTTTATTTTATGTACAAAATATACACTGTATATTATTTTTGTACAAAATCAATTTTGTATTTTTATTTACATTATTGTCTACCACTTTCATGTACAACGTATTTTTATTTGATGAATAAATAATTATATACAAAATAGGTGTCAAAAATGCATGAATAAATGAATAAATAAATGAGATATTTATTGTATTATTGGCCCTTATCTCCCCCTACTTTATTCCTTGTCGACCAATTCCATGCTGGCCTTGGTCTCGGGGTTAGGGTCATAAAATATTTGCAATATTTTATTCCTTTTTCTTTTCTTCTCTTTATTCTATAATTTTGGCATTAAAAACCTTATTTTGTGTATAATAAATACAAATGAATAATGAATGCTATTATGTACAAATTAATGCTATTTACATGCATTTGTTGGGGTTTTTAAGGCCAAAATGATAGAATAAAGGTGATGAAATGGAGATTCATCACCCCCCTATACTTGCCTTTGCTAGTCCCTAGCAAACACTTATGCAATAAGTACAAAAATAATTAAAGAATAAGAAGAAAAGAAAAAGCAAAAATAAAGAATTAAGAATAGATTGAATTGATCATGATTATTAAACTCCTCTGTACAAAATCAAAGTTTGGAGCTCAAGTTAGACCTTGGTGTGAGAATGTGTGTAGAACCTAGTAGGGAACCAAATTTAAAACACAACAGCCTTCGAGAGTCACAGAACTCGGTTCAAATCACCTCAATAGCCAGGTCAGAACTAGCCTACATCATACGCAAACCCTTATGACTATGAAGCTGACTTGTACAGTGTAAGTGATAGTGGCTCCCCACCTCAGAAGTGACAAAGAAACACCCTCCCCCAACCTGGTAACTCTAATGCCTTGGTCTAGCAACTCTTTCCTCGAGAAGCGGGGTATTCCCTTCTAAGTTCAAGTGCAACCGGCTCAAGAAGAGGGGGAAGAAGTATAGACTTTTGGAAGCTCAGCCAGTGTAGCCGAGTCTCCCGCTGCAAGCTTCATGAGATGAGACATGGATACCATAAGCTTTTGCTTTATTGAACTATGTACACTCCGGTGGGGTTATTAAATTTTCAATCCGACCCACCACTTTTTTGGAGTCTCTCTTATTTATTTTTATTTTTATTTTATTTTTTTTTCAATTGCATCTGTACAACATATCTACATGGTGCAGCATATATACAAGAAATTTCTCCTTGAGCCAGTAGACTATCCCTCTTTTGAAGCTTTATTGCAACCCACAGCTTCAGTCCTTAGACTTCATCACCACTAGACCAAGTTGAGGTGCACTTCCTTCACTATAAGAAGAAGAGAGGTTCCGCCTAGAAGTACTACCCTCATATGCTACCCCAAGCCAAAGGAAACTGCCTCCTCACCACCTCATCCATGGAGAGCTATGTGAAAGGTGCAGGTGTCCAAGTTAGGTCACGGCCGACAAGAGTCATGCGTGTGTTTCGAAAAGTTCTAGTTAGTCCACTGAGGTGACTTGAACCTAGCCCTGATTTCTCAAAGAATTAAGTCTGAATAGACCTGAAGTACCTTAAACCTAGTTCCCATAAGGTTCCAGTGCAGTTAGGTGCAGTAAGGTCCAACCAAGCTCCAATCTTCGACTTTATTGGACTAGTTCAATCATCAAGCTCAATAAAAGAACATGCATGCAATGCAAATGCTATTTACAAATATGCAAAGAATAATGCAATTTTTTCAAAGAATTTGAAAAACAAAGAGAAGAATTTTTACACAAAGAATTTTTGCAAATAAAAGAATTTTGACACTCATAGTAGAAAATATGTACAACTATTTACACGGGCGTGCCGCTTTATTTTACAAGAATTAAGAATTTACAATTTAGTTTTTATTTATAAGCATATATGTACACTTATTAAAGAATTGTGTTTATTTTTATTATTTTTATTCATAAGATATATATATTTATATTAGTTATTATTATATGTGACTATTCCTCAAATTTATTTGACACAAATTTTTCAAACAGTTTTTGAAAACTATAGTCCAAAATAATTTTTACAAACATTTTTACAAACATGTACACACATTTGAAAATCATTTTGCAAAGGTTTTTCAAAACAGTATATATAGATTTTTCAAAATATTTTTGCAACCATTTTTCAAACCATTTGCAAATCATTTTTCAAACATTTTATTTCACACAAAGAAAATAAATCTTTACAAACCACACATCTTTACACAGGTTGAAAACATGTAACACAACGTTTTCAAAATAGTTTTCAATAAATGTTCACAATACTTTTCAAACTATTTTTCAAACATTTTGCAAAAAACATTTTCACCTAATTTATTAATCAGTATATACAAAAGAATTCGAGGAATAATCCCATCTTTTTATTAAGAGTTTTTAATGAATTTAAAGAATTTTTAGCCATATTATTACGAAAGTACGGGTTATGGCTAAAGTATATACATAGTATATACGACCCCCCTATACTTAGCTTGAGCTATGTCCGCATAGATCGAAAAGAAAAGCAAAGACATAACTCGTACTGAGTATAGACAAGTCTACAGAATATATGAATAAGAAATGAACGAATGAGAAGTTGACCATCCCCCCTATACTTAGGATCAAGTAATCCTGAGTATAGCAGACTGTACACAAAGTAGGGAGGGTCAAGGGTGGGAATAAACAGCTGAACAAATCATGGGTGCACCCCCCTATACTTAGGACAAAGTACGTCCTAAGTACAGAAAACTGACACAAAGGGGCGACATTTTATTTAGATACAGACAATAGGAAAGGAAAAGAAGAAAAGAAGAAAAGAAGAAAAGAAGAAAAGATAGATACAGATTGATAAAAAGATCGTGAAGAATGTACACATCACTCCCCCTATACTTAGGGTGAGATATCCCTAAGTATAGGAAAGAAAAGGAGTGACGAAAAATGTGTGAGGAAAGAACAACTCAGTGTGTGCCCCCCTATACTTAGGACAAAGCACGTCCTAAGTGTAGTCACAAAGATGTGGCGATAGATCTAGGGCACACATAACATGCGGGAGAAAGAATGAACAGAATATACATATATACAAGTGGTGAAGAGATTGGTGAAGTACAGGACGGTTTCTGACAAGCGACTACCGTGCTCTCGTCGTCGTCTCCCTGTGAGAACGAGGACGCGGTCAGAAAGTGAAAATACACCCGAATATGCAATCAAGAGGGTGTCAGCTACCGGGGTCAACAGATCGAAAGGATAGATATCGGGTTCGGTAGCATGAAGCAGTCAATCGGCTCATATGGTCAACATGAGGGAACAGAGCCAATACCGTAAAACCGAGAGGAAGAAAGAGCAGTACAGACTCCTCCTAGTCAATCATGGTCTCAGATAGATCAGAAATAAGGCATATGAGACTGTGTGCTGCACGGTGGTGATATAATCTGAAAGTCACAAGAATACACCGAACAACACAATATGTGGCTCACTCCTGCGAAGGTCCTCAAGGTGAGCAAAATCAGAGAATAATTAGAGTACTTGGCTCCGTGCTCCAACAGACAGGAGACACAACCAGGGAGGAAACCGAGTACATAAGTCAGAAGGTCCGGCTTCGTGCTCCACCAACGGGGAGACACCAGAAATGAAGCCGCGCACCTAGAAAATGATGTACCCTCCCGCAGATAACCCTCGGAGAGTGGTACATGCTAAGCAATGAATAATCAGAACAGAAGCTCACCCTGGCGAGGGTCGTCAAGGAGAGCGGGCTCAAAGGAGCCTGATCCATCAGACGGATCACAGAGATGGTCTTGGTAGGCGACAGATCGGCTACCAGCAGAAGAGACCGGCAAATCAAGAAAGTGTGGCAGCATCCCGCAAATAACCCTCGGGGAGCGGGCTGCCAACTAGGCATGGCAATTGCAGATATCAGGAGCTCATCCTTGCGAGGACTGTCAAGGCGAGCAGACGCAGATGAGTCTAATCAGATGGGTCCCATGATCCATAGATAGGATAGGCAACTCAAGATGGGACCAAAAATCAAGTATATCAAACGATTCGGTTTCGTGCTCCGCAGATCGGAGACACAAGCAGCATGGGAAACCGAGCGTACAGAGAGTGTCGCAGACTCTCGCAGATAGTCCTCGGAGAGTACTACGATCTAGGCAAGGAATAGTCAGAATGTGTCTCTACCTTGCGAGGGTAGTCAAGGTGAGAGAAGGCATCCAAGGAGCCGGGTCCATCAAATGGACCCACATATTGGTCTCGATAGTCGACAAATCGGCTACCATCAGAAGAGACCGATCAGATCAGAAATATGTCGTAGTCTCCCGCAGATAACCCTCGGGGAGCTACAAGCTATATCAATGAAGGGTATGGGAATGCTGGCAAGTCATCTCAGGTCCTCAATAACAATAAATCATTCAATCATTAGGAGGGCATAAGATCATTTGAGGTAACAAAATAATCAGGTCAATCATAAAACATCCCTCAAGTTAATCAAAACTGGCTGAGATGGCACGACAAATAGTCAAGAATCCTCGAAGTGCCATAGGTGGATAAAAGAGTCAAGAGATCGGGGATGGGTCAATTACGAGAAAGAGAGATCATGCGGGTTCCAAACACCTATGTCTCTAAGCTCAAATCAGAATAATCAATCAATCCTAAAAAATGGAGATGGGTGGAACCTCAAAATGAATAAATCAATTATGACTCATGAAATCTCCCTCAAATCACTGAAGTATATTACATCCTCAATCCGGTGTGCGAGATCTAAATCCTCAATAAAGCATCACACCTAATGATCATGCATCAAAAATCCTCAATAAGCTCCTATGCACGTATCAACGATAAATCTACCACATCAATCTCAGCATCCTCAATATCATGCCCGACTTACAAATAATCTGTATAAATAATCCTCGATGCGGGCCTCATCAATATGCACAACATTCCCGAGTAAAGGGAGAGATGATACGGGGGACACGAGGAAGATGGGTAAGAAGGGTAACACAATGGGGTGGAGAAGCTGATTGAGCGTGCGTGCCCAAAATCGTAGGTGGTAGAAAGGTGATACAGAGGGTACGAGGAGGGCGGGCAAGAAAATCGGGATGTAGACAAAATTGGGTGTTCCACACAAGGCGGGAACCCCGTCAAAATTGCGGTCCGAAGAGCTCTCTCCTCGAATCCAGAGAAGATGGTACGATGGATACATAGAAGATGGTGAAGAATGCGGGAAACAAAGGACTTGGCGAAGAATGATTGAGCTCAAGCGCCAATATCATGACTCGATGCAAAATGAAGAGGTCTATTTATAAGAGAGATAGAGAGACTCAAAGATGAAAAATGCATGACTCACACGGACGGGACCGATGACTCTAATAATGAATGCAAAACACAACGGACTCCAAGTCACAATCAATACACAAGGCAAACCCTCAATTCACCTACTCGACACAGTGAAGACTGTCAGATGACGGTCATTTATCTTTTTGGTTTTAGAGTTAGGTGAGAAGCACAAAGTTGTACAAACACTTAGGAAGCTTGATAGGATTTGGGCTCTACTCCTTAGCGTGTACGTGAGCACTTAAAACGCATACAATGAGGGGGTTGCTCTCCCCAAGACAAGGAATCCATTACGTTTTATTTTTAGGTCCAATAGAGTTTAACAGTCCCGATTTTATTCAATTTATCACTTTTTTGGGTATTTTCAATGCACGTGCCTATCGGGGTTCCAATTTCCATTAAGCATCCTAAGTGGTCAAAAACAAAGGGAGAAGTCGGAAAAGCTGTGCAAGTCGGAAATCGATGATGCATGCTAAGTAAGAAGACTTACAGTGCCTCCCAGCTCTCTCCATGCGGGGTGCATAACAGAATTGAAACCTATGCTATATGCAAATGCAAACCGAAGAAATCGCCCTAGGATAGTAACTGCTATTATCGTGAAGCACCACAAGTCAGTCACTTAGTCTCAACCGAAGAGTCCGGTCTTGGCTCACCCCTCCTCTTCTCGACACGCTCGAGTTCAGGAGTAGCGCTTGATGGGGCTCGCTCACGGCACAGGGGTTAAGAGATAAATGAACCGACTGTTTAGATTTGACTAGGTCCAAAACGCACTATAGGTACATGCAAATATATTAGGGTGTTTGGGCCTTAATCTATCGGCAAGCAATTCCTAAGCTAGGGCTCATTCACACAAAATAATAGAAATAAAATACAAACGAGAAAGCGTCAAAACCGTCGAGGCCCCCAAGGGAACAATCCCTCGGGCAATGGACCTCGGGAGTCGGAGTGCACCTGTGAGAGTCCTGTATTATTACAAAATTCTGAGTGTCACTCTCTCACATGAATATACATAATAAGATAAAGGAAATAAAATTCATGAAATAGAGACTGTCTTCAAAAATTCTCCTTCATCTGCTATCGATGCTCTCTCCTGTTGGCTTGGCATAGAAGAGCCAACACCGCCTCGCTTGGGTGCATAGGGCCTCCTAGGAGGTCCTCCTTCGCTTAGCGGTCCCTCGCATCAAAGACAAAAGAAAGAGATGGTCAGAGCAGTCGATCAATAATATCAAATAAAAATAAAATAAAAATCACACAGATAAACAAATGAAGGACATGAACAAAGAATCAAATAAATGAACAAATAACCACACAAAATCATACAAAATCCGTTGCCTCCCCGGCAACGGCGCCATTTGTTTACCCCGGAAACCGGTGGTCTTAAGCTCCTCACAAGGCAGGAACTTAGTCGCTGAGTCGACCACACGAGATCCGGAATAAAACAACAATTAACCCACAATAAATATATGCAATGAATATCCAAAAATGTGGAGTTAAAATTTATTATAACTCTACATGTAAATGTGTATAGGTGTAAGCACAAGTAGAGGTCGAACACTGGGAGGCGAATGGTTGTATGTAATGTATTGTTCAATTATTCAATCAATTGTGCATGTCCTTTTATTGTTTTTGTGGGTTTTGGGTTTTGTAATTTTTTATATTTTTGTTTTTATAATTTTTATTTTGATTTTATATTTTATACTTTTTTTTATTTTCTTTTCTTTCTATATTATTAATTATATAAATATATATACTATATATATATAAAGAGATATATATATATATAGAAGAAGAGAGAGAGAGAGAAGTAATATAGAATGTATATATATATATATAAACATAAAAACTTAATATATAGACTTATATTTTATAATAATTTTTTTTATTTTTTTTTTATATTTCTAATTTTTATGTATTTTTCAATTCAAAAATGTCCACAATATAGGACTAAATAAATAACCGTATATAATTTGGGTTCTAAAAATATCAAATAATGCCCAAAATTGCCCAAATTAATTTTCACATATTAATAATAATATATAGATAATTATAAAAGAGAGAAATGTATTTTTAGGGTTTTTAAAGAGTTTTTCTAATTTTTATGTTGATTTTGGGGTTTTATGATTTTTATTTCTTTTCTTTTTCACTTTTTTAGGGTTTTTCATTTTCTGGACTCAATATGTATATAATTATACTATATATATTTTTTTTGGAATTTTTCACAAATATTTTCTAATTTTTTTGTATTTTCTAATTTAAACAGTACAAAAATGGCTTCTTTTTCATTTTTAATAATTAGGAAAAATGCAAAAAATGCAAACTAAAATATGGGCGTGAACAAGCATGGCATGGAGCATCTATCCTAATTTTTGTGGATTTTTAGAAGCCTAATAGGTATTTTTAGATAAATAGATAAAGACACAAAAAGTAATTAAGCCTGGCAGGGGCATTTTTGCAAATAAAATAACATCCAGGGGCACAGGTGCAAAAATACCAGAATATTATAACGTGTTTTGCAATTTTAAGGACTAAAACTAATTAACTAAACCCGCCAGGGTCCCCTTGCAATTTAACCATCACGCGGGACAGCACGTGATCCGCACTCACAGGGACCGAAACGCAATTACAGAAAATGTAGGGTCCTGGTTGCAATTTTTCACAAAAATAATACACTGAATATTTTATTTAATGGACTAAACATAAACATGCAAATCTGCAGGGGGACTTGTGCAATTTTACCACCTCACGTGGGACTACACGTGAGGTGACGTGGACTGGACCCAAGTTTAATATGCAAACAATACAGGGGGTCATATGCAAAAGTTCCACATTATTTACCACGTTATATTTTATTTACAATATTAAATATTAAATTTACAAAAATGCAGGGGCTAGATATGCAATTTACCCCTAAAAGAGGCGCTATCCGACGGCTGATCTTCGTTCACTTGACACGTGGCGCCTCCACGTGCGCCGATACCCCTTCGCCGATGAGCGGCTGAGATTAGATCTCCTGGATGAGATCTACGGTGGTTGCGTGGCTTCATCGGACGGATGCTGTAGCGCCTGGGACTTCGTTCTTCATCCAACGGCAAGGAGCACGCGTGGAAGAACAGGGAAGAACACTCGCCGAGGCGAGCTTCTTCCTCATCGATCTCGCTCCCTAGCCGGTCTTCGTCGCACCTGAAGGTCCCGATGGCTTCCTGGAAGGTCACTGGATTTGCTGGAGGTGTTGGATCGGACGGAGGCAAACCGGAGCGCCGCCGCGAGCGCGAAGAAGAAGCACGGCTCCAGATACCTCCGCCCGCGTGGAAATCGACTCCTGGTGCTCTATTGCACCCCTATCCTGCACAGGAAGCTAGAGGGGCTCGAGGGCGTTCTCCTCGACCCGAGGTTTGAAGCTGTCAGCGTAAAAATGACGGTGGTTGGCGATGCTCCGGCGAAGCGGCGGAGGCGAGCATCGATTCGCGGAACCAAGAAGGTTCCGGTTGGTAGGAAGTGGCTGGAGGGTGGAGAAAGCGGTGGGGAGTGAAATGAGGGCGAAAGCGAGTCGGGAGCTGGTCGGGAACAGAGTGAAAAGCTCGTCGGAGCGGAGCTCCGGCGAACTACGAAATACCTAAACTAATAATCAAAACGCGAAATAAAATGCAGAAATGAAAAGCTGGAATCGAAATCTACCTAGGAAAATAAAATGCGCAGCTCGTACCTGGCGAAACGCCAAGGAGCAGAGGCCTCGCCGGAGCGGCGGCCGTGGGTGCAACCTCCGCCATCTCCAGCCGATTCAAGGTGCCGGCGGCATCCCCCTGTCACGAGGAGCGCACCTGGGACCGAATGCAAGGAAGAAAATGGAGGAAAATTGACCAAACTCGGGAGGAAGGCGGAGGTTCCTTATTTATACACAGGTCGGCACCCTTATTTTGCCGGCGAATATCGATGAATAGGGGCTATGTACAAGGAATCCAAGGGGACGGCGTGGGTCATGGATGTACAGGGAAGACTTTTCGTGAAGGGTCCCATCATCCTCGAGCTACAAAAATCGCGTGAAAAATCGGGGAAGCAGGGCCTCCCGTGACTTGTCAGAGGGCCAGTCCTAGGGTCCAAGGAGTTGACCGAGGTCAACCCTTGGCGGCCTGCGATTGGTCCACGCAGGCCACTAAAGGACAAAACCGGCTGGAAAAATAAAGAATAATTTATTTAAATTAGTAAATGATTTTATTATTTTTTGAATATAAAATAAAAAATGTTTCTTATTTTATGTAGTATTTTAATATGATTTTTATTTATTTTTATGAATTATTTTATTATGGTTTTATTAAAATAATGTGTATATGTACGTATTTACATATATTTTTGTATATTTTATTTTTAGTGTGTTTATTTTATTATTTTATTTTCTTATTTTATAAATTTCTAATTTATTATTTTTTTGTGAGTATAAATGTATTTTTTATTTCATTTTTAAGATTTTATTTATATTTTTAAATATGTATATGCATATGTAAGTATACTTATAGGTATTTTGTCTGTATATTATATACATTCTATTTATTAAATGAATTTTATTTGTTGTTTTTTTTTTGTTTTGGATTTGTATTTTTAATAAGTTATGTATAATATTTACATATTTATAAAAAATATAGATGAGTAAAGAATAAAAGAATCAAGATCCCCTTTTATTTATATACATACTTTGCATTGGTATTTTGCCTATGTATTATATAGGCTCTTTTTATTTCACAACTTCTTTTTAGTTTTCTTCTAATTTTAATATGTACATGAATTATATACATTATTTACAAGATACTAAAAATATAAATTTAGAAAAATAATGAATATTGAATAAAATGAATATTTTAATCAGGCATTATGTACAAGAAGGGCCAAAAACCTAACTTCCACAGATGGACTCCAAAAATTATGAAACCAATTTTATAAAATAGTTTATGAAATGCTATATACAATTAAAGGTGAGTTTGGATGATTTGGAGTTTTTATTTGCAAGATATGGGTCTGTGAAGTTGAGATTTTGGCTTTTTATTTTATGTACAAAATATACACTGTATATTATTTTTGTACAAAATCAATTTTGTATTTTTATTTACATTATTGTCTACCACTTTTATGTACAACGTATTTTTATTTGATGAATAAATAATTATATACAAAATAGGTGTCAAAAATGCATGAATAAATGAATAAATAAATGAGATATTTATTGTATTATTGGCCCTTATCTCCCCCTACTTTATTCCTTGTCGACCAATTCCATGCTGGCCTTGGTCTCGGGGTTAGGGTCATAAAATATTTGCAATATTTTATTCCTTTTTCTTTTCTTCTCTTTATTCTATAATTTTGGCATTAAAAACCTTATTTTGTGTATAATAAATACAAATGAATAATGAATGCTATTATGTACAAATTAATGCTATTTACATGCATTTGCTGGGGTTTTTAAGGCCAAAATGATAGAATAAAGGTGATGAAATGGAGATTCATCACTATGTTGCACTAAACTATGACACCACTGGACTGATGGAAGAAGGGTGGTCGAGGGGGAACAGGGTGGACGTAAACTCAAGCTCGAAGAGTGGGTCTGGACTCCCCGAAGCCGACCTAGATGAATAGGAAGGAGTGCCGATAGCGGTGCCACCAGAGGTGGCCAAACGGATCTCCTTCCCATCATTTTGATCTTGAAAAAGGGCGGATGAGATATGGAATGCAAACAAGATGTGAATACAAACCCCAAATTCACCTACACAACTCTGGAGCTGATGACCGTGAAGGTTCGGTCGTTTATCTTGTCAATTTTAGTTAGGTTATCAATCAATCTATTAGAGCGATTAAGCGAGCTGCTGGGAACCCAACTCTCCTAGCCGACTGTCCCAATCCCAAATGAGATCTTTCCCAACCAATAGGAGTTATGGACCGTTTACTGGCTACCCGACCAACTCCCTCTGTTAAGGATGTCACGATCCGCTTTACCGGTTACTGGAGAGATCCTCACTGGAGAATGACTCACCAAGATCAGTAGTCAACTAGAATTTCGGGTGTGGCTCTATCCTAGTGTTCAGGTCACTCTCTCGCTGCAGATAAATCAACCAATGAGGGGGTTGCTCTCCCCAAGATAAAATTTTTGAAAGAATGAGGTGAGTTTTATGGTCAGGTTTGCATTAGCAGTCCCGATTTTATGATTTTCACTATATAGTATTTTTCCGAAATAAAGACAACGCCTAACAGATTTTCTGATCTCCTGGTTATTTAAGGTCCAACAAAATGGGGGAGGAAGTCGGAAAGGCCGATGAGCGATCAAACACAATGATGCATGCAGAGATAGAAATGCGTACCTTGCTCCAGCACTCTACATGCAGGGTGATCCGCACATAAAATAAAAGACAGAAATTAAACTACCTATATGATGCACGAAGAAATCGGCCTTAGACAAAAAATTCTACACGAGAAGAACAATAGCTAAATAGTCAACAAGAGGAGTCGGAGTCCGGTCTTTGATGCCGATCGGTGTCCTCCACAACAGATCCTGCTAGTGCTGTATACAACCTCTAGCGGCACGTGACTCCTCAAGTGACCAAAATAGCTTTTTCTTTTATGAGTTAATAATTAGGTCCACTTAACGATCTATAGGCATAGGAAAGGTATTAAGTGTGGGATCCTAATCAATTACGTCACAATCACAATAAAATCCTAAGTCTAGGGGTCAAAACCTTCGTGAATCAAAATAAAAGAAAAGCGAAGAAAACAAAACTGGAGAGAAAACCGAGCAAGCAAACGAGGCCCTCAAGGGAACAATCCCTCGGGCACTAGACCTCGTGGAATGTCGAAGTGTCTGAATGTCCTGTTTAGTTACAAATTAAGTGTCACTCTCTCTCACAAATAATTACACAAATATATGCAAGAAAATAAACTAAAGTTATACTAAAAAATCTCCAAGTCCTCCTCGTGCAGGGGTAGCAGGCCGAAGCCGGCTTCACGTGGGTGCTTAGGTGCCTATGAAAACACGCCTTCCTCGATCCGCGGTACCTCGCACAAAGACAACAAAGAAGGTGGTCAGATAGCTCAAAAATGTAAGTCATACAAGGGAAATAAATGAAGCAATAGTGATAAATAATTAATCACAACCAATCACAAAATGATTATACGTTGTTGCTCCCCGGCAACGGTGCAATTTGATTAATCGAAAAATACAAGGGTCTAAATGTCTCACACAAGGCGGAGACAAAGTCGCTGCGGTGACCCTCGATAGTTCCCGGCTAAATCGGCAATTAACCCACGACAATCAAATGAAGCAATGAAAGTAAATGTGGAGTTAAAATTTATTATAACTCTGCAATAAGTTTGTATAGTGCAAGTATGTGTAGAGTGTCGAACTCAGGGAGCAAGCAAGATAGAATAGGGCAAAATGCTTCAAAATTGTGACTGTGATAATTTGTCTCTTTATGCTATTTTTTGTGGGTTTTTAATTTTAATTTTAATTTTTAATTTTATTTTTAATTCTATATTTTTATATTTTGATTTTTAATTTTCTAATTTTATATTTTTCTTTTTATACTTTATATTTTTATATATATTTTCTTTTTCAATAAAAGATAAAATGAAATATATAAATAATATAAGAGAGTAGGGAGATAAGATATTTATAAAATAGGTAAAAATAGGAAAAAATCAGGAAATGATGTATATTTGGGATTTTGTACTTTTCTAATGTTTTTTATGGTTTTTATAGATTTTTCCTAACTTTTTTGGTATTTTTAAGTCAAAAATGTTGAAAACAAGGTAGAAAATAAAAGGCTGAAGCAAAAGTGGAGAACTAAAATATCAAACAGTAACAAAAATCCTCCAAATTAATTTTAAATGAAAGCTAATAATTGATAGAAAATTCAGAGGCCAACATTATATTTTTAGTATTTTTTTGGAATTTTTAAGATTTTTATGAAGTTTTAAAGGGTTTTCTAATTTTTAGGGTTTTTACCTTGAATTTTTTAGTGACTTTGGACAGCAGTTAAAACACATTGAAATGCACCAAAGGTATTTTTTGGGATTTTTAAAGGGTTTTTACTATT
The DNA here is from genome assembly GCA_037367405.1 of Ottelia alismoides. Taxonomy (NCBI): domain Eukaryota; kingdom Viridiplantae; phylum Streptophyta; class Magnoliopsida; order Alismatales; family Hydrocharitaceae; genus Ottelia; species Ottelia alismoides. Next base: position 217,805 of record JAZKJV010000979.1, read on the forward strand.
TTTTGCTATTTCCTAATGTAGATAGTAGAAAAAAATGCATAGTTTTGAATTTTTATAAATATGAAAATGCAATAAAAATGCAAAACAAAAATATGGCATGAAAGAGCAACTAAACATGAGCTTAACTTGATTTTTTGGTGATTTTTAGAAATTTATAGATGCTAGAACAAATAGAAACAACAAAGAGAAAGAACACTGCTTGCAGGGGTATAAATGCAAATATCCAGAAGTTCAGGGGCCAAAGTGCAATTTTCCACAGAACATATATGTAATAAATCAATTTCCAGGACCAAATGCAAATACACAAACTCACAGGGGCACGCCTGCAAAAATCCCAAACCCCACACGTGACTGGCACGCGCTTGAGAAGCACCTATGTGTAATTTTCAAAAACTGAGGGGTATACTTGCAATTTCTCCAAAAATATTACATATGATAAATAAGTTCCTAGACTAAGATGAAATACAAAAAACCTCAGGGGGTCCTTTGCAAAATTTCCACCACCCCATGTGCACATGTCACGTGAGGTGACGTGGATTGGACCTAAATGCAAATATGAAAAGTCTGGGGGTCCCGATGAATATATTACAAAATATTTATAACTACAAATGAAAGTTTATAAACTAATAAATCGACAAAATGGTGAGGTCTTAAGTGCAAAATTCCCACGCCTAAAATCCTCGTGCGCGATCGGACGGCTGGGAAGCATCCACTTGTCCACGTGGCGTGCGCACAACGGCCGATGACGGTTCGAAGATCCACGGCCTGGATTAGATCCCCAAGGGCGATCGAACGATGACTGCTGGTGAGGATCCAACGACTGACGTGCACCTGGAGCTCCAGCCACGATCCGACGGCGCAGGAGGGTGGAGCAAGAACAGGGAAGGAGCGCCGACGAGGCGAACTTCCCTGCCCTCGATCGGCATCCTCTGGTGGTCTTCTAGCTCCAAAAATGGGTTGCGAGCTCCTGGAAGTCTCCTCTATCTCCTGGGGGCTCTAAAAATTTCTGGGGATGGCCGGAGCTCGCGGGAGAGGGCGGCGGAGCTGGGGAGCTCCGCGGACCTCCGACGAAAATCAAAATGAGCCCCAGGCTCTCTTCAACATGTGTAGACCTGCAAAAAGGAGTGAGAGGGTCCAGGGCAAAATGCCTGGACCCCGCGGAGGAGAAATGGAAGCATGGAGCGGCGCGAAGGGTACTCGGCCGGAGCTACCTCCGGTGAGGGGGGTCGGTTTTGATGCTCGATTGTCGAATCACGAAAATAATTGGGGGGATATGATCCTAATGCTATGAGGAACACAAAATGCGAAGAAAATAGAAGGAATGAGAAGACCTCGAAGGTGTTATACCTGAGGTAGGGGGAACCTCGACGCCAAAGTTGGCAGAGGAGGTGGAGCCGCTTCAAGGCCTCCTCGACTCACCTGAAGGTATGGTTGCGGAGCTGTCACCTCCAGCAACACGAGACACGCCAAAGGGAGGGGGTTGCTAGCCAAAAAGGGTTCAAAAATGGCTCGAAAGTCGGATGGGCGAATAAGTAGGGTTGATGGAGTGGTACTGGCGCTCCAAAGACCGAGGGAGATTGCTCGAATCAACGCACCTCGACCCTAGGAAAGCCTAGGGCGTGAAAAATGGATAATCGAGGATCAAAAGTTGTGAAGGGGTCGACACCAAAAGATGCAAGATGGGTCCTTGAAAAATCTGCAAAGATGAGACAAATCTCAACTCTGACAGGGCTACAAGAAGGGGGTCAGACAATTGACCCGCCGGTCAACGGTCCAGACCACCTGGTTGGTCCACGTTGACCGACCAGGAAAAACCTCCTGAAAAAGATTTAAAAAATCATTTAAAAATAGAAACAAAGTTATTAATTTTTTATTATTAAATAAAAAATGTTTATTATTTTATGAAGTATTTTATTATGATTTTTAATTATTTTTATGAGGTATAAAAGTACAAGTTACCTTTGCAAGCCTATATAGGTATACATATCTATATATTTTAATATTTAGTTTTATTTTGTAATTTTAATTTTATTATTTGTGTTTATTATTTTATAAATTTATAGAACATTTTTATACTCTTAATATATTTTATTTTATTTTTCTGAGGTATTTTGTACACTTAATAAAATAAAAGTATTAAATATATAGGTATGTGTATTGGTATTATACCTATGCATTTTATACAGGTATTTTTATTTTTGTATTTTCTTTGTGTTTTTATTCTGATTTTAATATACATATATATTATAAATAATATTTACAAAATTATAAAAATATAAAACGAATAAATAATAAAATGAATATTTTAATCTGTACAAGTATACAGTAGGGGTCTAAAACTAAACTTTCAAATCGTAGCTCCAACAAATGCGAAACCACCTTCATTAAATAGCTTATTTAAAATTATATACAATTAAAGTTGATTTTTATGCGTTTCGAGCTTTTATTTGAGAGATACAGGTCTGGGAAGTTGGAATTCTAGATTCTTATTCAAATCATAACTTTTTATATGTACATTATTTTTGAGTGAAATCAATTTTGTATTTTTCTATATTTAATTATCTAAAACTTTTATGTACAAAGTTTCTTTATTTGATGTATAAAAATTAGAACCAAAAATAGGTCCCAAAATAAATAAAGGATGAATAAAATAAAAGGTATTTTTATTGTATTCTGGCCTTTATCTCCCCCTACTTTATTCCTTGTCAACCTATTCATCGAGATGCCTAGGTCTCAGGGTTTCGGGTCATAAAATATTTACAATATTTTACTCTTTTTCTTTTCTTTTCTTTTCTTTATTCCATAATTTTGGCTTTAAAAACTGTATTTTGTACACTATTTACATACACATGCATGAATGTTAAAATGCAAATTAAGGGTATTTACAAGCATTTGCCAAGGTTTTCGAGGCCAAAATGATAGAATAAAGATGATGAATTGTGGATTTATCAAGCCTGCAACCAGATGACTTGGTGACACTAGTCGAGCATCCTAAGATAGCTAGCTAGACCATCTACTGTCCACTCTTCTCCCTACCTCCTCTTCTTAAGTTGGTTGTACTTGAACTTAGAAGGGAATACCCTGCTTCTCGAGGAAAAAGTTATTGGATTGGGGAATTAGGGTCACCATGTTGGAGAAGACTGACTTTTACCGCTTCAGCCTATGAGAGCTACATATCACACACATTGTCCAAGATAGATTCATAGTCATAAGTGTTTGTGTATGAGTTGACTTATTCTGACCTGGCTATTGAGGAGACTTGAGTAAAGTTTTGTGACTCTCAAAGGCTGTTGTGTTTCAAATCCATTTCCCAATAAGGTTCTGACTGCATCAAAAATCCAAGGGTTCAACTTAAGCTCCAAAATTTGATTTTAGGAAGACAAGTTTGAATTAAAATCAATCCAAGTTCTTTCTATTTCTTTTCTTTATTTTATTTTCTACATTTATTGCATAAGTGTTTACTAGGGACTAGCAAAGGCAAGCATAGGGAGTGATGAATCTCCATTTCATCACCTTTATTCTTTTATTTTGGCCTTTAAACCCTGGCTAAATGCATGTATATATCATTATTTTGCACAAATTAACATTCATTATTTATTGCATAAATAATGTATAAAACACATTGTTTAAAGCCAAAATAAAAGAATAAAGAACAAATAAAATAAATAAAATGCCAAAGGTCTTTTATGACCCAAAATCCCGAGATATCAGCATCTTGATGATCGGGTCAACAAGGAATAAAGTAGGGGGGATAAGGGCCAAAAACTCAATAAAAATCCCAATTTAACTTGCCAAATAATCCACTTTGGGGACCCATTTTATTTTCTATTATCTATACCTCAAATAAAGAAACTTTGTACATGAAAGTTGTAGACAAAAATACATACAAAGATATAAAATTGATTTCTCACAAAAATAATACACGGTGTAATTTTTATACTCAGAATAAAAAGACAAAACCAAACTTCCTAGATCCATATCTTCTCCATATGAACTCAAAATGCACCAAAATCATTTTAATTTTATATAACTTTTTATTAGCTATTTACTAAAGGTGGTTTCATTTAGTTTGGAGTTAAGATGCAAAAGTTAGGCTATTTATTATATACATGAATAAAACATTCATTTATTTATTCTTTATAATTTTTATATTTTTATATTTTTATAGTTATGAAAATATTATTTATTGTACATGTATATATTTATAATAAAGTAAAACCATTAAGAAAATACTAAAATAAAATAGTGTATCAAAATACATAGATGAATATGCAATACTTATACATATATAATAAGTATATAGATTTATCTAAGTGTACAAAATACAATAAAAAAATAAAAGAAAAATATACTTATGTATAATTAAATAAGGTATAAATATATAAGTTGAGTTTATAAAATAATAAAATACAAAATAAAAATAAAATGGAAAACATAGGTAAATATACCTATAAATGAACCTTTAAAATGTAACTTGTAAAAAATTAAGTCATAAAAATAAATAAAAATCACAATAAAATACTACATAAAATAATGAACTTTTTATATGTTTTAACCAAAAATTCATAAAATCATTTACTATTTTTAATTGAATTAATAAAGTATTTAATTTATTTTTTATCTTTTAGCAGCTGACATGGACCAATCAGGGCTCAGCCCTAATTGACCTAGGTCAACTACCCTTTCCCTCTAGGCCTGCCTCTGTCAGAATGATAGCCACATCTTCATCAATTTCTCACCGTCGCATCTTGCAAAATTTTGGCTCGATTTCTTCTTCAATCTTGCACCTCGATTGAAGCTATTTCATGCCAAGATCATTTCTTGGTCGAGTCGCCTCTGAATTGAGTGCCTTGTCCGAATAAAGAACCCCATGTACATATACTTCACTCCATGCCTCAGTTGACTTTAATCCCTTTTCTGCCGACTAAATCCCTAACTTTAGCGCTAAATTGAGTCCTGGTGATAGTAGCACTCCCTCCGGTTGTCCAGCGGTGCAGTTTGGCATTGAATTGATTTGATACGGAGCTCCACCGTCTTCTCTGTCCACAGCTCTGCTCCATGTGCTTCAAACAAGACAAACTTCTCTTTTCCTTATTCTTTCTTGTCCATAGAATAACAGTAGCATAGGGTCAATCTTTATTTCATTTAATTCCATCTTATTTTATGTAAAATCAAAAATCCATCTTTGTTAGAGCGGTGACTCCTCCACTTGTTTCCGACCAGTCTAGATATTCCCTGACTCTGCTTTCACCACCACCACCTTGCCCTTTCACTCCTCTACATCCCACACACTCTCGTTCACCTAGATCTTGCATAGGTCCAGAGATCAGTCCTCCCTCTCCACCGTTCATCTAAGGACATACCTCGAGCCACCAACATCTCGCATCCATCACCTGAAGCTCCCTTGAGCTTCCCCTTTTTGCTGCTAACACTCTCCTGCAGAAAACAAAGAGAAAACATGTCTGTGAAGGGGACCTCGAGGCGAGTTTTCCAGCTTTAGGTCTTGAACTTCGCCAGAATTTGATGGAATGCCTCGAGATATTTGGAGCCATCCAGGAGCTTCGGAGCAGCAACAGAAACATTTAGAGCCAGCTAGAGGTACGCGAGGAGGTCAGACAAACACACAACATCAGATCAAAGCTCGCCTTGGGCGAGTTCTTCAGGAGTTCTTCCACCTACCTCGCCATCTATTGGATAAGGAGATACTCCCAAATCGCACAGGAGTCGTCAGATCAACCGAGCTTCAGCCGTAGGAGCCCATCCCAGGGTTCTAATATCAACTGTCTGTGGCCGAATCATTATCGCACTTCCAAGGCGTGATGCGTGTCAAGTGACCCATCCAGAGTCGTTCGTTCAAGCGCTGCTAGGGGGTATTTTGCAACTCCCCCCCCCTTTTGTTTATTTTATTTTGGTTCTATAAAATATTTATTTAGTTTTAAACTTTGTGTGAAATTGCATGTGAACCCCTGATATTTAGCGTAATTACATCTGAATCCGTGCCAGGTCATGTCACGTGTCATCCCACGTGAGGTGACCATTTTACAAAAATACCCTTATGGGTTCTCATATTTACAATTATTACATAAAATTTTAATTGTAGTTATAAAACTTTGGGTTATTTGACGATTCAACCATGCCTTTATTTTTAGTTATAAAAATACCCTTGTTAGTTCATATATTTTTGTGCTTGTTTTCTATTTATTAAAAATATCATCCATGCTCAGAAAGATATGAAAAATTAGGCCTAAATGTCTGCTTGCACACACTTTCATGCTATAATTTTACTTTTGCATTTTAAGAATTTTATCTATTTCCAAAAATAAAAAATAACATATTTCCCCCTGTTTGACTTAAAAAATCCAGAAAATTATAAACCTTTTGGAAAAATTCCAAAAAATATATTTGATTTAATATAGCATTTTATAACTCTAGACCAAAAATCCTTAAAAATAGAAAACAACATCCTTAAAAATTAAAAAGCTCAAAAATATTTTATAAAACTATAAAAAATCACCAAAAATCCAAAAAATATTTATTTTTGTCTCTGAATTTTATTTAATATATAGTAAAATTAATTTAGAGAAAATTTGTTAACTTTTTCCTATTTTTATTCTAAAAAACAATTCACCCTATTTATTTAATCCCTATTGGGATATTTCTGACTTTAAAATTATATAAAAATTAGCAACAATATCTAAAAAAACACAAAAATATTAGAAAACTATAAAAAAACGTAAAAAATATCGTGATATTTTGGATATTTTTAGTTGTATTTATAATTGCATTACTCTTTATTATCTATATAGTTATATATAATTATATTATTATATTAAAAATATGAAGAAATTTAAAATTAGTAAATATAAAAAATGTATAACTGAGAACAAAATAAAAGAATTTTTAAATAAATAAAAAAGTATACATAATTAAAAACCCATAAAAAATTCAAAATCCTCTAAAAAAAGCCAAAAAAATCATTTATTGTCTTTCTTACCAAGTTTTGATTGTCTATGAATGATATGGTTAGATCCTCAAGCGCATCACGGAAGCGTGAGCGTCGTATCGAATACGACGAGGAGCGACTAGTCGCACTAGTTGCTCGATGCAGCGGAATTTAAAAATTTTTTCTTACGACGAAACCACATGATCCAAGAACACTTCTCGGATCGTTTCATCTTAACCACATATAAGTAATTAGGATTACCTCTTGAAGCGTGGTTGCGATTAAGTCTCTAAACGAAGAGACCTCCTGTCTCAAGTCCGATCTGACGGAGGAGACGCTTGCGAGCGCGGGGATGAACCGCGTGCTTCTCGCAATCCATGTTGATGATCCAAGCGACGGATCTCCTGAACTCGACACACGAGATCCGACATCTTCTTCACGAGCGAGGCGCACCGAAGGAGACGGAGATCCACAAGCAGAAGAACGGGCAGCATAACGACGATGCCACGACGATGGAGAACCTCTCTTAGGTCATCCATGGTGGACGGCCACATGAGAGGGAGAGAGGGCTGTCGAGTAGAGAGAAAAGAGAGAGATGCTTCTCAAGCATTGTGTGTAAAATAGAGAGCATGGTATGCCTCTCTATTTATAGGGTTTTGGGATCCATGGATCTCAATCCATGTGACATATAAAATCAATGGATGAGATTGATTTATGTTAATCCAATGGTCAAGATTATTGTTGGTAAAAACCAACAACTTGTGATTTAATTTTGATAAAATATATTTGATAAATCAAATAAATATTAATACCAAATTAAATCAATCAAATAAGGAGAGAAAATACAAAGGAGATCAACCTTTCCCTTTAGAGGGCAATCTCATGGATTCCCATGAGATTGCACATCTCCTTGATTTTCTCTCTACTTATTTTCCAACAACTATTTGTTGGGATTTTTATTCACCAAAATAATTCTCAATTAAATTTGGGAATATTGCAATCTTGACATTGGAATATTGTGAATCATATTCACAACCCAAAACAACATGTAATTTACATTTTCAATTAATTAGACAATGTGTATCCAATACACATTAATAATTAATTTACTAATATAAATTATATTTAACTCTCTCTAATACATTATAAATCAAATTTATATATATTATGAATAATTGGATATTACTATCCACATTATTCTTATCCATAATAAGTAAATCACATTTAATTATATTGGATAACTTATTCTCATGTGCTCAAATAATATGAATCACATTCATATTATTTACATCTTTGATAATCAAATCACATTTAATTATCTAAGATAACTCTCCTTATAATATGAATCAAATTCATATTATTCATGATAATTAAATCACATTTAGTTATCCATTTTCTCAATGCTCGGATACATATATCAACAATAGAATTATCCATGAACTCTTTCAAGGATAATGCGCTTTCTCCGCGAATACTTGGAGATAAGGACAGGGTGATTGTATTGTTCCACGTATAGTGACATGGATATTGAGATCACATCTCAAATCCAGATCTCGGGCCTCCCATAGATGCTTGATTAAATCAAGACCGTAAATCTAATCTTCTCATTGAATCTGAATCACATTCAGATCAATGTCCAACATTTGGACTAAGATCAGATTACTTCTCTACTAAGAGCAGTCACTAAAATCCAAACCCGTTTCATCACTCCCTAGGAATGGAAGCGTCATGGTTATACAATCGTTTATGATCACATCACCCTCAGGTATTCCTAATACCTGTACATCCTGCATACTGGAAGACTCAGAATAAACCCGAAGTATTAGATCAACTTTATACTGTCTACTTCAGGGTTTTATCAGTAAGTTTCTCTTTCGATCATTGGGAGTCGGTATCGATCATACGCTTTCCAAAAACATATATCATACCTAGATCTTGATCATATACTTTCCAAAAGTATATATCAAACCTACAAATTCAGTCAAGCTTCCAAAGTGAGACGACCATGCGCATGGAATTTGATTCTTCCCAATATCTCATGAGTGACCTCATGTCTTCCGGTTCAGTAACTGAACCTGTATGATCCCTTTGAGAGATCGTATTACTCATATGCCCTTATATGCACACCAGCGCGCCGGTGTATAGACCTTGATTAGGTCATCAACCTATTGGTCAGAGGATGTGTGCCTATATCGTGACAGCTTATGATATAGGACTTAGGTTATCTCAATCTCGTTAAGTCAACTCTTTGACCTAACTCATCTGACACCTCCGAATCTCTATTCCTATGCAGATGACCTGCATCAAGAGGTCGGTCAGATATCAACCTAAATGAGATAGGATTACCATCTCCTACTCAGGCTGGAGATCATCTCTTAATAGTCATTTGATGGTGCTTGATGAGTCCTCAATCTAACTCATTAGATATTCATCTAAGCACCAGCCTCTATGGTTCAATAATTGAATCAACAGCTGTATGATCATTAAGATGACCATGGTACATAACCCTAATTGTACTAAGGGACCTATTATGCAAATTATGTAGTCTTTATTTCAGATTAAGGAGTGAACTGCAATAACATTTATTGCATAATGGCTCGTCGTGGGCTCGCATGTCCAACAGTCTATCCTCGGTTGTTTCTTGTGTTCGACCCCTATTGTACTTGTCTACTATACAATCTATTGTAGGGTATAATAAATTTTGATTCACACTGCTTATATAAATTTTCTATACATTGTGTGGGTTGATTGTTGTTTGACTTGACTCTTGTAAGCAGTTGTCTCAATGACATTCTATCTTCGCTTTTTAGTGAGGATATTTTTAGACTCTCGCAAAAGTCATCTCAACACCTTCTGATATCCATGAGTTTTGGTGACATAGGAGGTTTTCTTAAGCACAAGAATCGGTTACTTGAATGATTTAAGTACTTCATGAATTACTATCGACTCAAAAATTGGACCATTCAAATAATCGTGACGATCCTCATAAACATGGTCCAATTCCACATAAGCTCTTGTAACTGGGTTCATCATAAGATCAATGTCAGGGTTGCTCTTCATGGAGGTGTGGTGAGAATAGAAGTTCAGTCCAACAATCGGTCTCTCAGGTGTCTCTCTTAGGGTTTGTGTTAATGAGGAGAGATCTAATCATGTGAAGTGGTCTTCTCTTGGTCACGACTGTCCATGGATGATTGGGTTTCCTTAGAGCAGGTCATGTCATTGAGGGTTTGTTCATTATGGTTTGAGTTCGGGAATTTTATGTCTTGAGTCCCACAATTGATAATTGCCTTTGCAGAGGCTAAGAACAACTTTCTTAGAATGATAGGAGACTCAGACTACTTTCGGTGGTGCTCAATATCAAGGACAATAAAGTCCACTTTTGTTTGTCATCTCAAAAGTTTACGACAACAAAAACAATTCCTCTTGGTCTCTTGGTAGATCGATCAAGCAGCTGAACAATTACCCTTGTCTTTTTGAGTTGCCCGAGCTTGAGCTGATCAAAGACGGACTTTCGGAGGATGTTTAACGTGGAGTCATCATCTAACTGAACATGAGTAAATATGGAATCCTCAATTTCACAAGTGATCTGAGTCAACCGCTTGACTTTGCGGCTTTTGCTTTTATGATTCATCACCAATGAAAGTGCCATAGATATTATAAGAAATGCAGTCCTTGATTTCCTATTTCCCATCTTTCTACGGTTTAATCGACTCTTTACAAATCTCTTAAGATCATGCATATATTCTATGTCCTTGATTAATGAAAGCTCTAAAACCAGACTCTTGCAAAATACTTCCATTTCAGAATTATCCAATTTTTTTGAATTTTCTAGGTTTTCAATTTTTTGGTATTTTCAGTGTAATGGTTAGTAAGTTGGTCAAAGGTCATCGGTGGTTGTGAGTGTGACCTCCAGCTGTACAAGAGGTGTCGATTCCTTAATGTCAATACGATCCTTGTGATCATTTCCATTTGAATATACCTCTATACCATATCTATCACCTTCAATCTTTGCTTTCTCCCAAACTTCGTTGATCTCTTTTTTCAATGCTTCTACATTTGTTCTAGTTTCAGAGATTGCATCATCCTCTGTCATGGGATGTGCTATGGGAAGATATTGTTGAGAGGGTGAGATTCCATACTCACCATACCTAGACACAAGCATGCAATCCTAAGTTGAGTATGGGTCTCCCGCAGAGACAATTTGAGCCTTATAATCTGGTGTCTACCGATAGTGGGAAGGTGGAGCTTGATCCTAAATCCAATCGTTTGTGTATGAGGGCTCGTTGAGTCGAGAATAAGAAGGCTAGCGAGATTCAATATAATCAGGGTGGATATAAGGTATGGGCCTCTCTCTTTGGTCATCTGAAGGAATTCTTTAGGTCAAAGGTGTATAGGTGTAATATCGACCCATATAGTTTGACCATTCATCATTCTCATTAGTTGCTTGCTCATGATATGCGTCAAAAGGGTTGGTAAGCTTTGGATTATATGATGTGCCAAACTTTTAGGGAGGGGTATCAAGTGGGTAAGAACAAGTCGAGTGTAAGGAGTATGAATAAGTGGTGAAGTGGGTTGAGTTTTTGACTTCCGGAGTGATATGATATGGATCTTGGGTATGCGGTAGATTGGGAAAACATGGTGGAAGGGAAGAGAGGAAGAAGAAGATGATCCAAATAGGAAGCAAAACAGACACAAGACAAATAACATAGGCAAACAAGCAAAACCTAGTTTCACCAACTCAATAAAGAGAAGGTCATAGGAGTTCGAACGCTTATCTTTCCAATTTTAATTTGAATGGCAAAACAATCTTTGACAAGTACATCGAGTCTACCGTAAGTGTACGATTCTCTTCTACGTACAATGAATGGGTTGCTCTCCATTATGACAATTTATTTACAATAACCTTGATTAGCAATTCTAGTTTTAAATCAAGGTTGTCACTTGAGTCTTATATAGTCACAAAAATCACAAGCCTAGCAAAAAGCTCTAGTTTCTTTAAATCCAAAGTTGTAAAACTGAGGTAAAGAGAATCAAGAAAGCCAATGCAAGTGTTAAATCAATGATGCATGCTAAGAAGAAGACTTACAATGATTCATTGTATTCTTCATGCGGGATGCAATACAAGGAATTTAAATTTTACCATAAATGATATGCACAGATAAATTACCCTAAGAAGATAATTCTATTAGCATGAAGAATTTTGAGTTTAATTTGGCTAAGTCTGAACGATCTACTAGTGCGTCTTGTTAGAGAAGATGTATGGACTAAAAATTACGAGCACAATAAAAATAAATAACTTAAGCTAGTGTATGTGCACCTAAAATCTATGCCACTCAAGTTGGATCCCAACCGCACAAAAGGGGTTGAAATAGACTCGACATACCACAGAGAGTTCAGTTCTAATTATTACAGAAATTAGGGTCTAGAGAGACTCTAAAAATAATACAGAAAAATAAATCTAATCTAATCTCTCTCTCTCACGAGATCAAAACTAAAACAATCTTCTTCACAGATCCTTCAATTTTATCCAAAAATGCTCCAAGCTAGTTATCTGCATAGAGAGAAAATGCAATTAGTAACTGAGGACATATAAATGTAAAAAATAAATCAAAACTAATGAAAAAGAAAAAAAGAAAAAATAGGCATAGAAATATTAATCACAATAATTAATTGTAAAAATTAATCTAAACCCCTAAAAATTTGATATTCCTCGGCAACGACGCCATTTGATGAACCGAAACCTACCTCATTAAGAATGATGAATTGTAGTATAGGAGGCAAAGAACGATCTATCAAAAACCATAGCTCTTGAATATTATGGAATATTTTTACTTAGTAATTGTACCAAGGTCAAACTCAGGGGATAACAACTTTTAGTTGTACAGTTTCAAATTAATTTAAATAATTAACCAATTGTAACAATAATTTTAGTGTCAGAAAAATAAGTAAAAATAAAAGAGATGCAAAATAACTAGAGGAAATAATGGATATGTTATTATTCTCTCTTTGAATCCTCAAATAAAGATGATTAATTAATCCTCAAAAGCAATCACAGATCCACAGAAGGATGTTCCAGAAATATATAAAAAAATTGAATCCAAGTTGTAGGCTAGGAGATTAAGAATCAAATTCTATATTCAATTTCATCATGTTAATTGAAATTTAGACCTCCATAATCCTTACATAAAAAAATCATATATCGCCTCCTAAACTATGCAGTTATCCCCTAATTAACCTCGAATCTCAGATATGCATCAAAGGAGATATTTATTGGTCAAACTCCAATATAGTTGGCTGAAAAATTTAGTAATTGTTCATAACAAATGATCAAATTAAATTAAATCCAAATCATACTTTCTCCCTGCAAAGATTAATTCCTAAAAAATAACTATCGATAATTAGTAGAAAATTAATCGAATTAAATCTTCTCAATCAAATCCATGCAGGTTAAATCAAGTTTTTCTCAAGATAAAATTACACAAATAAGTCAAAATTAAGCGTGTATGATTATAAGGGAACCTAAAAAATATTTGATATAAATCAGTTTACGATTTGTTCACACGAATAAAATGATAGAGCACCTAACAAGCTTCAAAATGACATAGTATGCATTATAAATGGAGTTCAAATGAAAAATATATGCAATAAACAACTTTTAGGGACTAAAATGAAAATAAGGTAAAGTTTTAGCTCTCAAAATAGTCCCTGAGGACTTATCTGCAATTATTAAAAGCCATCTGGCTTTGTAATTTACCACTTATAGGTGTGTTTCTACAAATATTTGAAGGTGCAGGGGCTCAGGTGCAAATTGCCCAAGACCGCGTGTGTGATGCATGTGACCTGTTCTGGCTTGGATGGTGTGTGAGGCTTGGTGACAGAACCTCCACCTGGTGGGCTCTAACAACTTAGGTTGTGTCCGAAGCACGAGGCTCGGAACCAAGGTTCAGATGCGATCTGGTTTGTCCGATGAAACTCATCTAACGGTTGAAATTTGGGGCTCAAATAAACGGAGGTGGTGGATCTTTTTCTTTATCCAACGCCACCTATAGCTTCAACCTAGAATATCTTCATTGAGTGCTAATGTTGGAAGGTGTTAGCAGAAATAGAGGAAAGGAGAAAGGGGCATGGAGCTCCGTTAATAGGTGGAGGAATTTTAAGCTTGAGCATCGACGTGCATCGCCGGAGGTGGAAAGTTCTAGAGGGGTAGAGAGGAACTAGAAGAGGATATGGGTGAGGGTGAAAGATCTGAGCGAGTTGGGTCTGTGTGTGTGATTGGGCGTATAACAGAGAGATCAAGAATAACGCGAATAAAAAAGACAATGGAGATATCTGGAGGTGAATTGATTTAGCGATTAACACCAGTAAGTTGGAGGTGCTAAGGCCCTTCCTGATTGTCGCCTCAAAGGTCTGGTTAGAAGAGCTCGATGCTCTACTGCTCTGAGCAGCAGTAGTAGGGTTTGAGGCCCTTGGGATCTCACCTCGGAGGTGATTATCGTCTGCAAGATTGGGTCTCTATCACTGACCTGACCTCGTAGATCTCTCACGCTACAGAAGAAATGACAAATGATCGATCTGGAAGTGGAGGAGCACGATTTGTAGAAGGGAGGAAGAAAGGTCGGAAATGGTGAAGCATGGCGTTACATGTAGGGGTGGTGACTTGGATCGAATCCTAGAAGGATAATGGTCGAATCTGTGGTGTTTCATTGTGAAGGATATGGTTAGATCCTTAACCGCATCACTGAAGTGTGAGGATCGCATTGTATATGATCTGGGGCAACTAGTCGTACTAGTTGCTCGATTCAGCGGAAATTAAAAAAAATCATGCAACGACACCACATGATCCAAGAGCACTTCTCGGATCATTTCGTCTAAACCACAAACAACTAATAGGATTACCTCTTGAAGCGTGGTTGCGATCAAGTCTCTAAACGAAGAAACCTACTGTCTCAAGTCTGATCCGACGGAGGAGACGCTTGCGAGCGTGTTGATGAAACACGTGCTTCTCGCAATCCATGTGGATGATCCAAGCGACGGATCTCCTGATCTCGACACATGAGATCCACATCTTCTTCACGAGCGAGATGCACCGAAGGAGACGGAGATCCACGAGCAAACGATCGGGCAACATAACGACGACGCTGCGACAATGGAGAACCTCTCTAGGGCATCCATGGTGGACGGCCACATGAGAGAAGAAGAGAGGGCGTGTAGAGAGAGAAAGAGAGAGAGAGAGAGACTTATGTTCTCTTGTGTGTAAAGAAGAGCAAAGGGGTGCCTTTCCTTTTATAATATTTTTTGATCCATGGATCTCAATCCAAGGGCAACACAAATCCAATGGCTCTCCTTGATTTGTGTTTCTTTTAATGGCTAAGATTTGTGTTGGTAAAAATCAACAACAATTAATTTAATTTAGATTAAATGTATATTGATAAATCAATAAGATTTAATCGCAAATTAAATCAATCAAGCATGGAGATTATGGAATGAAGATTGCCTCCTTCCAATATGGGATTTGGTGGCAATCTCATGTAATCTCATGATATCTCATGAGATTACATTATTCCTTGGAAATCTCCAATATTTACAACAACACTTGTTGTAAATTATTCAACAAAAATGATTCATATTTATTTTGTGAATATTGCAATCATGCCATTGGAAAATTATGAATCACATTCACAACCCAAAATAAAATGTAAATTACATTTTCAATTTAATGTCCAATCTGAATCCAATTCACATCAACATTTAATTAACAAATGTAAATTACAAATAGCTCTCTCGTATATATTATAAATCACATTTAAATATATTATATTAATATGGATAGTGCTATCCACATTATTCAATATCCATGATAATTAAATCACATTTAATCATCTTGGACTCTATTCTCAAGTGCCCAAATAATATGAATCCCTTTCACATTATTTACATCTTTGATAATCAAATCACATTTAATTATCTAAGACAGTTCTCTTTATAATATGAATTGAATTCATATTAATCATGATAATTAAATCACATTTAATTATCCATTTTCTCAATGCTCGTATACTTATATCAACAATGAAATTATCCTAAACTCTTTCAAGGATAATGCGCTTTCTCTGCGAATACTTGGAGATAAGGACAGGGCGATTGTATTGTTCTACGTATAGTGACTTGGATATTGATATCACATCTCAAATCCAGATCTCGGGCCTCCCATAGATGCTTGATTAAATCAAGACCGTAAATCTAATCTTCTCATTGCATCGGAATCACATTCAGATCAATGTCCAATATTTGGACTAAGATTAGATTACTTCTCTACTGAGAGGAGTCACTAAAATCCAGACATGTTTCATCACTCCCTAGGAATGGAAGCGTCATGGTTATACAATTGTTTATGATCACATCACCCTCAGGTATTCCCAATACATGTACATCCTGCATACTGGAAGACCCAGAATAATCCCGAAGTATAAGATCAATTTTACACGGTCTACTTTAGGGATTTATCATTAAGTTTTTCATTTGACTATTAGGAGTTGGTATTGATCATATACTTTCCAAAAGCATATATCATACCCAGGTGTTGATTATATACTTTCCAAAAGTATATATCAAACCTATAAATTCAGTCAAGCTTCCAAAGAGGGACGACCGTGCACGGAATTTGATTCTTCCCAATATCTTATGAGTCAGCTCATGTCTTCCGGTTCAGTAATGAACCTATATGATCCCTTTGAGCGATCGTATTACCCATATGCCCTTATATGCACACCAGCGTGCCGGTGTATAGACCTTGATTAGGTTATCAACCTATTGGTCTGCCAAATGTACATACTTAGACATGTAGTAACACATCTATCTCCAGTCAGGGGATGTGTTCATATATCATGAAAGCGTACGACATAGGACTTTGGTTATCTCGATCTCATTAAGTCAACTCTTTGACCTAACTTATCTAACACCTCCAAATCTCTATTCCTATGCAGAGGACCTGCATGAAGAGGTCGGTTAGATATCAGCCTAAATGAGAAAGGATTGCCATCTCCTACTCAGGCTGGAGATCGTCTCTTAATAATCATTTGATGGTGCTTGATGAGTCCTCAATCTAACTCTTTAGATGTTCATCCAAGCACCAACCTCTATGATTCAATATTTGAATCAACAGTTGTATGAGCATCAAGATGGCCATGGTACATAACCCTAATTGTACTAAGTGATCTATTATGCAAATTATTTATTCTTCATTTCAGATCAGGAAATGATATTCGCAATAACATTTATTGCATAATGGCTCGCCATGGGATCGCATGTCCAACAATCTCCCACTAGCCTAAAGAGCCATTAATGGGCTACTCTTTAAACCCACACTCATGTGACAATCATAGGCTATTTAGAAAATAGCTAGGTAAGTTGATCAGTCACTCTGTTCCCATGAGACTATGCCAAGTCCTTTTACGGCACTTGTATATCTCCTAGTGACAGTGTTCGCATCCAATGCGATTGTTGCATCTCATGCAACCAATATTCAATCATATCAGTCATAGTGTCATTGACACTACACCTCAATAATTATTATAATTATTATAACCAGTATGTAATTTCAATTATCCTTATCAGAATATCCTTATTCTTGGAGATCTCTATCTCATAAGGTATTCGCAGTTAAGACTTTTTATATCATATCTATAAAGTCTTAATTTCTTGAAGATAATACTTTGACATCGCTATATCAAAAGTCTGGTCCTCTATGAAAATATTGTTACTACTGCAAACAAGTGTTTTATCACCATAGTAGGATTATTAATAGTTTACTACTCCCACTGCATGGCAGACATCTGGCTTTTGTACACATCTAGCATACACCGGCTTCTCGAAACTGATGCACAATGGCAAGCAGTTTTTAGCATTCACATACTCAACTTTTTGAGGTGTTATCCCTTTAAATAGGTCAGTACCATATCTTCTGGGAAAGAAGCCTTTCTTGGAATTTTCCAGAAAATGGAAATGTCCAAGGTGTACCATTAATGTGACGGTCCCAATACCCTCTTCTCTTTGCTTCTGAAAAACTTTAGAACTAACATTTAAGAGGTATTCTCGAGATCATATCTCGAGGTATCGAACAACCAGATTATAAAATACTTATTATTATCCTTATATCATTACAAATGATTAGGATATTATCTACATTTAGCATGATGAACACAATGGCACTCCCACTAAGCTTCAAATGGTTCATCAAGATTTTATCTGAAATCATAACATTTATAATTTCATCAAATCTTATGTTCCAACTACAAGAAGCTTATTTGAGTCCAAATATGGAGTTTCTTTAGCTTGCATATTTTTGCTTTCCTCAACCATGAAGCCCTAGGGTTGCTTCATGTGAATGTCCTTAGAGAGGTATTCATAGAGGAATGCAATCTTGACTTACATTATGAAGATGTCATAGTCAAGTTGTATAGCTATGGTTAGCAATATTCTGATGGATTAAAGCAAGGTCATTGGAAAGCAAGTCTCATCGCAATAGATGTCTTCTCTTCGGTGTGAAGCTCATGGCTACGAACTGTACTTTGAAGGTCTCTACCTTCTTATCAGGTTCCCTCATTCTCTTGAAGATCCATTTACACCTTAATGGGTCTTACCCATATAGGTGGATCCTCGAGGGTCCATATACAACACTTTTATATGAAGTCTACTTTAGACTTTATTGCTAACATCCATCTTTCCTTGTCATGATCTTTAGAAGCTTCATCATATGAAGTTAGATCATTGTCAGATTCAACTGACACATGGAATCCATCTTCAAACTTATTTGAAGAGGTATTAGTGTTTCATCTTTAATTGTCCTTTTAGTTCTGATTCCAGGAGCCTCATTATCATCTCAAGATTAAATGAGTTCCTTTAATTCATTTTCATCTTGATTCTCAAGAGAGTCATCCTATAAGAATCATATTCTCAAAGATGAGATCTTTTAAGAATCTCAAGGTCATAAAGTAGGTATCCAATACCATCCTTTATTTTCCTAATAAAGTAGTACTTTCAAGTGTTAAATTCTAGATTACTTATTTGGAACCTTATTAAGGATATATATTGTAGTCTCTACTACATATATACTTGGAAACTAATAGGTAATTATGCTAAAAATCATTATTGATCAGATACATGATCCAATTGTATCTCTCTACAACTCTCTTGAGTTTAGGTTTATTAGGAGGAGTGAAATAAAAATAATATTCATATCTCTATAAGGTATTCCATGAATTCATCTAATACGTACTGACTACCTAGATTAGATCAAATTCATTTAATCTTCCTTCAAACTTTGGTTCTAAACGAAACTTGTGAAATCTTTGAACATTTCAAAGGTTTCTAAGTGAAGATAAGAAATCTCATATCACAAATAATCATCAATAGATATCACATATCTATAATGTCTATTCTGATATAGATGTTTCACATACATCAATATGCATGAGATCTTGTATACCTTGACATCCTACACCATTCCAAGGAAGGGTGTATTGGACATTTTTACTTTTGAATACAATATTCACAAGTATGTAAGATTTGAACCTTTAGGCAATCTAAAGTTTCATCTCTTATTAGTCTATTGATCATATTAATAGACAAATATCCAAGTCTTGATGCCAGACCATTGTCAAATGATCTTCATTCTCCTATTAATCTTTTAAGGTTTAATTTCAGTATTAGAAATGTTAATAAACCATTCATTAGTTTTCTAATTTAGTAGAGTCCACTAGATTTTTGACTAATATCTGAAATATCTCCATCATAACTCTTTATGATAGATCTATTACAGAATTGATATTTATTTCCAACATTTAGAAACAAACAATGAGTGTAATCTAATATCTAGGTCATAGAGACATTCTCTAAGACTAACGGCTCCCACTGAAAATATGAAGTCTATTGATCCAATGGAAATTGTTGCAACAATTGCATCAATTCCAACATGTATGACCATTAAACCTTAAGATCAATTTTCTAATCTTCTAATATATATATGCAACCAATTGCAAGTGTCATTTAGAAGATTGAGATACAATTATTAGACTTTATCTTATCAAATAAGCAAGTCAATATTAATGATTATATGTAGATTATTTCGATGCACTATCCGAGTCCTTCTCTAAGGATTCTAGATAGATTTGATAGTCATACTATCAACACATCAGCTTATTGCAGTATTGGCATTTATCCAACTATTTGGATGTCATATGGAAGTCACAAAAGTACGGTCAACTCTTTGACTTTCCTTCTTACTTGGGTCTAACCCATGCTTCCACTGCGCTTTCTTTATTTATAAACAACCATTGCTATAGACGAAGGATCTCTTATGCTGAATTCAAAAGATTTCAATATAAGAGCATTTCAACATTTGTACATGCTTCATTCAATTCATACAATATGAATATTCTGAAGCTTCATGAATGATAGTAGAATGGTGACACTCATCATATCTACATCCATCTAAACTCTTAAAACATTAGTTCGGGTAGGTACTCAAACAATTTGAATACATCATCTCTAATGGAGCTACCATTCTGCATGATGTAGAGAACCACGTCATTTAAATGTCGAGAGCACATATGTATGCCAGAACATCTTCTTAGAATTTTATAAGGATTATTTGACAATTATGATCATCATCGACATGTCATTTCCGAAGTACACTCAATGAGAGATCAAGATATATAGACATACAAACCCTAGGGTTTTAGTCCTATTGTCTATTTAATTATCATTCCTCATTATTATGAGGAAACTTGCAATTACAACCACATACATTATGTGTCCAATTGCAAGTACAATATCTGGATCAAGGGTCCAATCCATGATATTCTACTGGTTATTATTGAGTATAACAGTGAGTGGGATTAAAGAAGGATTATCTGAAATAAGAAATTTGCATAAACATATATAAATATATAATTTACTTTGATTTAGGAACTTTTATATCAAAGTTGTCTTGCCATGTCAACAATGAAAGTTTATTCCCTTAATCACTTTCAATGTAAGAGCTATACTTACCATTATATCTCAAGCAAGATCAGGGATCTCCTTCCTTATCTTTGTTACATCCCAATAATATGAGAACCTGTAACTCGGATAAAAAGAAGCGGGAACACATTCTGCCTTGCAAGTCCAACTTGCATCTCCCAATTTGGTCTTTAACACCCGGGACCACCACCCCTAATGTGATGTTGACCCATCATTAATTGAACCAACCGTCAACAGGAATACAACTCGCTATGCGCAATCCAATATCGTCCCAATAATATGAGGACCCGATATTGGGGTCACTACGCATACGTCCTTACTCTTTCGAGAAGCGACGAGCCTGATCCAAATGGATCGTATGTAGGAGTTGTCACTTCGGACAGGCGTCTCCTACATACAATATCTGACGACGGAACCCTTCGCCTTGACGGGAGACCATGGATGTCACTTATGTGATCCTCCACCTCATATTCAAATTTTAATCAATTATTATGAATCATATTCATATAATTAATTCTTCCAAGGGAAATGCACATCTATTCATAACAGAGTGTTTTTAATTGGATATAATTAACTTAATCACATTAAATTAATTATCAATCTAATTCAATCAACAAACTTGATTTCACTTGAATATATGGTATTATCTCAAAGTCCGTATTAATTAGAATTTTAATAATTAGAAAATATATCATGATCTCTCAGGCATCATTTGTTCACTACCCGTTGTCATGGCCAGTACCGGCGGGAGTGGGACGAACCACAACTGGTGCGACCCGATGCCCCAACGCTCCCCGACTACATACCATATCCACCTCGGGAAAAAATAATGTCGAGCCAATCACTTTGTACTTGAGATGATCATCGATTTTTCAATCAAAATTATACCATATAGTAATAATCAAAACAATTTTGATTATAAGGAAATTCGCTAACCAAATTCCAAATCCTATTCAAACAAGTTGTTTGTTGATTGTGTTTCCAATTATGATCTAGATCAAATCTAATCAATTATTGGTTGAGGCCAAGTAAATTAAGGAAATAATCATCATTAAATATTTCTCAAATATTTTCCATAATTATTTCATTAAATTAACAATTAATTTCACTAATTGACAATCACTTAGTTCTTGATTAGGAATGTAATTTCAGCAGTGACCCCTACTTATTAAAATTAACATATCTCAATCAAAACAAATCCAAATTATGCAAAATAAGTTTTTTAAGATTTATAATTTGATTTATGACAGAACCTAAGTTATATTTCACGCATTTCAAGGCGTTTCTCAAAGTAATTAACTCCTTCATTACGTTAAGATTCGCAGTCCCCGAAACAGTGGATACATGTTCATTAATTTGATCATAACTTGAGCAAACGGTTTCAAAACCACGCAAACTCAGATCCTACGGTTTCTTTATTTAATGAGGAACAAAATACAAGTTTTATTTTCGTGTTTAAATAAACTGGGATGAAACTAGTCAAAAATATAGATGCGAAAATGAAATGCGATAAAACTTTCGCAACCCTAACGAACCCAAGTCGGCTTAGGTTTACGGATCGTATCTGAAATCATCGACCTAAGGCTTTGATACCACTTCAAGGATATGGTTAGATCCTTAAGCTCATCACGGAAGCGTGAGGATCGCATCGTATACGATCGGGAGCGACTAATCATACTAGTTGCTCGATTCAGCGGAAATTAAAAAAATTTCATGCGACGAAACCACATGATCCAAGAACACTTCTCGGATCACTTCGTCTAAACCACAAACAAGTAATAGGATTACCTCTTGAAGCATGGTTGTGATCAAGTCTCTAAACGAAGAGACCTCCTATCTCAAGTCTGATCTGACGAAGGATACGCTTGCGAGCGTGTTGATGAAATACGTGCTTCTTGCAATCCATGTTGATGATCCAAGCGACGGATCTCCTGATCTCGACACACGAGATCATACATCTTCTTCATGAGCGAGATGCACCGAAGGAGATGGAGATCCATGAGCAAACGATCGGGCAACATAACGACGACGCTGCGGTGATGGAGAACCTCTCTAGGGCATCCATGGTGGACGGCCACATGAGAGAAGAAGAGAGGGCATGTAGAGAGAGAAAGAGAGAGAGAGAGAGACTTATGATCTCTTGTGTGTAGAAGAGCAAAGGGATGCCTCTCCTTTTATAATATTTTGGGATCCATGGATCTCAATCCAAGGGCAACACAAATCCAATGGCTCTCATTGATTTGTGTTTCTTTTAATGGCTAAGATTTGTGTTGGTAAAAATCAACAACAATTAATTTAATTTAGATTAAATGTATATTTATAAATCAATATGATTTAATCCCAAATTAAATCAATCAAGCATGGAGATTATGGAATGAAGATTGCCTCCTTCCAATATAGGATTTGGTGGCAATCTCATGTAATCTCATGATATCTCATGAGATTAGATTATTACATGGAAATCTCCAAGTTAAAACAACACTTGTCGTAAATTATTCAACAAAAATGATTCATAACTATTTTGTGAATATTGCAATATTACCATTGGAAAATTGTGAATCACATTCACAGCCCAAAATAAAATGTAAATTACATTTTCAATTTAATGTCTAATGTGAATCCAATTCACATCAACAATTAATTAACAAATGTGAATTACAAATAGCTCTCTCGTATATATTATAAATCACATTTATACTATATGTGGTTAATATGGATAGTGCTATCCACATTATTCAATATCCATGATAATTAAATCACATTTAATCATCTCGGATCTCTATTCCCATGTGCCTAAATAATATGAATCACATTCACATTATTTACATCTTTGATAATAAAATCATACTTAATTATCTAAGACAATTCTCTTTATAATATGAATCGAATTCATATTAATCATGATAATTAAATCACATTTAGCTATCCATTTTCTGAATGCTCAGATACTTATATCAACAATAAATTATCCTGAACTCTTTCAAGGATAATGCGCTTTCTCCGCGAATACTTGGAGATAAGGACAGGGCGATTGTATTGTTCCACGTATAGTGACTTGGATATTGAGATCACATCTCAAATACAGATCTCGGGCCTTCCATAGATGCTTGATTAAATCAAGACCGCAAATCTAATCTTCTCATTCAATCTGAATCACATTCAGATCAATGTCCAACATTGGGACAAAGATCAGATTACTTCTCCACTGAGAGGAGTCACTAAAATCCAGACCCGTTTCATCACTCCCTAGCAATGGAAGCGTCATGGTTATAGAACCGTTTATGATCACATCACCCTCAGGTATTCCTAATACATGTACATCCTGCATACTGGAAGACCCAGAATAATCTCGAAGTATAAGATCAATTTTACACTGTCTACTTTAGGGATTTATCATTAAGTTTTTCATTTGACTATTGGGAGTTGGTATTGATCATATACTTTCCAAAAACATATATCATACCCAGGTGTTGATCATATACATTCCAAAAGTATATATCAAACCTACAAATTCAGTCAAGCTTCCAAAGCGAGGCAACCGTGCACGGAATTTGATTCTTCCCAATACCTTATGAGTGAGCTCATGTCTTCTGATTCAGTAATGAACCTGTATGATCCCTTTGAGAGATCGTATTACTCATATGTCCTTATATGCACACCAGCGCGCCAGTGTATAGACCTTGATTAGGTCATCAACCTATTGGTCTACCAAATGTACATACTCAGACATATAGTAACACATCTGTCTCCAGTCAAAGGATGCGTTCTTATATCATGACAGCGTACGATATAGGACTTTGGTTATCTCGATCTCATTAAGTCAACTCTTTGACCTAACTTATCTAACACCTATGAATCTCTATTCCTATGCAGAGGACCTGCATCAAGAGGTCGGTTAGATATCAGCCTAAATGAGAAAGGACCGCCTCCTACTCAGGCTGGAGATCATCTCTTAAAAATCATTTGACGGTGCTTGATGAGTCTTCAATCTAACTCTTTATATGTTCATCCAAGCACCAACCTCTATGATTCAATATTTGAATCAACAGTTGTATGATCATCAAGATGGCCATGGTACATAACCCAAATTGTACTAAGGGGCCTATTATGCAAATTATTTATTCTTCATTTCAGATCAGGGAATGATATTCGCAATAACATTTATTGCATAATGGCTCATTGTGGGCTTGCATGTCCAACACATTGGTGGTCCTTTAGGGTTTAAGTGATGGAAGGAGATGAACGGAGAGGCTGGTGGGTAAAGGTCGGCTGCTGAGGAGGCATAGGGGTCGACGGTGGTTAGGTGGAAGAGGGAGAAGAGCATCTAGAATTGGATCAGTAGAGATCCAACGACAGATGGGATATTTATGAATCTCCATTTCATCACCTTTATTCTTTCATTTTGGCCTTAAATCCCTAGTTAAATGCATGTATATATCATTAATGAATCAAAATAAATATATTGTAATTTGTACAAAATATTGTATAAAATATTGTACATTTATTGTATTTAATTTTAAAATAAATGAATAAATGAAGAAAAAATGAAACACCATAGGTGTTGAGTGACCCTAGACCCCGAGATCTAGTCATCATGATGACTTGGTCGACAAGGAATAAAGTAGGAGGAGATAGGGCAGAGAAATTGTACAGAAAATACACAGAAAAACATGTACAAGACCCTAATTTAATTGTCCAAATATTGCTTTTGTGGACCTATTTATTTCATTAATTTTACAAATCAAATAATAAAACCTCTACATGTATATTGTAAATAAAATTTAAAAGAAAAATAAAAAATGAATTCATATAAAAATAATGCACAGTGTGCCCAGGATACACAAAATAAAATGTCAAATAAAAACTTCACAAACTTGTATCTTCTCCATACTGTATCAAAATGGATCAAAATCATCTTTAATTGTATATAACTTTAATAAGCTATTTGAAGAAGGCGTTTTCATTTATGTTGGATTTAAGATGCAAAAGTTAGGTTTGGGGCCCATATTGTGTAATATATCTGTATATTTTAATCAATATATTTATTATTTAGAAATTATTTTATTTTTATAACATTGTAAATATTATTTGAAACATATGTTATTAATTACTATAGAATAAAACTATCAAAATAAAATCAAAATAAATAATATATTTCAAAATATATGCAAAATATACATGTATATACTTATAATATATATATACATAATTAATTAAGTGTACATATTAACTCAGAAAAATGTAATAAAAATATCTAAATGTATATAAAAATAAATAAATAATACTTTCTTAAAATAAGAAAAATACGAAATAAAAATAACATACCAAAATACAGGTGTTACCAATATTTTACATGTGAATATTAGGGTTTAGGGTTTAGGGTTTAGGGTTTAGGGTTAAAATAAATAAAATATGTATAAAATACTACACAAAATTACAAGCATTTTTTTGTGTTTTGATTAAAAAATAAATAAATTATTTGGTATTTTTTATCAAATTAATAAAGGATTTATCAATCCTTAATTTTCTGTTGGTCCACGTGGAGTCAACTGTCCGACCTCCCCCGCCACATTGTTAGAGGCGAGATCCTGGGCTCGATGGCCCTCGATCCCTTCACCAAAAATGTTCCCCATGTCGTCCTCTACCTCACCATCTCCCTACTTCTCACAACCTGCTCCCTACATCACTCCATCACTCCGTCCTTTTGGCCGGACTCCATGTCTATAAATGACCCTCTCCGGATTCCTTTTTGTTTTTTTATCTATATTCGCCCATTTTAACCCCCATTTGATCCCCCCCTGTTGAGCTCCTGGTGACAGCAAGGTTCTCTCTAGCCATTTGTGGCATGTACAAGGTGGAGGAGAGCCAGATCCAGGTCTGTCGACCGTCCCTTTCGGCGACCTTTTCTGCTCCGAGCTTTCCAAGCTTGTTGAGCTACTAGGTTAGTGTCTTTCTCTTACCCTTAGTTCATGTAGCTTAGTCATAGATTTAATTTCATCATTTAATAGACACTTTATTTTAATTTTAAATATAAAACGGTCGGAGCACTAGGCTCCGGCACCCAACTTTGTCATGACCCTACGTCGTTTCAACCCACTTTTGCCCCCATTCGCCTCAACTTCACGCTTCCCCATCAAATCCCCATGTTACCCCCTTGATTCTGCAAGAATATAGTTGGGGTCGGATCTACCTCTACTGCCTTCGTCAGAGCCCCCCCATTCCCCACCTGATTCACTCTTCTCGTATGCTTTCAGCTTCACTCTGCGGTCAAGTAGATCCACCTCGAGTCCCTCAGTTTTTTTTGTGCAGCTACGCATACATGAAGACCACCTGGAGCTTCATCCTCAGCCTTCAATATGAGATCCAGGTCTGCCAAACTCCAGGTTCCCTCCGGCGAGCCTTGGGCCTTGAGATGATACCTGCTATGTGCACGAAGCTCTTAGGAAGTTATATGTGAAGGAGGAGGTCAGGCAAAAGAGTAATCAAGGGACAAAGATCGTCGGAGCTTTGTTGTTAAGGTGTTCTTCGTGAACCCTCGAGAGCCGTCAGATGAGTGCTTCGGCCCAAATATAATATGGGTCATCGAATCCAAAGCCGAACTGGTGCCCGATCAACCATCCAGAGTGCCACGTGGATCATCGTCAGCCCTATGATCGCGTGCCTTTTTAGGGGTAAATTTATTAGTAACCCCTGCTCTTTTGTGATTTTAATATCTAGTCCTGTAAATATTTTAGCATGCTGTAAAGTTTTTGTAAAAATTACATCTTGAGCCTTGGCTTTATTGAATATTGCATATAGGTCTTGTGCCACGTCGACTCACGTGGCACCCCACGTGAGCCAGGTATTTTGCAACCAAGCCCCTCTGGGTTTGGTTATTTAGTTTTAGTATTTAAAAAAGTATAAAAAGTTTAAAACTTTGGGATATTTTGCAATGTTCCCCCTGAACTTTAATTATATTGCATAAATACCCCTCCTAATTTTATGTATTTATTTTTGCGCATTTTATTTTGGATTAAATAACTCATGTGCATAGAAAATTATGGAAAAATAGAAGCACATGCTCTAAATTTTATTTTACATTTACTTTGCTTTTTCCATTTACTAAAAATCATTTAGGTGTTATTTATTCCATGTTTATATATAAAAATAAAAAAATGGAAAAGGACTTCAACTAATTCCAAAAATAAATATACATATATTATTATAAAATTTAGTTACGAACCAAAAATTTAAAAATTTCAAAAGAAAACCCTAAAAATTGAAAACCCTCACTAACACTAAAAACATTAGAAAATATTTTCAAAATACAAAAAAGTTTATTTCTTTATATTTTTATTTGTATATATTACTCTATATTGAATTTATTTTTGTGAAATTTTGAATCCATCTAGTATTTCTAAATCTCAAAACAAATCAGCTATTTATCAAGTCCCTGATTTCGTATATTCTGGATTTTAAAAATACCAAAAATTAGCAAAAATACCTGAAAATGTACAAAATTGGAGACGATATTAAAAAAACTCAAAAACATTTTGTTTTGTATTTTTTGACCATTTATATTTATAATACCACATATTGTATTGTATATCTCTATATAGTTATATATGTTTATTATTATTAATCAATAAAAATACCTTATAAATATTTTTAAATCCTTTAAAAAGAAAAAGGACTATTCTTTTTGTGTATTTCCTGATTTTGGTATTTTTATTATATATTATACTATATATTACTTTGATTGTATATATACCTTATATACAACATATATACTCTTATATATATATATATATCTTATTTATATACTATTAAATTAAAAAGAAATTACAAATAGAAAAAAGAATAAAATTTGAAAGAAAATATGTAATAAAAAGGATTATTTGATTTAATAAAAATCTACAGAAAACATAAGTAAATAATTAAGTGAATATTTTATAAATATACCTATATTATTTATTCATTATTTATTTATAAATAATATACATGATTCACCGAGTTGTCTCCCGATGTTTGATCCCTACTTGCTTGTCCATTATACACACTTGTTTGTAGGGTATAATACATTTTGATTCACATCCATATTCTATTATTTGTTTCTTGTAATGTGGGTTAATTATTGATTTAATCGGTGAGTCGTTGTGAGAGGTCACTTCAGCGACTGTGTAGCTCACCTTGTGAGTTCACATGACTCTCTCCTATGATTCTCGATTAATCAAATGGTGTTGCCTCCAGGGAGCAACGGAGTGTTGCTAGTTTTTACATTACATTGTTTAGTTTTGTTTCTATTTTCTGCTATTATTTTGATATTTAATTTGATTATTCAAGTCCATATTTCTTTATTGATCTTTCTTGCGAGGGATCATGTGGCGAAGGTTATTTCTTAGGAGATGAATGCACTCGAGCTGCGAGGAGATTGGCTCTTCCACTAATGAGGCCGCCAAGAGAGAGAAGGAGAGAGGACAGGAGCAGACAGTAGCATAGTTTTTTATTTTTATTTTGTGAGGCGAAATTTTATTTTTTATTGTTATAAATTAATTTGTAATAATTTGTACACTGCCACACATTTACTTAAAGAGGTCCAGTGTTCAGGTGCATGTTCACCTGGGGGCGTCATTGGTTTTCTCAAGTTTTCTACCTCTTTCTTTTATTTTGTTTCACACATTTTGAGCTTTCCTCCTTTTCCTTTCATTTATTTTCTGTGATTGAGCTTGTAGATCTAGGATTGGTTGAATCGATCAACTAGGTCCAAAACCCTAATAGACGCATGCACCTACAGTCTCTTACGCTTGGATCTAGTCAAAAATTAATTGTTGATCACTTGAATTTCGAACCGTGCGCCTTGAGAGACTCCATACAACGCTTGCAGGACATGTTGTGGCGGGCACCGAGGAGTTTCTAAGATCGAAGACTTGGAACCATTTTAGGTGATTAGCATTGTTTCTTCCTGATAATAGCAATTACTATTTAGGGTTCTTTATCACTTGCATATTGCTCATGTAGTATAGGTTTATAAATTCTGTTTTGCATCCCACTTGGAGAGAGATGTGAAGCATTGTAAGTCCTTCTAACTTTGCATGCATCATTCGATACTAAGGTGAGATTTCCACCAGTGTCAACTTGCACAACTTTTCTGACTCCTCTCCTAGTTTTGTATCACCTAGGACTTAAAGAAAAATACAAAAAAAATTCATTAGGCAGATTGTTCTGGAAAATACTCAAAAAATTGAAAACCAAATAATTAAAACAAGAGAATTGTTTAATAAACTTTGACCTAAATTAAAATTCATAATGGACATCATTGTTTGGGTTTCATAAAGCCCACATTTTTTAGGTACTTCTATACCGAGTGAGGCGCGACCCCTAAGGACTGGAGCCCAAAATCCGATCTATGGCTAATTTGATAAACACCTGGGATGATGAAGTATTAGCACTTCTGTCATATGTGACCAAGTAGGGCCCTATCAAAGACGATGTTCCCACCTTGTGTAGAGCATACAACTTAGTTTGAAGTAACAAGATTAGGCCACACCCTCACGGGTGTTCATGTCTCATCGGTTTGTGTCCGTATACCTCACTTGTGGGGGAAGTATTCGTTTTGCCTATTGGCTTCCTCCTCTATTTCTTTGGCCATGTAGCCCCCTGGCACAAGATCACAGACCTCAAAGAGTGCATATCATAGGTTACAAAGGAGGTGGAAGAAGTACATGTTACTTTCTCGATAATACACATACTCTTATAGGGATAGCTTTCATAAGGACTTTTATAAGATCTTACCTGAATAACAAAAATAAAATTGAGAAGAAAAAAATAGTTGAACTCTTACTGCTTCACATTGTGTGAGTTGGTGAACCCATACTTGTATTGTGTTTGTTTAATTTTAGTCTAGGTCAGAGATCCAGTCCTGCGTACTTGCACCCCTTTTCATTTCATCTATTTTCATTTCCTTTTGATTCTGCTCACTATGAGCCTTTATCCACTACTTTTCTCTTCATCCACTGTTGATCACCATATTCCTTTATTCCTCATCTAATCCTCTTCTTCTTCCAAGATGTCATCTCATGGATGGTTTAGTCAGGACCCCATTCATACTCACATCGATTCCATGAGTTCTACGCCTTCAATAATTTGAGGAGACTCCTGAGAACCCGGTTTGGATCTTGCGAACCAATCTCTAGACTCCTTGACTTCATCTCTATTCTAATAAGTCAGGATCACTCTTATCCCGGCCTTCACCCTTTGTGGATGGAGATCGATTTCAATCAATTTCAAATGCTCCATTCATACACATTTGGAATTGACCTTAATTCCAGATCATGCACTCCATCTGGTGCAGAAAAATTTCAGTTTGAATGGGATACATCTTTTTGTGCAAAAACCACACTAGACCCCGTGCAGATCACATCCTTTGAATCTAATTCAGAGATGGCTCCTCTAGGGAAAATAAAGGGATAGGTATCTCCAGATCAAGGACAACCCGATCAGAATACAGTCAATGCTCAGTTGCTCGCTTCCATCTAGGCCATCCAACATCAGCTGACCGATCAGATCTTAGACCAAGTCTCTTTCTAGGAAATATTGAATATCTGGGGAGAGAGAAAGAACTGAGGAGGAAGAGGAGGGGAAGGTGAAGAACCATGAAATATGAACCATAAGGGCGCGCAAATGAGGCACGGGAAAAGAGGCCCAAGCCCACTCTTAAGGAAACCTATAATCCTAGCGCTGGCTAGATGATGGAGTGGATACAGATCCATGTAGTCCACAGACATTTCGAGCTCAAGACTCAGTTCCTCACTCTTTTGCCTTCGTTCCACAGGAACACCAACGATGAACCCTACATCCATCTTCAACAGTTCTTCTGCATCTGTCACACCACTCACTACCCAACATCCCATTGGGTGTAGTCAAGATGACCACATTCCCCTTCAGCCTTCAAGATAAGGCTCTTTATTGGATTAACCATATGGCAAAGGTCGTAATGACCTGGGAGGAGTTAAATTTTGCATTCCTTTAGAAGTACTATTCGTTGGGTCATCTGAGTCAGATGCGAGCTTGGATCAGCAATTTCTCCCAAGGCTTGCACGAATCGATACATGAATCTTGGGAGAGATTCAGGGATTTACAGGAGAAGTGTCCCCACCACGACATTCTATGGATCAACCTGGTCTATCATTTCTTCAGGGGCTTCACTCCTGAAAGACAAAGATTAGTAGTTGACGTCTGTGGTGGTCCACACTTCAACAAGGATGATGATGTTGTTTGGCAGATTTTCAAAGAGATGGCCGATGGAGAGACCACTCTATACTCATCCTGATCTTATCAGCATCAACCGCAAGCCCACCATAAGCCTGCCAATATGACAGCAACCAGGGAGCAAGACAGGGATGAGAGCTCCAACCTCAGCATCAGCAGGAGACACCTGTCAAAAGTTGATATCATTGAAAAATGGTTACATGACTTGGAGAAGTTGTCTGTGATCGAATAGAGGACCGGCACCTAAACAAGCTAGATCAAATTACAAAGCAGCTGGAGCTGCTTGTGAGTACCATCAATTCCATACAGTCTGCGACCTCAGCTGCCACCACTCCAGTTGAGTCAAAAGAACCATCATCTCTGAAGCAGCCTCAGTCGAATGTGAATCAGCCTCAGGTCCAGCACGTGTACTACGTGCATGCACCTGACCAGTCACCATCGCCTTCTCAGCAGATTGTCTTATACTAACATGAGCTCCAACCATCTTCATATGATCCATTCTCACCACCACCACCAATCATACAAGAGGTGAACAACATCTGGAATAACGATGCCTAATTGGCTCGTCCAGGAGGACAACAACATGGCCAATCCTCGGCCATTCGACCGTATCACCAGCATTAGGGTGGGTGGTTTGGCCAGGGATCTCACCAGCCTTAGCAGCAACCTCCTCGGTATCAGAATAATTGGAGGCAGAACCAACAATACCAGCGGCCTGCATACCACCAATACTAGCCATCCCATTAGTATGTGGGTGCATCTTATAATCAATACCATCCTCCTCCGCAATTTTATCATCATCAACTCCCTCCTCCTCACAACTATTCCCGAAATTCCCAGCCTCAACAGTACCGTTCGTAGCATAGTCAGCATGCTGATTCATCTGAGGCCACGCTAGTGAACCCAACACTCAACTTCTTGGCCTCGTTAGGGCCTATCAGAGATGTCTTAGAAGAGAGATGACGTCACTGCCACCAAGACACCCATTCCAATGTAGGTTGAGGCAAACCCTAATCATTCTAGCGTAAAGAGTAGGTAGTTCGTGATGTTTCCATCGATTTTTCAGAGTCAGGTATTTCAGACTATGCTTTGTCTCATGTAGTGACTCTTAGGAGCGGCAGACCTTTGCAGCCATCTGCCACTACCAAAGGGAAGAATAAAGGGACTTCTGGAGAAGTATCTTTTGCATTAGTCGGACCGGTAACAGTGCCGAGTGAGGAAGAAGAAGATGGAGGAGAAGCACCAGTCACCATCCACTACTACCGTCAAAGGAAAATTTTCCAAAAAAATCAGCAAGAAGAAAATTCACAAAAAGAAATGAAGAGCCTAAGCCAAGAAGGACCAGCAATGGAAGAGCTTGCACCAGTATTAGCCAATCCAGAGCAATCCAACAAAGCCCAAGCTCATGTGTATAATTTTTTACCTGTTTTGAATGATGGACCATCTGTTGGACAATCAGCTATAAATAAGTTTGTAAAAAGAACACTGAATTTTCTTCTGTGGGTATTCTGTTTCCTACAACAATGAAAAATACCAAAAAAAATAAAAATTCAGAAACTGCATTGTTCAATCCTAAAGTGGTTGAAATTACTGATAATCTTATTCTGAAATACCATTCGTGAAGGCCATGAACAACATGTCGGCTGTCAAGAAAGGATTGAAAGAAGTATGTACCTCCAAGAGTTCGAACCATAAGAACATGTGCAGTAAAGGAGAGAAACACATCTTGACCATGGCCACTATGAATGCAATCATTGACCTCCCGCATAAAGAGAAAGAAAAGATAGCGCCCAACATCAAATGCTAGATTTTTGACCAAGTATTTAAGTGAACGTTTCTTGATAGCAGATCTTCCATAAATTGCATGACCTCCTCACTTTTGCAAGAATTTGGGCGTGGACCGCTTAAGCCAACAATAATGATCTTGTAGTTCGTAGATCAATTTGTCAAGCGTCCTAGAGGTATGTTGGAGGTTATTATCATAACCGTGCAGGACATGAAATTTCCAGTTGATTTTTTAGTCCTAGACATGGACTCACTTGCACTGTTACTCCAGACCTCTATCATTATAGGTCGACCGTTTCTTTGCACAACCGAGGCGATGGTCGACTACTGGTCTGGGAAGGTCACCTTTCGCTCCAGCTCCGACAAAGTCACTATGGATATGGTCAAATATCTGAAAGCCACATCTGAAGGAGGGAAGCCAGAATCATCAACTCAGGACTATGACATCATTGATATCAACAATCCGCAAATATCTTTGGATGATACCTTCACACAGGAATTTCTCTCTTCAAGAGAGGACCTAGATATAGCATAGTACGTCCATGCTTCCTTGTTGATTGGGAGACTGAATCAGAATTCGAGTAACTGAGCAGCATGTTCGAAGATTCAAGCCAGTCTGAACATGAAGAATTCATTGTAGATATGTTCAACACATTCATTTTAGAGCCAGGAGTGACAGAATTGGATAGCACCTCATTGAAATTAGCAGTTCACCAAGCTACCAACATAGTTTCTGAAGTTGCCGTTGAGCAGACTCAACAGATACCAGAACTCAAACCGCTCCAGGCTGGTCTAAAGTACGTGTTCCTTATAGGTGAAGAGAACATGTATCTGGTTATCATCAGCAGCTTTCTAACTCAGGATCAAGAATCTTGACTTCTCGAGCTTCTAGAAAAGAACTACAAGGCTCTTGGTTGGAGCATATCTGATCTCTGTGGGTTAAATCCAAGTCTGTATTCACACCACATTATCTTGAAGAAGATTGCAAGCCATCCCAAGAATTTCAAAGATGATTGAATCCAAACTCACAAGACGTAGTGATGAAAGAAATCACGAAGTGGTGTGAAGCAGGCTTCATTTACCCCTTCTCTGATTCCAAATGGGTGAACCCCCTACATAGAGTTCCTAAGAAATTAGGCCTCACCGTTGTAAAGAATGATCAAGGAGAGGATATCTCTACCCAAGTACCGATATTTTGGTGGATGTGTAGACTACCACCATCTGAATGCCACAACGAATAAGGACCACTTACCTCATCCATTCATTGATCAAGTTCTTGAGAGACTAGCAGTAAAGGAATACTTCTTCTTTTTAGATGGTATTTCGAGTACAACCAAGTGGTGATCGCCCCTGAAGATCAAGAGAAGACAACTTTTACATGCTCGTTCAGCATCTATGCTTTTAGGAGAATGCCCTTTGGCCTCTGTAATGCTCTAACAACTTTCTAGAGGTGTGTGCTAGTTGTCTTTGCCGACATGGTTGGATGTTTTCTCGAGATTTTTATGGATGATTTCTCAGTCTATGGTGTTAGCTTCGATTTTTGTCTTCAGGACCTAGACAGATTACTACAGAAATATCATGAAGTCAACCTTGTACTATCAAGGGAGAAGAGCCACTTCATGGTTAAAGAAGGAATAGTGCTAGGCCACGTCGTCTCCAAGCGAGGCATAGAGGTCGACCCGATGAAGGTGGTTGTGATCTCTTCACCTCAGAATGTGAAAATTATGAGGTCATTCATAGGGCATGTCGACTTCTATCGTCGCTTTATCAAGGACTTCAGCAAGCTTGCCGAACCTCTCATCGAACTACTATGTAAGGAGACCAAGTTTATTGTTTATCAAACTATTCCCCAATTTTATCAACTGAAAAAGCTCGTCACTCAAGCTTTAGACCTACATACACCCAATTGGTCTCTCCCCTTTGAGATCATGACGGATGCGTCAGATTTTGCAATTGAGGTTGTACTAGGACAAAGAAGAGACAAGGTGCCCTATGCCATTCACTACGCCAACAAGACACTCGATGAAATGCAAAGAAATTGTACAGTCACAAAAAAAGGGCTGCTTGCTGTAGTGTTTGCTTTATAGAAGTTCAGATCATATTTATTAGGATCAAAAGTCATTATCTTCAGTAACCACTCCATCTCTGATACAATAGAAGAAGGATGCCAAGTCCAGACTACTCAGATGGATCCTTCTCCTCCATGAATTCGATTTGGAGATCAAAGACAAGCCTCGAGATGAAATTGTGATGGCAGACCATTTTTACACATAGTTGAATGCCAAGATACTCCACTGGATTGTGCACCGATAACAAAAACTTTCCCAGACGAATCAATTCTCAATGTGTATTTTCTCCCTTGGTATGTTGATATCGTGAACTACCTTACATCTGGGGTGGTCCCACAAGATTGGATGCAGATCAAGAAGGACAATTTCATGTCCGACATTCATTTTTACCAATGGGAGGATCCACACCTATTCAGGGAAGTTGCAGATTGCATTTGGCATCGATGCATTCCTAAGGAGGAGTACACAAGTGTCCTCGAGCACTATCATAAGCTCGAATCTGGCAGAGACCATTCTAGAAGCAGAATGACAGCTAAGATATTGCAGTATGGCCTCTGGTGGCTCACAATCTTCAAGGATGTAGATAACTATGTGAAAGCATGTACAAACTATCATAAAATGGGAAAAACCCTTGGAGTTAGTGACAACATGTCCCTCAATATATCTAGATATCTGATGTGTTCGATGCATAGAGCATTGATTTCATGGGTCCATTTCATAATAGTCAAGGATATGAATACATCCTTCTTGCCGTTGATTATGTGAGTCAAAGGGTGGAAGCCATTCCAGCTCGAGCCGTAGACAACAAAATAGTTTGTAAATTCCTGAAAGATAACATCATTTCGTGGTTCAGCATTCCGAAGATTCTTATTTCAGATGGAGGCAGCCACTTCATTAAAAGGAGGTTAAGAAATTAAGAAGGAGTACGGTATCGATCACTAGGTCGCATCTCCTTATCATTCGTAGTCAAATGTCTTGGCTGAACTTTCAAACAAAGAAATAAAGATGATATTGTAGAAACTTGTAAGTCGTATAGAAAGAACTGGTCACAACTTTTGGACTCAGTTTTTTGAACATACAGAATGACCTACAATTCTCCCTTGAGCATTTCACCCTATCGCCTTCTTTACTGGAATCCATGCCACCTGCTAGTGGAATTGATTCACAAATCATTGTAGGTAGTGAATATCTGCAACCTCGACTCACGAAAAGGTGGTCATTAGTGAAAGTTGGATCTGAACAGACTCTTGGAATTCAGAGATTATGCGTACGACAATAGTTTGATGTATAAGGAGAAGGTCAAATGTCGGCATGACAAGTACATCAGAAGAAAAACCTTCGAATCTGGGCAAAAAGTGTGGCTGTTTGATGTGAAATTGAAGATATTTCTAAAAAATAAAAAGCAATTGGACATGGCCATACAGAGTCAGGACCATGCGTGAAAACGAAAGTGTTCTGATATCAGAACTGTCAGCTGACGCACAACCCTTTGTAGTCAATGGTCAGTTGCTAAAGCCGTACTTAGAGCATAACACATTCCTGGCCGTTATCAACTCTGTACAAGGAAGATTTCATTGCTACAACAACTTCAATGGAGTCGGGCAATGCTCCTACAAATATCTTTGAATAGAGTAGATTTTCTTTTGGTCTTCTTTTCATTTTCATTCTTTTATTCTTCCAAAATATGACACTCATCCCATTCATGATTGTTATACTTATGATATACTTCGTACTAAGTATAGGGGGGATGAGTGCATTCGGATGTTCATTCTTTAATCCCCCGCTTGTCTCCTCATTTTGGCTTTCTGTCTGTACTTAGGGATATTTTACCCTAAGTATGGGGGGGATTGGCCGAGCCGATGATATATTCATTTGTTCCCACCCTCGACCCTCCCCTCTTTGTATACAGTCTGATATACTTAGGATTAATTGATCTTAAGTTCAAGGGGACAGTCGATTTCTCATTCATTCATTTGTTATTCTTTAGTCGTTGTAGTATAATCATTCCTATACTTAGTATGATTTATGTCTTCCTTTTCTCTTGGATCTATGAGGACATAGCTCAAGCTAAGTATACATATATACTCTGTATATATTTTATCCATAACTCGTACTTGAGTATTTTCAATAATATGGCTAATTAACAAATTCAAAACACACCTCAAAATTATTTGTAGTTAATAAACCAATCACAAATGTTTTGCAAAATTTTTAAAAATTATTGGAAAGTTGCTATGAAAAATCTTTTGTACAAATGTTTGAAAAATATTTTGCGAAATATTTTCAAACCTTTGTAAAAATTTCTTTTTTTGTTTGAATAAAATATTTTGAAAATCTATTTGCAAACGGTTTGGAAAATGGTTGTCAAAATATATTGAAAAATCTGTGCATACAATTTGAAAAATCTTTGAAATTTGATTTTAATATTTTGTAAATGTTTGTAAAAAGTATTTATGAAGTTATTTTTCAAAATAAAGTTTTCAAAATGATTGAGAAAATATTTTCAAATTATTTTGACAACCTTGTACATAATTCAGGCAAATAAAAATTTCTTTACAAACTATGTATATCAAACCTGTAAATAGCTTGTGAAATTTATTCACATAAATTCATGTAAATAACAAATAGCAAACCCATGTAAATATTTGCACATAATTATTTGACAAAACTATTTTGTTTTCCAAAAATCACTAAAATTTTGCAAAATAAAAAATCTATAAAAAATTGTAAAACTTTTTCAAAAATCCGTAAAAAGTTCAAAAATCGGAAAATGGTTTCACAAAAATATTTTCCTACATTGCATGGCATTTGCGTTTTTTGGATTGATAACGACAATAGAACAAATCTAAATAAAATCTAAAGCATGGAGCTTGGACGGAACTTAATCCACTTAATCGCAGGAACCTTAAAGGAACTGGGATTGAGGCACTTCAGGTATACTAGACTTAATTCTTTGAAACTACAAGACTTAGTTCAGCATCGTCTTGACTGCCTTAGTAGAATATTTCAGAATATATGCATGACTCTTGTCGATAGTGACCTAACTTACACGCCTACATTTTACACTTTGCTCATCTCAGTTGAAGTGGTAGAGGTTGGATTTGCTGACATGAGACACAAGCCAATGGAAACATTGGAAGTCACAAATCTGTGGCCAGTGTACCCCAACATGATCCAATAGCCATGAGGTCTAACAATAGAAGTTGGGGTTGCAATAATGCTTCAAAAGAGGGATAGCCTACTAGCTCAAGGGGAAAAGTCCTTATGTAAATGATGTTGTATATAGTATTCAATAAATAATAATAATAATAGATGGGCTAAAATAAAAAAAATCGATTCCCATTGGAGCATATGTATTCAATAAGCAAGCTTGAGTTTTAAAGTCAAAGATACATGTGAGCCTGCAACCGGATGACTTGGCTACACTGGTCAAGCATCCTAGGATAAGTAGCTACACTAGCTACCATCCATTCTTCTCTCCACCTCTTCTTGAGCTGGTTATACTTGAACTTAGAAGGGAATACCTCGCTAGCTTCTTGAGGAAAGAGTTATTGGATTGAGAAATTAGGGACACCATGTTGGAGAAGACTGACTTTTACCGTTTCAACCGAGAGGGGATATTTAACACACACTATACAAGCTAGACTCATAGTCATAAGGGACTACTTATGACATCGACTTGTTCTGACCTGGCTTTTGAGGAGATTTAGGCAGAGTTTCCGTGGTCCTTGAAGGCTATTGTGCTTCAAGTTCGGTGCCCGAACAAGGTTCTGACCAAACTAAAAATCCAAAGATCTGACTGAACTCCAAACTTTGATATTATAAAGATAAGTTTAAAAGTTGAAACCAATCCAAGTTCTTTCTTTTTCTTTTTTAATTTTCTTTTCTTCACTTATAGGATTAAGTGTTTGCTAGGGACTTGTAAAGGCAAGTATATTGGGTAATGAATCTCCAATTTATCACCTTTATTCTTTCATGTTGGCATTAAATTCCTAACTAAATGCATGTATATATCATTAAATTATCAAAATATATACACTATAATTTGTACAAAATACTGTATAAAATATTGTACACTTATTATATTTAATTTCAAAATAAATGAATAAAGGGAAAAAAGGAAAAAGTGAAACACCATAGATGTTGAGTGTCCCTAGATCTCGAGACCCAGTCATCATGTTGACTTGGTCGACAAGGAATAAAGTAGGGGAAGATAGGGCAAAGAAACTATACAGAAAATACACATAAAATCATGTACAAAACCCTAATTTAATTGTCCAAATATTACTTTTTGGGACCAATTTTATTTTTTTGTTTTTACACCTCAACTAATAAAACCCTCAACATGGATATTGTAGATAGAAGTGTAAAAAAACATAAAATTGAATTCATATAAAAATAATGCACAATGTGCCCAGGACACACAAAATAAAAGATCAATAAAAACTTCACGGACCTGTATCTTCTCTGTACTATATCAAAATGGACCAAAATCACCTTTAATCATATATGACTTTAATAAGCTATTTAAAGAGTGTGGTTTCATTTAAGTTGGAGTTAAGAGAAAAAGTTAGTTTTTGGGTCCGTATTGTGAAATATACTATATATTTTATTCCATATATTTATTCTTTACAAATTCTTTTATTTTTAAAAAATTGTAAATATTATTTGAAATATATGTACATAATTAAAATAGGATAAAACCATCAAAATAAAATCAAAATAAATAATATATTTCAAAACATAAGCAAAATATACTTGTATATATCTTTAATGTATATATACATAATTAAATAAATGTAGATATTTGTTGGACATGCGAGCCCACAGCGAGCCAATATGCAATAAATGTTATTGCACATATCATTCCTTGATCTGAAATGAAGAAAAAATAATTTGCATAATAGGTCCCTTAGTACAATTAGGCTATGCACCATGGCCATCTTGATGATCATACAGTTGTTGATTCAACTATTGAATCACAGAGGCTGGTGCTTGGATGAATAACTAAAGGGTTAGATTGAGGACTCATCAAGCACCATCAAATGATTGTTAAGAGATGATCTCCAGCCTGAGTAGGAGATGGCAATCCTTTCTCACATATGTTGATATCTGACCGACCTCTTGATGCAGGTCCTCTACATAAGAATAGATATTCGTAGGTGTCAGATTAGTTAGGTCAAAGAGTTGACTTAACGAGATCGAGATAACCAAAGTCCTATATCGTATGCTGTCACGATACAGTCACGCATCCTCTGATCGGAGACAAATGTGTTACTATATGTCTGAGTATGTACATTTGGCAGACCAATAGGTTGATGACCTAACCAAGGTCTATACACCAACGCACTGATGTGCATATAAGGGCATATGAGCAATACAATCTCTCAAAGGGATCATACAGGTTCATTACTGAACCGGAAGACATGAGCTCACTCATGAGATATTGGGAAGAATCAAATTCTGTGCGCACGGTCGTCTCGCTTTGGAAGCTTGACTGAATTTATAGGTTTGATATATACTTTTGGAAAGTATATGATCAAGACCTAGGTATGATATATGCTTTTGGAAAGTATATGATCGATACCAACTCCCAATGATCAAATGAGAAACCTACTAATAAAACCCTGAAGTAGATAGTATAAAGTTATCTAATACTTTAGGTTTAATCTGGTCTTCTAGTATGCAGGATGTACAGGTATTGGGAATACCTGAGGGTGATGTGATCATAAACGATTGTATAACATGACGCTTCCATTCCTAGGGAGTGATGAAACAGGTCTGGATTTTAGTTACTCCTCTCAGTAGAGAAGTAATCTGATCTTTGTCCAAATGTTGGACATTGATCTGAATGTGATTAAGATGCAATGAGAAGATTCGATTTGCGGTCTTGATTTAATCAAGCATCTATGGGAGGCCCGAGATCTGGATTTGAGATATAGGAACTGAGTTTGAGGTACTTCAGGTCTAGTTGACTTAATTCTTTGAGGATCACGGGACTTAGTTCAATGGATTCTTGACTGCCTAAGTAGAGTATTTCGGAGCACACGCACGACCCTTGTTGATAATGAACTAACTTGGACATCTGCACCTTTCACATGGCTCAACTCAGTTGGAGTGGTGAGGGGATTGGATTTGCCGGTATGAGACGCACACAAGTGGAAACATTTGTCCTCCTCTAGGGAGGGAAGTGCACCCCAACCCGTCCAGTGATTAGGAAGTCTAAAGACAGGAGGCTGTGGGTTGCGATAAAGCTTCAAAAGAGGGATAGTCTACTGGCTCAAGAGGAAAAACTCCTTATGTAAATGCTGTTGTATATAGTATTCAAAAAAAAAGAGTTCAGGCATGTACAAAAATAAAAAGCCTGCAAGTATGTACAAAGTCAATAAGCAAGCTTGAGTTCCAAAGTCAAATATGTGAGCCTGCAGCAGGATGACTTGACTACACTGGTCTTGCATCCTAGGATAGGTAGCTACACTGGCTACCGTCCATTCTTCTCTTCACCCCCTCCTCTTGAGCTGGTTGCCACTTGAACTTAGAAGGGAATACCCCGCTCCTCGAGGATGGAGTCATTGGATTGGGGAATCATTGGGTTGTCGTACTGGAGAAGTCAGTTTCTTTTCCATTCTAGTTGGGGAGAGCCACCATCACTTACATTGTACAAGTCAGATTCATAGTCGTAAGGGTTTGCGTATGAATTGAGATATTTCTGACCTGGCTATTAAGAAGACTTGGACAGAGTTTTGGGATTCTCAAGGACTGTTGAATTTCAAATTCGGTTCTCAATAAGGTTCCGCCCGCACTAAAATTCCAAAGGTCCGACTTAAGCTCCAAACTTTGATTTTGTGAAGACAAGTTTGATAATTAAATTTAGTCCATCTTTCTTCTTTTTCTTTTCTTTATTTTTCTTTTTCTGCACTTATTGCATAAGTGTTTGCTAGGGACTAGCAAAGGTAAAGTATAGGGGGATGATGAATCCACATTTCATCATCTTTATTCTATCATTTTGGCATCAAAAACCCTAGCAAATGCCTGTAAATACCCTTAAATAGAGCATCTTAGCATTCATGCATGTGCATCTATATAGTGTATAAAATGTTGTAATTAAAGCCAAAATTATAGAATAAATAAAGAAAAGAAAAAAGAATAAAATATTGTAAATATTTTATGACCCGAAACCCCGAGACCTAGGCATCTTGATGAATAGGTCGACAAGGAATAAAGTAGGGGGAGATAAGGTCAGAAACACAGATAAAATACCTATACCTTTTATTCATTCTTTATTCATTTTGGGACCTATTTTTTGTTTCACTTTTTATACATCAAATAAAGAAACTTTGTACATGAAAGTTGTAGATAATTTTATAAAGAAAAATACAAAATTGATTTCACAGAAAAATAATGTACAGATAAAAAGTTATGGTCTGAATAAAAATCCAGAATCCCAACTTCCCAGACCCGTATTTCACAAATGAAAACTCCAAATGCATCAAACTCACCTTTAATTGTATATAGAATAAAATAGTCTATCCAATGGTGGTGGTTTCGCATCTGGCGGAGCTACGGTTTGAAAGTTGAGTTTTGGACCCACGTTGTATAACTGTACATATTAAAATATTCAATTTATTATTTATCTATTATTTTTATAATTTTATATTTTTATAATTTTATATTTTTATAATGTTGTAAATATTACTTATAATAATAATTATGAGCATTAAAATCAGAATAAAAATATAAATAAAACACAAATAAAAATACTTGTACATATTTGATACATAGGTATTATACATATACTTATACCTATATGAAATACACTTCTATTTTATTAAATATACAAAATATATCAGAAAAATGGAATTAAAACATATTCACATATATAAAAAGTATTTTATTTTATAAAATACTAAATAAAAATAATAAAATTAAAATGTACAAAATAAAAATAAAATACTTAAATACATAGGTAATATACCTATAAAGGACATAAATGCAAATTTGTAAAAATATACTTCATAAAAATAAATAAAAATCACTATAAAATAATTTAT
Organism: Ottelia alismoides; assembly: GCA_037367405.1. Lineage (NCBI taxonomy): Eukaryota > Viridiplantae > Streptophyta > Magnoliopsida > Alismatales > Hydrocharitaceae > Ottelia > Ottelia alismoides. The sequence continues at coordinate 261,919 of JAZKJV010000979.1, forward strand.
CAAAAAATAAACATTTTTCATTTTATAATTAAAAATCAATAAAATCGTTATCTATTTTTTATAGATTTTAGAAAGAATTTTTCCAGGGATTTTCTTGGTTGGTCCACGTGGACCAACCAGGTGACTAGGAAAGTTGACCCGCTGGTCAACTCTCCTGTCCTCTCCCTGCTGAGTGTCAGACTGACTTTGACCCATCTTCAACAATTTTTGGGGGCCGCATCTTTCACCAAATCTGATCGATGTCTTCACGAGAGTTGTCCACCTACAATCCCTCTAGCTCGCCCAGTGATTATCTCGGGCAGAGGATCATCACGTCGCTCGATGCAACTCGATTTGCGAGCCCTCTCGACCATGTTCATAACCGAACCCCCCGACTCCCCTTGGATTTTTGACCACTCTTACACCTCCAAATCCCTAACCTGGACCCCTGGCGTGACTCTTGGTGACAGCAGGAGTGCGGAGGGCGTTTCAACGGGACGAATCGGTGTCGAATCGAGGCAGGTCCCCTCGCCGGAGTTCTCGCCGGAGGACACCTTGTGCACGCACAGTGAGGCTCTCTTCTTCCCCTTTTTCTCTTCTTTCCTCTGATGCTTTCGTGTTAAATAGCCACGGTGGTACTTCCCCTTTCAAGATCTTCGTCCAGTAGCTATCTTTTCATCTCGATTCACCGCGGCCGGCATCGAGTTTCGACGGCCGTCGTCACCTTTCCACCTATTCGTGCCTCCTGTAAAACACCCCACGAAGTTGGGGAATTTTGCCCCCGACTTCTTCACCAGCTTTCTCTACAGGTTCTGGAAGACCACGGGCGTCTCTTGACGCCGATTTTTGTGACCTCGAAGGCACAGTGGGAACCGGCCGTTCTTGCACCCGTGCGAGGACATCGGACCTCCAACGCCATTTCAGAAGCGGCCTGCTGACGCGGAGGAGCTCAAGCTCCATTTTGCCCCTGCTCTCATGTCCCCAGGTGGTCGGAGGGGCGTCAGAGGAGCGTTTGAAACTCGGCTCAGCTGAGTTCTCGAGTTGTTCTTCCAGCCCTCCTCTGGGTCGTCTGATCATCGCACCTCTCCAGGAAGCCCAGCAGCCATCGGATCTTGTCCTCGTCCCAGCCGTTGATCTCCACGCCCAATCTAATCTGGGCCACTGAAGTCGAAGCGTCATCGCGCGTAGAGGCATCGCCACGTGTCCAAGTTAACGGCGCATAGTCGTTCGATCGCGTCTAAGGTCGGGCAATTTTGCACATCCACCCTGATGATTTTTGGATTTAGATTTTTAGTTTAAAATCTTTGTCTGTTGTTTAAAAGTTTTGAGACATTTGTGAAACAGCCCCTCGAACTTCCTGGAATTTGCGAGTGGGTGCCCGACAGGTCACGTGCTTCGCACGTGGCCACAGCGTTTTTGCAGGGGACCCCCCAGTGTTTTGGAGCATTCGTTGTTAGTGCTAAAACAATAGACCGCAGTACAAAAACTGTTGGACTTTTGCATTAAAGCCCTCTATAGTTTTGATAATTGCAAGTTTATCCTTCCCAGGCGCGTGCACATCACGCGCGCCTTGGCGAATTTTGCTAGAAGCCCTTGCGGCTTGAGGGTATTTGTGTTTGGTCGAAAAGTATTTAATTCAGTGTTAGTTTTCGTGGAAAAATTGCATGTAGGTACCTGGAGTTTTGTCTATTTGCAGAAAAGCCCCTGCCAGGCCTTTGATCTTTGGTTGCTTGATATAATTTATTAAGGCATCATTTTGACTCCAAAAATTCTCAAATTTTCAACTTAAGCTCCTGTGCATGTGTTCTTCCACGTCAACATTTTAGTTTTGGATTTTCTTTTATTTTTATATTTATTAAAAATCAAAAACATGTTGATTCAGCACTGTCTAGCTTAGAAAATACCAAAAAAATATTAAAAGGTCTTAAAAAATTCCAAAAAAATTCTCTGTTGTGTGTTTTGACTTGCTTGATTTTCAGCCCAAAAATCATTAAAAAACTCAAAAGAAAAACACTAAAAATTTAAAAACACTCTAAAACTTCAAAACAATATATAAAATCAAGGAAATTCAGAAAAATACAAACTCAATTCCTGTTTGTTCTATATTTTGTTCTCTTTATTTGGAAATTAGTGTGAAAAATTTTGGTTGCTGTTTGCTAATTTTAATTCCCGTTTTATTCACAGCCAGCACTTATTTCACTGTGTTGCTCTATTTCAGTATTCAAAAATACCAAAAACACTTTGAAAAATACTCATAAATCACAAAAACAGTAAAAAACCCTAAAAATATCAAAAAAATTTTATTTCTGAATTTTTTGGTTATTTTTGCATATTTTTATAAATAGTTTATCACCCATGTTGTTACCTTGTCTCTATTTTCCAATATCCAAAAAGAAAATTAAAAAAAAATATAAAATATAAAATTATAAAAAAAAGAAAATCAAAATACAAAATTAAAAAGTAAAAAAATATAAAAAAAATATATTAAAAATTAAAAACCAACAAAAAATCTAGATTGGCTAAGTGGCTTATTAGACTTGGGTTTGGATTTTTATCAATGCTTTACACCCTTGCTTCCTGAGTTCGACCCCTACTTGCTTGCCATTGTACATTTTTAGTAGGGTATAATAAATTCTAATCCTTGCTATTCATTCTTTGATTGATTGTGTGGGTTAATTGTTGAAGATCGAGGAGGCTAGAGTAGTCGCATCAGCGACAGTGAGTCTGACTTGTCAGACCACTATTTAGCGGCTCTCGCTTTTCTCGCTTTTCAAGGCCCGAGATCTGGATTTGAGATATGATCTCAATATCCACGTCACTATACGTGGAACAATACAATCGCCTTGTCCTTATCTCCAAGTATCCGCGGAGAAAGCGCATTATCCTTGAAAGAGTTCATGGATAATTTCATTGTTGATATATGTATCCAAGCATCGAGAAAATTGATAATTAAATGTGATTCAATTATCATGGATAATATGAATTTTATTCATATTATAAGGAGAGACATACAAAATAATTAAATGTGATTTAATTATCAAGGATATGAATAATGTGAATGTGATTCATGTTATTTGGGCACATGAGAAAAGAAATTCAAGATGATTAAATATGATTTAATTATCATGGATATGAATAATGTGGATAGCACTATCCATATTAATCATATATATTATAAATGTGATTTATTATATATAAGAGAGAGCCATATTATGTTCTATATTTGTTGATTAATTGTTAATGTGAATGTGATTCACATTAAATAATTAATTGAAAATATAATTACATTTTATTTTGGGTTGTGAATGAGATTCACATTTTTTCAATGGCTTGATTGATATTTTCCAAAAGATAATTTGGAATTTTTTTTTGTGAAAATTATTTCGACAAGAGAACATGATATAATCATGAGATAATGAGATCTCATGAGACAATGAGATCTCATGAGATATTGAGATCTCAAGAGATGATGGTAGCCGTCCCCTTATTTTAGGGGATTGGTTTAGTCTTCTCATTATCTCTTCTCTAGTCAAATGTGATTTAAATTGGAATTAATTATGTTGATTTATCAATATGAATTAATTTAAATTAAATCAATTGTTGTTGTGTTTTACCAACAATAATCCTAGCCGTTGAAAGAAACACAATCAATCGCATCCGTTGATTGTGTGTTGTCCATGGATTGGGATCCATGGACTCCCAAAATCCTATATAAGAAGATGCACCCCTTGCTCTTCAAGACACTCGACATCAATGAATGCTCTCTCTCTCTTTTTCTCTCTACACGCCTACTCTCTCTATCTCTCATGTGGTCGTCCACCATGGATTCCCTAGAGAGATCCTCCATCGTTGCAGCACCGTCGTTATGTTGCCCGATCGTTTGCTCGTGAATCTCCATCTACTTAGGTGTGCCTTGCTCTGAAGAAGACGGCGTATCTCGTTTTTCGAGATCAGGAGATCCGTGGCTTGGATCATCAACATGGATTGCGAGAAGCATGCATCTCATCTGCGTGCTCGCAAGCGTCTCCTCCGTCGGATCGGACTTGAGTCAGGAGGTCTCTTTATTTAGAGACTCGATCGCAACCACACTTCAAGAGGTAATCCTATTACTTCTTTGTGGTTTAGACGAAACAATCCGAGAAGTGTTCTTGGATCATGTGGTTTCGTCACATAAGTTTTTTTTAATTTCCACTGCATCGAGCAACTAGTGCGACTAGTCGCTCCTGATCGCATTCGATGCGATCATCATGCTTCCGTGATATGCTTGAGAATTTTCCCGTATCCTTCAATTGGTATCAGAGCCAGTTTGTTAAAGGTTTTGGATGAGATCCATGAACCTACGAAGATTTGGGCTCGTTTGGGTTCGTGAAGATTTTAGCATTTCAAATTTCGCAGCCCTATCTTATGTAAAATTTCGGCCCTGTTTAAAATGTTTAAACACGAAATTTTAAATTGGATAATGTTCCCCATTGATTAAGGAAACAGTAGGATTTGAGTTTGCGTACTTTGGATTCCATTTACTCAATATATGATCGTTTTATTGACCATATGTCCACTGTTTCAGGGATGGCGATTAGAGACATGATTAAGATATTAATTACGGTTTTAAAAAGCTTGGAAATACGTGTTTATCACATGATTTCGTTGTTAAATCAAGTTATCAATCTCTGGAATTTGATTTTGCTTAATTTGGATTTAAAATGAATGAGATATGCAATTTTTAGTTAGTGAGGGTCACCGCTGGAAATTAATAACTTTGATCATGAACCTTGTGATAGTCATTCAAATAAATTGATGAAAATTAATTGTTAATTTTATGAAATGATTATTGATAAATATTTGTGAATATTTAAAGATGATAATTATTTCCTTGAATGACATTTCATTAACCAAAATGATAACATAGTTGATCTTGATCACAATTGGTTAATATGAAATTTCCAACAAACATTGTTTTCATGAAAACTCTAGTTTATCCTACAATAGTTGTAGGACAACTTTTACATGCAAAACCTTGTTGCTTGAATAGGATTGGGGATTTGTTTAGCAAACCGCCTTATAATATTATCAAAATGATTTTGATGAATATTATATGGTATAATTTCAGTTGAAAAACCAATGATTATCTCAAGTACAAAGTGATTGACTCGGCATTGCTTTTTCCCGAGGCGGATATGGTGTCTAGTCGGGGATCGCTAGGGTAGCGGGTCGCACCAGTTGCGGTCCTTCCCACTCCCGCCGGTACTGGCCATGGCAGCGTGTAGGGAACGAATGATGCCTGAGAGATCATGATGTATTTTCTAATTATTTAAATTCGAAATAATACGTATTTGAGATAATACCATAATTCAAGTAACAATTAAAATGTTTGTTGGATATTAATTGGAACATTAATTTAATATGATTAGATTAATTGGAATCCAATTAATATTAAAACACTCTATTATGAATAGAGTTGTTATTTCCCTTGGAAGAATTAATCATAATAAATATGATTCATAATGATTAATTAGAATTTGAATATGATATGGAGGATCACATAAGTGACATCCATGGTCTCCCGTCAAGGCGAAGGATTCCATCATCAGATATTGTATGTAAGGAGATGCCTGTCTGAAATGATAACTCCTGCATACAATCCATTAGGATCGGGCTCTTCGCTTCTTGAAAGAGTAAGGCCGTATACATAGTGACCCCAATATCGGGTCCTCATATTATTGGGGTGATATTGGATTGCGTATAGCGAGTATTAAGCCTGTTGACAGTTGGTTCAATTAATGACGGGTCACCATCACCTTAGGGGTGGTGGGCCTGGGTGTTAAAAACCGAATTGGGAGATGCAAGTTGGACTTGCAAGGCGGAATGTGTTCCCGCTTCTTTTTATCTGAGTTACATGTTCTCATATTATTGGGATGTAACAAAGATAACGAAGGAGATCCCAGATCTTGCTTGAGATATAATGGTAAGTATATCTCTTACATTGAAAGTGATTAAGGGAATGAACTTTCAGTGTTGACAAGGCAGGATAACTTTGATATAAAAACTCCTAAATCAAAGTAAAATATGTATATAATATATATATACACTTATGCAAATTTCTAATTTCAGATAATACTTCATAAAACCCACTCAATGTTATACTCAATAATAACCAGTAAAATCTCATGGATTGGACTCATGATCCAGATATTGTACTTGCAGTTGGACACATAATGTATGTGGTTGCAATGTGCATGTTTCCTCAACATAATGAGGAATGACAATTAAATAAGACGATAAGACATCACCTTAGCATTTGCATGTCTCTATAGTCTTGACATCATCAAATGTACTTTGGAAGTGACATGTCGATGATGATTCTAGTTGTCAAATTAATCCTTATAAAATCTAAGAAGATATTCTGGCATACATATGTGCTCTTGACATTTATCATGAATGACACGGTTCACTGCATCATGCAGAATGGTAGCTCTATAGGAGATAATGTATTCAAAATGTTTGAATACCTACCTGAACCAATTTTTTAAGAGTTTAGATGGATGTAGATATGATGAATGTCATCATTCTACTGTCTATACTCTAATCATTCATGAAGCTTCATATTATTCATGTTGTATGAATTTAATGAAGCATGTATAAATGTTGAAATGCTCTTACATTGAATTCTTTTGAATTTAACATAAGAGATCCTTAGTCTTAAGCAATGGTTGTTTATAGATGAAGGGAGCACAGAGGAAGCATGGGTCGGACCCGAGTAAGAAGGAAAGTCAAAAAGTTGACCTACTTCTGTTACTTCCATATGACATCCAAAGAGTTGGATGAATGCCAATACTGCAATAAGTTGGTGTGTGGATAGTATGACTATCAAGTCTGTCTAGAATCCTTAGAGAAGGACTTGGATAGAGCACCAGAATAATCTACATTTAATCATTGAAATTGACTTTCTTATAAGATAAGATTAAAGTCTAATAATCGTATCTCATTCTTCTAATGACACTTGCCATTGTTGCATATGTTTTAGAAGACTGGAAAATTTGATCTTAAGGTTTATAATTATCCACATGGATATTGATGTAATTATTGCAACAATCTCTATTGGATAAATGGATTTCATATTTTCAGTGGGAGAGCCCTTAGTCTCAGAGAATGTCTCTATGACCTAGATATTAGAATACACTCATTATTTGTTTCTAAGTGTTGGAAAGAAACATGAATTCTGGAATAAACCTATCACAAAGAGTTATGTTGGATATATTTCAGATAGTAATCTAATATCTATTGGACTCCACAAAATTAGAAAATTAATGAATGGTTCATTAAGATTTCTAATACTAAAAGTTGAACCTTAAAAGATCAATAGGAGGATGAAGATCATTTGACAATGATCTGGCATCAAGTTTTGGACATATGTCTGTTGATGAGATCAATGGACTAGTAAAATATAAAACTTTAGAATGTCTAAAATTTCAAATCTTACATACTTGTGAATATAGTATTCAAAGTAAAATTTCCAATACACCCTTCTCTGGGAATGGTGTTAGATGTCGAGGTATTCAAGATCTCATACATATTGATGTATGTGGATCATCTATATCATAGTAGACATTATGGATATGTGATATCTATTGATGATTATGTATGATATGAGATTTCTTCTCTTCACCTAAGAAAACTTTGAAATGGTCAAAGATTTCATAATTTTGGTTTAAAACCAAAGTCTGAAGAAAGATGAAATGAATTTGATCTAACCTAGGTAGCTTGTACCTGTTAGATAAATTCAAAGAATACCTTATGAAGATATGAATATCATTTCTATCTTAATCCTCCTAACACACCTAAACTCAATAGAGTTGTAGGGAGATACAATTGGATCATGTGTGACATGATTTGATCAATGATGAATTTTAGCACAATTTCCTCTTAGTTTCCTGGTATATATGAGTAGAGACTACATTATATATCCTTAATAACATTCCATGCAGGTAAGCTGGAATCGAGCACTAGAGAGTGCTACTTCATTTGGAAAATAAAGGATGGTATTGGATACCTACTTTATAACCCTGAGATTCTTAAAAGATCTCATCTCTCAGAATTTTATTCTCAGAGGATGACTCTCTTGAGAATCAAGTTGAAAATGAAGTAAAGGAACTCATTTAATCTTGAGATGATAATGAGGCTCCATACGGAAACTAAAAGGATAATTAAAGATGAAACACAAATACCTCTTCAAATGAAGTTGAGGATGTATCCCATGTGTCAGTTAAGTCTGACAATGATCGGATTTCATGTGATCAAGCTCTTGAGGATCATGACATGGAAAGATGGATGTTAGCAATAAAAGTCTAAGGGAGACTTCATATACAAGTGTTGTATATGGACCCTCGAGGATCCACCTGTAAGGGTAAAACTTATAAGGTATAAACGGATCTTCAAGAGAAAGGGAACCTGATGAGAAGGTACAGACCTTCGAAGCACGGCTCGTAGCCATGAGCTACACACCGGAAGAAAAGACATTACTTGCGATGGTATTGCTCTTCAGTAACCATGCTTATACCCATCAGAATATTGCTAAATGTAGCTACACAACTTGGCTTTGACATCTTCGAGATGAAAGTCAATATTACATTCCTCTATGAATGCCTCTCTACGGATATTCCCATGAAGTAGCCACACGGCTTCATGGTTGAGGAAAGGAAAGTGTGCAAGCTGAAGAACTCCATATATGGACTCAAATAAGCTTTTTATAGTTGGAGCATAAGATTTGATGAAATTATAATTGTTATGATTTCAGATAGAATCTTGACGTACCATGTGAAGCTTAGTGGGAGTGCCATTGTGTTCATCGTGCTAAATGTAGATAATATCCTAATCATTTGGAATTATATAAGGATGGTAATAAGTGTTTTATGATATGGCTATTCCATACCTTGAGATGTGATCTCAAGGATACCTCTTAAATCTTAGTTCTGAAGATGTTCAGAAGCAAAGAAAAGAGGGTATTGGAATCGTCACATTTGTAGTACACCTTGGACATGTTCCATTCTTGGAAATCCCAAGGAAGACTTCCTTCTCTTAAGATAAGGTACTGACCTATCTGAAGGGACAACACCTCAAAGAGTTGAGGAAGTGAATGCTAGAACTGCTTGCACTAGTGCATCAGTTATGAGAAGCTGGGTGTATGCTAGATGTGTACAAAAGCCAGATATGTGCCATGCAGTGGGAGTAGTAAAATGTTTCTAATCCTACTATGGAGAAAAAACACTTGATTGTAGTAATAACAAAATCTTCATAGATGACAAGATTTTTGAGATAGTGATCTCAAAGTCTTATCATCAAAAACTTAAGACTTTATAGATAGAGATCTAAAAGGTCTTAACTATGGATACCTTGAGAGATAGTGCTTTCCAGGAATAAGGGTATTCTGATAAGGATTATGGAAATATTGGTTATGATAATTATTAAGCAATAGTGTCAAAGGCATCATAATTGCTTTATCAAGATTGACTATTGATTGCATAAGATGCAACATTCGCATTAGATGCGAGCACTGCTAGTAGGAGATATGCAAGTGCCGTAAAAGGACTTGTCATAGTCTTTTGGAAATAGAGTCACTGATCAGCTTACCTAGAATTTTTCAAATAGCCTAGGATTGTCACATGAGTGTGGGTTTAAATGATTAGCCCATTAATGGATCTTTGGGCGAGTGGGAGATTGTTGGACATGCGAGCCCACAACGAGCCATTATGCAATAAATGTTATTGCACATATCATTCCCTGATCTGAAATGAAGAATAAATAATTTGCATAATAGGTCCCTTAGTGCAATTAGGGTTATGTACCATGGCCATCTTGATGATCATACAGCTGTTTATTCAACTATTGAATCATAGAGGCTGGTGCTTGGATTAATATATAAAGGGTTAGATTGAGGACTCATCAAGCATCGTCAAATGATTGTTAAGAGATGATCTCCAGCCTGAGTAGGAGATGGCAATCCTTTCTCACATATGCTGATATCTGACCGACCTCTTGATGTAGGTCCTCTGCATAAGAATAGAGATTCGGAGGTGTCAGATTAGTTAGGTAAAAGAGTTAACTTGACGAGATCGAGATAACCAAAGTACTATATCGTATGTTGTCACGATACAGGCACGTATCCTCTGACCGAAGACAGATGTGTTACTATATGTCTCAGTATGTACATTTGGCAGACCAATAGGTTGATGACCTAACCAAGGTCTATACACCAGCGCGTTGGTGTGCATATAAGGGCATATGAGTAATACGATCTCTCAAAGGGATCATATAGGTTCATTACTGAACCGGAAGACGTGAGCTCACTCATGAGATATTGGGAAGAATCAAATTCCGTGCGCACGATCGTCTCGCTTTTGAAGCTTGACTGAATTTGTAGGTTTGATATATACTTTTGAAAAGTATAGGATCAATACCTAGGTATGATATATGCTTTTGGAAAGTATATGATCGATACCAACTCCCAATAATCAAATGAGAAACTTACTGATAAAACCCTAAAGTAGACAGTATAAAGTTTATCTAATACTTCGGGTTTATTCTGGGTCTTCCAGTATGCACGATGTACATGTATTGGGAATACCTGAGGGTGTTGTGATCATAAACGATTGTATAACCACGACGCTTCCATTCCTAGGGAGTGATGAAACGGGCCTGGATTTTAGTGACTCCTCTCAGTAGAGAAGTAATCTGATCTTGGTCCAAATGTTGGACATTGATCTGAATGTGATTTAGATGCAATGGGAAGATTAGATTTGCGGTCTTGATTTAATCAAGTATCTATGGGAGGCCCGAGATCTGGATTTGAGATATGATCTCAATATCCAAGTCACTATATGTGGAACAATACAATCGCCCTGTCCTTATCTCCAAGTATCCGCGGAGAAAGCGCATTATCCTTGAAAGAGTTCATGGATAATTTCATTGTTGATATATGTATCCAAGCATCGAGAAAATTGATAATTAAATGTGATTTAATTATCATGGATAATATGAATTTGATTCATATTATAAGGAGAGATATACAAAATAATTAAATGTGATTTAACTATCAAGGATATGAATAATGTGAATGTGATTCATGTTATTTCGGCACATGAGAAAAGAGATTCAAGATGATTAAATGTGATTTAATTATCATGGATATGAATAATGTGGATAGCACTATCCAAATTAATCATATATATTATAAATGTGATTTATAATATATAAGAGAGAGCCGTATTGTGTTTTATATTTGTTGATTAATTGTTAATGTGAATGTGATTCACATTGAATGATTAATTGAAAATATAATTACATTTAGTTTTGGGTTGTGAATGAGATTCATATTTTTTTCAATGGCTTGATTGATATTTTCTAGAGGATAATTTGGAATTATTTTTTGTAAAAATTATTTTGACAAGAGATCATGATATAATCATGAGATAATGAGATCTCATGAGATAATGACATCTCATGAGATATTGAGATCTCATGAGATCGTGGTAGCCGTCCCCTTATTTTAGGGGATTGGTTTTGTCTTCTCATTTCTCTTCTCTAGTCAAATGTGATTTAAATTGGAATTAATTATGTTGATTTATCAATATGAATTAATTCAAATTAAATCAATTGTTGTTGTGTTTTACCAACAACAATCCTAGCCGTTGAAAGGAACACAATCAATCTCATCCGTTGATTGTGTGTTGTCTATGGATTGGGATCCATGGACTCCCACAACCCTATATAAGAAGATGCACCCCTTGCTCTTCAAGACACTCGACATCAATGAATGCTCTCTCTCTCTCTCTTTCTCTCTGCACGCCTACTCTCTCTATCTCTCATGTGGCTGTCCACCATGGATGCCCTAGAGAGATCGTCCATTGCCGCAACGTCGTTGTTATGCTGCCCGATCGTTTGCTCGTGGATCTCCGTCTACTTCGGTGTGCCTTGCTCATGAAGAAGATGATGTATCTCATTTATCGAGATCAGTAGATCCGTGGCTTGGATCATCAACATGGATTGTGAGAAGCACACGTCTCATATGCGCGCTCGCAAGCGTCTCCTCCATCGGATCAGACTTGAGATAGGAGGTCTCTTTATTTAGAGACTCGATCGCAACCACGCTTCAAGAGGTAATCCTATTACCTGTTTGTAGTTTAGACGAAACAATCCGAGAAGTGTTCTTGGATCATGTGGTTTCGTCACATAAGTTTTTTTTTAATTTCCGCTGCATCGAGCAACTAGTGCGACTAGTCGCTCCTGATCGCATTCGATGCGATCATCACGCTTCCGTGATGTGCTTGAGGATTTTTCCGTACCCTTCAAGTGGTATCAGAGCCAGGTTGTTGAAGTTTTTGGATGAGATCCATGAACCTACGAAGATTTGGGCTCGTTTGGGTTCGTGAAGATTTTAGCATTTCAATTTTCACAGCCCTATCTTGTGATAAAATTTCGGCCCTATTTAAAATGTTTAAATATGAAATTTTAAATTGGATAATGTTCCCCATTAATTAAGGAAATAGTAGGATTTGAGTTTGCGTAATTTGGATTACGTTTGCTCAAGATATGATCGTTTTATTTACTATATGTCCACTGTTTTGGGTCTGGCGATTAGAGACGTGATTAAGATGTTAATTACGGGTTCAAAATGCCTGGAAATGTGTGTTTGTCACATGGTTTCATTTTTAAATCAAGTTATCGATCTCTGAAAATTGATTTTGCTTAATTTGGGTTTAAAATGAATGAGATATGCTATTTTTAGTTAGTGAGGGTCACTGCCGGAAATTAATAAACTTATCATGAACCTTGTGATAGTCATTCAAATAAATTTATGAAAATTAATTGTTAATTTTCTGAAATGATTATTGATAAATATTTGTGAAATATTTAAAGTTGATAATTATTTCCTTTAATGACATTGCATTAACCAAAATGGTAAGATAGTTGATCTTAATCACAATTGTTTAATATAAAATTCCCAACAAACATTATTTTCATGAAAACTCTAGTTTATCCTTCAATAGTTGTAAGACAACTTTTACATGCAAAACCTTGTTGCTTGAATAGGATTGGGGATTTGTTTAGAAAATCTCCTTATAATATTATCAAAATGGTTTTGATGATTATTATATGACATAATTTCGATTGAAAAATCGATGATCATCTCAAGTACAAAGTGATTGACTCGGTATTTCTTTTTCCCGAGGCGGATATGGTGTCTAGTTGGGGATCGCTGGGGTAGCGGGATGCACCGGTTACGGTCCGTCCCACTCCCGCCAGTACTGGCCATGACAGCAGGTAGGGAACGAATGATGCCTGAGAGATCATGATGTATTTTCTAATTATTAAAATTCGAAATAATACGTATTTGAGATAATATCATAATTCAAGTAACAATTAAAATGTTTGTTGGATATTAATTGGATCATTAATTTAATATGATTAGATTAATTGGAATCCAATTAAAATTAAAACACTCTATTATGAATAGAGTAGTTATTTCCCTTGGAAGAATTAATCATAATGAATATGATTCATAATGATTAATTAGAATTGTAATATGATATGGAGGATCACATAAGTAACATCCATGGTCTCCCGTCAAGGCGAAGGGTTCCGTCGCCAGATATTATATGTAAGGAGATGCATGTCCAAAGTGATAGCTCCTGCATACAATCCATTTGGATCGGGCTCTTCGCTCCTCGAAAGAGTAAGGCCATATACGTAGTGACCCCAATATCGGGTCCTCATATTATTGGGGCGATATTGGATTGCGTATAGCGAGTAATAAGCATGTTGACAGTTGGTACAATTAATAACAGGTCAACATCACCTTAGGGGTGGTGGGCCCGGGTGTTAAAGACCGAATTGGGAGATGCAAGTTGGACTTGCAAGGCGGAATGTGTTCCCGCTTCTTTTTATCTGAGTTACAGGTTCTAATATTATTGGCATGTAATAAAGATAAGGAAGGAGATCCCAGATCTTGCTTGAGATATAATGGTAAGTATATCTCTTACATTGAAAGTGATTAAGGGAATGAATTATTTCAGATAATCCTTCATAAACCCCACTCAATGTTATACTCAATAATAACCAGTAAAATATCATGGATTGGACTCATGATCCAGATATTATACTTGCAGTTGGACACAAAATGTATGTGGTTGCAATGTGCATGTTTCCTCAACATAATGAAGAATGACAATTAAATAAGACGATAAGACATCACCTTAGGGTTTGTATGTCTCTATAGTCTTGACATCATCAAATGTACTTTGGAAATGACATGTCGATCATGATCGTACTTGTCAAATTAATCCTTATAAAATCTAAGAAGATATTTGGGCATACATATGTGCTCTTGACATTTATCATGAATGACATGGTTCACTGCATCATGCAGAATGGTAGCTCTATAAGAGATGATGTATTCAAAATGTTTGAATACCTACCTGAACCAAAGTTTTAAGAGTTTAGATGGATGTAGATATGATGAATGTCATCATTCTACTGTCTATACTCTAATCATTCATGAAGCTTCATAATATTCATATTGTATGAATTTAATGAAGCATGTATAAATATTGAAATGCTCTTACATTGAATTCTTTTGAATTTAACATAAGAGATCCTTAGTCTTAAGCAATGGTTGTTTATAAATGAAGGGAGCGCAGTGGAAGCATGGGTCGGACCCGAGTAAGAATGAAAGTCAAAGAGTTGACCTACTTCTGTGACTTCCATATGACATCCAAAGAGTTGGATGAATGCCAATACTGCAATAAGTTGGTGTGTTGATAGTATGACTATCAAGTCTGTCTAGAATCCTTAGAGAAGGACTCGGATAGAGCATCAGAATAATCTACATTTAATCATTGAAATTGACTTTCTTATAAGAAAAGATTAAAGTCTAATAATCGTATCTCATTCTTCTAATGACACTTGCAATTTATTGCATATGTTTTAGAAGACTGGAAAAATTGATCTTAAGGTTTATAGTTATCCACATGGATATTGATGTAAATGTTGCAACAATCTCTATTGGATAAATGGACTTCATATTTTCAGTGGGAGAGCCCTTAGTTTAGAGAATGTCTCTATGACCTAGATATTAGAATACAATCATTGTTTGTTTCTAAGTGTTGGAAATAAACATGAATTCTGGAATAAACATATCATAAAGAGTTATGATGGATATATTTTAGATAGTAATCTAACATCTAGTTGACTCCACAAAATTAGAAAATTAATGAATGGTTCATTAAGATTTCTAATACATAAAGTTGAACCTTAAAGATCAATAGGAGGATGAAGATCATTTGACAATGATCTGGCATCAAGTTTTGGACATATGTCTGTTGATGAGATCAATGGACTAGTAAGATATGAAACTTTAGAATGTCTAAAATTTCAAATCTTACATACTTGTGAATATAGTATTCAAAGTAAAATGTCCAATACACCCTTCTCTGGGAATGGTGTTAGATGTCGAGGTATTCAAGATCTCGTACATAGTGATGTATGTGAATCATCTATATCATAGTAAACATTATGGATATGTGATATCTATTGATGATTATGTATGATATGAGATTTATTCTCTTCACCTAAGAAAACTTTGAAATGTTCAAAGATTTCATAATTTTGGTTTAAAACCAAAGTCTAAAGAAAGATGAAATGAATTTGATCTAACCTAGGTAGCTTGTACCTGTTAGATAAATTCAAAGAATACCTTATGAAGATATGAATATCATTTCTATCTCAATCCTCCTAACACACCTAAACTCAATAGAGTTGTAGGGAGATACAATTGGATCATGTGTGACATGATTTGATAAATGATGAATTTTAGCATAATTTCCTCTTAGTTTCCTGGTATATATGTAGTCGAGACTACATTATATATCCTTAATAAGATTCCATGCAAGTTAGCTGGAATCGAGCACTAGAGAGTGCTACTTCATTAGGAAAATAAAGGATGGTATTGGATACCTACTTTATAACCCTGAGATTCTTAAAAGATCTCATCTCTGAGAATGTGATTCTCAGAGGATGACTCTCTTGAGAATCAAGATGAAAATGAATTAAAGGAACTTATTTAATCTTGAGATGATAATGAGGCTCGAGACGGAAACTAAAAGGATAATTAAAGATGAAACACTAATACCTCTTCAAATGAGGTTGAGGATGTATTCCATGTGTCAGTTAGGTCTGACAATGATCGCATTTCATGTGATCAAGCTTCTGAGGATCATGACATGGAAAGATGGATGTTAGCAATAAAAGTTTAGGGAGTGTTCATATACAAATGTTGTATATGGACTCTCAAAGATCCACATATAAGGGTAAAACCTATAAGGTATAAATGGATCTTCAAGAGAAAGGGAACCTGATGAGAAGGTAGAGACCTTCGAAGCACGGTTCATAGCCATGAGCTACACACTAGAAGAAAATACATTGCTTGCGATGATACTTGCTCTTCAGTAACCATGCTTATACCCATCAGAATATTGCTAACTGTAACTATACAACTTGGATTTGACATCTTCGAGATAAAAGTCAAGATTGCATTCCTCTATGAATGCCTCTCTAAGGATATTCACATGAAGTAGCCCCATGACTTCATGGTTGAGGAAAGCAAAGTGTGCAAGCTGAAGAACTCCATCTATGGACTCAAATAAGCTTCTTGTAGTTGGAGCATAAGATTTGATGAAATTATAATTGTTATGATTTCAGATAGAATCTTGTTGTACCATGTGAAGCTTAGTGGGAGTGCCATTGTGTTCATCATGCTAAACGTCGATAATATCGTCATTTGGAATGATATAAGGATGGTAATAAGTGTTTTATGATATGGCTATTCCATACCTTGAGATGTGATCTCAAGGATACCTCTTAAATCTTAGTTCTGAAGATGTTCAGAAGCGAAGAAAAGAGGGTATTGGAACTGTCACATTTGTAGTACACCTTGGACATGTTCCATTCTTGGAAAATCCCAAGGAAGGATTCCTTCCCTTAATATATGGTACTGACCTATTTGAAGGGACATCACCTCAAAGAGTTGAGGAAGTGAATGCTAGAACTGCTTGCACTAGTGCATCAGTTACGAGTTACGAGATGCTGAGTGTATGCTAGATGTGTACAAAAGCCAGATATCTGCCATGTAGTGGGAGGAGTAAAATGTTTCCAATCCTACTATGGAGAGAAAACACTTGATTGCAGTAATAACAAAATCTTCATAGATGACAAGATTTTTGAGATAGTGATCTCAAAGTCTTATATTAAAAAACTTAAGACTTTATACATAGAGATCTAAATGGTCTTAACTGTGGATACCTCAAGAGATAGTGATCTCCAGGAATAAGGGTATTCTGATAAGGATTATGGAAATACTGGTTATGATAATTATTAAGCAATAATGTCAAAGGCACTATAACTGCTTTATCAAGATTGAGTACTGGTTGCATAAGATGCAACATTCGCATTGGATGAGAGCACTATTACTAGGAGATATACAAGTGTCATAAAAGTATTTGTCATAGTCTTTTGGAAACAGAGTGACTGATTAGCTTACCTAGCTATTTTTTAAATAACAATGATTGTCACATGAGTTTGGGTTTAAATGATTAGCTATTAATGGATCTTTGGGATAGTGGGAGATTGTTGGACATGCGAGCCCACAGCGAGCCATTATGCAATAAATGTTATTGCACATATCATTCCCTAATCTGAAATGAAGAATAAATAATTTGCATAATAGGTCCCTTAGTACCATCAGGGTTATGTACCATGGCCATCTTGATGATCATACAGCTGTTGATTCAACTATTGAATCATAGAGGCTGGTGCTTGGATGAATATTTAAAGGGTTAGATTGAGGACTCATCAAGCACCGTCAAATGATTCTTAAGAGATGATCTCCAGCCTGAGTAGGAGATGGCAATCCTTTCTCACATAGGTTGATATGTGACCGACCTCTTGATGTAGGTCCTCTACATAAGAATAGAGATTCGGAGGTGTCAGATTAGTTAGGTCAAAGAGTTGACTTGACAAGATCGAGATACCCAAAGTCCTATATCATATGTTGTCACGATACAGGCTCGCATCCTCTGACCGGAGACAGATGTGTTACTATATGTCTGAGTATGTACATTTGGCAGACCAATAGGTTGATGATCTTACCAAGGTCTATACATCGGCGCGCTGGTATGCATATAAGGGCATATGAGTAATACGATCTCTCAAAGGGATCATACATGTTCATTACTGAACCGGAAGACATGAGCTCACTCATGAGATATTGGGAAGAATCAAATTCCGTGTGCACGGTCGTCTCGCTTTGGAAGCTTGACTAAATTTGTAGGTTTGATATATACTTTTGGAAAGTATATGATCAAGACCTAGGTATGATATATGCTTTTGAAAAGTATATGATCGATACCAACTCCCAATGATCAAATTAGAAACTTATTGATAAAACCCTGAAGTAGACCGTATAAAGTTGATCTAATACCTCGTGTTTATTCTGGGTTTTCAGTATGCATGATGTACAGGTATTGGGAATACCTGAGGGGTGATGTAATCATAAACGATTGTATAACCACGATGCTTCCATTCCTAGGGAGTGATGAAACAGGTCTGGATTTTAGTGACTCCTCTCAGTAGAGAAGTAATCTGATCTTGGTCCAAATGTTGGACATTGATCTAAATGTGATTCAGATGCAATGAGAAGATTAGATTTGCGGTCTTGATTTAATCAAGCATCTATGGGAGGCCCGAGATCTGGATTTGAGATATGATCTCAATATCCAAGTCACTATATGTGGAACAATACAATCGCCATGTCCTTATCTCCAAGAATCCACGGAGAAAGCACATTATCCTTGAAAGAGTTCATGGATAATTTCATTGTTTATATATGTATCCAAGCATCGAGAAAATTGATAATTAAATGTGATTTAATTATCATGGATAATATGAATTTGATTCATATTATCAAGAGAGATATCTAAAATAATTAAATGTGATTTAATTATCAAGGATATGAATAATGTGAATGTGATTCATGTTATTTAGGCACATGAGAAAAGAGATTCAAGATGATTAAATGCGATTTAATTATCATGGATATGAATAATGTGGATAGCACTATCCAAATTAATCATATATATTATAAATGTGATTTATAATATATAAGAGAGAGCCATATTGTGTTTTATATTTGTTGATTAATTGTTAATGTGAATGTGATTCACATTGAATAATTAATTGAAAATATAATTACATTTAGTTTTGGGTTGTGAATGAGATTCACATTTTTTCAATGGCTTGATTGATATTTTCCAAAAGATAATTTGGAATTATTTTTTGTGAAAATTATTTCGACAAGAGATCATGATATAATCATGATATAATGAGGTCTCATGAGATATTGAGATCTCATGAGATGATGGTAGCCGTCTCCTTATTTTAGGGGATTGGTTTAGTCTTCTCGTTATCTCTTCTCTAGTCAAATGTGATTTAAATTGGAATTAATTATGTTGATTTATCAATATGAATTAATTCAAATTCAATCAATTGTTGTTGTGTTTTACCGACAATAATCCTAGCCGTTGAAAGGAACACAATCAATCTCATCCGTTGATTGTTTGTTGTTCATGGATTGGGATCCATGGACTCCCAAAATCCTATATAAGAAGAGGCACCCCTTACTCTTCAAGACACTCGACATCAATGAATGCTCTCTCTCTCTCTTTTTCTCTCTACACGCCTACTCTCTCTATCTCTCATGTGGCTGTCCACCATGGATGTCCTAGAGAGATCCTCCATCGCCGCAGCGTCGTCGTTATGTTGCCTGATCGTTTGCTCGTGGATCTCCGTCTACTTCGGCGTGCATTGCACGTGAAGAAGACGACATATCTCGTTTGTCGAGATCAGGAGATCCGTGGCTTGGATCATCAACATGGATTGCGAGAAGCATGCGTCTCATCTACGCGCTCGCAAGCGTCTCCTCCGTCGGATCAGACTTGAGACAGGAGGTTTCTTTGTTGAGAAACTCGATCGCAACCATGCTTCAAGAGGTAATCCTACTACTTGTTTGTGGTTTAGACGAAACAATCCGAAAAGTATTCTTGGATCATGTGGTTTCGTCACATAAGTTTTTTTTAATTTCTGCTGCATCGAGCAACTAGTGCGACTAGTCGCTCCTAATCGCATTCGATGCGATCATCACGCTTCCATGGCACACTTGAGGATTTTCCTGTATCCTTCAATATTAACTCAAGAAAATGTAACAAAAATATGAATGTGTATAAAAATAAATAAAAAAATATGTAAAATACATGTATAAAATAAGAAAATATAAAACATAAAATAAAAATAAAATACCAAAATACATGTGTTTATACCTATATTTTACATGTAAATATTAACTCGTAATAAAAAGTCTCATAAAAATAAAATATAAATGTATATAAAATACTACATAAAATTAAAGGTGTTTTTTATGTTTTGACCAAAAATTAAATAAATTATTTGATATTTGATTGAATTAATAAAGGATTTATTAATCTTTAGTTTCTAGTTGGTCCACATGGACCAACCCGAGCGCCGGACAGTTGACTTTCACTATTTTTGGTAGAGAACCAGAGTTCGATGGACCTTGATCTCTTCACCAAAATTGTTCCCCATGTTGTACTCTACCTCGTCATCTCCCTACTTCTCACCAACTTTCTCCCTACCTCACGCCATCCTCCATCATTTTGGTCAGACTCCATGTCTATAAATGACCATCTCTGGTTTATTATTTGTTTTTTATCTCTCTTTTCCCATCGTAACCCCCATTTGATCCCACCTTTGAGCTCATGGTGACAACAGGGTTCGCTCCGGCCATTTGTGGTGTGGGCAAGGTGGAGGAGAGCCAGATCCAGGTCCGCCGATCGTCCCCTCTGGTGACCTCTTCTGCTCCAAGCTTTCCAAGCTCGTTGAGCTGCTTGGTTAATGTCTTTCTCTTACCCTTAGTTCATGTAGCTTAGTCGTAGGTTTAATTCCATCATTTAATAACATCTTTATTTTAATTTTAAAAATCCAACAGCTAGAGCACTAGGCTCCGATACCCAAATTCATTGTGACCCTACGTCGATTCGACCCACTTTCACCCCCATTTGCTTAACCTCACGCTTCTCCATCAAAGCCCGATGTTACTCCCTTGATTCTGCAAGAATATAATAGGGGTCAGAGCTCCCTCCGCCGCCTTCACCGGCACTCCCTTGATTCGCTCATCCTGCATGCTTCCAGCTTTACTCTAGGGTCGAGTATATCCAGCTCAAGCCCCTCAACCTTTTTGTGTAGGTGCGCACATGTGAACACCACATGGAGCTCCATTCTCAGCCTTGAACAGGAGCTCTAGGTCCACCAACTTCCAAGTTCCCTCTGGGGAGCCATGGGCCTCGAGAAGACACTTGCTTTGTGCGCGAAGCTCCCATGAAGCAAATGAGCTGATCAGATAGGAAGGATGGGGCCAGACCAAGGAGTAATCAAGGAATAAAGCTCGGTAGAGCTTTGTTCTTGAGGCATTCTTCGCAAACCCTCAAAAAACATCGGTGAATCCAAAGCTGAACCGATGCCCCGATCAACTATCTAGAGCACCCATGTGGATCATCATTAGCCCTCCGACCGCGCACCTTTTCTGGGGTAAATTTATTAGTAATCCCTTCCCTTTTGTAATTTTAATATCTAGTTTTGTAAATATTTCATTGTTGTAAAGTTTTTTAAAAATTGTGTTTGGGCCCCTAGCTTTATTGAATATTACGTATAAGTTCTGTGCCACGTCGACTAACATGGCACCCCACACACGCTAGGTATTTTGCAACCAAGCTCCTTTGGATTTGGTTATTTAGTTTTAGTATTTAAAATTGTATAAATGTTTCAAAACTTTGGGATATTTTGCACCGTGCCCATGAACATTAATTATATTACATAAATACCCCTGTCAGTTTTGTGTATTTATTTTTATGCATTATATTTTCGATTAAATAGCAACTGTGTATAGAAAATTATGGGAAAATATAAGTGGATGTGATATAATGCGGATGCTCTAATTTTTATTTTGCTTTTACTTTGCATTTTCCATTTATTAAAAATCATTTAGGTGTTATTTATTTCCTATTTGGATATAAAAATATAAAAAATTAGGAAAACACTTATAAAAATTCCAAAAAAATATTATCATATATTATTATAAAATATATTTATAGATCAAGAATAAAAAAATCTCAAAAGAAAACCCTAAAAATTAGAAAACCCTCTCTAACCCTATAGAAATTAGAAAATATTTTCAAAAATACAAAAAAAAGTTTTCTGCTTTTTATTTTTATTTATATATATTACTCTCTATTAAATTCATTTTGAGATATTCTGAATCCATTAGCTATTTTTAAATCTCAAAAAAGTTTAATATATCTATCAAGTCCATGATTTTATATATTTTGAATTTTAAAAATACTTAAAAATTAGCAAAAATATCTGAAAAATCACAAAAATAGGAGAAAAAATATAAAAAACTCAAAAAATATTTTGTTTTGTAATTTTGACGATTGATAACTATATTTATATTTATAATACCTCGTATTGTATTATATACCTACATATAATTATATATGTTTAATATTATTATTTATTAGTATAAACATCTCATAAATAATTTTAAATCCTTAAAAATAGAAATGACTATTTTTTGTGCATTTCCTATTTTTTGTACTTTATATATATTATACTATATATTACTTAGATTGTATATATACCTTATATACATACATAAATACTCTTATATATATTATTAAGTTAAAAAGAAAGCAAAAAAAAGAAAAGTAAAAATTAAAAGAAAAATTATATAATAAAAAAGAATTATTTTATTTAATTAAAAACCCACAAAAACCTTAAGTAAATAGCTAAGTGAATATTGTACAAATATACGTATATTATTCATTCATTATTCATTTATAAATATTATAACTGCTACACCGACTTGTCTCCCTATGTTCGACCCCTACTTACATGTCGACCATACACACTTGTCTGTAGGGCATAATCAATTTTGGTCCACATCCATATTGCATTGTTTGATTCTTATACCGTGGATTAATTGTTGATTTAATCATTGAGTCATTGTGAGAGGACACTTTAGTGATTGTGTAGCTCGCCTTGTGAGTGCGCATGACTCTCTCCTTTGATTCTCGATTAATCAGGAATCATGTGCAAAGGGTGTGCGATGCACATGGTGGTCACACGATGGGGCTGGAACTAGTCAAAATAAAGTGGACCATTGGATCTATCCCCATCCAATGGTCAGAAATGACCGAGCTAAAGGACAAATACCATTGGTTGGTCAATGATGCAAGATTGACTGGGTGCAAGGTGGATGAGTGAGTTGTCTCCACTTGGAGGGGAACGTTGACCGAAGTGTTGAGTAGAGGGAAACAATAAAAGAAAACAGGGAAAGAAATAGAACGGAGTGTCAAATTAAAAAGTAGTCAACATAAAAGTTGTCGATCTCAATGAGATCTACAATTTTCATGAAGGGATGAAAAATAAAAGAAGTTATATGTACAAAAAGTATTTTTGATTGTACTCTATAGATAATAAAATACTTTATTTTTGTATTTTATGATTTTTTTATTTTAATTTGATTTTAATTAGTGAATTAATTTATATACAACATGTACATATTTAATCTAATTTTTATGGATTTTTATATGTTATAAAACTGTAAAATAGAATCGATAATAAAATATGTACAAAATATTCAATGTTAAATTTTTATGCTTTCTTCTGATTTTTTGAGTTTTATGTGTTTTGATTCTTTATGCTAATCTATTTAATTAATAACAGAGTATAGTAGAGAAATAATTTGGTCAAAATAAATTTTATTTGTACATAAAATAATAGGCTCAAACAAGGTTAAAAACACTGATTATTTAATTACAAAATTTAATCTTTATTTCAACATAGTTAGAGAAATATTAATTAACATATTTTAGGAGATTTAATTAGTAAATTAATAAGGAGATTTTGCTAAAATTTCCATATAAAGTAGACGAATCATGGATTCATCAGTGATTGTTCCAGTAGTGCTATATGTGGGTTTGATTGTTGCTTGAATTGGACTTTGTGTTCGGTCAACACAACTACTGCTTCTCTAGCTTGTTAGATTAGCAGACCGGCCAAGTCCCGCTCAACAGTGGTTTCTCTAGAAGGCATGACGTAAAAGAGCGTTTGAGGGAAGGAAGACTCCCCCTTTATCTTACACTTAGAATTAAATCACTCCCTCTGGGTTCATGTTAGCTGAAGCTGATCATTATTGACACCTTTGGGATTTTCTTTTTGCAAGTTTGTAAACACTCGTTTCGAGCCACCGGCCGAAACAACCTCAAAACATGTTGCTCGCGCTAAAATTCTTTCTCCAAAAAAAAAAGATGAAATAACGTTCCATATGTGCCGCCAATATTTTTAAAATTCATGTCCCTAAAATGTTTTTTTGGTGACTCGAAGATCGATTTCGTAAAAAAAAATCCGGTGGTTTTTTTGCTCCTCCAACTTTTGTTAAAAATACTACTTTTGTTTTAAGGTGGTTATGTCAGCCTACATTTGATTCGCTAGCTTATTTTGTACTGTTTTGATGTCTCCTCTGTTTTGGATAACTTTGATGCTCCGGCACCATGGTATATCAGATGCCTGAAACTTGGATCTCTTTTTCAAAATAAAAACGATAAGAGCAATAAAAAGAAAAACTCATGCTTTAGAAGGAAAAACAAGAAGCAAGACAAAGAACGCGATTTTCATCTTCGTATTTTCTTTATTTAAGCCGTAGCCAACAAGAATTGAATCAAAGTCTTTCGTACATATAGAAGGCCCACTCTCCAACTATCATATTATTAGGTAGGTCTATACCTCTAGCTTAGGGCTAAATTAACCTTGCTGGTCACTTGCCCTGTGGGAAGCATACATGGTGCAACGTCGGACTTAACGAGACATGTCACGGCAACTGCACGACCCTCTTCTCCACACTTGCGTCAATGTGACAAAGCACTCCATCAAATCAAGCGAAGCCCCAGGGGACAGCTCCCACTCACCCTCCCCCCACTGTCACGTGACGCCCGGCACCAACTTGGCCCTTGCAACAGCGAGTATACATCAGCAAATAATTACAAATTCTCGATTCTCAGAAATCGTATAGGCTATAGATATATAAGCATACAGTGACACAGGTTATGTCCGGTTCCACAGTAGGGTACTATAGGTGCAACTAGCAAAGGGTAGTATGCTTCACACACATATTGATGTGGAGTCCAACAGCTTCACGTGCTGTGCTGGTGCCCATGCAGTGGACGGCAACCCCATGCAGAAGGCCTGGCTTGACGTCGACCATCCTATATGTACTGTAGGTTGGGGCCTCTGATTGTCTGCTGTAATAAGTAGGTGTTGTTGTATTACAGTGGATCGTCCGATGAGATCGGACGTCCCTCTTAAATGGTTGGGGATAGTCAGCCTTCAATGAAGGCTGTCCGATCCTCATCGAAGTCCATTGTAATGCAATATTTGCTGTATTTCAAAAGACAATCCTCCTGCATTCAATTAAAAACAGATCGGAATGGTTTAGGTAATCCCACTTGTTGCTCTCAATCACGGTCTCGATCGAAAACCAGCAAGTGAGGAATGGGTTGTAATCTAATGAGCAAATAATTAAGCAAACGTCAAGAACATCGGGTTAGTTTTGCGTCCAGAGTGAAGGCAGGGGGACAAGCCTCGATTCACCCAAAGGGATGAAACGGAGCCCCTCCGTCAAATCAAACGCCCGTCCTCCCGCCCCCACGTACTCTGCACAGGGGCCCACGTGTCGGCATCCGGGTGCGTCTGCCCCGAACACAGGGCCCGGAGCGCAGAGGCGCACCACGTCCCGTCACGTGGCCAGCTCCTGCCACGCCACGTGGCTTGGTAGTTGGATAACCGCCAGGCTCTGCATGGCACGTACATGTGTAGATGCGAGCTGCCGTGCAAGGGTTTAATCGATATTGCGTTGCTAATTGGATTTTCGAAGAGATTGATTGAGTTGAAATGAATCGAAGTGCTTGAGAGCTACCAAGTCGACACGTGGCGGTATGGAAGAGGGGGCACGGCACTCTTGTTTTGGATGTACATGTATCATATATGTGCAGGCAACGCCAATTGGGAATTGACATATTGGAGCCTGCAGGGGGGGTTAAGGACGTGGTGCAATTGTCATCAGATGCGAACACAAGGGTCGCTCTCTCACTGTTTGCTTCTGATCTTTCTTCGTCATAGGGAGGAGCCCGGTGCCAGTGGTCCTTACGCTTCTAATTTCACACATGGTGTGTATGTTATGTAGATGAGATTGTGAGTTGCCGACAACCATCTTCACTGGGAGGTACTAACTTCATTGTGTAAAAGCCATGCACGCCGATCGAGGGAGTTATGTGAGATGAATGTTCTAAGTTTTAAGACTTATTAGTGAGAGTTTCGATGATGTTTTGAGGATGCTCTCCGTGGGGTCGGGGATCTAATCATATATGTGAGGTTTGTCCTCTTAATCCATCACTTGATGATTAGTTGTTGAAGTGTCGTTTCATCTTAAAGATCCAGTACAGAGCTGGCTTCCACAATCTTGAGTTTGTGTGAATTTTAGGACTTTGTTGATGGGTTTCAGAATGGTTGTTAAAGACGGAGGTGAATAGTCGACGAGTTCATGTTGTTGACGGACCATTCAAAAGTGCTTTGTATAGAAAAAGGGAAGAAACCTTTATATCAGCCCCATCTCCGTCAAATTACCAGGAAGAAGTGACACCAATTCAAGAATGGGAGAAAGGAACGCCAACACCATCAAATTATATTAATGAAAAGTTAGAAACTATCATCATGTTTTATTATGTTGCATAAGTAACTAGAAAATATTATTAATTGTAAAATTACATATTTTACTATAATAATTGTTAACATTCAAATTCAAACATAGAATAAAAATAAAAATGACAGATAATCGCTGTTATAAAACTAATGATACAAGGATGAATATGTCTTTCATTATCGGTTTCAAGTAAAAATGGAAATATCTCCCCCACGTTGTCGTGCTCCCTAATCATCGTTGCAACAATAAAGAGGAGCTCTGCCTATTGCGATGCTACACCACAAGCCGAAGAAGACGGGGAGGTGGACCGCTCCATGGACGCCAACGTGTTCCACCTGTTGCACGCCTCCTACGATGTCAAGCTCGATGGCGGTATGAGCTTCCTCATTTTTGCATGACGATGGCGGCATGGAGAGAGAGAGAGAGGAAGAGAGAGGAGATAATTGTGGAGATTAATTGTTGCATTCTAAATATGGAATATGCTAAAATGACCATAATGGGTTTTTCAACATTAAAAATATATAAATAACGAACTATTAACTATGACCATCGGATTGATTATGGATGGATACGATGATTGGCTTTCCTTACACCCAGGAATGGTGCAAATAACATTCGATCGTATAGGGATAGACACCAAGTTGAATAAATGGCAATATTGCAAAGAGTAACGCTTATTCCTATATATATATTTAACAACGGTTGAACGTATAGGGATATACACCAAGTTGAATATCCGTCGCTATTATGATGAGTAATGAGTTGCTCGACCGTTCTAATGATCAAGTAAATGCCAAAAGAAACGAACATGATGTGCGGCCGGGACGTAAAGCTCTCCGGTCCATTTTTCTCTCATGTACATTGACGAAATAACCTAGGTAGACAATAAGACGGTCAATCCTTTTTGTTTCTTCCTTTTGGAAGAGGACATCCCATGTATCGATTTCGCAACTTAGCCCGACATACCACACCAGTCCTATGTTTTGGATTTAATCCTAATTTACCACGGCATCGAAACCGTGTATATGCCTTTACGATTCTCGGGTAAAATTAGAGGGCTCCCTGCACGACATGTGGCAACTTGGTTGGGGGAGATGAGCAGCCATGGGCCTTCTGAGCAAAACGGGCCCACTACGAACTCCAGAGGCCCATGTAAGGGCCCACATCTCCCCCTCCCAGTATATATACACACCTCTTCTCTCATCTCGACACACAACACATCACTCCTTGCTCTCCTCTTCCCTGCAGGTTACATCGACCACCAAGCATCAGCCATGTCCGGAAGAAGGACCCGAATCACCGATGAGGAGACCAGCGAACTCATCTACAAGCTGCAATCCCTCCTCCCGGAGTCACGTCGCCAGAGCCTGAGCAGGGTACTCGAATTCATCGCATTTCATACATCACCAATGCCCGCGCTTCATTCCAGTTCCACTTCAATTGATGGGTACTTGTTCTTCTTGAACTAATGCAGGCGTCGGCTTCGAAGCTGCTGAAGGAGACGTGCAGCTACATAAAGAGTCTACGTCGTGAGGTCGACGACCTGAGCGAAAGGCTGTCGGAGCTCATCGAGACGGTGGACTCGGGGAGTGCGCAGGCGGAGATCATCCGCAGCTTGATCCGCTGACGACGGCTGTCGGTGGGTGGGCGTTAGTTAATTAGGTAGTGTACCCCCCTCCCACCTGACCTCATGCGAGCGGGAACTCCTGTCTAGGTTTACTGCAGCTGCTTTAATGCTGGAGGGTGCATGGTCATCTGTCAGTGTACTACGTTCCTACTACTGTTTTATTTCTCTCTCTCTCTCTCTTCCATCTATCTATCTCTCTCTAGAGGTGGGTATTGTACTCCATGTCCCGCTTTAGATGTAGAGTTACTCCTGTCGTGTAAGATCTGGTACCGATTTAGCAGTAAATGGCATTTTTCAGATTTTCCTCCACTCCCAGTACTGTTGATTTGACTGGCAGGATACTGTTGCGAGATCTGAGTGACCCAATTTGGACGGTCCTGTTCGAGCCATGCAGAAATTATTGGTTCTCGCTTGTTTGTACAACATGGTAGAATGGTAAAATTTATATAATTTGAGCCATCTCTCTGCTGCTTTCAAGTAAAAAATCATCAAGACGGGAGTGCTACGGGAGTGCTGCGGATACGTGATTGTTTACCACAAAGGTCGCGTGGTATTTAGGGAAGCAAAGTCTGGTCATATATCGTCAAGTAGGTCACATGGCATTGCAGGAGTAATGGTTTGTATTAATAGCCCTTTACTCCACTTGCTGATTGGTGGGGTTTGAGATTATTTAAATGTGAAGTGATTAAGTATGAACACCTACCTGTAAGCTCTACCATGTCAGATAAACAAATTAGCACCATACGAGGAAGATAAGAGAGGAACCGGATAGGGTAGTAGTATGATGGATTGGTCCTGCGCAATATCCAACTGGGTGACAGGGATGGCAATTGCGTAGCACAAGTTGAAGGATTGACATTAAACATTTAATGTTTCTGACTAGGTATTACTATAAACAATTGATATCAAACAATATCCTTGTATTCTGCGTACACATGTATCGGTTAGTCTTTGTTTTGCTGTACGTGGTAGCGTGGAGAAAGCTGTTGGCATCTTCAATATTTATAGCTACACCATACCTCCACTTTGAATTAATCAGCCATCATATCGATTGAATAGATTGCAGTCGCTCCATAGGTCACTGACGGGAGAAGGGCGACGATAGTGGCTTTCTCTTTCTGGTAGGTCTTGCGGGCTATGGTTTGACGTGCGAGCCCATTTACATCCCCCACTCGACGGTCTACTTTTCCGGTGTCTATTGTTCCTCTGTTTGCTCTTCCCCTCCTCTTTCAGCCGATCCTGAGTGTTTCCACTGACACTCCTGTGCTGGTCTTTGAGCGGGAGTAGATCCTCTGCTGCTGCTGCTGTATCCTTTCTTTTTTTCTCGATTTTTTTTCGAAAATCAAACCTTTTGGATCGAGTGCATGCACATTGTTCCACGAACCCACCAGGTTTTGTTTTGATCCAATGTTCCTAGCTATTTTATCTCAAAGGCCGAAGAAAAAGACAATTTTGAAATGGACATTTTAGTTTGACCCAAGTTAACTTTTTTTTGTACTTTCAAGATAAAATAGTTATGAACCAGAACTTTTTTTTGTACTTTCAAGATAAAATAGTTATGAATGAAAACAAAACTTGGTAGGTATTTAGAATAATAAACTTATATTCTGTCTATACGGTTGGATTTTCGAAATTATTTTCTCAAAAAATAAAAGGAATAAAGGAGAGGATCTGTTCCCTCTTTTAGATGGGTATGAAACGTAGAGCCAAAAGGGCTGCAAAGATTCAGAAAATTGATACCGTTTATCCTTCGATTAAACCTTCTAGGTTTAAATCTGGCACCGCTAAGATGGATACTCGATCAAAGCGAGCCTATTACCTAGAGAAAGACCTTCGTCCTGCTCCCAGTATGAATAAAAACCAGCCATGAAGACAAGATCCGATCATGGAAATTTAAGAGCAAATCTTTGCCTTTCTTTTTCCCTTTTAGGCCAAAATTCAAAGAAGTCTAATCAAGCTTGATCTAAAATTCCTAAGACCATTTTCGGTAGGTGGGGTAAACTCCCCTCCCCCCTAACCCACTCCCTCCCTCTCTCTCTCTAATGTGGGCTCCATATTTTTCTTTTTTAAAAATTAAATAAATCAATTATACATCATCAATTCCATCAAAAATATAATATATTATACCATCATATTATATAAAAATTATAAACTACTCCACTTCTACTCGCTTTTCCAAACTTCAATACAATCATATCACAATAACTGCTCACTTTTTCAAACTTCAATATAATTATATCACAAACTTCTAACCCACCTCAAGTTTAACCCTCTATCCAAACACCAAAACCAAAAAATGGGTTACCCTCTACCGGTTTAACCCGCCTTAACCCACGTACCAAACGCACCCTAAAGGAAATGGGAAAAAGCTCTCTTCCTCCTCGTTGGGTTGTAGTGTTCTATAACTTTGAGGTAAAACATAATCTGATTATTATTATTTGCGAAGAACATAGTTTATTACGGAGTATCATCTTGTATAACCTGTTGAGATCCAACGTGAGATCATGTTGGATCAAGCACTATGTAACGTCCCGAGCTTAGGTTCCCGATCTGTTATCGAGGAAAACTGGTCCTTACAACTTATTGGGTATGGGCCCGAATGGGCCCATTGACAATTACCCAAAATATTTTAAGTCCAAGTTGTCAACTAGCAATCCCCACCGCTTGTAACCTACTCTCACATTTTGTGCAGAATTATATTTGGTGGTTGGTGATAGACACATGATTCATCTCCTTTATTCTTTCATTTTGGCTAAAATCCTTAGTAAAATACATATAAATATTCACTAATTCTCACTAATTAGCATTCTAACATCATTTGTTAATATTACATATTTAACACTTATTTTATATAAAAAATTAACAAAGAGAAAAAGAAAAATAAAAGAAAGATGGATGAAGATATCTAAATATGTATAAACTAATATTAAACCCCGAGACCAGGTCAATATTGGCATGATCGACAAAATAAATAAGTAGGTGAGATTAGTAAACCTCCATTTCATCACCTTTATTCTTTCATTTTGACCTTAAATCTTTATCTAAATTCATGTATATATCATTAATTTGTGAAAAATAATACTCAATAATTCACATAAATACTATATAAAATATTGTATTTAATTCTGAAATAAAAGAATAAATGAAAGAAAAGAAAAAAATGAAGTGTTAAAGACATTGAGTGACCCTAGACACTGAGACCCAGTCATTATGATGACTTGGTCGATAAGGAATAAAGTATGGGGAGATAGGGCGACCAGTTGGACATAAAACAACTCAAAAACCTAATTTGATTTGACAATAATAGGCCTTTCGAGACCTATTTCATTTTATTATTTTAAACCTCAAAGCAATAAACTTTGAACAAGAATATTGTTCATAACAATACAAAGAAAAATACAAAATTAATTTCATTAAAAAATAATGTACAATATTCCCATGACATAGAGAGTAAAATACCGTAAAGAAAACATTATATACGTGTATCTTCTCCATACAAACTCAAAATTCATCAAACTTACCTTTATAGTTCATAAAATTAAATTATGTATTTATCGTTTCATTCAAATTGGAGTTAAGATGCAAAAGTTGGTTTTAGGGCCCTCATTATGCAATATACATGTATATAATATTCAATTCATTCTTTCTTTATATTTTCACTTTCTTATATTTATAAAAATTTATAAATATTATATAAAATGCATGTACATAATAAAATTAAAATAAAATCTTAAAAAATTTATTAAAATAAATAATGTACTTTACTATATAGGTATTGTACATAAACAAATTCAGAAAAGTAAGTTAAAAATATGTAAGAGTGTATTTAAATAAGGTATAAATATATAAATTATAAGTGTAAAATAATATAATATGTAATACAAATTTAAAATAAAAATGACAAAATATAGGTATATCTACCTATAAATATACATGTAAATAATAAATTCTAATAAATTAACCTTTAAACACAATAACAAAGCCTTTTCCTGCATCAGTAGGGTCAGCTACATGCATTCTTTGCCTTCATTCAGATCTATCTTGGGCCACTCTCGGGCTTAGATCAAAAAAACTAAGATCCCTTCACGTAATCTCATTCCTATACTTTTTGTGCCTTCCACGCCCTCTTTTAGCTAGGTCAACATTCCAAAACTCATATCTCCTCATCGGTGCACTAGCTAACCTCCTTTGCAAATGGTCAAACCACCTTAAGCAATAGTAATATAAATACAAAGGGTGCTTTTTGACCAATAGTAATATAAATACATATTCAATTGGGTGTGTATATTTCTAGGTTTTCATACTTTGAGCTTGTATATTCATAATGATACCACAAGTGCTTTAGGGCACCCTCAAGATATGTTTCAGATACCGCTATATAGTTGCAACCCGTCTTTGCTCAATGGGTACAAAACACACATGCTTTAGCAACTGGTATAATAGGTCCTAGCGTAGCAGCAAGCACCATCTTTACATGGGAGGTGTTGAGTTAGTAGCAGTAGGCGGTAAAGTAGCTTCTTGATTTGAACAAGAATATTGTACATAACAATACAAAGAAAAATACAAAATTAATTCCATTCAAAAATAATGTACCATATTCCCATTACATAGAGAGTAAAAAGGTGTAAAGAAAACTTTGTAGACATGTATCTTCTCCATACAAACTCAAAATACACCAAACTCACCTTTATAGTTCATAAAATTAAATTATGTATTTATCGTTTCATTCAAATTGGAGTTAAGATGCAAAAGTTGATTTTGGGGCCCTCATTATGCAATATACATGTATATAATATTCAATTTATTCATTCTTTATATTTTCACTTTATTATATTTAAAAAATTTTATAAATATTATATAAAATGCATGTACATAATAAAATTCGAATAAAATCATTAAAAATATATTAAAATAAATAATGTACTTTACTATATAGGTAAACATACCTATAATATACATATAATATATATACATAATTATTTAAGTATATAAACAAATTCAGAAAAGTAAGTTAAAAATATGTAAGAGTGTATCTAAATAAGATATAAATATATAAATTATAAGTGTAAAATAATATAATATGTAATACAAATTTAAAATAAAAATTACAAAATATAGGTATATCTACCTATAAATATACATGTAAATATTAAATTCTAATAAATTAACCTTTAAACACAACAACAAAACCATTTCCTACATCAGTAGGGTCAGCTACATGCATTCTTTGCCTCCATTCAGATCTATCTTGGGTCACTCTCAGGCTTAGATCCAAAAAAACTAAGATCCCTTCGCATAGTCTCATTCCAACACTTCTTAGGCCTTCCACGCCCATTTTAGCCAGGTCAACATTCCAAAACTCATATCTCCTCATCGGTGTGAAGGATATGGTAAGATCCTTAAGCGCATCACGGAAGCGTGAGCTTCGTATCGAATACGACGAGGAACGACTAGTCGCACTAGTTGTTCTATGCAGCGGAAATTAAAAATTTTTCATGTGACAAAACCACATAATCCAAGAACACTTCTCGGATCGTTTTGTCTAAACCACAAACAAGTATTAGGGTTACCTCTTGAAGCGCGATTGTGATCGAGTCTCTAAACAAAGAGACCTCCTGTCTCAAGTCCGATCCGATGGAGGAGACAGTTGCGAGCACGGGGATGAATCGTGTGCTTCTCGCAATCCATGTTGATGATCCAAGCGACGGATCTCTTGATCTCGACACACGAGATCCGACGTCTTCTTCACGAGCGAGGCACACCGAAGGAGACAGAAATCCACGAGAAAACGATCGGGCAGCATAACGATGACGTTGCGGCGATGGAGACTCTCTCTAGGGCATCCATTGTGGACGTCCATGAGAGAGAAAGAGAGAGTGTTGGCGTGTAGAGAGAAAGAGAGAGAGAGAGACTTATGTTCTCTTGTGTGTATTGAAAAGCAAAGGGGTGCTCTTCTATTTATAATATTTTGGGATCCTGGATCTCAATCCATGGACAACACAAATCAATGGCTCTCATTGATTGTGTTTCTTTTAATGGCTAAGATTTGTGTTGGTAAAAACCAACAACAATTAATTTAATTTATATTAAATCTATATTGATAAATCAATATAAATCAATCCTAAATTAAATCAAGCAATCATGGAGATTATTGGAATGAAGATTGCCTCCTTCCATAATATGGGATTTGGTGGCAATCTCATGTAATCTCATGATATCTCATGAGATTACATTATTCCATGGAAATCTCCAAGATTTACAACACTTGTTGTCAATTTTTCAACAAAAATAATTCATATTTGTGAATATTACAATTTTGCCATTGGAAAATTGTGAATCACATTCACAACCCAAAATAAAATATGAATTACATTTTCAATTTAATATTCAATGTAAATCCAATTCACATTAACATTTAATTAACAAATGTAAATTACAAATAACACTCTCTTATATATTATAAATCACATTTATAATATATATGATTAATATGGATAGTGCTATCCACATTACTCAATATCCATGATAATTAAATCACATTTAATCATCTTGGATCTCTATTCTCATGTGCCCAAATAATATGAATCATATTAACATTATTCACATCTTTGATAATCAGATCATATTTAATTATCTAAGATAACTCTCTTTATTATATGAATCGAATTCATATTAACCATGATAATTAAATCGCATTTAATTATCCATTTTCTTAATGCTCGGATACTTATATCAACAATGAAATTATCCTGAACTCTTTCAAGGATAATGCGCTTTCTCCGCTAATACTTGAAGATAAGGACAGGGCGATTGTATTGTTCCATGTATAGTGACTTGGATATTAAGATCACATCTCAAATCCAGATCTCATGGACCTCCCATAGATGCTTGATTAAATCAAGACTGCAAATCTAATCTTCTCATTGCATCTGAATCGCATTCAGATCAATGTCCAATATTTGGACTAAGATTAGATTACTTCTCTACTGAGAGGAGTTGATATCCAGCCTAAGCAATCGGGGTAAAGGTCAGAAAATGGTCGTTGCGACCTCGATCGAGTAGACTAGGTGTATCAAGAAGAATCAACCACTCAAATCAGATAAAAACAAGCAAACACAAAATAGAGCGGTCCAGCTATAGGATTAACCTGGTATAGCTCCCAGGGTCGAACACAAGGAGCACAGATTGGCTAAATAGCCTACGATGTAGTCAGAAATCCGAGGGAATCTTTTTTAGTGGTTTTTATTTGTTTTTATATTTTTTTAGATTTTTTAAATGATGAGAAAATTAAAGAAGGCACACAGATAATGAACTTCAACAATTTATTTAAAGCATTAAAAATCAAGCAAAAATTCAAAGAAAAATGTTTTTATGTGTTTTATAATTTTTTTATGTTTTTGGTGAATTTTTGAGATTTTTCTGATGTTTATTTTATTTTCTAAAAATCAAACAATGCGAAAAACAGAGGGTACTGTCCAGCAAGGCTTAAGACCCAAAAATAAAATATTTTTGGATCTCAAAAAGCCCTGAAGGTAATTTTCCTATAATCTAGAAAGAATAAGGAAAATTTAGGCACCCTAATTATGGTTTTTGGATTTTTAATTTATTTATTATAATTTTTATGAGTTTTTAGGGGTTTTTCAATTTTTAGGGTTTTTAAGTGATGAAAAATAGCCAAAATTGGCTAGAAAATCAATCAACAAGCAAGAAACAGTAACTAATTTTTTTAGAATTTTTGGGGTTGATTTTATATTTTTTTGTGATTTTTAACCCTAGACAGTAGCTAAAAAGGAGGTTTTTGAATTTTTAAAAATAGCAAATGAAATCAAAAATGTCCTCAAAAATTCATAAAAATCCTACACCATGGCAGGAGCCATGTGTCAAATTTTCATTGGATTTGGAGGTGGTTTGATATTTTATTCAAAAATAAAGGTGGGGCACTGTGCACAGGGACCTAAGTGCAAATACCCAAAAGTTCTGGGGGTCTGGTGCAAAATATCCAGCAAAACACGTGCCAAGCACATGCCTGGGGCACACAAGGACCCAAATGTAAGAAAAATAAGTCCCGAGGACTTATTGGTAACTCGTACCAAAAGTCCAGGGGCTTATCTGCAAAATACCCAAAAAATATCGCACATGCGGAAATAAAGCATTCACAGGGGTATATATGCAAATAAACAAAATATTTTATTCACTGAATAACATCCAGAACTACAGGGCGTCTTATGCAAATATCCCAACATAACACGTGACGAAGCACGTGGCTCTCAACTGGCAGGGGTATAGATGCAATTAAAATTAAGCACAAGGTCCATAATGCAAATAACCCTTCGCAAATAAAATTCTAAAAAT
Organism: Ottelia alismoides; assembly: GCA_037367405.1. Taxonomy (NCBI): domain Eukaryota; kingdom Viridiplantae; phylum Streptophyta; class Magnoliopsida; order Alismatales; family Hydrocharitaceae; genus Ottelia; species Ottelia alismoides. The sequence continues at coordinate 298,809 of JAZKJV010000979.1, forward strand.
ATTTACAGGACTGGAAATGAAATGACAAACTAAGAGGGGGCCCTAAGATATTTACCCCTTTATTAGTCGACGGCTAGATGCGCGCCACGTGGGTGATCTGACGGCTGGGAACGGATGGCGCTTTACTCCTTCGGCTCTTGGGCTCGATCGACGGTCCGAGGGAGGCCACGTGGAAGATCAAGCGGTGCTGGGCTCCTGCGCCTCTCTCCTCGGCTGCAACGGTCCAGATGAGATCCTCAGATTGATCGACGGCTGCTGCTCCTCTACAGATCGACGGCTGGGATTAGAACTGGAGCGGAGGTCTCATCGGACGGCTCTGGAGGATGGTGAAAGAACTCGACGCCGGCGAACTTCGCCGGCCTCGTGCGTGAACTCCGGTCCTCCTCAGATGCTGCTAGTGATTGGAGAAGATCCGCTGGACTGTCCCGCAGCTGATGGTGGTAGCCGACGGCCCAGCCGAGCCCTGGAGGGGCTCCGGCGAGGCTGGCGGCGCGAAGCTCCGGTCTTGAATATAAGAGAGGCTCAGACACCTCCCTTTGAACCTGCAAAACAACCAGAACTCTTCGCGGGTCGAGGGCAAAGTGCCTCGACCCAAGGAAGCGAGGTGACGGTGAACGGTGCGGTGAGGCGGAAGAGCTCCGGCGAGCGGAGGACGGTGGAGCTCGATTCCCAGATCCTGTGCGATCCGGGTTGAGTGAAAGGGCGTAGAAGGTGCGTGAGGGAATGGCGAAGGTGATGATCGGGTCGGATGGTCGAGATATTACGCGAGATGGCCGGAATCAGGGGAATACGTCGGAGATGCGATTTGGGGGAAACCTAAAATTAAACGGAATAAAAGAGCTAATCAACTACCTGGGTGGAGCGGAAGACTGTGCTGGAGTGTGGCTAACTCCTGGTCGTAGCCTCGAAGGGCGTCAAGGCCTGAGGCTCGATGCTCGACGCTGATGGCGGAGCAGCGGCGGCGAAGATCGCCGGATCAGTGGATTCGCCTCCTCGCCTCGCTGCAACAAGGGCAAACGCTTGCTGTCACTCTTGCGGTGCCTATGGAGGTCACTGGGAAGAAGGAGACGGTCCAAAGATGGGGCGCGGAGGCGGCGGAGATCGGGATATATATATGGAGACAGGGCCGATTAGGGTTGAGTGGAGACAGCGATGGAAGGCGTTGATTTCATGGCGAAAGATCCGGCGAGGGAGATGGATGATCGGCGAAGAATCCGGGCATGGGGTTTGCGTGGGCGACAGCCTGGAGACGCGTGGAAAAATCGGAGAAGGCGGGGCGGCGCGCATCTTCCAGAAAAGGAAGGAGTCCGCGGGGGAGTTGACCGGGGTCAACAATCCCCCGTGGACCAATCAGAAGCTGCCACGTTTATTCAATTTTTGTTTCTTTATTTTAAGGTAGAAATAGGCCGAATTAAAGAAAACTCAAAACATGAAATATTTTTCTTTTATTTTTTTCTTTTTTTTGGTGATTTTTAATTAATTTTTGGAAATAAAAATAGGGTAGCTATATATAGGTATATGTACACTATATGGATTTTTATTTTTGATTTTTTATTTGTTATTTTTATGAATTTTTATGCTCATTTTGTATTTTATTTATTTACATCATAAAATATGGAATAAAATGGTATTTTTATTTTATTTTAATTATTTATACACAAGGGTGAAATAAATAGTTGTATACATGGTATCTATACAATGTATTTTTGTATTTTTAATTTTGTAATTTTTATTTGATTTTTGTTTTGTTTCTTGTTATTTTATGTATTTACAATATGTAACATAGAATATTTACAAAAAGTTTAGAAAATAATTTTATTTATTTATAGGGTTAAATAAATAAAGGATGATGGTCTATACACATGGTGAAAGGGCATTTTTGAATTTTTGATTTTTAAATTTTTATTTTGTTTTTAATAAAATATACACACAATATGTACAAGCATATTTTTGGGTGAGGAAAATATAATTTTATGTATTTACAGAGGTATATACACATGAGCTCCTATCTCCCTCTACTTGGGCTTTTATGCGGTCAGGCCCATGCTGAGCCCTCCCTTGGGTTAGGTTGCTCAATATTTATTCTAAATATTTCCCTCTTTTTTCTTTTTGCTCTTTATTCTTTTTATTTTTGCACAAAAACATGCTAATTATAGGTTTTTACACAATGCATGCTTTTGGTAATTATTTGTATTTACACATATCTACATGTATTTGCAAAGGTTTTTGTAGCTAAAATAGAAGAATAAAGAGTGATGAATGGGTATTCATCACCCCCCTATGCTTAACTTTGCTAGTCCCTTAGCAAACACTTATTTGAAAAAGAAGTGAAAAAGAAAAAGAAAAAGAAAAAGGGGATGTACATGGATCAAGGTTGACTTATTAAATTTTCCTTCATTAAATTGAAATATGGAGCTCGATCAGATCTTTGGATTATTAATGTGTCGGAACCTTATTTGGACTTAAGCTTAAAACTCAACAGCCTCCAAGTTCCACCAATCTATGGGCAAGACTCCTCAATAAACCAGATCAGAACAAGTCTACATACACAAACTCTAATGACCATGAATTTTTCCTTGCGGTGTAAGTGATATGTGGCTCACCACCTCAGAAGTAACAAAGAAACAACCTCCCTCAACATGGTAACTCTAATGCCTCGGTCTAGCAACTCTTTCCTCGAGAAGCGGGGTATTCCCTTCTAAGTTCAAGTGCAACCGGCTCAAGGAGAGGGGGTAGAAGTATAGAGTTTTGGAAGCTTAGCCAGTGTAGCTAAGTCTCCCGCTGCAAGCTTCATGAGATGTAACATGGATACCATAAGCTTTTGCTTTATACTCCGGTGGGGTTATTAAATTTTCAATCCGACCCACCACTTTTTTGGAGTTCTTTTTGCATTTTTGCAATTTTTTTTTTCAAGAACTTCTGTACAACATATCTACATGGTGCAGCATATAAGAAATTTCCCCTTGAGCCAGTAGACTATCCCTCTTTTGAAGCTTTATTGCAACCCACAGCTTCTGTCTTTAGCTTTCAACACCACTAGACCAAGTTGAGGTGCACTTCCTTCACTATAAGAAGAAGAGAGGTTCCGCCTAGAAGTACTACCCTCATATGCTACCCCAAGCCAAAGGAAACTGCCTCCTCACCACCTCATCCGTGGAGAGCCATGTGTAAAGTGCAGGTGCAAGTGAAGCCATTGTCTCTAAGAGTCATGCGTGTGTTGTTAAGTGCTCTACTTAGGCTCATCAAGATGACATATGCTCATAGCCTAGTGGACTCAAAGAATTAAGTCCTTATGGACCTGAAAAGCCTTAACCCTAAGTCCTACAAGGTTCCTCTTGAAGTTAAGTGGATTAAGATCTTATTCAATCTCCATTTCTCAATTTAATTCCAGGCTTAGTTTAAATGTCAACTCTCATCCAGGAAAAACTATATACATATATGTACACAAGATGCTATTTACAAATATTTTACAATCATGCAAAATTTTTGAAAAATGTTTTGTAATCATGAATGATGCATGAGGTGCAAGTTTTGCAAACTGATATTCACAATCTTTTACACAAGATTTTTGCAAACTTTTGATTTTCAAAACATTTTGGAAAAATTTTGTACTATATACATAATTTTGATACAAAATATTTACACAAGCTTTACACAAAAGATTTTTGAAATCATTTTTACAAAAATACTTTATACACTAGCTATGTATGTGCAAGAATAAAAGAGGTTTATGTACATGAAAAATTTTTAAATTTTTGTGATTTTTAGCCATTTTATTTATTAACTCACTCACACAAAGTACGAGTTATGCCTAAAGTATATATGAAATATATATACACCCCCCCTATACTTAGCTCGAACGATGTCCTCAGAGTGATCAAGAGCGATGAAGAAGACATAACTCGTGCTTAGTAAAAGGGAAGTGAAAAGGAATGGCTAAGTACAGGAACGAATAAATGAATAGAATGAGAGGAACTCGGTGGTCTCCCCCTATACTTAGGATTAACTAATCCTAAGTATAGAAAGCTGTACATGAAGGGAAAGCCAAGTGAAGAAGATACAGAATCTGCCCCCCCTATACTTAGGGTAAAATATCCCTAAGTATAGGCAGCATAAACATGAGCAGAAAGAATGAAAAGAATACTCGCAGGTCCGACATCCCCCCTATACTTAGGGTAAAGTACACCCTAAGTATAGCATAATCACAGGATGAGAAAAGAGATGTGGGACTAGAGAATAGAATGATATGGACAACTGGATCTATACAGGCGGAGGAACAGCAAAAATCAGGCGTGAGATGCAAAAGATGTGAGTCAAAAGACCACATCTCACGTAAAATGAATAGCGGCAATAATAACGTCCCGCGGCTCATGATCTAGAAATGGTTTGAGCCGCTGGCCGTTCACTCGGAAGGTACTCTCAGAAGATAACTCAGATATATCAATGCTACCGTTATCGTGTACCTTTCTGACCAAATAGGGTCCTTTCCATTTGCTCTGTAGCTTCCCTGGAAATAATCGTAGCCTTGCATCAAACAGCCATACTTTCTGTCCAATCTCAAAATGCTTGTGGCTGATATGAGAATCATGCCACTCTTTGACTTTCTCCTTATAATGTAGGCTGCTTGAGAAAGCTGCATCTCTAAGCTCTTCCAAGGCGGCTAACTCTGCCCTCCTCTGGTCTCCTATACCATCTGGATCCATAAGAATATCTGTGACTGCCCAAAGTGACTTGTGCCTCAGCTCGACAGGTAGATGGCATGGCTTGCCATAAACGAGACGAAAGGGAGATGTACCCAATGGAGTCTTGAAAGACGTCCGATATGCCCACAAGACCGAGTCCAAAAGCTGTGACCAATTCTTTCGGTCAGGGCGGACGACTTTCTGCAAAATATTCTTGATCTCCCTATTCGACACCTCAGCTAGACCATTTGTCTGTGGATGGTATGGTGTGGCAACACGATGGTCTATACTGAACTCGCTAGCAAGTGCCTTTACCTGGTCGTTGACGAAATGAGACCCCCCATCAGAAATCAGAACTCGTGGAACCCCGAACCGCATGATGATGTGCTTCTTCAAAAATCTGCAAACTGTCTTCGCATCTGCGGATCGGGCGGGGATAGCCTCAACCCAACGACTAACATAATCTACGGCCAACAGAATGTACTCAAATCCCTGACTCTTAGGGAATGGACCCATGAAATCGATGCCCCATGCGTCAAAAACCTCACAGAAGTGAATGGGTTGCATCGGCATCATATCACGTTGTCCACAAGTGCCCATCCTCTGACAGTCAGTACATCTCTTCACGAACTCATCAGAGTCCTTGAAGAGTGTAGGCCACCACAAGCCGGATTGGAGCACTTTCTGTGCCGTTCTCCTCCCAGAATGATGTCCTCCTGCCTCAAGCTTGTGGCAGTAAGTGAGGACACTATGATGCTCCTCCTGAGGAATACACCGACGCCAGATGCTATCCCCTCCTTCGTGATAAAGGATGGGATCCTCCCAGTGGTAGGACTTGGCCTTCGCAAGGAAGGTCTCAAGCCTCTGCCTGGGCCAATCTTGTGGGACTTTCCCAGCAACGAGAAAGTTCACAATATCAGCATACCACGGGAGTGAGGTGATAGCAAGGATCGCCTCGTCTGGAAAGGTATCACAAATGGGATCAATCTGCTCAGAATCCTCAGGCTGCTCTAATCGGGAGAGATGATCCGCCACCACATTCTTGACTCCAGGCTTATCCTTGATCTCAATGTCGAACTCCTGGAGTAGAAGGATCCATCTAGTAAGTCTGGCCTTGGCATCCTTCTTTGACATAAGGTACCTGATGGCGGTGTGGTCAGTATACAAAGTCACTCTAGATCCAATGATATACGATCTGAATTTATCTAGGGAAAACACTACTGCTAGCATCTCCTTTTCTGTGACTGTATAATTCCGCTGGGCAGAATCCAATGTGCGGCTAGCATAGTGTATGGCAAATGGCACTCCATCCCTCCTCTGTCCTAGCACGGCCCCTACGGCAAAATTAGAGGCGTCCGTCATGATCTCGAACGGGAGAGACCAATCGGGTGGCTGAAGGACAGGAGCCTCAATAACACATTGCTGGAGAGTTTCAAAGGATGAAAGACACTTGTCATCGACAAGGAACTCGGTGTCTTTCGTCAAGAGGTCAGTCAACGGTCGGGCAATCTTGCTGAAATCATGAATGAATCTCCTATAAAAACCAACGTGCCCCAGAAATGACCGTAGCTGCTTCAAATTAGACGGCGGGGTGAGTTTTTTAATGACATCAACCTTGGCCGGATCAACCTCCATGCCTCTGTTGGAGATGATGTGGCCAAGCACCGTCCCTTGAGTCACCATGAAGTGACTCTTCTCCCAAGACAGAACCAAGCGGGTAGCAATACATCGCTGGAGCACTCGGTCTAGGCAGTCAAGACAGGAATCGAATCCGTCGCCGTAAACCGAGAAGTCGTCCATGAAGACCTCCAAACACTCCCCTACCATGTCCGAAAATATCGACAGCATGCATCTCTGAAAAGTCGCAGGGGCGTTACATAGCCCAAATGGCATGCGTCGAAAAGCGTATGTACCGAAGGGACAGGTAAAGGTGGTCTTCTCCTGATCCTCAGGAGCGATGGCCACCTGGTTGTAGCCCGAGTACCCATCTAGGAAGCAATAATGGCTCTTCCCTGCCAGTCTCTCTATGATCTGATCAATAAAAGGCAGGGGGAAATGGTCCTTCTTGGTGGCCTGGTTGAGTTTTCTGTAGTCAACACAGACCCGCCAAGAGGTGGGTACTCGTGTAGCAATCTCCTCTCCCGACTCACTGATCACAGTCGTGATGCCCGTCTTCTTGGGCACCACATGCAAGGGGCTAACCCACTTGGAGTCGGAAATGGGATAAATAAAATCTGCACTCCACCATTTTGATATTTCCTTCATAACAACCTCTCTTAGGTTGGGGTTCAGTCGCCGTTGGAACTCACGCGACGGCTTTGCCCCTTCCTCGAGATAGATATGGTGGGAGCACAACGAGGGACTAATCCCATGGAGATCTGCTACGCTCCATCCAATTGCCTTGCGGTTCTTTTCAAGAACCTCCATCAGACGGGATTCTTGCTTTCCAGTCAGATCGGCAGAGATGATGACTGGGTACATCTCAGACTCTCCCGCAAGGAATCTATACTTCAGCGAAGTAGGGAGCGGCTTTAGCTCTGGACAGCTGGGTGCTGGCAAATCTGGCTTCTGAAGAAGATGTGTGTATGCGGACAATTCTGCCAAATCTTCCTGGGAAAATGATAAAGAACTCTCACAAACTGGATCTGGAGAAGGCGGGTCCTCTGCATTGTCTCTGATCTGTTCTGCCTCTACCTCCTCCTCATCTATAGGCTCAGGTGGATCCAGATCTGGCATCTGATCATCACAATCTGCCCAATCAGATTCTGAATCCGAGGGATCTGTATCAACTGCGGTGGCATCAGTACCACCGTAGAGCAGGGTGGCTTCAGTACCACCATCACTGAAAATCGTGTCGCGATCAAGGTCCGACTCTGCTGACTCAATAGTATCCTGAACCAGGGTTGTGCTCTCCAGACTATCCTCTGCTATCATCTCTGCATCAGCTGTGTCTGAATATGAGAGGATGGTATGTGCTGCAGGATCTGCCCAAATTGCCTCATCATCTGTGATCACAAAATCACAGTCCTGGTGGATGTCTGGCTCTGCGTCTGTCAGCTGCTCTGAATCTGTACTGCCATGTGAGCGGGATCTATCTCTGGTTCTGTGGTCCTTAACCGTCTCTATTTGTATACTCTCGCCCTGGACGCGAAAGAATACCTTCCCACTGTCATGGTCAGTCACTGCCTTGGTTGTGGCCAAGAACGGGCGACCGAGGATGATGGGGGAATCGGTCAACGAGTCAGGGGTCTCCATGTCCAGCACTACGAAGTCCACGGGGAATTGCAAACCCTGAATCGTGACGACAACGTCTCGCAACAACCCCTTTGGCCTCTTGACAGACCGATCAGCAAACTGAAGGTATGTCCTGCTCTGTCTAAGAGTGCCCAACTCTAAGTGGTCGAGAAGGGCTGCCGGAAGAAGGTTGATCGACGATCCGCTATCTAAGAGAGTACGGTCGAACCTCTGCTCACTAATCTGACATCTGACATACGGGGCCCCTAAATCTGGCCTCTTAGTCGGCAGATGGTTCTGGATCGCGTAACACGTGGCTTTTGTTAGCACATGAATTTCTGCTGTCTTGTTCCTCTTCTTCCTCCTGACTGTGGTCCTATCTCTTAGGGATCGCTGAAGAAGAGGAATGTGCTGCAAAGCCTCATTGAGGGTCAGCTGGATGTGAAATCGGTCTATCATGCCCTGGCTGAACTCCTCCTGCTCTCTCTTTTTTGGATCTTTTTCTTTTTTCTTCCCTTTCCCCAACTCAAGGGCTCTAGGAAAGGGGATCACAGGGTCCTTCTCAGATGAAGGACTAGGAATAGGCCTAGACGGTTCGATGACCGGATCCTCACAAACATCATTCACCACAGTGGGATCAGAAGAAACTAAACCTTTTCCTTTATTCAAATTAGAGTTCTGAGATACATTCATGCGAGGAAAGACAACATTTCTATCAGAATAAATATGGGTGGCCTCAGTACCACCTCTAGCTGGCTCTACAACTAGACGTCTTGCGGCCTCAGTACCGCAGGCTGGCTCGGCTCTGCTGGTGGCGTCAGTACCACCTCCTCTATGTGGTGAAACGGCGGCCTCAGTACCGCCGGTGGAATCAGCATCTTGGGTGGCATCAGTACCACCGTCATCATGATGTGCGGCTTCAGTACCGCTCTCCTCTTCCTCATCTGGCGCTCTAGATGGATCCTCGTGTTGTCGCTCAGATGAGGCGCCGCCTGCTGGTCTTCTACCGCTCCTAAGTGTAACAAAATCAGCATCAAATAGATCCGATGACATATCATCAAATGAGTTACTAGGAGTGGTAGGCTCAGTGTGAACTACCTGCTCAGATTTCCTCTTCAAGCTATTCGGATTCGGCTCGATCTGTGCAGGGATGGCGGCCTTCCCTCTCATCAGGTCCCGCATCTCCTGGCGGAACTCGTCCATCTCCCGTCTAAATGTAGCCTGCTGCTCTGTGAAGAGGCGGGCTAGATCATCCATGGCGGGGCTCTCATGGGAACCCGACGGGTTGCCTCTCTGGTAATGAGGCTGCTGGACCTGGTGCTGCTGCGACTGAGAGGGGTAAGAGGAAGGATGCTGCTGCTGGTGAGCCTGCTGCTCACGTCTCCAATTCTGTCCCTGCTGCTGGTAGGGACGAGGTACGAAGGATGATGGCTGGTGTGATTGGTATGCTGGGGGCTGCTGGTGATCTCTCTACTGGGAGTACTGCCCTCCCTGACCGGCTGGCTGTTGTTGGGACTGGTTTCCCCCATCCCCCCACCTGAATCCGGGATGGTCTCGTCGGATTCCAGGTTGAGGACGGTCATACCAAATGCCGTTGACATCCATCAACGGCTCAGCATCGAAGGGGTCTGGCGGCAGTGCTGCCAGAGGCTGATCCGGCTGATATACCACCATCTGTAAGTCTGGAGATGGTGGTGACTGGTAAGAGGGCTGCTGCTGCTGGTACGGCTCCGCCTGTACAAGGTGAACTTGTCTAGGCTGCTGCAAGGAGCTGGAGCGCTGGGACGAGCTGCGGCTGCCGCCGGAATCGCCTCGCGACAGAAGACGGGGCTGAGGAGCCGTCTGTGCCTCCTGAAGACACAAGAGCTGGGTCTTCATGTCGCTCAGAGTTTGTGCCATTTGCTCCATCTGAGTTATGCCCTGGCACTGCTTCTTCTCGATTATTTCCATGCGGTCCTACTTCTCGCTGATAATCCCCATGTCCGCAGCGGCCGACTCTGCCTGTGCGGCTGCAACTGTGGACGAACTGGATGGACCTGCATCAACCCGTGCTATCCGCTGATACTGCACGGGTCCTGGCGGCTGCTGAGATCTCTGGGTGTACAACCGAGTCTGGGACATCACCATGTAATTTTCTGCCATCTCCTCGTAGATGGCCCAGACTTGGTTGTGGTCCTTGGCAAAGTAGGACCCGCCGCAAGAAGCATTCACCAGACCCTGAAGCTCTGGCGTCATCCCACTAAAGAAGCTTTGAACTAGGTTCGGCTTCGAAATGTCGTGGTGTGGGCATCTATCCAGAAGCTCTCTGAACCTCTCCCATGCTTCGTGAAACTGCTCGTTAGGGAGCATGGAGAAGTTGTTGATCAGGGCCCTCGCTGCATTCGTCCGCCCGAGTGGATAGTACTTGTTTAAGTACTCGGTGCGGAGCTGCTCCCAGGTGTAAACAAACTTCCCTAGATGTTTCAGCCAGGCGGCTGCTCTATCTGCCAGTGAAAAAGGGAAGGCCATCATCCGAATCGTATCTTGGTCCACATGACGGTCGTGGACAGTGCTGCAGATCATCAAAAACTCCTGGAGATGGAGATGGGGCTCCTCAGTGGCAAGTCCGTGAAAGTGAGGAAGCATCTGCAGGGTGTTCGGAGGGAACTTGAAATCCCCCACGATGGCAGGTACCACCACCCAATGGTGCATCAGTGTAGATCCGGGGTTGTGTAACTCCCGCATCGGTCTCGGTGGTCCTGCTCCGGCCGCGGCTGCTGCTGCTGCGGCTGCTGCCTCTACATCAGCGTCAGGAATGTCCTCAGGCTCGCTCGGCTCGTCTCGCTCTCTGAGTCGCTCCAACTCCCTTCTCATCTCGATCATGAATGCCCCTTGATCGCGTAACTGCTGCTGAACTGTCTCTAATGATGCGATCAGGGTGGAGTTGATCGCCCCTTGGTCAAATACAACATGCTGCTCTCCCTGCTGACCTCCGGGGTAATCGTCTGCTCTGGCGGCCATACCGACGTCTGCAAAATCAGATGAGCCCAACTCAGGTTCTGTCAAATCAATTCGTCTTTCCTCGGTCTCATGTCTCTCAGTAGCAAAAGAAAGGGGGTCGAGGGGGAACAGGGTGGAATCGTACTCGGGCCCGGAGAGCTGGTCTTGACTCTCACGGGCCAACCTAGATGATGAAGTAGACGCGCCTGAAAGCGGTGCAGCCAGAGGCTGCCTAAGAGATCGTCTACCCATCATCTTGATCTTGGCGAGTTGGGCGGATGGAATCTGGAGAAAATATGATCGCAAAGCAAACCCCCGGTTCACCAACGCAACACAATCTGAAGACCGTGAAAGCTCGGTCAATTTATCTTGTCAATTTTATTTGGTGAACACACAAAATATCAGAGCACTTACGTGACCTGTTAGGATACCCGATGCTACTCCAACCGACTGGCCCGCACGGAAGAGTCGGTAGTCAGCTAGAAATAACACCGGAGGGTTCTACCTAGGGTGCGGGTCACTCTCTCGCGCATCCAAACCATACAAGGAGGGGTTGCTCTCCCCAAGACAAATTTTTAATGTGAGTGTCTTTTAGGGTCAATAATGATATCCAGTCCCAATTTTTTTGTTTTTCTTTTTAATTTTTTTCAAAATAAATACAAGCGGCCTAACGATTTTTCCGATTCTCCTGATGATTAAGCCAAAAACAGAGGGAGAAGACGAAAAAGCCGATGCGCGAAGAAATCAATGATGCATGCAGAGAAAGAAATGCGTACCTTGTCTCCAGCACTCTACATGCAAGTGATCCGCGCAGAATTTAAAGACAGAATAAAACTACCTAAATGGTGCAACGGGAAAAACCGGCCTTAGACAAGCAACTTCTATTGATCGTGAAGAACAATAGTTAGCTAACCGAATCGAGTCCGGAGTCCGATCTTGGGAGTCACTCGGTGCCCGCCACAACGGGTCCTGCTAGCGCTGTATGTGACTCCTCACGGCACGTGGTCTCAAATCCAATTAAACTAACTTTTTCAGTGAATTTTATTAAGGTCCAATTACGTTCTATAGGAACAGATATTCTATTAGGTGTTGGGCCTTAGAAATTTACGTCACAAGCAAGAGAAATTCCTAAATCTAGGGGCTCGAGAAAAACCGCGTAAACACCGGAAAAGGCAGCTAGCTATAAAAACCGCAGAAAAAGCCGCAAAAAAAACCAAATGGGTCCCCCGAGCACACCGGTGCTCGGCGAAACAGACCCGCTAAGTTACAAGTGTCCACAGTTCAAAGTCTAAGTTATTACAACAAATATTGTTCTCTCTCTCTCTCTCAAAATAGAAAATTTCTTCTCCTCTCTCTCTTCCTCCTGCGCGGATCCTCTAAATAGTAAACTCCAAGTCGTCCAAGCAGTACCTCGCACAAAAAAAAATCAAAGAGAGAAGGTCAGAAAACAATAATAATATAGAGAGAGACAATATGGAAAAATGACTACAAAGCCGTGCTCCCCGGCAACGGCGCCATTCTGATATCCAGCCTAAGCAATCGGGGTAAAGGTCAGAAAATGGTCGTTGCGACCTCGATCGAGTAGACTAGGTGTATCAAGAAGAATCAACCACTCAAATCAGATAAAAACAAGCAAACACAAAATAGAGCGGTCCAGCTATAGGATTAACCTGGTATAGCTCCCAGGGTCGAACACAAGGAGCACAGATTGGCTAAATAGCCTACGATGTAGTCAGAAATCCGAGGGAATCTTTTTTAGTGGTTTTTATTTGTTTTTATATTTTTTTAGATTTTTTAAATGATGAGAAAATTAAAGAAGGCACACAGATAATGAACTTCAACAATTTATTTAAAGCATTAAAAATCAAGCAAAAATTCAAAGAAAAATGTTTTTATGTGTTTTATAATTTTTTTATGTTTTTGGTGAATTTTTGAGATTTTTCTGATGTTTATTTTATTTTCTAAAAATCAAACAATGCGAAAAACAGAGGGTACTGTCCAGCAAGGCTTAAGACCCAAAAATAAAATATTTTTGGATCTCAAAAAGCCCTGAAGGTAATTTTCCTATAATCTAGAAAGAATAAGGAAAATTTAGGCACCCTAATTATGGTTTTTGGATTTTTAATTTATTTATTATAATTTTTATGAGTTTTTAGGGGTTTTTCAATTTTTAGGGTTTTTAAGTGATGAAAAATAGCCAAAATTGGCTAGAAAATCAATCAACAAGCAAGAAACAGTAACTAATTTTTTTAGAATTTTTGGGGTTGATTTTATATTTTTTTGTGATTTTTAACCCTAGACAGTAGCTAAAAAGGAGGTTTTTGAATTTTTAAAAATAGCAAATGAAATCAAAAATGTCCTCAAAAATTCATAAAAATCCTACACCATGGCAGGAGCCATGTGTCAAATTTTCATTGGATTTGGAGGTGGTTTGATATTTTATTCAAAAATAAAGGTGGGGCACTATGCACAGGGACCTAAGTGCAAATACCCAAAAGTTCTGGGGGTCTGGTGCAAAATATCCAGCAAAACACGTGCCAAGCACATGCCTGGGGCACACAAGGACCCAAATGTAAGAAAAATAAGTCCCGAGGACTTATTGGTAACTCGTACCAAAAGTCCAGGGGCTTATCTGCAAAATACCCAAAAAATATCGCACATGCGGAAATAAAGCATTCACAGGGGTATATATGCAAATAAACAAAATATTTTATTCACTGAATAACATCCAGAACTACAGGGCGTCTTATGCAAATATCCCAACATAACACGTGACGAAGCACGTGGCTCTCAACTGGCAGGGGTATAGATGCAATTAAAATTAAGCACAAGGTCCATAATGCAAATAACCCTTCGCAAATAAAATTCTAAAAATATTTACAGGACTGGAAATGAAATGACAAACTAAGAGGGGGCCCTAAGATATTTACCCCTTTATTAGTCGACGGCTAGATGCGCGCCACGTGGGTGATCTGACGGCTGGGAACGGATGGCGCTTTACTCCTTCGGCTCTTGGGCTCGATCGACGGTCCGAGGGAGGCCACGTGGAAGATCAAGCGGTGCTGGGCTCCTGCGCCTCTCTCCTCGGCTGCAACGGTCCAGATGAGATCCTCAGATTGATCGACGGCTGCTGCTCCTCTACAGATCGACGGCTGGGATTAGAACTGGAGCGGAGGTCTCATCGGACGGCTCTGGAGGATGGTGAAAGAACTCGACGCCGGCGAACTTCGCCGGCCTCGTGCGTGAACTCCGGTCCTCCTCAGCTGCTGCTAGTGATTGGAGAAGATCCGCTGGACTGTCCCGCAGCTGATGGTGGTAGCCGACGGCCCAGCCGAGCCCTGGAGGGGCTCCGACGAGGCTGGCGGCGCGAAGCTCCGGTCTTGAATATAAGAGAGGCTCAGACACCTCCCTTTGAACCTGCAAAACAACCAGAACGCTTCGCGGGTCGAGGGCAAAGTGCCTCGACCCAAGGAAGCGAGGTGACGGTGAACGGTGCGGTGAGGCGGAAGAGCTCCGGCGAGCGGAGGACGGTGGAGCTCGATTCCCAGATCCTGTGCGATCCGGGTTGAGTGAAAGGGCGTAGAAGGTGCGTGAGGGAATGGCGAAGGTGATGATCGGGTGGGATGGTCGAGATATTACGCGAGATGGCCGGAATCAGGGGAATACGTCGGAGATGCGATTTGGGGGAAACCTAAAATTAAACGGAATAAAAGAGCTAATCAACTACCTGGGTGGAGCGGAAGACTGTGCTGGAGTGTGGCTAACTCCTGGTCGTAGCCTCGAAGGGCGTCAAGGCCTGAGGCTCGATGCTCGACGCTGATGGCGGAGCAGCGGCGGCGAAGATCGCCGGATCAGTGGATTCGCCTCCTCGCCTCGCTGCAACAAGGGCAAACGCTTGCTGTCACTCTTGCGGTGCCTATGGAGGTCACTGGGAAGAAGGAGACGGTCCAAAGATGGGGCGCGGAGGCGGCGGAGATCGGGATATATATATGGAGACAGGGCCGATTAGGGTTGAGTGGAGACAGCGATGGAAGGCGTTGATTTCATGGCGAAAGATCCGGCGAGGGAGATGGATGATCGGCGAAGAATCCGGGCATGGGGTTTGCGTGGGCGACAGCCTGGAGACGCGTGGAAAAATCGGAGAAGGCGGGGCGGCGCGCATCTTCCAGAAAAGGAAGGAGTCCGCGGGGGAGTTGACCGGGGTCAACAATCCCCCGTGGACCAATCAGAAGCTGCCACGTTTATTCAATTTTTGTTTCTTTATTTTAAGGTAGAAATAGGCCGAATTAAAGAAAACTCAAAACATGAAATATTTTTCTTTTATTTTTTTCTATTTTTTGGTGATTTTTAATTAATTTTTGGAAATAAAAATAGGGTAGCTATATATATAGGTATATGTACACTATATGGATTTTTATTTTTGATTTTTTATTTGTTATTTTTATGTATTTTTATGCTCATTTTGTATTTTATTTATTTACATCATAAAATATGGAATAAAATGGTATTTTTATTTTATTTTAATTATTTATACACAAGGGTGAAATAAATAGTTGTATACATGGTATCTATACAATGTATTTTTGTATTTTTAATTTTGTAATTTTTATTTGATTTTTGTTTTGTTTCTTGTTATTTTATGTATTTACAATATGTAACATAGAATATTTACAAAAAGTTTAGAAAATAATTTTATTTATTTATAGGGTTAAATAAATAAAGGATGATGGTCTATACACATGGTGAAAGGGCATTTTTGAATTTTTGATTTTTAAATTTTTATTTTGTTTTTAATAAAATATACACACAATATGTACAAGCATATTTTTGGGTGAGGAAAATATAATTTTATGTATTTACAGAGGTATATACACATGAGCTCCTATCTCCCTCTACTTGGGCTTTTATGCGGTCAGGCCCATGCTGAGCCCTCCCTTGGGTTAGGTTGCTCAATATTTATTCTAAATATTTCCCTCTTTTTTCTTTTTGCTCTTTATTCTTTTTATTTTTGCACAAAAACATGCTAATTATAGGTTTTTACACAATGCATGCTTTTGGTAATTATTTGTATTTACACATATCTACATGTATTTGCAAAGGTTTTTGTAGCTAAAATAGAAGAATAAAGAGTGATGAATGGGTATTCATCAGGAGTCACTAAAATCCAGACCCGTTTCATCACTCCCTAGGAATGGAAGCGTCATGGTTATACAATCGTTTATGATTACATCACCCTCATGTATTCCCAATACCTATACATCCTGCATACTGGAAGACCCAGAATAATCCTGAAGTATAAGATCAATTTTACACTGTCTACTTCAGGGATTTATCTTTAAGTTTCTCATTTTATCATTGGGAGTTGGTATCGATCATATACTTTCCAAAAGCATATATCATACCCAGGTGTTGATCATACACTTTCCAAAAGTATATATCAAACCTATAAATTCAGTCAAGCTTCCAAAGCGAGATGACCGTGCACGGAATTTGATCTTCCCAATATCTCATGAGTGAGCTCATGTCTTCCGGTTCAGTAATGAACCTGAGGATCCCTTTGAGAGATCGTATTACTCATATACCCTTATATTCACACCAGCACACCGGTGTATAGATCTTGATTAGGTCATCAACCTATTGGTCTGGCAAATGCACATACTCAAACATATAGTAACACATCTGTCTTCGGTCAAAGGATGCGTGCCTATATCATGACAGTATACGATATAGGACTTTGGTTATCTCGATCTCGTTAAGTAACCTCTTTGACCTAACTAATCTGACACCTCCGAATCTCTATTCCTATGCAGAGGACATGCATCAAGAGGTCGGTTAGATATCAGCCTAACTGATAAAGGATTTCCATCTCCTACTCAGGCTGGAGATCATCTCTTAACAATCATTTGACGGTGCTTGATGAGTCCTCAATCTAACTCATTAGATGCTCATCCAAGCACTATCCTCTATGATTCAATATTTTAATCAACAGCTGTATGATCACCAAGATGGACATGGTACATAACCCTAATTGTATTAAGGGACCTATTATGCAAAATATGTATTCTTCATTTCATATTAGGGAATGATATTCGCAATAACAATTATTGCATAATGGCCTGCCGTGGGCTCACATGTCCAACAATCTCCCACTAGCCCAAAGAGCCATTAATGGGCTAATCGTTTCAATCCACACTCATGTGACAATCATAGGCTATTTAGAAAATATCTAGGTAAGCTGATCAGTCACTCTATTCCCAAGAGACTATGCCAAGCCCCTTTACGGCACTTGCATATCTCCTAGTGACAGTGTTCGCATCCAATGCGAATGTTGCATCTTATGCAACCAATACTCAATATAGTCAAAGCAGTTATAACGTCCTTAACACTGCTGCTCAACAATTATTATAACCAATATTACCATAATCCTTATCAGAATACCCTTATTCTTGGAGATCTCTATCTCCTAAGGTATCTATAGTTAAGACCCTTATAGATTACTATCTACAAGTTCTTAAACTTTTGAATATAAGACTTTCAGATCACTGATGAATCCTCATTCATCACTCTTTATTCTTTTATTTTAGCTAAAAACCTGTGCAAAACACCATGTATATTTGTGTAAATAAAATAAATTGACAAAAAGCATGCATTGTGTAAATAATAATAATTAGCATGTTTTTGTGCAAAAATAAAAGAATAAAGAAATAAAGAAAAATAGAGAAATATTTAGAATAAATATTGAGTGACTTGAACCCAAGGGAGGGCTTCACAAGGGCCTGACCGTAAATAAAATCAGTAGAGAGAGATAGGGTAACTCAACATGGTGTAAATACCCCTCTTTATGTACATATTTTATTTTCTAAAAATAAAATTATATTTGTACTTCCCATATTTTGTATATATTTATAAAAATAAAAACAAATAAAAAAAAAGAAAAATAAAAGAAAAGTAAAAATAAATAAAATTCTCTCTCATCAGTGTATATATATCATGTATATAGAATAAAAGTTGTAATTATTTCACCCTTGTAAATAATTAATACAAATCCAATAAAAATCATTTTATATTCCATATTTTATGGTGTAAATAAATAAAATATAAAATGGGAAAATTGTACATAATGAAATAATAAAAATAAAATTCAAAAATACATAGGTAAATATACGTGTATATAATAATAATATAATGTAAATACATAATTTATTTTTCAAAAAAATAAATAAAAATCACTAAAACATATTTTGAAAATAAATAAACATTTTTCATGTTGAAACTATTTTCAAATAAAATCATTTATTATTTTTAAATGAATTTACAATTGTTTAATAATTCCTGGATTCTGATTGGTCTACGGGGGATTGTTGACCCCCGGTTAACTCCCCCCTTGGACCACTTAGAATCCGAACCCGCCTCGCGACCCGATCTTCTCCTATTTTTGCAGGCGTGATCCCACCACCATCCATCCGAACCCCGAGCTCCGACTATCGACGATCCATCTGAGATCCACGCCCAGGGATCTTCCTAGGGATCCATGATCTACAATTGCCTACCCGACTCCATTTCTACCGGATCTCCACCTGTATATATCTCAGCTCCGTCGCACCATTTCAAGCACCTTCGGCCACCGTCTCTCACTCCCAAGACCTCCGTATTCTAGCCTTGAGTGAAAACAAGCCTCAGTAGGCGTTGCAGCGAGGATTGGAGCGCTCTAGCCCCTAGTCTAGTGGTTCTCGCCGCCGTACTCCGCCCGAAGGAGCTCGAACCTCTGGAGACGTCGCTCCATTGAGGCAAGGACCCCAAGAGGTCACCTACCTCCAGCACAGACGTCCGCGATCATCAGGTAGCCTCGATATCACCTAGAATACCCTCTATTTCCATTTCACAATTTTGCACCGCCGGCCTTCGCCGGTCGTTTCGCTCCGCTCCAATCACTCATCTATCCATCCGACCCTCGCGTCATCTTCACGAGACTTCGTTCCACCTTCTACGCCCCTCCGATCATCTTGGTTCGCCAGGAACCAAGAAGTGGGCCTCCTCCGCCGTCGCCTCGCTGGAGACCCCCGCTCCGCCTCACCAGACCACCCATTTCGTCCATAACCGGGTCGAGGCACTTTGCCCTCGACCTAGCGTTCTTCTTGTGCTGGTTTCATCAAAGAAGGACCCCATCTGGGGGTCCAAATGGTCAGGCACAACTGCTCCTGCTTCTCCCCATCGCCGGAGCATCTCCGACGTCTCCGGCCCCATCTGAGCATACCACCAGCTGCGGACGAGCTCCTTCATCGATTTGCCCATCTCCGTAGCGTCCGAGGAGGTCTCCTGTACACGTACTGGGCCGACGAAGTTCACCGGCCACCTGTTCTTGGAGGACCTCCAGGCACCGTCAGATCGATCCCTCTGCTCCAGAGTTTATCCCATCCATCCATTCGAGGGCTTCGACTGACCTTTGATCCATCTGAGGATCACATCCACGCCGTTCATCGTTGAAGGGACGTCATCAGCTCTCAGCTGTCAGATCTTCCATGTGGTGTCACCTTAGCCGTGGATAATAATAAGGGGTAAATTCCCTGTAGGCCCCTGTTCTTTTTATATTTCAGTTTAGTCCTGTAAATATTTTATTTAGTTGTTTTTAGTTTAGGTAATTTGCATATAGGACCTTGGCATTTTTTGGATATTGTTATTTAGTCCCTACGTGTATTGACACGTGCCTCGACACGTGCTGTAATTGTGGGGTGTTACGGTTTAATATTTTATAAATAAGAATGACATAAATACCCCCGTGAGTGCAAGTCACGCGCTGAGCTCGTGTGTTTTTGGACTATTTGCAGTATAGGCCCTAGGATTTTTACAAGTGTTATCTGATCGACCCTAAAATTATGTTTCTCCGTGTTTATGTTCTAAGCTATGGCTCTTGTTTTTATTAAATAAAATAACAAATTAAATCCAAATCCAGTGAAATTTGGACACGTGGTTCCTGCCACTGTGTAAAAATTTCACTCAATTTTTGGGACATTTTTATTGCTTTTTATTATTTTTAAAAAAATAAAAAACCTGCATTTTCATTACTGTCTGATTTAAAAAAATCAACTAAAAATATAAAAAGACTTCTAAAAATTACAAAAAAATTAGCAATTGTTTGTTTTGTTGTTTTTGAGTTTCTATCCAATTTTTGTGTCATTTGGATTTATAAAACTCATAAAATTTTAAAAACCCTAAAAACCTTATAAAAATTATTAAAAGTTCTATAAAAAGAAAAAAATGCAATTTTTATTTCCTTAGTTAAGTTTTTATTTTTACTTTTCATAAAAATTTCCCTCAGATTTTTATAGCTAATTAGTTTTTTTAATTAGCCTTTCAAATATGATTGCACACTACTTGACTGTTTTTGACCTTTTTGATTTTTATAAAATCAACTAAAAATCATAAAATTCTTAGAAAATCATCAAAAACACTTAAAAATATAAAAAGCACAAAAATAATTTTATTTGATTTTTCTAGCATTATTTGTGGTGTTTTATAAATAGTTGTTTGAGTGCTTTTCCTTGGTTTTTATATTTTCTTTCTTATTAAAAATACAAAAAAATTTAAAAAGATATAAAAATCCACCAAAAACACAATTCTTTTTATTTTATTTTATTTTAAACTACTTCGTAGGTCGTCTTAGCCAATTCGTGCTCCTTGTGTCCGACCCTGGTCGCTATACTAGGTTAAATAAATAACGAGGACCGTTGTTGATTTTATCGATTTATTTTCTTATTTTGGTGGTTCCTGATTTTTCTTGTTGAGCTGAGCACCGAAACCCGAGTCGCAACGGCCCCTGAGTGATTTTATACCTTCACCTGGGTCTTGGTCACATCATTCAGACTCATCAAAATGACACTGTTGCCGAGGAGCGCGGCTTAGTAGTCGCTCGGTTTTCGTTTTTGTTCAGTTTTATTTTTCGCGGCTTTTTCCACGGTTTTTCTTTCATCCACGGCTTTTCACGATTTTTTGATGTTATTTTATTTTATTTTATTTTTGTATTTTATTTTGTTTTTGTTTGTTTTTATTTTGTGTATTTATTTTATTTCCATTTTTGCATATATATTGTTTTATTTTATTTTGACTTGCTTAGTTTTATAATAACTATTTCTGACACTTCTATTTGATTTCTTGCGAGGGCCCGAGGATCGAGGCAGCTTCCTTTGGAAAGCAGAAGCAACCGCGGAAGCTGGAGACAACTCCCTTCTGTACGGAGCCGCATGAGAGAGCGAGAGGTTGAGTGGGAGAGGAGAGTTTTTATTTCTTTTTATTTGGATTATTGTAATAATACATGTACAAAGACTCTCAGCCAGACTTGTGGATTGCGGGGTCTGTTTCGCCGAGCACTGGTGTGCTTGGGGGACCTCAACGTGATTTA
Organism: Ottelia alismoides; assembly: GCA_037367405.1. Classification (NCBI taxonomy): domain Eukaryota; kingdom Viridiplantae; phylum Streptophyta; class Magnoliopsida; order Alismatales; family Hydrocharitaceae; genus Ottelia; species Ottelia alismoides. Next base: position 320,100 of record JAZKJV010000979.1, read on the forward strand.
CGTCAGTTTTGTTTTATTTTTCGTTTATTTATTTATTTACTGCTTATCTGATTTACACGGTTTTGGCCTTAGCTTAGGATTTTCTCTGATTGTGCTGTAACTGATTAGGATCTAAACACCTAATTATCTGCATGTTCCTATTAGATCGTAATTTAGACCTAATTAAAAATTAATAAAGAAAAGGCTAAGCTGGTCACTTGAGGGGTCACGTGCCGCTAGAGGTCGTATACAGTGCTGGCAGGACCCGTTGTGGCAGGCACCGATCGGCATCCGAGACTGGACTCTGACCCGTCCTGTTGACCCGTTAGTCATCGATTCTTCCCGTATAGAAATTGCTTCGTTAAGGCTGATTTTCTCGTGCATCATATAGGTAGTTTACTTTCAATCTTTATTTTATGCGTGGATCACCCTGCATGTAGAGTGCTGGAGTCAGGTATACCTTTCTTACATGGCATGCATCATTGATTTCATCGTGCACCAGCTTTTTCGTCTTCTCCCCCTTTTTCTGGACTTAAAATAATCAGGAGAACTCGAAAAATTCTTTAGGCATTTGTTTGCTTGAAAAACATTTAAAAAAAAAAGAAAAACCATAAAATTTGGGAATGCTAAAGAAAATTGGACCTAAAAGACACTTCACAAAAAAAATCTGTATTGGGACAGCAACCCCCTCCTTGTATGGTTTGATTGGGCAAGTGTTGAAGCGAGAAAATCGAGGGTCGTACGGTTTCACAAGGCGAAACCGCAGTCGATGCGGTGACCGCTCAAAAATCCTGATTCAAATAACAATTAACCCACAACAGATAAATCAAGCAATGAAAGTAAATGTGCGGAGTTAAAATTTATTATAACTCTACAACAAAGATGTGTATAGTGCAAGTATGTGTAGAGGTCGAACACAAGGAGCAAAAAGGATAGATCGGGGCAAAATTGCTCAAATGTGTAATTGTGATCAAGTTGTCTATTAATGCTATTTTTTGTGGGTTTTAATTTTATATTTTTTTATTTAATTTTTAATTTTATATTTTTGTATTTTGATTTTTAATTTTCTGATTTTATATTTTCTTTTTATATTTTATATTTTTTTAATTTTTTTAATATTGGAATATATATACAATATAGGAAAAGAAGGGATAAAGTATTTATAAAAATAACTAAAAATAACTAAAATTCAGAAAATCAAATGTTTTTGTGGTTTTTATAATTTTATAATGTTTTTGTGATTTTTCAAGATTTTTCCTAAATTTTTGGTATTTTTAAAGTCAAAAATATTGAAAACAGTGGATAAAAGACAAGGCTGAAACTAAAATGAGGATGAAAAATATCAAATGGTGTCCAAAATTTCTCAATTAATTTTAGTTGAAAGATAATGAATCAGAGAAGATACAGAAACTGAAATTGCATTTTTAGGATTTTTGTAGAAGTTTTAGGATGTTTATAAAGGTTTTTGGGGTTTTGCAATTTTGAGGAGTTTGGTTATGTATTTTTTAATGATTTCTGGTGTGGAGTTAAAACAAACTAAAAGTAGACAAAATATATTTTTTGGGGATTTTTCTGGAGTGTTTTTTCAATTTTTAGGGATTTTATGACGCAAACAGTGCTGAAAATGAGTATTTTTGATTTTTTTTATAAATATTAAAATGCAATAAATATGAAAAATAAAAATATGCGGCTAAACTACTATGCAACAGAGACCTACTGTGATTTTTGGGGATTTTTTCGGATTTTATAGACACATGCAATAAATACTAGAAGCATAAGGAAAAATCATGCATGCAGGGGCATTTATGTAATTAGCGAAACATCCAGGGGCTCAACAGCAAATTTCCAGAAAATTATATAGCTTATTTAAAAACTTCCTAGACCAACTCTTAATACCCAAAGTCGCGAGGGTCAAATTGCAAAATCACCAAGGTGCACGCGCCAAGCACGTGCACATGCGTGGACCCAAATGCAATAAATTGAAACTATAGGGGCGGATACATAAAATCTCCAGAAAATAAATAACTAAACTAACATCTTTTAGGGCTAATTAGCAATAGAGGAAAAAGGGAGGCCTTGCTTGCAAAATGACGAAGCTCACGTGCTCGCGCACGTGCGCCCAGCTGGCAAGGACGAAACTGCAATTCTAGGAAATCTAAGGTTCTTCTAGCAATTATAACAAAAAGTATAAAGCATAATATAAAAGTTTTAGCAGCGAATAAGTGAAAACAAAATTGGTTGGGTGATTACTGCAAAATACCCAGACAATAGGCGGCCACGGACGTCGGATCTTCTCCCACTAATACACGTGGCGCCCTCTCGGCCCGCGATACCCCTTCGGCCACAGACGGTCCAGATTAAAAGATCAGACTGAGGTTCGACGGTCCAGGGCGTCCTTAATCTGATGGTTGCTGCTACGCCTGGGCGAGATGCTTGATCCGACGACAATAAAGCGCATTGGAAGAACTGCGGAGGAATGGGCTCCAGGCGAGTTTTGCTTAGGCGTTACTCCCCTCTCCGTCGGCCTAATTCCCTGCTGAGGGGCTCCTGACGCTACTGCGGCTCCGACGAAGCCCCCAGATGGCTCCAAATGGTCCAAGGGTTGCTGAGCGAGTCCCCTGGAGCTTGTGCTTTCTCCAGTCACCTGGGCGCAGATGTCGAGATAACACTGACCCGCAGAAGGGTCCTTCAGATCCTGCAGACACGAGAACATCCAACAGCACAAGTGGACAGTGATCTGGCTTTTATTGGCAGTTATTTGGCGAGTTTTGAGTGGGGAATGGTCGCCGGAGCTCAAGAGGCTCCGGCACGGCGTATGGTTGTGAAGGGGGGGGGAAGCAATCGATTAACCACAAATTAAAAGCACTAAACTATTCCTAGGGCTAACAGCTATCTAAGCAAAGAAAAATAAGGAAGAAAACGACCTCAAGCAGTGCTCACTGCGAGATAGGACCTCACGGCTTCTCGCCAGAGATGGGGTTTGATGGAGCGCTCTCCGGCCCTCGCTTGGGCTCCTCCGACTAGCTGGAGGAGGCCTGTCACGCCTCCAGTCCTGAGCTGCGGAAGAAGGTCCAAACAAGGGTCCAAAAGAGGTTCAAAAGCGGGAGGAAGATTTGGGGTGTTTTTGAAGGATGGTGAACATGGCTCCTTGATCGAGGCGCATCGGGAGATGCAACGACCCGACGTCGAAAAAAACACTTGGGCGAGTAAGGATGGTTCATAGGGGAAGAACTTTGCAGAAGAAACCGAGGCCAAATGGTGAAAGACTTGGCTTGGGAAAAATCGAGAAGAAGGGTGTAGACATATACCTGATGGGCTGTGGCCTGGGGTCATGGAGTTGACCCCCGGCCAACGGATGGCGTGGCCTGATTGGGCCACGTCATCCGCAAAAAGACAAAAACTGAAATAAATACCTTCTAAATTCTATTAAAAATAATAAATGATGTAAAAAATTTAATGTTATTTAATGAAAAATATTATTATTTTATATAGTATTTTATTCTGATTTTTAATTATTTTTATGAAATTTATTTTTGCACGTTACTTTTTAGCCCTATATAGGTACACAAACCTATGTGTTTTATTACTTCATTTTTATTTTGTGTATTTTAATTTATTTATTTTTGTTTATTATTTTATTAATTTATAAAATATTTTTAATACTTAAATATATTTTTATTTTATTTTATTAATGTGTTTTGTATAATTGATAAATTATAAGTATGTATTAAGCAGGTAAGAGTGTAGGTATAATGCCTATGTTTTGTATATATAAGTATTTTTATTTTGAGTTTTCTTTGCATTTTTATTCTGATTTTAATGCACATAATTATTATAAATATTAATTACAAAATTATAAAAATATAAAATTATAAAATTATAAAATTAATGAATAAAGATTAAATTGAATATTTTATTCTATCCAAGTATACAATGAGGGTCCAAAACTCAACTTTCAAACCGTAGCTCCGCCAAATGCAAAACCACCGCCATTAAATAGCTTAATTTTCTTCTATATACAATTAAAGGTAAGTTTGATGCATTTGGAGTTTTCAGTTGTGGGATACGGGTCTGGGAAGTTGGGATTCTGGATTTTTATTCAGACGATAACTTTTAATCTGTGTATTATTTTTTAGTGCAATAAATTTTGTATTTTTCTTTATTAAATTATCTACAACTTCAATGAATAAAGTTTCTTTATTTGATGTATAAAAAGTGGAACAAAAAATAGGTCCCAAAATGAATAAAGAATGAATAAAATAAAAGGAATTTGTATTGTATTTTGGCCCTTGTCTCCCCCTACTTTATTCCTTGTCGACTTAGTCATCGAGATGCCTAGATCTCGGGGTTTCGGGTCATAGAATATTTACAATATTTTATTCTTTTTCTTTTCTTTCCTTTATTCTATAATTTTGGCTTTAAAACCCACATTTTATACAATATTTACACAATGATGCATGAATACTAAAATGCCTAAATTAAGCCTATTTACACGCATTTACTAGGGTTTTTAAGGCTAAAATGATAGAATAAAGATGATGAAACGTAGATTCATCATCCCCCTATACTTGCCTTTGCTAGTCCCTAGCAAACAATTATGCAATAAGTGCAGAAAAGAAAAACAAAGAAAAGAAAAAGAATAAAATTGGATTAAGTTTAATTATCGAACTTGTCTTCAGAAAATCAAAGTTTGGAGCTTAAGTCGGACCTTTGGAATTTTAGTGCGGGCGGAACCTTATTGAGAACCGAATTTGAAATCCAACAGTCCCTGAGAATCCCAAAACTCTGCTCAAGTCTCCTCAATAGCCAGGTCAGAAATATCTCAATTCATACGCAAACTCTTACGACTATGAATCTGACTCGTACAGTGTAAGTGATGGTGGCTCTCCCCAACTAGAATGGCAAAGAAACTGACTTCTCCAGTATGACAACCCAATGATTCCCCAATCCAACAACTCCATCCTCGAGGAGAGGGGTATTCCCTTCTAAGTTCAAGTGGCAACCAACTCAAGAGGAGGGGGTGAAGAGAAGAATGGATGGTAACCATTGTAGCTACCTATCCTGGGATGCAAGACCAGTGTAGTCAAGTCATCCAGCTGCAGGCTCACATATTTGACTTTGGAACTCAAGCTTGCTTATTGACTTTATAACATATGTACATACTTTGGCAGGCATTTTATTTTTGTACAGGCCTGTCTTCCTTTTCTTTTTTTTTCTTTTTTTTCCTTTTTTTGTTTGAAATACTATTCACAACAGCCTTTACATAGGGAGTTTTTCCTCTTGAGCCAATAGACTATCCCTCTTTTGAAGCTTTATTGCAACCCACACTCTCCTGTCTTTAGACTTCCTCATCACTGGATGGGTTGGGGTGCACTTCCCTCCCTAGAGGAGGACAAATGTTTCCACTTGTGTGCGTCTCATACCGACAAATCCAATCCCCTCACCACTCCAACTGAGTTGAGCCATGTGAAAGGTGTAGGTGTCCAAGTTAGGTCATTATCAACAAGAGTCGTGTGTGTGCTCCGAAATACTCTACTTAGGCAGTCAAGAATCCATTGAACCAAGTCCCGTGATCCTCAAAGAATTAAGTCTACTAGACCTGAAGTACCTCAAACCCAGTTCCTATAAGGTTCCTGTTATTAGATAGATTTTAAGGTCCAATCAAGCTCCAATCTCTGGATTTTACTTAGACTTGTTCAACTATCAAACTCAATCCGAAAAATGCTCATGCTATGCAAATGATATGCAGAATGTAGAAAATATTTTTGTGATGCAATTTTCAAAGGTTTTGAACTTTTTATGGATTTTTGAAAAGATGATGATGATGCATATGCATTTTTGTATTTTTCAAAGAGACATTTCAAATGTTTTTAGATTTTAATTTTGCAAATGTTTTTGGGAATTTTGAAAACAAAAAGATTTTGGCTGAAAACTAGGTTAAAAATATGTACACGGGAGTGCTTCTTATATTTACAAGAAGTGGATTTTAAGAATTTAAAAGGGCAAGTAATCAATTTTATACATACATATATATATATATATAGTGGATTTTGGTGAGATGTAAGTATTCCTCAAACTTATTTGACACAAGTTTTTCACACAATTTTTGAAAACTATAGTCCAAAATATTTTTTACAAACATTTTACAAACATGTACACACATTTGAAAATCATTTTGCAAAGGTTTTTCAAAACAGTATAAATAGATTTTTTCAAAATATTTTTGCAACCATTTTTCAAACCATTTGCAAATCGTTTTTCAAACATTTTGTTTCACACAAAGAAAACAAATTTTTATAAACCACACATTTTTACAAAGGTTGAAAACATGTAACAAAATGTTTTCAAAAAGTTTTCAATTAAATGTTCACAAAGATTTCCAAACTATTTTTCAAACATTTTACAAAAAACATTTTCACCTGATTTATTAATCAGTATATACAAAAAGAATTTGAGGAACAAAATACCTTTTTATTAAGGATTTTAATGAATTTTAAAGAATGATTATCCATATTATTAGGAAAATACGAAAGTACGAGTTATGGCTAAAGTATATGCGTAGTATATACGACCCCCCTATACTTAGCTTGAGCTATGCCCTCATAGATCAGAGAGAAAAGAGAAGACATAACTCGTACTAAGTATAGGCAAGTCTAAAGAATAAAGGAATACAGAGATGAATGAATCGAATGAGAAGTTGACCGTCCCCCCTATACTTAGGATCAAATAATCCTAAGTATAGCAGACTGTACACAAAGCAGGGAGGGTCAAGGGTGGGAATGAACATATCGTACTCAGATTGTCTCCCCCTATACTTAGGGTAATATATCCCTAAGTATAGAAAAGAAGAAGAGATAATGGAGAGGATCGAAATGAATGAAAAACTCGGGGTGCACACCCCCTATACTTAGGACAAAGTACGTCCTAAGTATGAAAACTGTCTACAAGGGCAGCACCTTTTTGATACAAAAAGAAGATAGAAAATGAAAAGAAGAAAAGAAGAAAAGAGAAAATAGATCAGAAGATGGAAGAGAAGATCGTGAGAATGTACACACCACTCCCCCTATACTTAGGGTGAAAGAAGCCCTAAGTATAGGCAACGACAGGAGTGATGACACAGAACGATGAAAGAACACTCGGCTCGTCCACCCCCTATACTTAGGACAAAGTACGTCCTAAGTAAGGCAAACACGAGAATGGGTGGACGAGCAAAACAGGAGAATGTCGAAGATGAACAGAAGAGGATATACAACAGAGGTGGATGTACACATGATCAAGAAGGTCGAAAACAAACCTTCTTGCAGGACCGCTGAGGAATGGATCTGGTGTGATGCAGGTCGACATCGGGGTCCACAGTGGACAGAAGCCGATCAGGGTCGACAGAGTGGAGATCCTCAGGGACCCTATGGTGTGAAGGCACAGACTGGTGAGTGGAAGAAGTACGGCTAGGTCCGGCCTTGGGAGTCTTGCTAGTGTCAAAGTGAAATGGGACGAACTCATCATCATCGGAAGTAGTGTACTCGGAGTCGTCTTGCGAGGTGTCATCCGGGTCAAAACCAAAAGGAACGAACTCATCGGTGGAAGTAGTCGAACTCTGTTCGTCCTCTATAATCTCAACCATGTCATCTTCCTCATCAAAAGGCCCGAATTTCCGAAGAAAAGCAACTAAATCAAATTTGTCCTTTGGCTCATCAGTATCTACGTGAACAGGAACGGACCCATCGGTAAAAGAAGTCGAAACATGTCCGTCCTGTCTAGTCTCTACATCTACCTTCCGCTCAATGGTATCAATCGTGTAAATCCCGCGGATGTCATCAACACAACGCCAAGTTCCAGAAGAAGGAACGTCGAGGTCCATGCTTTCCGAGTGTTCCTAAACAGGAAGGAATTCTCGCGTCTCAGTGGAATCCAATAAGCAGCAAAATTCTCTGATAGTATCATCAAGGTCATGGTCCTCGAGGTCAGCCAGAACAGGTGTAGTCACATCAGGTGCAGATCTCTGGTCAACTGTGGGTGCGGTGATCAATGCTTCGCTCTTGTCAGCAGGACGGAAGCGAATCTCTCCTGATCCGTAATCAATAACGACCCTCGCAGAGGTGAGGAATGGTCGTCCCAGGATGATTGGAGCATGCTCCCCTGTGGAGGTCTCCATGGGCAATACGACAAAATCAACAGCATAACTCATGTCCTGAATCGAGATGACGATGTTTTCAAGGATACCCTTCGGCCTCTTTATTGATCCATCAGCAAACTATACGATCATCCTGGTTTTCTTGGGAGGCCCTAAGTGAAGAGACTGTACCAACCAGAAGGGTATGATGCTAATCGAAGCACCGCCGTCTAGGATAGTGTGATCACATGCATGGTCAGAGATGGTGCAGCTAATGAAAGGTGTGGCAATGTTCTTCTTCCGAGGAATGGGACGATGAGTGATGGCGTGGGCAGTGGCCATGGTCAAGATGTGACGCTCAGATCTGCTCCTCCGCTTTCTCTTCTTGGGAAGAGGAGCAGATAAATCGGTCATGGCCTGCTGAAGTGGGGCACGGATGATCTCATGAATGGTGGCCACCACTTCGGGTTCAATCATCATTTTTTTGAATTTTTGGACCTCCTCCATACAAGGGAGAAGGTCGGAATAAGCATATACACGAGGCATGCCAAGAGCAGTCTGTACAGCGGCATCCTCGGGGTCAAAGGTGGGACAAGGTGTGAATGAATGTGTGGACAAAGGATCTGGCAAGTGGGCGCTCTCCTCATAGTCTGACTCGATCAAAAGTCTCCCAATCTCTTTTTGTGTTTTTAAATTTTTGTCATTTTTTTGTATTTTGGGCGATTGCAAGCTCTCATGGTCGTCCTCGAATGAACCCATGTCATCAAATGGTGGAATATCATGGTCACTCTTATTGGTACCAGTGAGGTGGTCAATCCTCTGTCTCATATGATCCATCATTTGGGTCAAGTGCTCAAGGGTGGACTCCATGAAAGGTGACTCCAATAGCTCGGCCTCGGGTGGATGTGAAGGTGGAGAATACGGAAGTGGAGGTGGGTGTGGGTAAAAATCCGAGGTCTGATACTGTGGCTGAGGCGGATATGTACAAAAGTCAGGAGCAAAGTCCTCCTGGAAAAAAGGAGGTGGACCAGCTGGAGTGAACGAATGATCCGCAAAGTCCGGATAAAATACGCTCCAGTCGGCCATCTCGAAACAAAAGAAAATGATCGGGAGAGCACGATGGTCAAGTCAAGAGAAGTGAGAAGAAAGGCGCAAGTACGCAGAAGTGATCTAGGACACACAATCACAAATAAAAAATGAAAATAATACAAACCCCTCAATTCATCTACTCAACTTGGTGAAGACCACAAAGAGCGGTCTTTTTATCTTGTCTGTTTTAGAGTTAGGTGAGAAGTCAAAAATTGCACACACACTTAGGGGGCTGAGATGGGATTTGGGCACTAATCCTTAGCGTGTGCGCGAGCAATGTAAAATGAAGACAATGAGGGGATTACTCGCCCCAATACAAGATTTTTCTTTTTTATCGATTTTAGGGTCAAGTAATATTAGCAGTCCCAATTTTATGGATTATCACTTTTTTTGGATTTTAAATAAAAATGCACGATCCTATCGGGGAGTCAATTCCTTTAAGCACCTAGGTGATCAAAATCAGAGGTAGAGTCAGAAAAGCGATGCAAGCGATCAAAAACGATGATGGATGCTAAAGCGTAAATGCTCACCTTGCCTCCAACACTCTACATGCAAAGACGCTCAACAGAATTGAAACCTATCTATATGCAAATGCAAAGCCGATGAAATCGCCCTAAGTTTCAGAAATTGCTATTATCGGGAAGAACCACGAGTTAACCACCAATCCTCAACCCTAGAATCCGGTCTAGGCTCACCCCTCCTCCTCTCGACAAATCGAGTTCAGGAGAAGCGCTTGGCGGGGTGAGCTCGCGGCGCGGCGGATCAAAGACAGTGAATCAACTGTTTAAATTTGACTAAGTCCGAACGATGCTATAGGCACATGCAAGGGTGATTAATGTGTTTGTACCTAATTCTATTGCAAGCAACTCCTAAGACTAAGGGCTCAATCACACAAAAGAAATAAAATCGGAAAACAAAACAAAATAAAAAGAATGCAAAGAAAACCGTAAAAAGCCGCGGTGAGCCCCCAGGTGAACAGACACCTGGAAGTTAGGCTCGAATGTCCAAGTGTCCGGGAGTACCTGTATTATTACAATAATATGGATCTCTCACTCACTTAAATTACAAAATAAATGCAATAAAATAAAAGCTCAGAAATTGTCTTCAAAATTCCCTCCAAGTCCGCCTTGGTGCGAAGCCGAAGCTGCCTCACGTGGTTGCACGAGCGCTCCTAGAAAGGAGTGCCTCCCTCGATCCGCGTACCTCGCACAAAGTCAAACAAGAGGGTGGTCAGACAATTCAAATGATATATAAAAATAAAAGAGCAAAATTTAGCAAAAATAAAAACCGCGAAATAGACAATCAATCACAATCACAAACAAGACCCGAACTAAGCGTTGTTGCTCCCCGGCAACGACGCCATTTGTTGAAGAGAAAAAATCGAGGGTCGTACGGTTTCACAAGGCGAAACCGCAGTCGATGCGGTGACCGCTCAAAAATCCTGATTCAAACAACAATTAACCCACAACAGATAAATCAAGCAATGAAAGTAAATGTGCGGAGTTAAAATTTATTATAACTCTACACTAAAGATGTGTATAGTGCAAGTATGTGTAGAGGTCGAACACATGGAGCATAAAGGATAGATCGGTGCAAAATTGCTCAAAAGTGTACTTGTGATCAAGTTGTCTATTAATGCTATTTTTTGTGGGTTTTTAATTTTATATTTTTTATTTAATTTTTAATTTTATATTTTTTTATTTTTATTTTTAATTTTCTGATTTTATATTTTCTTTTTATATTTTATATTTTTTAATTTTATTTTTTAATATTGGAATATATATACAATATAGGAAAAGAAGGGATAGAGTATTTATAAAAATAAATAAAAATAACTAAAATTCAGAAAATCAAATGTTTTTGTGGTTTTTATAATTTTATAATGTTTGTGATTTTTCTAGATTTTTCCTATTTTTTGGTATTTTTAAAGTCAAAAATACTGAAAACGGTGGATAAAAGACAAGGCTGAAACTAAAATGAGGATGAAAAATATCAAATGGTGTCCAAAATTCCTCAAACTAATTTTAGTTGAAAGATAATGAATCAGAGAAGATAAAGAAACTAAAATTGCATTTTTAGGATTTTTGTAGAATTTTTAGGATTTTTATAAAGTTTTTTTGGGGTTTTGCAATTTTTAAGAGTTTGGTTATGTATTTTTTAATGATTTTTGGTCTGGAGTTAAAACAAACTAAAGTAGGCAAAATATATTTTTTGGGATTTTTCTGGAGTGTTTTTATAATTTTTAGGGATTTTATGACGCAAACAGTGCTGAAAATGAGTATTTTTGATTTTTTAAATACTAAAATGCAATAAATATGAAAAATAAAAATATGCCGTTAAACTATGCAACAGAGACCTACTGTGATTTTTGGGGATTTTTTTGGATTTTATAGACACATGCAATAAATACTAGAAGCATAAGGAAAAATCATGCATGCAGGGGCATTTATGTAATTAGCGAAACATCCAGGGGCTCTACAGCAAATTTCCAGAAAATTATATAGCTTATTTAAAAACTTCCTGGACCAACTCTTAATACCAAAAGTCGCGAGGGTCAAATTGCAAAATCACCAAGATGCACGCGACAAGCACGTGCACAGGCGTGGACCCAAACACAATAAATTGAAACTATAGGGGCGGATATATAAAATCTCTAGAAATAAATACTAAACTAACATCTTTTAGGGCTAATTAGCAATACAGGAAAAAGGGAGGCCTTGCTTGCAAAATGACCAAGTGCACGTGCTCGCGCACGTGCGCCCAACTGGCAAGGACGAAACTGCAATTCTAAGAAATACGAGGTTCTTCTAGCAATTATTACAAAAAGTATAAAGCATAATATAAAAGTTTTAGCAGCGAATAAGTGAAAACAAAATTGGCTGGGTGATTACTGCAAAATACCCAAACAATAGGCGGCCACGGACGGCGGATCTTCTCCCACTAATACACGTGGCGCCCTCTCGGCCCGCGATACCCCTTCGGCCACGAACGGTCCAGATTAAAAGATCAGACTGAGTTCGATGGTCCAGGGCGTCCTTAATCTGATGGTTGCTGCTACGCCTGGGCGAGATGCTTGATCCGACGACAATAAAGCGCGTTGGAACAACTGCGGAGGAATGGGCTCCAGGCGAGTTTTGCTTAGGCGTTACTCCCCTCTCCGCAGGCCTGATTCCCCGCTGAGGGGCTCCTGATGCTACTGCGGCTCTGACGAAGCCCCCAGATGGCTCCAAATGGTCCAAGGGTTGCTGAGCGAGTCCCCTGGAGCTCGTGCTTCTCCAGTCACCTGGGCGCAGATGGCGAGATAACACTGACCCGCAGAAGGGTCCTTCAGATCCTGCGGACACGAGAGAACATCCAACAACACAAAAGGATAGTGATCTGGCTTTTATTGGCGGTTATTTGGCGAGTTTTGAGTGGGGAATGGTCGCCGGAGCTCAAGAGCTCCGGCACGGCATATGGTTGTGAAGGGGGGGGCAATCGATTAACCAAAAATTAAAAGCACTAAACTATTCCTAGGGCTAACAGCTATCTAAGCAAAGAAAAATAAGGAAGAAAGACAACCTCAAGCAGTGGCTCACTGCGAGATAGGACCTCACGGCTTCTCGCCGGAGATGGGGTTGATGGAGCGCTCTCCGGCCCTCGCCTGGGCTCCTCCGACTAGCTGGAGGAGGCCTGTCACGCCTCCAGTCCTGAGCTGCGCGAAGAAGGTCCAAACAAGGGTCCAAAAGAGGTTCAAAATTGGGAGGAAGGTTTTGGGGTGTTTTTGAAGGATGGTGAACATGGCTCCTTGATCGAGGCGCATCGGGAGATGCAACGACCCGAAGGTCGAAAAAACACTTGGGCGAGTAAGATGGTTCATAAGGGAAGAATTTTGTAGAAGAAACCGAGGCCAAATGGTGAAAGACTTGGCTTGGGAAAAATCGAGAAGAAGGGTGCAGACATATACCTGACGGGCTGTGGCATGGGGTCATGGAGTTGACCCCCGGTCAACGGATGGCGTGGCCTGATTGGGCCACGTCATCCACAAAAAGACAAAAACTGAAATAAATACCTTCTAAATTCTATTAAAAATAATAAATGATGTAATTAATTTTAAGTTATTTAATGAAAAATATTTATTCTTTTATATAGTATTTTATTCCGATTTTTAATTATTTTTATGAAATTTATTTTTACACGTTACTTTTTAGCCCTATATAGGTACACAAACCTATGTGTTTTATTACTTCATTTTTATTTTGTGTATTTTAATTTATTTATTTTTGTTTATTATTTTATTAATTTATAAAATATTTTTATATACTTAAATATATTTTTATTTTATTTTATTAATGTGTTTTGTATAATTGATAAATTATAAGTATGTATTAAGCAGGTATGGGTGTTGGTATAATGCCTATGTTTTGTATATATAAGTATTTTTATTTTGAGTTTTCTTTGCATTTTTATTCTGATTTTAATGCACATAATTATTATAAATATTAATTACAAAATTATAAAAATAATGAATAAAGAATAAATTGAATATTTTATTCTGTCCAAGTATACAATGAGGGTCCAAAACTCAACTTTCAAACCGTAGATCCGTCGAATGTGAAACCACTGCCATTAAATAGCTTATTTTCTTCTATATACAATTAAAGGTGAGTTTGATGCATTTGGAGTTTTCAGTTGTGAGATACGGGTCTGGGAAGTTGGGATTCTGGATTTTTATTCAGACCATAACTTTTTATCTGTGTATTATTTTTGAGTGAAATCAATTTTGTATTTTTCTTTATTAAATTATCTACAACTTTCATGAACAAAGTTTCTTTATTTGATGTATAAAAAGTGGAACCAAAAATAGGTCCCAAAATGAATAAAGAATGAATAAAATAAAAGGAATTTGTATTGTATTTTGGCCCTTATCTCCCCCTACTTTATTCCTTGTCGACCTAGTCATCGAGATGCCTAGGTCTCGGGGTTTCGGGTCATAAAATATTTACAATATTTTATTCTTTTTCTTTTCTTTCCTTTATTCTATATTTTTGGCTTTAAAAACCACATTTTATACAATATTTACACAATGATGCATGAATGCTAAAATGCCTAAATTAAGCCTATTTACACGCATTTACTAGGGTTTTTAAGGCCAAAATGATAGAATAAAGATGATGAAACGTAGATTCATCAGCGAGAGAGTGACATGCACACTAGGTAGAGCCATATCCGACCCCCTGCCAGACTACTGCTTCTGGGCTAGTCGTTTCCAGTGAGGATCGCTCCGGTCTCTGGTAAAGCGGGACACGATATCCTTAACAGAGCGAGCTGATCGGGTAGCCGGTAAATGGTCCGCGGCTTGTACTGGCTGGGAAAGATCTAGTTTGGGATCAGGGCAGCCTCTTGGGGACGTTGGATTCCCAACAGCTCGCTTAATTGCTCTTTTAGACTGTATTATCACCAAAATAAAAAAGACAAGATAAAAGACCGAACTCTTACCTTTCTTCTGACAGTCCAGATGTACCCGATCAGATTGAGCAACAGAGGGATTATATTTCGGCACCTGAGCTTGGGTCTTTTGCCTTTGCAGAGACCATGGCCGGCAATAGCGATGACCGCACTGGAGGCCCACGAGCAGAGCAGAATTACGTCCTGGACCAGGGTGTGATCAACAACACCCTGATAGCCTCCCTCGAGACGATGCAGCAACAGATTAGGGATCAGGGGCATTCATGGTTGAGATGAGGAGAGAGATGGAGCGGATGAGAGCCGACCGCGAGCAGCGTAGAGCCGCAGGAGACGGGACAAAGATACCAGATCGACCCGATGAGCTAGTCCAGTCGGCAGCAGCAACAGCAGGAGCCAAACCAATGCGGGAGTTGCACAACCTCGGATCGATGCTTACTCACCGGGGGATAGTTCTTCCAGCGATCGTGGGGGACTTCAAGTTCCCCCGTAGACCATTCAGCTTCTACCCTGTTTCCACGGGCTCGTGACTGAGGAGCCCCATCTCTACCTCTAGGAATTCGATATGATCTGCAGCACCGTCCACAATCGGCAGGTGGACGAGGACACCATTAGGATGATTGCCTTCCCTTTCTCACTGGTCGACAGAGAAACCAACTGGCTGAAGCACTTGGGGAGGTTTGTCCATACTTGGGAGTAGCTCCGCACCGAGTACTTGAACAAGTACTATCCACTCGGGCAGACCAATGCAACAAGGACCCTGATCAGCAACTTCTCTATGCTCCCCAATGAGCAGTTTCATGAGGCATGGGAGAGGTTTAGAGAGATCACCGGCAGATGCCCGCGCCACGAAATCTCGAAGCCGAACTTAGTTTAGAGATTTTTCTGCGGGTTGACACCAAAGCTGCAGGGCCTGGTGAACGCTTCTTGTGGTGGTTCCTACTTCGCCAAGGATGAGGATCAGGTCTGGGCCATCTATGAGGAGATGGTCGAGAACTATACAGTAATGTCCCAGACCCGACTCTACACCCAGGGACGCCCACAGCCACAACCCGTGCAGTTTCAGAGGATAGCACGGTTCGATGCCAGTCCTTCTACTTCATCCGCGGCAGCCGCACAGGCCGAGTCCACAGCTGCAGATATGGGCATTATCAGCGAGAAGCTGGACCAGATCGAGCTGATCGAGAAGAAGCAGTGCCAGGGCATGACGCAGATCGACTAGATGGCACAGACGCTGAGTGACTTGAAGACACAGATCATGTGTCTCCAGGAGACACAGATGGCTTCTCAACCCCGTCTCAGGTCACGAGGAGATCCGAGCAACAGTGGTAGCTCGCCCCAATACTCCAGTCAGCCTAGTTAGGTTCACCATGTCCAGGTGGAGTCACCAGCAGCCGTCACAGTTTTACCAATCACCACCGTCCCAGGACACTCAGATGGTGATCTACCAGCCGGATCAGCTGGCAATACTTCCCCCGCCTTCATACGAGCATGAGTCGTTGATGGATGTCAATGGGATTTGGTACGACCGACTCCAGCCCAGTATCCAACGAGACCATCTCGGATTCCGCTGGTCGGCCGGCAGTTCCCAGCAGCAGCCTCCAGCCCAGGGTGGCCAGTACGGCGAGCAGCGTGAGTAGCACCAGCAGCCCCCAGTTCAGCAGCAGCAACAGTCATCCCCGTACCAGCAGTATGGTCCTCTTCCCTATCAGCAGGGACAACCTTGGAGGCGTGAGCAGCCTCATCAGCAGCAGTACCCCTCTCACCCTAACCAGCAGCAGCAACCTCACTACCAGCGAGGCTACCCGTCAGGTTCTCATGGGCCGACCTATGAGAACCCCACCTTGGATGATCTACCCCACCTCATGACCGAGCAGCAGGCTACTTTTCGATGGGAGATGGACGAGTTCCGTCAGGAGATGAGGGAGATCGTGAGAGGGAAGGCCGCCATCCCTGCCCAGATTGAGCCAAACCCCAACAGTCTGAAGAGGAAATCTGAGCAGGTAGAGTTCATAGAATCCACCACTCCTAATGATTCACTTGGTGAAATTTCTGCATATCTGTTTGATGCTGACTTTGTTACACTTAGGAGCGGAAGGATGCCAGCCGGCGGTGCCTCGTCTGAGCGACGACTCAATGCCACTTCAGGAGCGCCGGGCAAGGAGAGGAGCGGTGATGATGATGCCAGAGATGATGATGGTGGTACTGACACCACCGCGGATGTTGATCCAGCTGATGGTACTGCGGCCGTTGTTTCACCTGATGGAGGAGGTGGTACTGATGCCACCAGACGTGATGCCGAGCCAGAGGGCGGTGTTGATACCGCACAGCCAGATGCCGAGGGTGGTGCTGAGGCCACCAACACTTCTACTGCTAGTCCTGTTGTTTTTCCTTATGTTCATGTACCTCAGGACGTTTCTGTGAATAAAGGAAAGGGTTTGATTTATTCTGATCCACCTGTGATGATTGATGATGTACGTGTGGACTCTGCCATGCTTGAGCAGCCCAGACCCTCTCCTAGTCCTTCATCTGAGAAGGACCCAGCAGTCCCCTTCCCCCAAGCACTCCGCTTGGATAAGGTGCATAAAAAAGAAAACCCCAAAAAGTCACACCAGTTAGAGTTCAACCAGCATATGATGGACCGCTTTCAGATACAACTAACTCTACAGGAGGCCTTGGAGCACATCCTTCTCTTCCAGCGATCATTCAGAGAAAGGACCATAGTTCGGAGGAAGAGGAGGAACCATCAGTCAGAGATCCATGTGCTCACTCATGCCACATGCTTCACGATTCATAACCGTCTGCCAGCCAAGAGGCCAGATGCAGGAGCCCCGTATGTCAGATGCCACATTCAGGAGCAGAGGTTCGATCGTACTCTATTAGACAGCGGGTCTTGATCAACCTACTTCCGGCAACCCTACTCGACCGCTTCGAGTTGGGCCCTCAACGACAGAGCAAGACGGTCTTTAATTTGCTGATCGATCTGTCAAGAGGCCGAAGGGGTT
Organism: Ottelia alismoides; assembly: GCA_037367405.1. Taxonomy (NCBI): domain Eukaryota; kingdom Viridiplantae; phylum Streptophyta; class Magnoliopsida; order Alismatales; family Hydrocharitaceae; genus Ottelia; species Ottelia alismoides. Next base: position 337,728 of record JAZKJV010000979.1, read on the forward strand.
GCTGAAGGATGTTGTCGTCACGATCTATGGCCTGAAATTCCTCGTGGACTTTGTTATGTTGGACATGGAGATCCCTGAGTCTGTGGCCAATACCCCCATCATTTTAGGACGCCCGTTCTTGGCCACAACCAAAGTGATATCCGATCATGATAGCGGGAAGGTATGCTTTCGCATCGAGGGCGAGAGTGTACAAATAGAGACGATCAAGGAGACTAGAGCCCGAGATTCTGCTTGCTCCGAGCAGACTTCAGATTCAGATCAGATGAAAGATGTAGGGCGAGACATCCACCAGGAATGCGACTTTGTGATCATAGATGATGAGGCAGTTTGGGCAGACCCAATAGCACAGGTCATCCTCTCACTTTCAAAGTTTGCTGATGCATAGATGACAACAGAGGAGAAATTGGATAGCGCACCCCTGGTCCATGATACATTTCAGGCAGCAGAGCCGGTCCCCAATCGCGAGGCAGATTTTGATTGTGATACTGATACATATCCCTCGGAGTCAGATTTCGACTGGGCTGAGTTTGATGACTTACTACCGTGTCTGACTTCCCTAGAGCCTACAACTAGGGAGGAGGCTTATTCCACACCGAGCAGAGACATACCAACAGAGCAGCCTTCGCCTGATTCAGATTGCAAGAGAGAGTTTCCATTCTCCCATATATATTTGGCTGCCTTCACTCAGACCTTTCAGAGGCCAGATCCACCAGCACAGTGTTGTCCAGAGCTGAAGCCGCTTCCTTCATCGCTGAAGTATAGGTTCCTTGCGGGCGAGCATGGATGTATCCCGTCATTATCTCAGCAGATTTGACTGGAGAGCAAGAATCCCGTCTGATGGGGGCTCTTGAAAAGAACCACAAGGCGATAGGATGGAGTGTAGCCGATCTCTAGGGGATAAGTCCGGCCATGTGCTCCCACCATATATATCTCGAGGAGGACGCGAAGCTGTCGCGTGAGTTCCAGCGGCAACTGAACCCGAACCTTCGAGATGTTGTCATGAAGGAGATCTCGAAATGGTGGAGCGCCGATTTTATCTACCCCATCTCCGATTCCAAGTGGGTCAGTCCATTGCATGTGGTGCCCAAGAAGACGACATCACTACAGTTGTCAGCGAGTCTGGAGAGGAGATTGATGAATACCCATTCATCACTCTTTATTCTTTTATTTTAGCTAAAAACCTATGCAAAACACCATGTAGATATGTGTAAATAGAATAAATTACCAACATGCATGCATTGTGTAAATAACAAGAATTAGCATGTTTTTGTGCATAAATAAAAGAATAAAGAAACAAAAGAAAAAGAGGGAAATATTTAGAATAAATATTGAGTGACCTAATCCCAAGGGAGGGCTCAGCATGGGCCTGACCACAAAAGAAACCAAGTAGAGAGAGATAGGGTAGCTCAATATAGTGTACATACACCTATGTATATAAATAATATTATTTTCCTCTTAATAAAAAATATTTCTTTTATTTTGTACATATTTATAAAAATAAAACTAAAATAAAAATCGGAAAACAAAAGAAAAATAAAAATAAATAAACCCTCTCTCATCAGTGTATATAGACCATGTATATAGAATAACATACCTATTTATTTTCTCCTTGTAAATAATTAAAAAAATACAATAAAAAATATTCCTATATTCCATATTTCATGATGTAAATAAATAAAATAAAAATCAGAAAAACAAAAATAAAAATAAAAATAATGAAAATCATTTCCCACATTGTACATATACCATGTAAATATGTGTATATACCTATTTATTTCACTTATGTAAATAAAAAATAAAAATAAAATAAAAATACCTTTTTACTCCAAATTTTATATTATAAATAAATAAAATTGGAATAATTGTATAAAATAAATAATTAAAAATAAAAATAAAAAATACATATATGTATATACCTATATATAATAATAATATAATGTAAATACGTTATTTATTTTTCAAAAAAATAAATAAAAATCACTAAAAATTAATTTGAAAATAAATACAAATTTTTCATGTCTTAACTTTTTTGAAATAAAATCATTTACTATTTTTATTTGAATTTCCAAGTATTTAATAATTGGCATCCTGTGATTGGACCACGGGGGATTGTTGACAACCGATCAAGTTTCCCCCGCGGACCTCCTTCACGCGGATCTTGCATTCGACCCGATTTCTCTGATTTTTGCTGATGCGATATGACCTCCATTTATCCAAACCCCAGGCTCCATTTGATCCTTGTACATCCGAGACCCTCGTCCGATCATCCTTCTAGGGATCCGTGCTTCACGGAACCCTGCCCGATCCCATTTTCTTGGACTGATGAATCTCGTATTAATCATGCTAAAAACCTCTTATTAAAATCCCTGCTTAAACAAGCCAATAAAAATACCATCTAATTCTTTGTTTTTATCATGTGTCATATTGTGTATAAATTACCATTAATTTATTGTATTTAATTTCCTTTATTTTTCTGTATCTATTTTATCACTCAAAAACCCCTAAAAAATAGGTAGATAACTTGTCTATAAATCACTGACCCTTAAAAAGATAAAAAATACAAAAAATCTCAAAACCGCAAAACTTGGTGTTTTTATCCCTTTAAAAATACCCCCCAAAATTAGCTTTTGTACAAATGACCTCTTTTGGCTTTTTGACAACATGAAAGTTGTAGATCTCGTCGAGACGAGCAACTTTCATGTTTTGACTTTTTCCTAGTTCGGCCTCTAACTATTTCTTTTACATTTTTCTTTATAATTTATGTTTGATTTATTCTGATTGGGCCACGTGGCGCCCTCTGGGCCGCCCACGTGGCCCGCTCCTCTTCACGTCACCCGGCGGCCTCCTAGGCCGTTGGATCACTCCATCCCCGCCTTCATCTGAGCCGTTCACCCCGCTCCACTCCTTGACCGTTGATTTGACTCCCAGATCTAATCATGACCACCTGCTTCCGCCTATTCCTCAGCCACTCGATCCAGCACCCATCCAACGGCCCTCCACCTGCCACGTCTCCCTCCAAACTCCACCGTTTGATCACACGCCCATCCTACGCCTACTCAACTACCAGGTCACCCAGTTACCCTACGTCGTTAGATCCCCCCTTCCTTTCATCTCGGCCGCTCCATCACGCCTCAACCCTAGCCACACGATCAGATCCTAAGATCTGATCGTGGCCCTCCATCAGCGCCCTCGTCAAAGCCATTGGATCGCTAGATCCAACGGCTGCCACCCATCGTCAACCTCCAGCACCTCCTCTTCCAGGCGTTACGACTTGCGCACACATGCTCCCCCTTCCTTTTTTGGCCGACGCCCCGACCATCCCCTCGAGCTCCTAACGCTCCTCCACGTAGTCAGATCTCCCGCCTTCCTCGCGCCACCATCCACTTCCCTCGCCGTTACCCCCCTATCCATTAACACCTCGTTCAAAATCGACCCGCACCTCTGTAACGTCCGATCTTCTCCACCTATAAAACCCCCACCCCCGTCACCGGCAGCCCTCATCCACCATTCACGGGGACTCCGTCTCAACCTCTAGCTCTCCGGTGACAGCGGAGGAGCTGTATCTCGAGGCAAAGATGGCAGCGACATCCCAGGTGTGATCCATGGCCTTCTGGCCATGTAGCGGTGTCACCGTGCTCCGCCGAGCTCCGAGGAGGCAGCTGGCCTCGCGGGCGACGACCGGAGGCTCCCGTGGAGACTCAGCCCAAGCTGTTCCCCTCCGCCATTACCTCGCTCCGGCGAGGTGAATTTTATTCCTTTTTCTCGTAATTTTTCCGACTCCATAACTCACTGCCACCCTCGTCTGATCGACTCAATAGCTTCGCCACGCCACCCGCAACCTCGCCGACCTCCTTCTTCTTCTCCAGAATCCCCATCCGCTCCACCCACCTTCTGCTCCACCTCACCGGAGAAGAAGAGATCTGGGCCACCGCTCTCGTCGCCTCCCCAGCCCTCGCTCATTCCCCAATCACTTCGCACATTCCCGCACGCACACTTCGTCTAACTAACCCCTGCAGGACCTTAACAACCGGAGTTGGCGTCGGAGCATCTTCCAGCTCTTATCCTCCAGCGAAGCCTCTTCGACCAGCACCTCCGATCAGCCTTGAAGCTTCGTCGTGGCTCCAGGACCTCCGCTAGATATTCAGCCAGCTCTGGTGACCTTCAGACCATCCTTTAGAGCACGGCGGAGCTACCAGCAGGTCGCCGGAGCCCCACCTTCTCCGGTGGCCTGCGGAGGAGAGTGGAGATGCAGATACCGTCCGATTGGTTCGATCGGACGACCGAGATGAAGCCACGTGGAGGCCCGAGCCTCGAACAAGACCTACAGGCTCGGGCGGACCAGACCTCGCCCCGAACCTACAGTTGATGCCACGTGGTCCCGAAGCTGAGCCGCCTCCCGAGCCTGGGTCCTCACGTGCAACGCACGTGAGGCTTGGGTAAATTTCATGATAGACCTGGAAAGAAATGCTATTTACATTCAGGTCCCCATGCACGTACCCAACGTGTGTGCCTGGGTATTTTACAGAGAGGCCCTCGATGTTTTCTGAAATTACAAAAAGGCCCTTGCATGCATGGAAAAATTACTCAAAGGCCCAGGCGGTTTTTATTATTTACATTTAGGTCCTCCCAGGGACCTAAATGTAATAATTATCCTTTTATTTCCTCGCATTTTTATTACCATTATGCCCTTGCACTATTTTTAGCATAACTTGAGCATCGTAGGTCCAAATTGCATGATTTTAGTATCGTTTTGATCCTTATTTTGTCCCCTACATTCTAGCATACTAATTTGTTCCATTTGACACTGTTTTAATTTAAGTGATTTTTTATGTGAAAAATGGGACCATGCTCTACTTGTCTTGCTTGATTTGATGACCGATTTTTAATGATGTGTTCAAGATTGACTATAATTTCATTCTTTATTGCGTTGTTCATATTTTAGGGTATAATTCTGATATTTTATTCATCATGCATATTCTCTTGCATTATTTGCCCATGCATCACTTTAACTTGCATAAAAATTATCTAAAAAAATGCATAAAGCATAGCATCGCTTTGCATTGCCTTATAAATTGCATATGGACCTGAAATTGAGTTTAAATAACTATGTGCTTCATGAATCAAAATTCAATACACACTTTAGGCTGCCGTATCCCTGTGTTCGACCTTGGTACACTTGCCAAGTAAAAATATTCCACAGCATTCAAAGTCTGTGGTTTTTGCTGAACCAAATTCGCCTCCTGTACTACGACACAATTCCACATTATTATAGAGGCGAATTTGACGTTCATCAAATGTGGTGGAGCAGAAGGTGGGCGGAGCGGATGGGGAGTCGGATTAAAGAATGAAGGAGTCGGATTAATTCCTCGAGTATATGCTACCCCTATACTTAAACTATGCTCGTTCTCGAGCATCTAAAGAATGAAGGAGTCGGATTAATTCCTGACAGTGCACGTGAAAAATTCAAGGCTTGATCTTTCAAAGACTCTTGTCCTAGGTGATCCTAAAATTCCAAGTTTATCCCAGCCTTAGTCAGAAGGAATCCAACTTCTCTAATTATCAGACTCTCTTTTTGTACGTATAATATAAGGATATGACATTTAGTGTACTGCATTTCATGAGAGCCAAGTTGATGCATTACTCAAAGTTCCAGTCCCAAAGATCCTCCTCTAGACCTAATCTTCAATACTAGGGAATAAGTCTATTCTTGCTTCAGTCGACCGTCTCTATAGTTTGTCAGACTCGAAAGTGTAGATGGACGGCCAGATGATGGAGGGACATGGGATTGCGTCTATTTTTCTCACCCTCACATTGGAACAAGAGGCCTCTCAAGTGCCTTTTACTCAACACATGTATATTAATACTTTATTGATCAATGTGTCCGTCAAGAGAGTTGGAGTCGTCTGCACTTGTTTTTCTGGGAGTACACTGGGGTGTGTCTTTTCTGAGTATCTAAGATACCTTCGACACCCAGACTTGTATCGCTTACGATGTAGAGCCCTTTTATGGTGTCAGCCCGACTCCTTGGTCCTAATTAGCGCTTGGTCCAAGTGGACACTTTGAAAATGTTTGGGAGCGCTCTCTATTGGTGGAAGCTCATTTGGAATTTGACTTTTGGATTTAGAGCTTTTCTTTGACATTTCATTTCTTTTGTTGGCTAGCTCCACTGCTTTTACCAAGAGATTGGCGCACACTGATCAACAAGTTCCTTTAAATTTCATCACACCTTGGCACATAGGTAAATATCAAAGAGATAGCATATGAATCTTGTTCACATACTGGCTATGGTTTTTGCTGACACTCAGGTTTTCTGAAGCCTTCATTAACTTTATCCCATCCTCGAATATCATAAGATCGGGTCTAAACTTAAATCTATGGTCCTAGTTCCTCAAGTGATATCTCATCTCAGCTCATCAATCATGCAGTTGTGGAAGTGACTGTGCTGATCATATTTTCTTGAAAGTAGATATGAAGAGTGCAATATAGCACTCAAATCTTTCAAACCGAAGGAGTGTGGATATTTAAGTCATGAAAAACCCTAATGATTAAGGCATGTTAACTCAGACTCTCAAGATCACAGAGATCCAGTGTCCTCAAAATCCTCAAGCCTTGCGTGAGTGTGATTGTGTCAGGAATACACCAACTCCTTGGGTTAGTGATTTTTGTGTGATTTTTGGTTTTTGCAAAGTTTTATGGGTTTTAGTTTTTTTTTAATTCCTCGGAGAGACAATGACTTGCCTAGGCTCAAATAAAAGTATACACTTTCAACCAGTATGGGTGTAAGTACGGGCCGAGGCCCGTGTTACTTGAGGACGGGGCCGTATGCGATGTCCTCTAAACCACCCACTCTGCTAAGGGAGATCGAGGTTCCCTCACTGAAAATGCCTACTAAACCTAGTAGTCAGAATCAACCTCCAAGAAAGATTTATTTTTTTTTAAATACAGAAATATTTACAAAAATTAATCCCTCAATTTTAATACTTTTTACAGGTTTTTACTCAGTTCACTAGTTTACCAGAACCCAGCCCGAAAAAATAAATTTTAAAAAGTTTTAAAAACGCGAGCTAAGGCTAAAGTAAATATATAATAATATACGGTATACCCCCCTATACTTAAAATTTGCTATGTCCTCATAGCACAAGTGCCATGAAGCCAAGGCTTGGTTCAAGTACAGGGTGATATAGCGGAACTGAGGAAGAGGGTCCCCCTATACTTAGGCCAAAATCGGCCTAAGCACAAGAAGACCGACCGAGGGAGGGATGAATAGGCAGGTCCCCCCTATACTTAGGCTACAAATAGCCGAAGTAAGGTCTGTGTTAGGGGGGATGTCTATGGTACAAGGGTGAGGGGGAGGGGTTCGTGAAGAATAGATACAGAGAGCAAGAGAGAGATAGATAGAGATAGAGAGAGAGGATGAAATATACATGGGGGTGGGGGTGAGTATGTGCATGTGCAGTGTAGGTGTGTGTGTGTGAGGGGGGGGGGGAATTTTTTTTGAGTACAATATGTAAGACTTGAAAATAAATATGCAGATGCCAGTTATCTATTTTTTTTACAAAATGCAATGCAATTTTGACTGCTACAATCTCCCAAATCCTTCATAGGTTCTTTTGCGGCCTCTTCAGCGGAAGTTCTTGACTTCACGCCTCCATGAGGATCAAGCATCCTCGATCACCATGGGCCCTGCCACAAAAGATAGACGTTAGAAAACCTGGAGACAATAAATTAGCAAATGATATGCAAAGAAATGATGCATGAAATGAGGACCTGAAAATTTTAAAAAAAATCAAAATCCAAAAATTAAGCAAAGCCGTATCCCCGACAACGGCGCCATTTGATGAACGTCAAATTCGCCTCTATAATAATGTGGAATTGTGTCGTAGTACAGGAGGCGAATTTGGTTCAGCAAAAACCACAGACTTTGAATGCTGTGGAATACTTTTACTTGGCAAGTGTACCAAGGTCGAACACAGGGATACGGCAGCCTAAAGTGTGTATTGAATTTTGATTCATGAAGCACATAGTGATTTAAATTCAATTTCAGGTCCATATGCAATTTATAAGGCAATGCAAAGCGATGCTATGCTGTATGCATTTTTTTAGATAAATTTTATGCAAGTTAAAGTGATGCATGGGCAAATAATGCAAGAGAATATGCATGATGAATAAAATATCAGAATTATACCCTAAAATATGAACAACACAATAAAGAATGAAATTAGAGTCAATCTTGAACACATCATTAAAATTCGGTCATCAAATCAAGCAAGACAAGTAGAGCATGGTCCCATTTTTCACATAAAAAATCACTTAAATTAAAACAGTGTCAAATGGAACAAATAAGTATGCTAGAATGTAGAGGACAAAATAACGATCAAAACGACACTAAAATCATGCAATTTGGACCTAGGATGCTCAAGTTATGCTAAAAACAGTGCAAGGGCATAATAGTAATAAAAATGCGAGGAAATAAAAGGATAATTATTACATTTAGGTCCCTGGGAGGACCTAAATGTAAATAATAAAAACCGCCTGGGCCTTTGAGTAATTTTTCCATGCGTGCAAGGGCCTTTTTGTAATTTCAGAAAACATCGAGGGCCTCCCTGTAAAATACCCAGGCACGCACGTGGGGCACGTGCCTGGGGACCTGAATGTAAATAGCATTTCTTTCTGGGTCTATCCTGCAATTTACCCAAGCCTCACGTGCGTTGCACGTGAGGACCCAGGCTTGGGAGGCGGCTTAGCTTCGGGACCACGTGGCATCAACTGTAGGTTCGGGGCGAGGTCTGGTCCGCCCGAGCCTGTAGGTCTGGTTCAAGGCTCGGGCCTCCACGTGGCTTCATCTCGGCCGTCCGATCGAACCGATCGGACGGTATCTGTATCTCCACTCTCCTCTGTAGGCCATCGGAGAAGGCGAGGCTCCGGCGACCTGCTGGTAGCTCCGCCGTGCTCTAAAGGATGGTCTGAAGGTCACCAGAGCTGGCTGAATATCTAGTGGAGGTCCTGGAGCCACGACGAAGCTTCAAGGCTGATCGGAGGGGCTGGTCGAAGAGGCTTCGCCGGAGGATAAGAGCTGGAAGATGCTCCGACGCCAACTCCGGTTGTTAAGGTCCTGCAGGGGTTAGTTAGCCGAAGCATGCGTGCGGGAATGTGCGAAGTGATTGGGGAATGAGAGAGGGCCGGGGAGGCGACGAGAGCGGTGGCCTCGATCTCTTCTTCTCCGGCGAGGTGGAGTAGAAGGTGGGCAGAGCGGATGGGGGTTCTGGAGAAGAAGAAGGGGGTCGGTGAGGTTGCGAGTGGCGTGGCGAAGCTATTGAGTCGATTAGACGAGGGTGGCAGTGAGTTATGGAGTCGGAAAAATTACGAGAAAAAGGAATAAAATTCACCTCGCCGGAGCGAGGTGATGGCGGAGGGGAACAACTTGGGCTGAGGCTCCATGGGAGCCTCCGGTCGTCGCCCACGAGGCCAGCTGCCTCCTCAGAGCTCGGCAGAGCACGGTGGCACCGCTACATGGCCAGAAGGCCATGGATCACACCTGGGTTGTCGTGGCCATCTTCGCCTCGAGATACAGCTCCTCCGCTGTCACCAGAGAGCTAGAGGTTGAGCCGGAGTCCCCGTGAATGGTGGATGAGGGCTGCCGGTGATGGGGGTGGGGGTTTTATAGGTGGAGAAGATCGGATGTTACAGAGGTGCGGGTCGATTTTGAACGGGGTGTTAATGGAGAGGGGGGTAACGGCGAGGGAAGTGGATGGTGGCGCGAGGAAGGCGGGAGATCTGACTACGTGGAGGAGCGTTAGGAGCTCAAGGGGATGGTTGGGGCGTCGGCCAAAAAAGGAAGAGGGAGCATGTGTGCGCGAGTCGTAACGCCTGGAGGAGGAGGCGCTGGAGGTTGACGATGGGTGGCAGCCGTTGGATCTAGCGATCCAACGGCTTTGACGAGGGCACTGATGGAGGGCCACGATCAGATCTTAGGATCTGATCGTGTGGCTAGGGTTGAGGCGTGATGGAGCGGCCGAGATGAAAGGAAGGGGGGATCTAACGGCATAGGGTAACTGGGTGACGTGGCAGTTGAGTAGGCGTAGGATGGGCGTATGATCAAACGGTGGAGATTGGACGGAGACGTGGTAGGTGGAGGGCCGTTGGATGGGTGCTGGATCGAGCGGCTGAGGAATAGGCGGAAGCGGGTGGTCATGATTACATCTGGGAGTCAGATTAACGACCAAGGAGTGGAGTGGGGTGAACGGCTCAGATGAAGGCGGGATGGGGTGATCCAACGGCCTAGGAGGCTGCTGGGTCGCGTGAAGAGGAGCGGGCCACGTGGGTGGCCCAGAGAGCGCCATGTGGCCCAATCAGAATAAATCAAACATAAATTATAAAGAAAAATGTAAAAGAAATAGTTAGAGGCCGAATTAGGAAAAAGTCAAAACATGAAAGTTGCTCGTCTCGACGGGATCTACAACTTTCATGTTAGTCAAAAAGCCAAAAGAGGTCATTTGTACAAAAGCTAATTTTGGGGGGTATTTTTAAAGGGATAAAAACACCAAGTTTTGCGGTTTTGAGATTTTTTTGTATTTTTTATCTTTTTAAGGGTCAGTGATTTATAGACAAGTTATCTACCTATTTTTTAAGGGTTTTTGAGTGATAAAATAGATACAGAAAAATAAGGGAAATTAAATACAATAAATTAATTGTAATTTATACACAATATGACACATGATAAAAACAAAGAATTAGATGGTATTTTTATTGGCTTGTTTAAGCAGGGATTTTAATAAGAGGTTTTTAGCATGATGAATACGAGATTCATCATGGACCTGCACCACTATTTATCTCCACCTCCGCCGCACTTTTCACGCCATCTTTGGCTCCGCTCTTTCATCCCAGGACCTCCACCTTCCTTCGTAGAGTGACAGCTATCGAACGGAGGTGTTGCAGTGAGGAGGAGGTGCCTCCAGCCATTGATCCGGCGAGCCCATCGCCGTGCGCCACCGCAAGGTGCACCATGCCTCGGGACCCCGACGACCCCTTGAGACGAAGACCCTAGAGCAGCCACATCCCCTAGTACATTAGCAGCAGCAGTCATCCCAGCCACAACACCAGCAGTTTGGTCCTCGTCCCTACCAGCAGGGACAGTCTTGGAGGCGAGAGCAGCCTCAGCAGTATCATCCCCAGTACTCCTCTCACCCGCACCAGCCACACTACCAGAGAGGCCACCCATCAGGTTCTCATGGGCCAGCCTATGAGAACCTCGCCTTAGACTACCTAGCCCGCCTCATGACAGAGCAGCAGGCTACCTTCAGACGGGAGATGGATGAGTTCTGTCAGGAGATGCGGGAGATAGTGCAAGGGAAGGACACCATTCCTGCCCTGATTGAGCCGAACCCAAACAATCTGAAGAGGAAGTCTGAGCAGGTAGATTTCATAGAGCAATCCACTCCTAGTGATTCATTTGGTGATATGTCTGCATGTCTGTTTGATACTGATTTTGTTACACTTAGGAGCGGTAGGATGCCAGCAGGCAGCGCTTCGTCTGAGCGACGTCCCCATGCCACTTCCATGGCGCCAGGCAAGGAGGAGCGTGGTACTGATGCCACGAGAGATGATGACGGTGGTGCTGATGCCACCATGGATGTTGATCCCGCCAACGGTACTGAGGTCGTTGCTTTACTAGTTGGATGAGGTGGTACTGACGCCACCCCAGTTGCTGAGCCAGAGCGCGGTACTGATGCCACGAGTCGACATGCCGAGGGTGGTACTGAGGCCACCTTTCCAAGTTCTTCTAGTCCTGTAGTCTTTCCGTCTGTACATGTATCTCAGGACTTTTCTGGAAATAAAGGAAATGGTTCATTTATTCTGATCCACCTGTGGTGCTTGATGATGTATGCGTGGATTCTGTCGTACTTGAGCAGCCGAGACCCTCTCCTAGTCCTTCATCTAAGAAGGACCCCGCAGTCCCCTTTCCTAGAGCACTCCATTTGGGTAAGGGGCATAAAACAAAACCCAAAAATAATCAGCAGGTAGAGTTCATCCATCAGATGATCGATAGATTCCATATCCAGCTAACTCTCCAGGAGGCCTTGGAGCACATCTCTCTACTCCAGAGATCACTCAGAGACAGGACCACAGTCAGGAGGAAGAGGAGGAACCATCAGTATGAGATCCATGTGCTCACTTGAGCCACATGTTTCGTGATTCAGAACTGTCTGCCGGCCAAGAGGCCAGATTCAGGAGCCCCATATGTCAGATGCCACATCCATGACCAGAGGTTCGACCGCACTCTGTTAGACAGCGGTTCTTCGATCAACCTACTTCCGGCAGCCCTTCTCTACCTCTTCGAGTTGGGCACTCTATTACAGAGCAGGACAATCCTTCAGTTTGCTGATCGATCTGTCAAGAGGCCGAAGGGGTTGCTGAAGGATGTTGTCGTTACGATTCAGGGCCTGAAATTCCCCGTGGACTTCGTTGTGTTGGATGGAGATCCCTGAGTCTGTGACTGATACCCCCATCATTCTAGGACGCCCGTTCTTAGCCACAGCCAAGGCGGTCACCGACCTTTATAGCGGGAAGGTATACTTTCGTTTCGAGGGAGAGAGTGTACAAATAGAGACGGTCAAGGAGATCAGAGCCAGAGATTCAACTTGCTCGGAGCTGACCACAGATTCAGAGCAGACGACAGAGGCATGGTGAGATATCCATCAGGACTACAATTTTGTGATTACAGATGATGAGGCAGTTTGGGCAGATCCAGTCGCACATGCCATCCTCTCACCTTCAGAGTTTGCTGATGCAGAGACGCCAGTAGAGGAGAGCTTGGAGAGTGCATTACTGGTCCAGGATATTTTTCAGGCAGCAAATTCGGTTCCTGACCGCGAGACAGATTTTTGTGTGTATGATACAGATCCCTCGGAGTCAGATGTTGATTGGGCAGAGTTTGATGATTTTATACCATGTCTGACTTCTACTGAGCCTACAACTAGGGAGGAGGTCGATGCCATGCAGAGCAGAGACAATCCAGCAGAGCAGCCTTCTCCAGATACAGATTGTGAGCGAGAGTTTCCGTTCTCCCATGCAGATTTGGCAGCATTCACTCAGAGCTTTCAGAGGCCAGATCCGCCAGCACCTACTTGTCCAGAGTTGAAGCCGCGACTAGCGTCGCTGAAGTATAGGTTCCTTGTGGGTGAGCATGAGATGTACCCAGTCGTTATCTCAGCAGATTTGACTGGAGAGCAAGAATCCCGTCTGATGGGGGTTCTTGAAAAGAACCGCAAGGCGATAGGATGGAGTGTAGCCGATCTCCAGGGGATAAGTCCGGCCCTGTGCTCCCACCATATCTACCTCGAGGAGGAGGCAAAACCGTCGCGTGAGTTCCAGCAGCGGCTGAACCCGAATCTTCGAGAGGTTGTCATGAAGGAGATCTCGAAATGGTGGAGCGCCGATTTTATCTACCCCATCTCCGACTCCAAGTGGGTCAGTCCATTGCATGTGGTGCCCAAGAAGACGGGCATCACTACATTTGTCAGCGAGTCTGGAGAGGAGATCGCTACCCGGGTACCCACTTCTTGGGGGGTCTGCGTAGATTATAGATGACTCAACCAGGCCACCAAGAAGGATCATTTCCCCCTGCCCTTTATTGATCAGATCATTGAGAGACTGGCAAGGAAGAGCCATTACTGCTTCTTGGATGGGTACTCCGGCTACAATCTGGTGGCCATCACGCCCGAGGACCAGGACAAGACCACCTTCACCTGTCCCTTTGGGACATATGCTTTCAGACGCATGCCATTTGGGTTGTGCAATGCCCCGGCGACATTTCAGAGATGCATGTTGTCTATCTTTTTATAAATGGTGGGGGAGTGCTTGGAGGTCTTCATGGATGATTTCTCGGTTTACGACGACAGATTCGACTCCTGTCTTGACTGCCTAGACCGAGTCCTTCAGCGATGCATTGAGGTTCACCTTGTGTTGTCTTGGGAGAAGAGTCACTTCATGGTGACTCAAGGGACGGTGCTTGGCCATATCATCTCCAACAGGGCAACGGAGGTGGATCCGGCCAAGGTGGATGTCATTAGGAAACTCAATCCACCGTCCAACTTGCGGCAGTTACGGTCTTTTCTAGGGCATGTCGGTTTCTACCGACGCTTCATTCATGATTTCAGTAGGATTGCCCGATCGTTGACTGATCTGCTGATGAAAGACACCGAGTTCCTTGTCGACGACAAGTGTCTATCGTCGTTTGAGACTCTCAAGAGCTGTGTTGTAGAGGCTCCTGTTCTCCAGCCGCCTGATTGGTCTCTCCCATTCGAGATCATGACGGATGCCTCCGATTTTGCCGTAGGGGCCGTGCTGGGACAGATGAGGGATGGAGTCCCATTTGCCATTCACTATGCTAGCCGTACATTGAATGCCACCCAGCAGAACTATACAGTCACTGAGAAGGAGATGCTAGCTGTAGTTTTCGCCCTAGATAAGTTCAGATCTTACATCATTGGATCTAGAGTGACTACTTACACTGATCATACCGCCATCAGGTACCTCATGGCAAAGAAGGATGCCAAATCCAGAATGACCAGATGGATCCTTCTACTCCAGGAGTTCGATATAGAGATTAAGGATAAGCCTGGAGTCAAGAATGTGGTGGCAGATCATCTCTCCCGATTAGAGCATCTTGAGGATTCTGAGTAGACTGAGCCTATTTGTGAGACCTTCCCAGATGAGGCGATCCTTGATATCGCCTCTCTCTCGTGGTACATCGATATTGTGAACTTTCTTATTGCTAAGAAAGTTCCACAAGATTGGCCCAGGCAGAGACTTGAGACCTTCCCGCGAAGGCCAAGTTCTATCACTAGGAGGATCCCATCCTTTACCATGAAGGAGGGGATAGTATCTGGCGTCGATGCATTCCTCAGTAGGAGCATCACAACGTCCTCACTTACTGACACAAGCTTGAGGCAGGGGACATCACTTTGGGAGGAGAACGGCACATAAAGTGCTCCAATCCGGCCTATGGTGGCCTACCCTCTTCAAGGACTCTGATGAGTTCGTGAAGAAGTGTATTGACTGTCAGAGGATGGGCACTTGTGGACAGCGTGATATGATGCCGATGCAACCCATTCACTTCTGTGAGGTTTTTGACGCATGGGGCATCGATTTCATGGGTCCATTCCCTAGGAGTTAGGGATTCGAGTACATTCTGTTGGTCGTTGATTATGTTAGTCATTGGGTTGAGGCCATCCCCACCCGAATCGCAGATTCTAGGGCTGTTTGCCGATTTCTGAGGAAGCATATCATTTCACGGTTCGGGGTACCTCGAGTGTTGATATCTGACGGGGGGTCTCATTTCGTCAACGACAAGGTAAAGGCCCTTGCTAGCGAGTTCAGCATAGACCATCGACTTGCCACTCCATACCACCCTCAGAAGAATGGTCTTGCTGAAGTGTCGAACATGAAGATCAAAACTATATTGCAGAAAGTCGTCCGCCTTGACTGAAAGGATTGGTCACGGCTTTTGGACTCGGTCTTGTGGGCATATAGGACGTCTTTCAAGATGTCTTTGGGTACATCTCCCTTTCGCCTCATTTATTGCAAGCCGTGCCATTTACCTGTTGAGCTGAGACATAGGTCACTTTGGGCTGTCACTGATATACTTTTGGATCCAGAGAGTGTAGGAGATCAGAGGAGGGCAGAGTTAGCAGCCTTGGAGGAGCTTCGTGATACCGCCTTTTCAAACAGCCTACATTATAAGGAGAGAGTGAAGGAGTGGCATGATTCTCATATCAACCACAAGCATTGGGCCATGACAGAGAGTATGGCTGTTTGATGCTAGGCTTCGTCTATTTCCAGGGAAGCTACAGAGCAAATGGAAGGGACCATATTTGGTGAGAAAAGTACATGACAATGGGAGTATAGATATATCTGAGTTGTCTTCTGAGAGTACTTTTCGCGTGAACGGCCAGCGGCTCAAGCCATTTCTAGATCATGAGCCATGGGTCGTTGATGTTGCCCTGATTCACTTTGCGTGAGATGTGGCCTCTTGACTCACATCTATTGCATCTCACGCCTGATTATCACCATTCTCCCGACTTGTATAGATCCAGTTGTCCATATCACACTATTCTTCAGTCCAACACCCCATTTACATCTTCGGCGTTGCTATACTTAGGGTGCGCTTTACCCTAAGTATAGGGGGGTATGAGACTTTTGAGTTTCTTTTGATTTATTTCTACCTCTGTTTTGCTGCCTATACTTAGGGATATTTTACCCTAAGTATAGGGGAGGTAGACCCTGTACATTCTTACTCGGCTTTCCCTTTGTGTACAGCCTGCTATACTTAGGATTATTTGATCCTAAGTATAGGGGGAAATGCCGAGATCGTCTTGCATTGCTATTCTTTCATTCGTCTTTGTATATAACCTTCCTTTTCACTTCCTTATACTAAGCACGAGTTATGTCTTCTTCATTGCTCTTGACTCTGAGGACATCGTTCGAGCTAAGTATAGGGGGTGTGTATATATTTCATATATACTTTAGCCATAACTCGTACTTTGTGTGATTGTGTTATCAAATAAAAATGGCTAAAACCAAAAAATCCATAAAAATTAAAAATTTTCCTTGCAAATAAAATTCTTTTATTGCACATATATAGCTAGTTGTACAAATTATTTTTGTAAAAATGTTTGTAAAGAAATTTTGTGTAAATATTGTGTAAATATGTTCATATCAAAATTATGTATACAGTACAAAATTTTTCCAAAATGTTTTGAAAATCAAAAGTTTGCAAAAATCTTGTGTATATTTGTGTAAATATTATGCAAAACTTGCATTCATGCATACATCCATGGTTTCAAAACATTTTCAAAAATTTTGCACATGTGTAAATAGTTTGTAAATAGCATCTTTGTAAATATTTGTATAGTTTTTCCTGGATTATAATTGACATTTAAACTAGCCTAGAATTAAATTGGAAAATGGAGTTGGGTTAAGATCTTAATCCACCTAATTATAAGAGGAACCTTATAGGGCTTAGGGTTGAGACTTTTCAGGTCCATGGTGACTTAATTCTTTGAGTCCACTAGGCTATGATCATATGTCATCTCAATGAGCCTAAGTAGAGCACTTAAAAACACACACATGACTCATATAGACAATGGCTTGACTTGGACCCGCACTTTACACCGAGATCTCTACGGATGAGGTGGTGAGGAGGCAGTCTTCCTTGACTTGGGGTAGCATATGAGGGTAGTACTTCTAGGAGGAACCTCTCTTCTTCTTATAGTGAAGGAAGTGCGTCTCAACTTGGTCTGGTTACCATGAGGTCTAACGACGGGAGTTGTGGGTTGCAATAATGCTTCAAAAGAGGGATAGTCTACTGGCTCAAGAGGAAAAACTCCTTATGTATATATGCTGCACCTTGTAAATATGTTGTACAGATGCACATAAAAAATGCAAAAAGAAAATAACTCTAAAAAAGTTGTGGATCTGAGAGAAAATGATAATCCCACCGGAGTGTATATAGCGCAATAAGCAAAGCTTGAGACTCATGTTCCATCTTATGTAGCTTGCAGCAGAGAGACTTAGCTACACTGGTTGAGCTCCCAAGGATACATGGCTACACTGGCCATGGTCCATTCTCTTCTTCCCCCTCTTCTTAAGCCGATTGTACTTGAATTTAGAAGGGAATACCCCGCTCCTCAAGGAAAGAGTGGCCAGATTAGGGTCATAGAGTTACCTTGTTGGGGAGGGTTGTCATTTTGCTACTTTTGAGGTGGAGAGCTATAACTCACTTACACTGTACAAGGAAAGATTCATGGTCTTCAAGGTTTGTGTATGTAGACTTGTTCTGATCTGGATTATTGAGGAGTCTTGACTATAGATTAGTGGATCTTAGAGGCTGTTGAGTTTTAAACCTAAGTCCAAATAAGGTTCTGACACATTAATAATCCAAAGATCTGATCGAGCTCCATATTTCAATTTAATGAAGACAAGTTTAATAATCAACATTGATCCATGCATTTCCTCTCTTTTTCTTTTTCCTTTCTTTTTCACTTCTTTTTCAAATAAGTGTTTGCTAAGGGACTAGCAAAGATAAGTATAGGGGGTGATGAATACCCATTCATCACTCTTTATTCTTTTATTTTAGCTAAAAACCTATGCAAAACAACATGTAGATATGTGTAAATAGAATAAATTACCAACATGCATGCATTGTGTAAATAACAAGAATTACCATGTTTTTGTGCATAAATAAAAGAATAAAGAAACAAAAGAAAAAGAGGGAAATATTTAGAATAAATATTGAGTGACCTAATCCCTAGGGATGACTCAGCATGGGCCTGATCGTAAAAGAAACCAAGTAGAGAGAGATAGGGTAGCTCAATATAGTGTACATACACCTATGTATATAAATAATATTATTTTCCTCTAAATAAAAATAAAAAGTGTTTCTTATATTTTGTACATATTTATAAAAATAAAACTAAAATAAAAATGGGAAAAACAAAAGAAAAATAAAAATAAATAAAACCTCTCTCATCAGTGTATATAGACCATGTATATAGAATAACATACCTATTTATTTTCTCCTTGTAAATAATTAATAAAAATCCAATAAAAATATTTCTATATTCCATATTTCATGATGTAAATAAATAAAATAAAAATCAGAAAAATAAAAATAAAAATAATGAAAATCATTTCCCACATTGTACATATACCATGTAAATATGTGTATACCTATTTATTTCACTTATGTAAATAAATAATAAAAATAAAATAAAAATACCTTTTTATTCCAAATTTTATGTTAGAAATAAATAAAATATAAAATTGGAATAATTGTATAAAAATAAATAATTAAAAATAAAAATAAAAGTACATATATGTATATACATATATAATAATAATATAATGTAAATATGTTATTTATTTTTCAAAAAAATAAATAAAAATCACTAAAAATTAATTTGAAAATAAATAAACATTTTTCATGTTTTAACTTTTTTGAAATAAAATTATTTACTATTTTTATTTGAATTTCCAAGTATTTAATAATTGGCGGCTTGTGATTGGTCCCCGGGGGATTGTTGACCCCTGGTCAACTTTCCCCCGCGGACCTCTTTCACGCGGATCTTGTGTTCGACCTGATTTCTCCAATTTTTGCTGACGCGATCCGACCTCCATTTATCCAAAACCCGAGCTCCATTTGATCCATTTACATCCGAGACCCTCGCCCGATCATCCTTCTAGGGATCCGTGCTTCACAGAACCCTGCCTGATCCCATCTTCTCGGACCTGCACCACTATATTTCTCCACCTCCACCGCAACTCTTTCATCCCAGGACCTCCACCTTCCTTCGTAGAGTGACAGCTATCGAACGGAGGTGTCGCAGCGAGGAGGAGGTGCCTCCAGCCATTGATCCGGCGAGCCCATCGCCGTGCGCCACCGCAAGGTGTGCCAAGCCTCGGGACCCCGACGACCCCTTGAGGCGAAGACCCTAGAGCTTCTCCAGCTCATCCCCAGTCGTCATCAGTCATCAGGTAGACCTGTTAGCCTTTCTTTCATCGTCCATTTCTGATTCTCGCATCTCATCTCCGCCAGCTCCGCCCCAGTGGTCGGAGCTCCACCAGCCCATCCTATCCGTACCGATACCCTCGCCGACTCATCGTCATCCTTCTCTCACGATATGATCACCTTTATACTAGCTACCAGAGCCAGGATCGAGTTGGGCTCGTTCCGCCACCTTCGCCGGAGCCTTCCCCCGCTCACCATCGTCGCTTCCCTTTCCCTTTTTGCAAATAACCCCCGCCGGAGTGCTCCTCCGAGCGAGACCTTTGTTTTGCAGGTGAATAAGAGCAGGTACCCCCCTTGGTTGCGCTTTCACCCCTTCGCCAGAGCTCCTCCAGGTCGCTCTTCCCTTGCCGGAGGATCCGACCGTTGGAGGCTTCATCGGAGGTGACCACCCGACGCGAAGTGTCATCGCGAGGAAGACCCACCCTTTTGATTGTTCATCGGCCTGCTGGATCGTCTCCAGTGCACCGGGGAACCTCGCCTAGGAGGTGTTCTTCCTCATCCTTTGCTCGCCGTTGGATCTCCCCGCCGCTCTAGTTTGCATCTCCACCGTCCACGCTCTACCATGTCAGGTCGTTCGATCATGGTCTGACGGGCACGTTCCATCCACGTTCATCACGCGCCTCCACCGTTGGATCGTCCAGGCGGCTGCATCGGGACCGCACATCAGCAGCCAACCTCGCCTCGACACCTGGCGCCTCACGTGCGCCCTCACGTGTCTCGGCTGGGTAATTGCATCCATACCCCTGCAGCTTTCAGTAGTTATAATTTAGACTATTAAATAAGTTTGCACTCTTGGACATTTTACACATTGGACCTTGATGTTTATTTTATTTACATTTTCGTCCCTTCCTGTGTGAGACACGTGCTTCGTCACGTGATATGTTGGACAAATTGCATGTTTAGGGCTGTAGTTACTGCTGTGTTATAAAATGAAATTTTAATTTCCATATTTGCAGTTATACCCCTGTGCATGGTTTTATTACACATGTGCTGAATGTCTGGGCTTTTTGTTCTTATTACCCTACAGTTTTAGCATGTGTTACGTTTAAGCCCCTGGAACTAAGTTTCTTTGCATCTAGGTCCATGTGAAGCTGTGTGCCTTGTTTTTATTAAATAAAATAACAAATTAAATCCAAATTAGGTGAAATTTAGAAACTTTGGCTCCTGCCATTGTGTAAAAATTTCCCTAAAATTTTAGGATATTTTTGAGGCATTTTGATATTTTTAAAAATTCAAAAACAATGATTTTTCCTACTATCTGACTTAGAAAATCAAAGAAAAATATTAAAACCTTTTTCAAAATTCTAAAAAAATTAGGGTTAGTTAGTTTTAGTGTCTTTTAATTTCTGTTAAATTTTTGTGCTTTTTAGATTTATAAAAATCTTAAAAATTGAAAAACATTAAAAATCTTATAAAAATTCTTTAAAAATTCTTTAAAAACTAAAAAATACAAACTCTTTTCCAGTAGTTTAGTTTTTGTTTATAGATTTCATAAAAAATTACCTCCAGACTTTTATAGATCCATTTTGTATTTTTAATGGATCTTTCAAGTCTGGCTGTATAGTGATCATCTATTTTCTCCTTTCGTGATTTTTAGAAAATCATATAAAAATTAGAAAATTCTGAAAATTCACCAAAAACACTTAAAAACCTAAAAGCCATAAAAACATTTTTATTAGAATTTTTGGATTATTTTTGTGTGTTTAAAGAATTTGTTGAACTTGCTTATTTTTACATTTCCTTATAAAATAAAAAACACAAAAACATTTAAAAATAATTAGAAATCCACCCAAAAATATTTTCTCTTTATTTTATTCCTTTTTCTACTACTTCATAGGCCGCAAGGCCAACTCGTGCTCCCTGAATCCGACCCTGGTCACTATACTAGGTTAATAAAAGTAGCGAGGACCGCTTCTTATTTTTGTTTGATTTATCTCTGATTGGTGGTTCCTTATATATTTTCTTGATTGAGCTGATTTCTGAGATCCGGGTCGCAACGACCCTTGTTCTTTTACCTTTACTCGGGTCTTGGTTCTTTTTCGGCTCATCAGAGATCGATACCTGGGTACTGATGAATCCACGTTTCATCATCTTTATTCTATCATTTTGGCCTTAAAAACCCTAGTAAATGCGTGTAAATAGCATTAATTCAGGCATTTTAGCATTCATGCATAGGTGTGTAAATACTGTATAAAATGCGGTTTTTAGTGCCAAAATTATAGAATAAAGAAAAGAAAAGAAAAAGAATAAAATATTGTAAATATTTTATGACCCGAAACCCCGAGACCTAGGCATCTTGATGAATAGGTCGACAAGGAATAAAGTAGGGGGAGATAAGGTCAGAATTGCAGAGAAAATACCTATACATTTCATTCATTCTTTATTCATTTTGGGACCTATTTTTGGTTCCACTTTTTATACATCAAATAAAGAAACTTTGTACATGAAAGTTGTAGATAATTTAATAAAGAAAAATACAAAATTGATTTCACAGAAAAATAATGTATATATAAAAAGTTATGGTCTGAATAAGAATCCAAAATCCCAACTTCCCAGACCCGTATCTCACAACTGACAACTCCAAATGCATCAAACTCACCTTTAATTGTATATAGAAGAAAATAATCTAATTAATGGTGGTGGTTTCGCATTTGGCGGAGCTACGGTTTGAAAGTTGACTTTTGGACCCTCATTGTATACTTGTACATATTAAAATATTCAATTTATTATTTATTTATTATTTTTATAATTTTATATTTTTATAATGTTGTAAATAATACTTATAATAATTATGTACATTAAAAGAAGAATAAAAACCTAAATAAAAACAAAAATAAAAATACTTGTATATATTCAATACATAGATACATACCTATACTTATACCAATACAAAACATACTTGTATTTTATTAAATATACAAAATAAATCAGAAAAATAAAATAAAAATATATTTGTGTATATAAAAGTATTTTATAATTTTAGAAAATAAAAACCAAAATAAAATAAATTAAAAATACCTAAATAAAAATAAAATACTTAAATATATAGATATAGATACCTATAGGGGTATAAATGCAAACTTGTAAAAATATACCTCATAAAAATAATTAAAAATCGGAATTAAATACTTTATGAAATAATAAACATTTTTTATTAATTAACCTAAAAGTAAATAAATCATTTTCGATTTTTAATTGAATTTTTAATCATTTTTTGAGGGATTTTTCCTGGTTGGTCCACGTGGACCAACCAGGGGGCAGTCATCGTTGACCAAGGTCAACTGCCTGCCCTCCATCCCTGTAGCCCGTCAGACCTCGATTTTTGCCCGTGTTTGCGGATTTATCGAGGCCGCCCCTTTCATCTTTTGAGCTCGAGCCCTTCTGCAAAGATGCTCCCCTACTATCCCTCTAGCTCGCCAGCCTATTAGATCTCCTTAGATCCTTGCCTCGCACCCGTGATCGATCCTCGAAAACCGCCCCTCGACCACATTCAAAACCAACTCCCTGACTTTCCCCTTCTCTTTGAACCCCTTTGACCCTAGTTTGGACCCCCTGGGCGTCGTGCTCCGGACCGGAGGTGTGACAGGCCTCCTCCAGTCGACGAAGGAGGCTCAGGCGAGGGCCGAGGCGGCCGTTCCACCCCTACCTCCGGCCGCCGCCGTGAGGTCTATCTCTTGGCCTACCCCGCCAATCGAGGTGTATTCCTTGCATTTTCTTTGTCGTTTAGATAGCTGATACCCTTAGGTTTTAGTTCGAGCCTTTAGTTAGTTGATTAGTCAGTCATTCAGTACCCATCTCGCCATCAACCATCTCGCCGAAGCTCAAGGGCTCCGGCAAGTCCATTGCCACATCCCGCTCCATCCGACTACTCGTGCGTCCTGGGAACCTTTTACTGTGGTTATTTGTGCGTTCGTGCAGGTCCCGGGAGCCGAAGGACCCCATCTGGGGTCGAGATTTTGAAGAACGAAGGTCACCTGGGCAGCCTCCTTCCTTCCTTGTCACGGTGACTTATCGGTGGTCATACCACCGTTTTTGAAGCCTCCGTTCGCTTGAGTGGCCTCCCAGGTGTCGTTCCGGGCATTCTGGAGGGAGCCTAACGCCGGAGAGCCTCCACCATCACCAGAGGAAGCCCAGCTCGCCGCTGTTCTTTCTCCGTTCTTGCTGGGGCCCTCTACACCGTCGGATCTAGCCCTGTTCTTGCTGTGCTACAGGCGTCGTCGGATCACATGCCCTTCTGGCCGTCCGATCGTGGCTTCATGATTTAATCTACGCCGTACACACCGAAGGGGTATCGTCACCCCCAGCGTTCGACACGTGGCATAAGTGAGACTTCATCCGCCGTCCGATCGCGCCTTGCGGGGGTATTTTGCTTAAGTTCCCCTGAAATTTTTGTATTTGCATGATAATGCTGAACCTTTCATTTGCTGTTGTTTAAGTTTTGTGTTATTTGTAATGTAACCCCTACGGTTTTGGCAAATCACTTCAACGTCCTCGGCAGGCACGTGCGATCCACGTGCGGGCTGGGGCATTTTGCTACTATAACCTCAGAAAGTTTACCCCTTAGCATTTAGTCCTTGAAATCATTACTGCAGTACATACTTTTGGGACATTTTGCGATCTGCCCCCTGGAGCGTTGGCTATTTACAGAAACATCCCTCCCTGGCGCGCGTGGTACTCACGTGCGCTTGGGAACTTTTGCAATAAAGCCCTTGCGGGTTGTGTGATTGCAGTTTGGCCCAGAATATGTTTTATTCAGTTCAAATTTTTGGATGAAATTTGCATTAAACTCCCTAGAAGTCTGCTTAACTGCAAAATAGTCCTTGCTTGGCTGTGTTTTTTTGTGTGCGTGCATGAATTATTTGGAGTATCATTTGAACTCCAAAAATTACCCAAAATTCAGTTTAAGATTCTGTTGCATCATAGATCATCATCATATTTTTATTTTTCATAATTAGTGCATTTTATTATTTATTAAAAATCAAAAATAGTCATTTTCAGCACTGTTTGCATTAGAAAATCACTAAAAAATATAAAAACTTTCCAGAAAAATCCCAAAAAAATATATATTGTGTCTTTTAGTTTGTTTTAACTCCCAGCCAAAAATCATTAAAAAATACAAAACCAAACCCCTAAAAATTGCAAAACTCTAAAAACCTTCATAAAAATTTATAAAATTCATAAAAATCCAAAAATAGTGTTTTCTTTTCCTAAATTTCCTTTGTTTTATTATCTTTGAGTGAAAATTAAAGTGGAGAATTTTTGTTACTGTTTGCTATTTTATTTTCTCCATTTTAGTTTCAGCCTTGCAATTTATTCACTGTTTTCTTTATTTTGACAATTAAAAATACCAAAAACATTTTAAAAATTACCCAAAAATCACAAAAACAGTAAAAAAGTATAAAAAGACCAAAAAGACTTTATTTCCTAATTTTTGGACATTTTTATCTATTTTTATAAATATCTCTTTCTCCCCTTTATTATATTCCTTTTATATTCCAATATTGAAAAAGAAAAAAAATATAAAATATAAAAAGAAAATACAAAATCAGTAAATTAAAAATCAAAATACAAAATTATAAAATTAAAAATTAAATAAAAAATATATAAAATTAAAAACCCACAAAAAAATAGCATAATAGGCATTTGATCACAATTCACACACTTTTTGAGCACTTGTGCCCCGTTCTACCTGTCTGCTCCCTGTGTTCGACCTCTACACATACTTGCACTATACACATCTTGTTGTAGAGTTATAATAAATTTTAACTCCGCACATTTACTTTCATTGCTTGATATATTTGTCGTGGGTTAATTGTTGTTTGAATCGGGATTTTCGAGCGGTCACCGCATCGACTGCGGTTTAGCCTTGTGAAACCGTACGACCCTCTATTTCTCATGTTCAACAAATGGCGCCGTTGCCGGGGAGCAACAGCGCGTAGTTCGAGTCTTGTTGTGATTGTGATTGATTGTTTATTTAGCGGCTTTTCTTTTTGCTATTTTATTTATTTATTTCTTGATATATCGGTTGAGCTGTCTAATCCCCTCTCTTGTTGACTTCGTGCGAGGTACCGCGGATCGAGGGAGGCGCTCCACCCTAGGCGCCTACGCACCCACGTGAAGCCATCTTAGCCATCCTAGCACCAAGGAGACGAGAAGAGAATTTTTGAAGACCGCACTCTATTTTAGTTGTATTTTCTTTTATTGCATTTATTTGTGTAATTTGTGTGAGAGAGAGACCTCTTTAATTGTAATAATACAGGTACCCCCGGACTGGACTCTCTGGAGCCTAATTTCCAAGTGATTGTTCACTTGGGGGCTCTCGCGGTTTTTGTCGGCTTTTTATCGCATTTTTTTTTATTATTTTGTTTTGTTTTTCGATTTTATTTCTTTTGTGTGATTGAGCCCCTAGTTCTAGGATTGTTTGCGATAGACTAAGGCCAAACACCTAATATTTTGCATGCACCTATAGTCTCGTTTGGACTTAGTCAAATTTTAAATAGTTGATCCTCACCTTCAACCCGTCGTGCCGCGAGCTCTCCCCGCAAAGCGCTTTCTCCTACCCTCAATTTGTTGAGCAGAGGAGGGGTGAGCCTAGACCAGACTCTAGGGTTGAGGATTGGCGGTCAACTTGTGGTTCTTCCCGATAATAGCAATTACTGAACTTAGGGCGATTTCATCGGCTTTTGCATTTGCATATAGATAGGTTTCAATTCTGCTGAGCATCCTTGCATGTAGAGTGCTGGAGGCAAGGTGAGCATTTCTCTTTAGCATTCATCATCGATTGCCGCTTGCATTGCTTTTCCGCCTCTCTACCTCTGATTTTGCCAACGTAGGTGCTCAAAGGAATTGAATCCCCGATAGGATCGTGCATTTCTTATTAAAAATCAAAAAAAAAGTGATAATCAATAAAATTGGGACTGCTAAGTTTACTTGACCCTAAAACCAATCAAAAGGAAAATCTTGTATTGGGGCGAGTAATCCCCTCATTGTCTTCGCTTTTATTCGCTCGCGCACACCTTAAGGATTAGTGCCCAAATCCCATCAAGCCCCCTAAGTGTGTGTGAAATTCTTTGACTTCTCACCTAACTCTAAAACAGACAAGATAAAAAGACCGCATTTGTGGTCTTCACCGAGTTGAGTAGGTGAATTGAGGGTTTGTATTCTTTTCATTTTTGTTTGTGATTGTTGCGTGTGTGTCCTAGATCATCTCTGCGCATTTGCGCCTTTTTCCTTCACTCTTTTGACTTGACCTTCGTGCTCCCCCGAATCACTTCTTTTGTTTTCGAGATGGATCCCTGGAGTGCATTTTATCCGGACTTTGCGGATCCCTCGCTCGCTCCAGCCGATCCACCTCCCTTTTATCAGGAGGACCCTCCTCCTATTTTTTCTGATTTTTGTACATATCCGCCTCAGCCACAGTATCAGACCTCGGGCTTTCACCCACCTTCACCTCCACCTGTATATTATCCGCCTCCACGTCCACATCCACCCGAGTCTGACCTGTTGGAGTCACCTCCCACGACCTCCATGAGTGCTGTCATGAACCTAATGCTAGAGCACATCAATTTGATGAAGGAAAATCTTGACACTTTGAGAGAATATCGGACTAGTGCTCTTTTCATTGAGGATACAACTTTACTTGTGAAGAATCATGGGAGCTTGCAATCGCCCAAAATACAAAAAATGAGAAAAATTTAAAAATCCAAAAAGATTTCGGGAGACACTTGGTTGATCAAGATTTTGAGGAGAGAGTCCACTTGCCAGAACCCTGGACCACACACCCATTCACATCCAGTCCCACCTTTGACCCCGAGGATGCCGCTGTACAGACTGCTCTTGGCATGCCTCGTGTATATGCTGATTCCGACTTCCTCCCTTGTATGGAGGAAGTCCAAAAATTCAAAAAAATGTTATCTGAACCCGAAGTGGTGGCCACTATTCATGAGATTATCCGTGCCCCACTTCAGCAGGCCATGACCCAATTATCTTCTCCTCTTCCCAATAAGAGAAAGCGGAGGAGCAGATCTGAGCGTCACATTCTGACCATGGCCACTGCCCTCGCCATCACACACCGTCCCATTCCCAAGAGGAAGAACACAGCTACACCTTTCATCACTTGCACCATCTCTGACCATACTTGTGATCGCACTCTTCTAGACGGCGGTGCTTCGATTAGCATACTACCCTTCTCGCTGGTACAGTCTCTTCACTTAGGGCCTCTCAAAAAGACCAGGATGATCGTTCAGTTTGCTGATGGATCAATCAAGAGGCCGAAGGGTATCCTTGAAAACGCCGTCATTACTATTCAGGGCACGAGCCACCACGTTGATTTTGTCGTGTTGCCCATGGAGAACTCCACAGGGGAGCCATCTCCAATCATCCTGGGACGACCATTCCTCGCCTCTGCGAGGGTCGTTATTGATTATGGATCAGGAGAGGTTCGTTTCCGTCCTGTTGACGGGAACGAAGCGTCGATCACCGCACCCACCGTTGACCAGAGACCAGCACCTGATGCACCTTCACCGATCATAGCTGACTCTGAGGCCCATGACAGATCTGATGATACTAGAGACACTTCCTTAGCGATCCCTGATGAGCCCCGACGGATCCCCCGAAAGGGGAGGAAGTCGGAAAGCATGGACCTCACTGATCCTCCTCCTGGTGTGTGGCGATGTGTTGATGAGATCCAAAGTATTTATGTGATTGAACCATTTGAGCAGGGGGCAGATACCAAGATAATTGAGGATGCTTATGATGTTGCCCATTACTTTGAGAGACCTGATAAGGCAACAAATGACTTGAGTAAGACTAGACAGGACGGACCTGTTTTGACTACTTCCACCAATAAATCCGTTCCTGGCCCGTCACAAGTGAAGATGATTGAGGTCGGTTATGATTCTGCTATTTACTTTGATAAATTCAGACCTCTTGTTGAAGACAAGGATTCAGGTGAGCTCTTGAGGACGATCTGAGTTCGTACACTTCCACTGATGATTTCGTTCCTTTTGATTTTGACCTGGACGAGGACTCGCAGGACGACTCCGATTACACTTCTTCCGAGGATGATGAGTTTGTCTCATTTCACTTTGACATCTGCGAGACTTCTAAGGCCGGACCTAGTCGTACTTCTTCCACTCACCAGTCTGCGCCTTCACACCATGAGACCACCAAGGGAGAGCCGAGCCATACTGCTTCCATCGATCAGTTCGTCCCTTTCCGTTTTGATTCCACTGAGGGCCTTCACCGTGTCGACCCTGATCGGCCTCCGTCCACTGTGGACCCCGATGTCGACATACACCATATCCGATCTATCCCTCAGCGGTCTCGCAAGAAGGTCTGCTTTCCACCTTCTTGATCATATGTACATCCACCTCTGTTGTAGATTCTCTTTTGTGACTCTTTCCATCTCCCGTTTTTGCTCGTCTACCCATTTCTCGTGTTTGCCTTGCTTAGGACGTACTTTGTCCTACGTAAAGGAGGGGTAGATGAGTTGAGTGTTCTTTCTTCGTCCGTCTCATCACTCCTGTTGTTGCCTATACTTAGGGCTTCTTTTACCCTAAGTATAGGGGGAGTGACGTGTACATCCTCACGATCTCTTCTTCCATCTTCATCTCTTTTCTTCTTTTCTTCTTTTCTTCTTTTCCTCTTCTATCTTCTTCATCTACCGAAAAGGTGCCGCCCTTGTAGACAGTTTTCCATACTTAGGACGTACTTTGTCCTAAGTATAGGGGGGCGTGCACCCCGAGTTCATCTATTCTTTTCGATCCTCTCTATTGTCTCCTCTTCTTGTCTATACTTAGGGATATTTTACCCTAAGTATAGGGGGAGACAATCTGAGTACGATCTGTTCATTCCCACCCTTGACCCTCCCTACGTTGTGTACAGTCTGCTATACTTAGGATTATTTGATCCTAAGTATAGGGGGGACGGTCAACTTCTCATTGATTCATTCATTTATTATTTAGACTTATCTATACTTAGTACGAGTTATGTCTTCTCTTTTCTCTCCGATCTATGAGGACATAGCTCAAGCTAAGTATAGGGGGGTCGTATATACTACGTATATACTTTAGCCATAACTCGTACTTTCGTATTTTCCTAATAATATGGCTAAGAATTCTTTAAAATTCATTAAAAATCCTTAATAAAAAGATGTGGTTATTCCTCAAATTCTTTTTGTGTTTACTGATTAATAAATCAGGTGAAAATGTTTTTTGCAAAATGTTTGAAAAATAGTTTGAAAATCTTTGTGAACATCTATTGAAAACTATTTTGAAAATATTTTGTTTCGTGTTTTCAACCTGTGTGGATTGTAAAATTTCTTTTCTTTGTGTGAAATAAAATGTTTGAAAAATGATTTGCAAATGGTTTGAAAAATGGTTGCAAAAATGATTTGAAAAACCTATATATACTGTTTTGAAAGCCTTTGCAAAATGATTTTCAAATGTGTGTAAAATGTTTGTAAAAATTATTTTGGACTATAGTTTTCGAAAATTGTGTGAAAAGCTTGTGTCAAATAAGTTTGAGGAATAGTCACATCACACCAAAATCCACTATATATATATGTACTTGTATAAAATTGACCACTTACCCTTGTAAATCCTTAAAATCCACTTCTTGTATATATAAAGAAGCACTCCCGTGTACATATTTTCACCTAGTTTCTAGCCAAAACTTTATCTTTTTGTTTTCAAAAATTCCCAAAAACATTTGCAAAAATTAAAATCCAAAAACATTTGAAAAACCTTTTTGAAAAATACAAAAAAAAATTGCATCTGCATGCATCATCTTTTCAAAAATCATAAAAATTTCAAAATCTTGAAAATTGCATCACAAAAATATTTTCTGCATTGCATTGCATAGCATTCGCATTTTTCGGATTGAGTTTGATAGTTGAGCAAGTCTAAGTAAAATCCGGAGATTGGAGCTTGATTGGACCTTAAAATCTACCTAATAACAGGAACCTTATAGGAACTAGGTTTGACGTACTTCAGGTCTAGTTGACTTAATTCTTTGAGGATCACGAGACTTGGTTCAATGGATTCTTGACTGCCTAAGTAGAGTATTTCGGAGCACACACACGACTCTTGTTGATAATGACCTAACTTGGACACCTGCACCTTTCACATGGCTCAACTCAGTTGGAGTGGTGAGGGGATTGGATTTGCCGGTATGAGACGCACACAAGTGGAAACACTTGTCCTCCTCTAGGGAGGGAAGTGCACCCCAACCCGTCCAGTGATTAGGAAGTCTAAAGACAGGAGGCTGTGGGTTGCGATAAAGCTTCAAAAGAGGGATAGTCTGCTAGCTCAAGAGGAAAAACTCCTTATGTAAATGCTGCTGTGAATAGTATTTCAAAAAAAAAAAAAGAGGAAAGTTCAGGCATGTACAAAAATAAAAAGCCTGCAAGTATGTACAAAGTCAATAAGCAAGCTTGAGTTCCAAAGTCGTATCATGTGAGCCTGCAGCAGGATGACTTGACTACACTGGTCTTGCATCCAAGGATAGGTAGCTACACTGGCTATCGTCCATTCTTTTCTTCACCCCCTCCTCTTGAGCTGGTTGCCACTTGAACTTAGAAGGGAATACCCCGCTCCTCAAGGATGGAGTTGCTGGATTGGGGAATCATTGGGTTGTCATACTGGAGAAGTCAGTTTCTTTGTCATTCTAGTTGGGGAGAGCCACCATCACTTACACTGTACAAGTCAGATTCATAGTCGTAAGGGTTTGCGTATGAATTGAGATATTTCTGACCTGGCTATTAAGGAGACTTGGACAGAGTTTTGGGATTCTCAAGGACTGTTGGATTTCAAAATCGGTTCTCAATAAGGTTCCGCCCGCACTAAAATTCCAAAGGTCCGACTTAAGCTCCAAATTTTGATTTTGTGAAGACAAGTTTTATAAGTAAATTTAGTCCACCTTTCTTCTTTTTCTTTTCTTTGTTTTTCTTTTCTGCACTTATTGCATAAGTGTTTGCTAGGGACTAGCAAAGGCAAGTATAGGGGGATGATGAATCCACGTTTCATCATCTTTATTCTATCATTTTGGCCTTAAAAACCCTAGTAAATGCGTGTAAATAGCATTAATTCAGGCATTTTAGCATTCATGCATAGGTGTGTAAATACTGTATAAAATGCGGTTTTTAGTGCCAAAATTATAGAATAAAGAAAAGAAAAGAAAAAGAATAAAATATTGTAAATATTTTATGACCCGAAACCCCGAGACCTAGGCATCTTGATGAATAGGTCGACAAGGAATAAAGTAGGGGGAGATAAGGTCAGAATTGCAGAGAAAATACCTATACATTTCATTCATTCTTTATTCATTTTGGGACCTATTTTTGGTTCCACTTTTTATACATCAAATAAAGAAACTTTGTACATGAAAGTTGTAGATAATTTAATAAAGAAAAATACAAAATTGATTTCACAGAAAAATAATGTACATATAAAAAGTTATGGTCTGAATAAGAATCCAAAATCCCAACTTCCCAGACCCGTATCTCACAACTGACAACTCCAAATGCATCAAACTCACCTTTAATTGTATATAGAAGAAAATAATCTAATTAATGGTGGTGGTTTCGCATTTGGCGGAGCTACGGTTTGAAAGTTGACTTTTGGACCCTTATTGTATACTTGTACATATTAAAATATTCAATTTATTATTTATTTATTATTTTTATAATTTTATATTTTTATAATGTTGTAAATAATACTTATAATAATTATGTACATTAAAAGAAGAATAAACACCTAAATAAAAACAAAAATAAAAATACTTGTATATATTCAATACATAGATACATACCTATACTTATACCAATACAAAACATACTTGTATTTTATTAAATATACAAAATAAATCAGAAAAATAAAATAAAAATATATTTGTGTATATAAAAGTATTTTATAATTTTAGAAAATAAAAACCAAAATAAAATAAATTAAAAATACCTAAATAAAAATAAAATACTTAAATATATAGATATAGATACCTATAGGGGTATAAATGCAAACTTGTAAAAATATACCTCATAAAAATAATTAAAAATCGGAATTAAATACTTTATGAAATAATAAACATTTTTTATTAATTAACCTAAAAGTAAATAAATCATTTTCGATTTTTAATTGAATTTTTAATCATTTTTTGAGGGATTTTTCCTGGTTGGTCCACGTGGACCAACCAGGGGGCAGTCATCGTTGACCAAGGTCAACTGCCTGCCCTCCATCCCTGTAGCCCGTCAGACCTCGATTTTTGCCCGTGTTTGCGGATTTATCGAGGCCGCCCCTTTCATCTTTTGAGCTCGAGCCCTTCTGCAAAGATGCTCCCCTACTATCCCTCTAGCTCGCCAGCCTATTAGATCTCCTTAGATCCTTGCCTCGCACCCGTGATCGATCCTCGAAAACCGCCCCTCGACCACATTCAAAACCAACTCCCTGACTTTCCCCTTCTCTTTGAACCCCTTTGACCCTAGTTTGGACCCCCTGGGCGTCGTGCTCCGGACCGGAGGTGTGACAGGCCTCCTCCAGTCGACGAAGGAGGCTCAGGCGAGGGCCGAGGCGGCCGTTCCACCCCTACCTCCGGCCGCCGCCGTGAGGTCTATCTCTTGGCCTACCCCGCCAATCGAGGTGTATTCCTTGCATTTTCTTTGTCGTTTAGATAGCTGATACCCTTAGGTTTTAGTTCGAGCCTTTAGTTAGTTGATTAGTCAGTCATTCAGTACCCATCTCGCCATCAACCATCTCGCCGAAGCTCAAGGGCTCCGGCGAGTCCATTGCCACATCCCGCTCCATCCGACTACTCGTGCGTCCTGGGAACCTTTTACTGTGGTTATTTGTGCGTTCGTGCAGGTCCCGGGAGCCGAAGGACCCCATCTGGGGTCGAGATTTTGAAGAACGAAGGTCACCTGGGCAGCCTCCTTCCTTCCTTGTCACGGTGACTTATCGGTGGTCATACCACCGTTTTTGAAGCCGCCGTTCGCTTGAGGGGCCTCCCAGGTGTCGTTCCGGGCATTCTGGAGGGAGCCTAATGCCGGAGAGCCTCCACCATCACCAGAGGAAGCCCAGCTCGCCGCTGTTCTTTCTCCGTTCTTGCTGGGGCCCTCTACACCGTCGAATCTAGCCCTGTTCTTGCTGTGCTACAGGCGTCGTCGGATCACATGCCCTTCTGGCCGTCCGATCGTGGCTTCATGATTTAATCTACGCCGTACACACCGAAGGGGTATCGTCACCCCCAGCGTTCGACACGTGGCATAAGTGAGACTTCATCCGCCGTCCGATCGCGCCTTGCGGGGGTATTTTGCTTAAGTTCCCCTGAAATTTTTGTATTTGCATGATAATGATGAACCTTTCATTTGCTGCTGTTTAAGTTTTGTGTTATTTGTAATGTAACCCCTACGGTTTTGGCAAATCACTTCAACGTCCTCGGCAGGCACGTGCGATCCACGTGCGGGCTGGGGCATTTTGCTACTATAACCTCAGAAAGTTTACCCCTTAGCATTTAGTCCTTGAAATCATTACTGCAGTACATACTTTTGGGACATTTTGCGATCTGCCCCCTGGAGCGTTGGCTATTTACAGAAACATCCCTCCCTGGCGCGCGTGGTACTCACGTGCGCTTGGGAACTTTTGCAATAAAGCCCTTGCGGGTTGTGTGATTGCAGTTTGGCCCAGAATATGTTTTATTCAGTTCAAATTTTTGGATGAAATTTGCATTAAACTCCCTAGAAGTCTGCTTAACTGCAAAATAGTCCTTGCTTGGCTGTGTTTTTTTGTGTGCGTGCATGAATTATTTGGAGTATCATTTGAACTCCAAAAATTACCCAAAATTCAGTTTAAGATTCTGTTGCATCATAGATCATCATCATATTTTTATTTTTCATAATTAGTGCATTTTATTATTTATTAAAAATCAAAAATAGTCATTTTTAGCACTGTTTGCATTAGAAAATCACTAAAAAATATAAAAACTTTCCAGAAAAATCCCAAAAAAATATATATTGTGTCTTTTAGTTTGTTTTAACTCCCAGCCAAAAATCATTAAAAAAATACAAAATCAAACCCCTAAAAATTACAAAACTCTAAAAACCTTCATAAAAATTTATAAAATTCATAAAAAATCCAAAAATAGTGTTTTCTTTTCCTAAATTTCCTTTGTTTTATTATCTTTGAGTGAAAATTAAAGTGGAGAATTTTTGTTACTGTTTGCTATTTTATTTTCTCCATTTTAGTTTCAGCCTTGCAATTTATTCACTGTTTTCTTTATTTTGACAATTAAAAATACCAAAAACATTTTAAAAATTACCCAAAAATCACAAAAACAGTAAAAAAGTATAAAAAGACCAAAAAGACTTTATTTCCTAATTTTTGGACATTTTTATCTATTTTTATAAATATCTCTTTCTCCCCTTTATTATATTCCTTTTATATTCCAATATTGAAAAAGAAAAAAAATATAAAATATAAAAAGAAAATACAAAATCAGTAAATTAAAAATCAAAATACAAAATTATAAAATTAAAAATTAAATAAAAAATATATAAAATTAAAAACCCACAAAAAAATAGCATAATAGGCATTTGATCACAATTCACACACTTTTTGAGCACTTGTGCCCCGTTCTACCTGTCTGCTCCCTGTGTTCGACCTCTACACATACTTGCACTATACACATCTTGTTGTAGAGTTATAATAAATTTTAACTCCGCACATTTACTTTCATTGCTTGATATATTTGTCGTGGGTTAATTGTTGTTTGAATCGGGATTTTCGAGCGGTCACCGCATCGACTGTTGATCCGCCTTGTGGATCAATACGACCGCTTGATTTTCTTGCTTCAACAGGTACCCACTTCTTGGCGGGTCTGCGTAGATTACAGACGACTGAACCAGGCCACCAAGAAGGATCATTTCCCCTGCCCTTTATTGATCAGATCATTGAGAGACTGGCAGGGAAGAGCCATTACTGCTTTTTGGATGGGTACTCTGGATACAACTAGGTGGCGATTGCGCTACAGGACCAGGACAAGACTACATTTACCTGTCCCTTCGGAACATACGCTTTCAGATGAATGCCCTTTGGATTGTGCAATGCTCCGGCGACATTCCAGAGGTGCATGTTGTCCATCTTTTCGGACATGGTAGGGGAGTGCTTGGAGGTCTTCATGGATGACTTTTCGGTCTACGACGACGGATTTGATTCTTGTCTTGACTGCCTAGACCGCATCCTCCAGTGATGTATGAGGTGCACCTGGTGCTTTCTTGGGAGAAGAGTCACTTCTTGGTGACTCAAGGGACGGTGCTTGGCCATATCATCTCCAACAGGGGCATGGAGGTTGATCCAGCCAAGGTGGATATCATTAGGAAACTCAGTCCACCGTCCAACTTGCGACAGTTACGGTCTTTTCTAGGGCACGTTGGTTTCTACTGACGATTCATTCATGATTTCAGCCGGATTGCCCAACCGTTGACTGATCTGCTGATGAAAGACACCAAGTTCATTATGGATGATAAGTGTCTAGCGTCATTTGAGACTCTCAAGAGTCTAGTTGTTGAGGCTCCCGTCCTGCAGCCGCCTGATTGGTCTCTCCCAATCGAGATCATGACAGATGCCTCCGATTTTGTCGTAGGGGCCATGCTGGGATAGAGGAGGGATGGAGCCCCCTTTGCTATTCACTACGCCAACCGAACTTTGTATACAGCTCAGAGGAACTACACAATCACTGAGAAGGAGATGCTAGCCGTAGTGTTTGCCCTAGATAAGTTCAGATCATACAACATTGTATCTAGAGTGACCATCTTCACTGATCATACCGCCATCCGGTACCTTATGGTAAATAAGGATGCCAAAGCCAGATTGACCAGATGGATCCTTCTACTCCAGGAGTTTGATATAGAGATTAAGGACAAGCCTGGAGTCGAGAATGTGGTAGCGGATCATCTCTCCCGATTGGAGTATCTTGAGTATTCTGAGTAGATCGAGCCTATTTGTGAGACCTTCCCAGATGAGGCAATCCTTGCTATCGCCTCTCTTCCTTGGTATGTCGATATTGGGAACTTTCTTGTTACCAAGAAAGTCCCACAAGATTGTCCCAGGCAGCGACTTGAGACCTTCCTCACGAAGGCCACGTTCTACCACTGGGAGGATCCCGTCCTTTATCATGAAGGAGGGGACAATGTCTGGCGTAGGTGCATTCCTCAGGAGGAGCACCACAGCGTCCTCTCTTACTGCCACAATCTTGAGGCAGGAGGATATCACTCTGAGAGGAGAACGGCACAGAAAGTGCTCCAATCCGGCCTATGATGGATACCCTCTTCAAGGACTCTGATGAGTTCATGAAGAGGTGTACTGACTGTCAGAGGATGGGCACTTGTGGACAGCGTGATATGATGCCGATGCAGCCCATTCACTTCTGTGAGGTTTTTGACGCATGGGGCATCGATTTCATGGGTCCATTCCCTAGGAGTCAGGGATTTGAGTACATTCTGTTGGCCGTGGATTATGTTAGTCGTTGGGTTGAGGCTCTCCCTGCCCGAACCGCAGATGCTAGGACTGTTTGCTGATTTTTGAGGAAGAATATCATTTCACGGTTCAGGGTACCTCGAGTATTGATATCTGACGGGGGGTCTCATTTCATCAACGACAAGGTAAAGGCCCTTGCTAGCGAGTTCAGCATAGACCATCGAGTAGCCACACCATATCATCCTCAGGACAATGGTCTTTCTGAAGTGTCGAACATAGAGATCAAGACTATATTGCAGAAGGTCGTCCGCCCTGACCGAAAGGATTGGTCACAGCTTTTGGACTCGGTCTTGTGGGCATATCGGACGTCCTTCAAGACACCGTTGGGTACATCTCCCTTTCGCCTCGTTTATGGCAAGCCATGCCATTTACCTGTTGAGCTTAGACATAGGTCACTCTGGGCAGTTATGACATTATCATGGATCCAGTGAGTGTAGGAGACCAGAGGAGGGCAGAGTTAGCAACCCTGGAGGAGCTTCGTGATGCAGCCTTTTCGACCAGCTTACAGTACAAGGAGAGAGTGAAGGAGTGGCATGATTCTCATATCAACCACAAGCAGTTTGAGCCAGGACAACAAGTATGGTTGTTCGATGCCAGGTTGAGATTATTTCCAGGGAAGCTACAGAGCAAATGGAAGGGACCCTATTCGGTTAGAAAGGTACATGACAATGGGAGTATTGATATATCTGAGTTTTCTTCTGAGAGTACCTTTCGTGTTAACGGTCAGCGGCTCAAGCCATATCTAGATCATGAGCCGCTGGTCGTTGACGTTGCCCCGATTCATTTAGCGTGAGATGTGGTCTTTTGACTCATATCTATTGCATCTCATGCCTGATTAGCACTATTCTACCTACTTGTATAGATCCAGTTGTCCATATCACACTATTCTTCAGTCCAACACCCCATTTACATCTTCGACGTTGTTATACTTAGGGTGAACTTTACCCTAAATATAGGGCGATGTGAGACTTTTGAATTTCTTTTGATTCATTTTTACCTCTTTTTTTCTACCTATACTTAGGGATATTTTACCCTAAGTATAGGGGAGGTAGACCCTGTACATTCTTAACTTGGATTTCCCTTTGTGTACAGCTTGCTATACTTAGGATTATTTGATCCTAAGTATAGGGGGAAACCCCGAGATCCTCTTGCATTTCTATTCTTTCATTCATCTTTGTATATAATCTTCCTTTTCACTTTCCTATACTAAGCACGAGTTATGTCTTCTTCATCGCTCTCGACTATGAGGACATCGTTAGAGCTAAGTATAGAGGTGTGTGTATATATTTCATATATACTTTAGCCATAACTCATACTTTGTGTGAGTATGTTAAAAAAAATGGCTAAAACCTAAAAATACATAAAAAATTAATATTTTTCCTTGTAAATAAAATTCTTTTATCGTACATACATAGATAGTTGTACAAATTATTTTTGTAAAAATGTTTG
Source organism: Ottelia alismoides (assembly GCA_037367405.1). Classification (NCBI taxonomy): domain Eukaryota; kingdom Viridiplantae; phylum Streptophyta; class Magnoliopsida; order Alismatales; family Hydrocharitaceae; genus Ottelia; species Ottelia alismoides. Next base: position 376,269 of record JAZKJV010000979.1, read on the forward strand.
TAAAAATCTTTTGTGTAAATATCATGTAAATATTTTGATATCAAAATTATATATATATATATAGTATAAAATTTTTGTAAAATGTTTTGAAAATAAAAAGTTTGCAAAAACCTTGTGTAAATTTGTGTAAATATTTTGCAAAATATGCATTCATGCATACATCCATGTTTTCAAAACATTTTTCAAAAGTTTTGCACATGTGCAAATATTTTGTAAATTGCATCTCTGTAAATACTTGTATAGTTTTTCCTGGATCATAGTTGACATCTAAACTAGCTTGGAATTAAATTGAAAAATGGAGCTTGGTTAAGATCTTAATCCATGTAATTCTAAGAGGAACCTTATAGGGCTTAGGGTTGAGACTTTTCAGGTCCATGGTGACTTAATTCTTTGAGTCCACTAGGCTATAATCATATGTCATCTCGATGAGCCTAAGTAGAGCACTTAACAACACACACATGACTCACATAGACAATGGCTTTACTTGGACCCGCACTTTACACCGAGATTTCTACGGATGAGGTGGTGAGGAGGCAGTCTTCCTTGACTTGGGGTAGCATATGAGGGTAGTACCTCTAGGCGGAACCTCTCTTCTTCTTATAGTGAAGGAAGTGCATCTCAACTTGGTCTGGTTGCCATGAGGTCTAACGACAGGAGTTGTGGGTTACAATAATGCTTCAAAAGAGGGATAGGCTACTGGCTCAAGAGGATAAACTCCTTATGTATATATGATGCACTTGGTAGATATGTTGTACAGATGCACATAAAAAAATGCAAAAAGAAAAGAATAAGTCCAAAAAAGTGGTGGATTTGATAGAAAATGATAATCCCATCGGAGTGTATATAGTGCAAAAAGCAAAGCTTGAGACTCATGTTCCATCTTATGAAGCTTGCAACAGGGAGACTTAGCTACACTGGTTGAGCTCCTAGGGATACATGGCTACACTGGCCATGATCCATTCTCTTCTTCCCCCTCTTCTTGAGCCGGTTGAACTTGAACTTAGAAGGGAATACCCCGCTCCTCGAGGAAAGAGTGGCCAGATTAGGGCATTAGAGTTACCTTGTTGGGGAGGGTTGTCATGTTGCTACTTCTGAGGTGGAGAGCTATACCTCACTTACACTGTACAAGGAAAGATTCATGGTCTTCAAGGTTTGTGTATGTAGACTTGTTCTGATTTGGATTATTGAGGAGTCTTGACTGTAGATTAGTGGAACATAGAGGCTGTTAAGTTTTAAACCTGAGTCCAAATAAGGTTCCGACACATTAATAATCCAAAGATCTGACCGAGCTCCATACTTCAATTTAATGAAGGCAAGTTTAATAATCAGCATTGATTCATTCTTTTTCCCCTCTTTTTCTTTTCTTTTTCACTTCTTTTTCAAATAAGTGTTTGCTAAGGAACTAGCAAAGTTAAGTATAGGGGGTGATGAATCCTCATTCATCACTCTTTATTCTATCATTTTAGCTAAAAACCTGTGCAAAACACCATGTATATTTGTGTAAATAAAATAAATTGACAAAAAACATGCATTGTGTAAATAAATAATAATTAGCATGTTTTTGTGCAAAAATAAAAGAATAAAGAAATAAAGAAAAAGAGGGAAATATTTAGAATAAATATTGAGTGACCTGAACCCAAGGGAGGGCTCCACAAGGGCCTGACCGAAAATAAAATCAGTAGAGAGAGATAGGGTGACTCAACATGGTGTAAATACCCCTCTTTATGTACATATTTTATTTTCTAAAAATAAAATTATATTTGTACTTCCCATATTTTGTATATATTTATAAAAATAAAAACAAAATAAAAATGAGAAAAATAAAAGAAAAATAAAAATAAATAAAATTCTCTCTAATCAGTGTATATATACCATGTATATAGAATAAAAGTTGTAATTATTTTACCCTTGTAAATAATTAATAAAAATCCAATAAAAATCATTTTATATTCCATATTATATGGCGTAAATAAATAAAATATAAAATGTTAAAAATTGTACATAAATAAAATAATAAAAATAAAATTAAAAAATATATATGTAAATGTACCTGTATATAATAATATAATGTAAATACATAATTTATTTTTCAAAAAAAATAAAAATCACTAAAAAATACTATTAAAATACATAAACATTTTTCATGTTGAAAATAATTTCAAATAAAATCATTTATTATTTTTAAATGAATTTACAATTATTTAATAATTCTTGGATTCTGATTGGTCCACGGGGGATTGTTGACCCCCGGTCAACTCCCCCCTTGGACCACTTAGAATCCGAACCTGCCTTGCAACCCGATCTTCTCCTATTTTTGCAGGCGTGATCCGACCACCATCCATCCGAACCCTGGGCTCCGACTATCGGCGATCCATCAGAGATCCACGCCCGAGGATCTTCCTAGGAATCCGTGCTCTACAATTGCTTACCCGACTCCATTTCTACTGGATCTCCACCTGTATATATCTCAGCTCCGCCGCACCATTTCAAGCACCTTTGGCCACCGTCTCTCACTCTTAGGACCTTCATCTTCTAGCCTTGAGTGACAGCAAGCCTCAGGAGGCGTTGCACCGAGGATTGGAGCGCTCTAGCCCCTGGTCCGGTGGTTCTCGCCGTCGTGCTCCGCCCGGAGGAGCTCGAGCCTCTGGAGTCGTCGCTCCATTGAGGTAAGGACCCCAGGAGGTCGCCCACCTCCAGCACAGACGTCCGTGATCATCAGGTAGCCTCAATATCACCTAGAATACCCTCTATTTCCGTTTCACGATTTTGCGCTGCTGCCTTCGCCGGCCGTTTCGCTCTGCTCCGATCACTCATCTATCCATCAGACCCTCGCATCATCTTCACGAGACTTTGTTCCACCTTCTATGCCCCTTCGATCATCTTGGTTCGCCCCGGAACCAAGAAGTGGGCCTCCTCCACCATCGCCTCGCCGGAGACCCCCACTCCGCCTTATCAGACCAACCATTTCGCCCATAACTGGGTCGAGGCACTTTGCCCTCAACCCAGCGTTCTTCTTGTGCAGGTTTCAACGAAGAAGGACCCCATCTGGGGGTCCAAATGGTCAGGCACAACTGCTCCTGAATCTCCTCGTCGTCGGAGCATCTCCGACGTCTCCGGTCCCATCCGAGCATACCGCCAGCTGCGGACGAGCTCCTTCGTCGATTTGCCCATCTCCGCAGCGTCTGAGGAGGTCTCCTACGCACGTATTGGGCCGGCGAAGTTCGCTGGCCACCCGTTCTTGGAGGACCTCCAGGCACCGTCAGATCGATCCCTCTACTCCAGATTTGATCCCATCCATCCATTCGAGGGCTTCGACTGACCGTTGATCCTTTTGAGGATCACATCCACGCCATTCATCATCGAAGGGACATCATCATCTCTCAGCCGTCAGATCTTCCACGTGGCATCGCCTTAGCCGTGGATATTAAAAGGGGTAAATTTCCTGTAGGCCCTTGTTCTTTTTATATTTCATTTTAGTCCTGTAAATATTTTATTTAGTTGTTTTTAGTTTAGGTAATTTGCATATAGGACCTTGGCATTTTTGGATATTGCTATTTAGTCCCTGTGTGTATTGAATACGTGCCTCGACACGTGAGTTAGTGTAGCTTTTGCATATTTCATCCTATAATTGTGGGGTGTTACGGTTTAATATTTTATAAATAGGAATGACATAAATACCCCTGTGAGTGCAAGTCACGTGCTAAGCTCGTGTGTTTTTGGACTATTTGTAGTATAGGCCCTAGGATTTTTACAAGTGTTATCTGATCGGCCCTGAAACTATGTTTCTTTGCGTTTAGGTCCATGTTAGCGGTAGCTCTTGTTTTTATTTAATAAAATATCAAATTAAATTCAAATCCATTGAAATTTGGATACATGGCTCCTGCCACTGTGTAAAAATTTCACTCAATTTTTATGACATTTTTATTACTTTTTATTATTTTTAAAAAATCAAAAGCCTGCATTTTCGTTATTGTCTGATTTAAAAAAATCAACTAAAAATATAAAAAGACCTCTAAAAATTACAAAAAAATTAGAAAATGTTTGTTTTTTGTTTTTGAGTTTTTGTTCAATTTTTGTGTCATTTGGATTTATAAAACCCATAAAAATTTAAAAACCCTTAAAACCTTATAAAAATTATTAAAAATTCTATAAAACCAAAAAAATTCAATTTCTGTTTCCTTAGTTTTGTTTTTATTTTTAATTTTCATAAAAATTGCCCTCAGATTTTTATAGGCTAATTAGTTATTTTTAATTAGCCTTTCAAATCTGATTGCACACTACTTGACTGTTTTTATCCTTTTTGATTTTTATAAAATCAACTAAAAATCATAAAATTCTCAAAAAAATCACCAAAAATACTTAAAAATATAAAAAGCATAAAAATAATTTTATTTGATTTTTCTAGCATTATTTGTGGTGTTTTATAAATAGTTGTTTGAGTGCTTTTTCTTGGTTTTTATATTTTCTTTCTTATTAAAAATACAAAAAAATTAAAAAGATATAAAAATCCACCAAAACATAGTTCTTTTTATTTTATTTTATTTTAGACTACTTCGTAGGCCGTCTCGACCAATTCGTGCTCCTTGTGTCTGACCCTGGTCGCTATACCATGTTAAATAAATAGTGAGGACCGCTATTGATTTTATCGATTTATTTTCTTATTTTGGTGGTTCCTGATTTTTCTTGTTGAGCTGAGCATCGAGATCCGGGCCGCAACGACCCCTGAGTGGTTTTATACCTTCACCCGGGTCTTGGTCACATCATTCAGCCTCATCAATCACTATCTCTAAGTTTCATCGCCCTTGAAGATATTGTTTTTACTGCAATCAAGTGTTTTATCACAATAGTAGGATTAGTAACAGTTTACTACTCCCACTGGCTTTTGTACACATCTAGCATAAACCTGGCTTCTCAGAACTGATGTGCAAGGGCAAGTAGTTTTAGCATTCACATCCTCAACTCTTTGAGGTGTTATCCCTTTAGATAGGTCAGTTCCATATCTTTAAGGAAAAGAAGCCTCTCTTGGAATTTTCCAGAAAATGGAAATGTCCAAGGATTACCATTAATGTGACGGTCCCAATATCCTCTTCTATTTACTTCTGAACAACTTCAGAACTAAGATCTAATTGGTATCCTTGAGATCATATCTCGAGATATGGGACAACCAGATTATAAAACACTAGTTATTATCTTCCTTAGATAATTCCAAATGATTATGATATCTACATCTATATGGCACTCCCACTAAGCTTCATAGGGTTTATCAAGATTCTATCTGAAATCATACCATTTATAATTTCATCAAATCAACTACAAGAAGCTTATTTGAGTCCATAAATGGAGTTTCTTTAACTTGCACATCTTTCCTTCCTCAACCATGAAGCCCTGGGGCTGCTTCATGTGAATGTCCTCAGAGAGGTATTCATAGAGGAATGCAATCTTGACTTACATCATGAAGATGTCATAGTCAAGTTGTGTAGCTATGGTTAGCATTATTCTGATGGGTTTAAGCATGGTCACTGAAGAGCAAGTCTCATCGCAAGCAATGTCTTCTCTTCGGTATGTAGCTCATGGCCACGAACCATGCTTCGAAGGTCTCTACCTTCTCATCAGATTCTCTCTTTCTTCTGAAGATTAACTTACACCTTAATGGGTCTGACCCTTATAGGTGGATCCTCGAGGGTCCACGTACAACATTTGTATATGAAGTCTACATTAGACTTTTATTGCTAACATCCAACTTTCCATGTCATGATCCTCAGGAGCTTCATCACATGAAGTCAGATCATTGTCAGATTAAACTGACACATGGAATCCATCTTCAAACTTATATGAAGAGGTATTAGTGTTTCATCTTTAATTGCCCTTTTTAGTTTCCAATTTTTGAGGAGCCTCATTATCTTCTCAAGATTAAATGAGTTCCTTCATTTTCATCTTGATTCTCAAGAGAGTCATCCTTTAAGAATCATATTCTCAAAGATGAGATCTTTTAAGAATCTCAAGGTAATAAAGTAGGTATCCAATACCATCCTTTATTTTCCTAATGAAGTAGCACTTTCAAGTGCTAAATTCCAGCTTACTTGCTTGGAACCTTATTAAGGATATATATTGTAGTCTTTACTACATATATATACCTGGAAGCTAATAGGTAATTATGTTAAAATCCATCATTGATCAAATCATGTCATACATGATCCAATTGTATCTCCCTACAACTCTCTTGAGTTTAGGTTTATTACGAGGAGTGAGATAAAGATAATATTCATATCTGTATAAGGTATTATATGAATTCATCTAATAGGTACTGACTACCTAGATTAGATCAATTTCATTTAATCTCCTTCAAACTTTGGTTCTAAACCAAACTTGTGAAATCTTTGAACATTTCAAAGGTTTCTAAGTGAAGAGAAGAAATCTCATATCACAAATAATCATTAATAGATATCACATATCCATAATGTTTATTTTGATATAGATGATTCACATACATCAATATGCATGAGATCTTGAATACCTTGACATTTTACACCAATCCAAGGAAGGGTGTATTGGACATTTTTATTTTGGAATACAATATTCACAAGTATGTAAGATTTGAACCTTTAGACAATCTAATGTTCCTCACTAGTCTATTGATCATATCAACAAACAAATGTCCAAGCCTTGATGCCAGATCATTATAAAATGATCTTCATTCTCCTATTGATCTTTTAAGGTTTAATTTCAGTATAAGAAATGTTAATGAACCATTCATCAATTTTCTAGTTTAGTAGAGTCCACAAGATTTTAGATTACTATCTGAAATATCTCCATCATAACTCTCTATGATAGGTTTATTCCAAAATTCATATTTATTTCCAACATTTAGAAATAAAGTATGAGTGTATTCTAATATCCAGATCACAGAGACATTCTCTAAGACTAAGGGCTCCCACTAAAAATATGAAGTCTATTGATCCAATGGAAATTGTTGCAACAATTGCATCACTTCCAACATGGATGACTATTAAACCTTAAGAACAAATTTCTAATATTCTAATACAGATGCAACCAATTGCAAGTGTCATTAGAAGATTGAGATACAATTATTAGACTTTATCTTATCAAATAAGTAGGTAAATTTCAATGATTATATGTAGATTATACAGATGTACTATCTGATTCCTTTTCTATGGATTCTAGATAGATTTGATAGTCATACTATCAACACATCAACTTATTGCAGTATTGGCATTCATCCAGCTCTTTGGATGTCATATGGAAGTCACATAAGTGCAACAAATTCTTTGACTATACTTCTCACTTGGGTCCAACCCATGCTTCCACTGCGCTCCCTTTATCTATTAGCAACCATTGCTCAAGACAAAGGATCTCTTATGTTGAAATAAAAAAATTTCAATATAAGAGTATTTCGACATTTATACATGCTTTATTCAATTCATATAATATGAATATTATGAAGTTTCATGAATGACTAGAGTATAGGTAGTATAATGATGACTCTCATCATATCTACATCCATTTAAACTCTTAAAACTTAGGTTCAGGTAGGTACTCAAACAATTTGAATACATCATCTCCTATAGAGCTACCATTCTGCATAATGCAGAGAACCATGTTATTCATGATTATATGTCGAGAGCACATATGTATGCCAGAATATCTTCTTAGATTTTATAAGGATTATTTGATAATTACGATCATTATCGACATGTCACTTCAAAAGTACATTCGACGAGATCAAGACTTATAGAGACATACAAACCCTAGGGTTTTAGTCCTATTGTCTTTTTAATTATCATTCCTCATTATTATAAGGAAACTTGCACATTGCATCCACATACAATATGTGTCCAACTGCAAGTACAAATCTTGATCATGGATCCAATCCATGATATTTTACTGGTTATTATTGAGTATAGTATTGAATGGAATTAATGAAGATTTATCTGAAATAAGAAATTTGCATAAATATATATAAATGTATATATATACATATTTTACTTTGATTTAGGAATTTTTATATCAAAGTTGTCTTGCCTTGTCAACACTGAAAGTTCATTCCCTTAATCACTTTCAATGTAAGAGATATACTTACCATTATATCTCAGGCAAGATCAGGGATCTCCTTCCTTATCTTTGTTACATCCCAATAATATGAGAATCTGCAACTCGGATAAAAAGAAGCGGGAACACATTACACCTTGCAAGTCCAACTTGCATCTCCCAATTTGGTCTTCAACACCCGAGCCCACCACCCCTAAGGTGATGTTAACCTGTCATTAATTGAACCAACCGTCAACAGTAATAGTACTCGCTATGCGCAATAGAATATCGCCCCAATAATATGAGGATCCGATATTGGGGTCACTACGCATACGGCCTTACTATTTTGAGAAGCAAAGAGCCCGATCCAGATGTGCTTGCATATAGGAGCTGTCACTTCGGACAGGCGTCTCCTACATACAATTCCTGGCGACGGAACCCTTCACCTTGACGGGAGACCATGGATGTCACTTATGTGATCCTCCATCTCTTATTCAAATTTTAATTAATTATTATGAATCATATTCATATAATTAATTCTTCCAAGGGAAATAATAACTCTATTTATAAGAGTGTCTCAATTGGACATAATTAATTCAATCATATTAAATTAATAATCAATCCAATTCAATCAACAAACTTGATTGTTTTTACTTAAATATATATGTATTGTCTCAAAGTACGTATTAATTCGAATTTTAATAATTAGAAAAATACCTCATGCTCTCTCAGGCATCATTCATTCCCTACCCGCTGTCATGGCCAGTACCAGCGGGAGTGGGAAGGACCGCAACCGGTGCGACCCGCTACCCCAGCGATCCCCGACTAGACACCATATCCGCCTCGAGAAAAAATAATGCTGAGTCAATCACTTTGTACTTGAGACGATAATTGGTTCTTCAACCGAAATTATACCATATAGTAATAATCAAAATATTTTTTTATTATAAGAAAATTTGCTAGACAAATTCCCAATCCTATTCAAGTAAGGAGTTTGATGATTGTGTTTCCAATTATGATCTAGATCAAATCTAATCAATTTATTGGTTGAGGCCAAGCAAATTAAGGAAATAATCATCATTCAATATTTCTCAAATATTTTCCATAATTATTTCATGAAATTAACAATTAATTTCACTAATTGACAATCACATGGTTCTTGATTAGGACTGTAATTTCAGCAGTGACCCCTACTTACTAAAAATAACATATCTCAATCAATTTAAATCCAAATTAGACAAAATCAATTTTCAAAGATTGTCAATTTGATTTAGGACAGAACTTAATTGATATTTCACGCATTTCGAGGTGGATCAAAACAATAATTAACTAATTAATCATATTAATATTCGCAGTTCCCGCAACAGTGAATAAATGTTCATTAAAACAACCATATCTCGAGCAAACGGAATCCAAATTACAAAATATCAGATCCTATGATTTCCTTATTTAATGGGGAACAAAATCCATGTTTTTTTTTGTATTTAAACAATTTAAACAGGGCCTAAAATAATTACAAAATAGAGATGCAAAAATAAAATGCGATAAAACATTCGCAACCCTAACGAACCCAAGTCGGCTTAGGTTTACGGATCGTATATGAAACCATCGACCTAAGGCTCTGATACCACTTGAAGGATATGTTAAGATCCTTAAGCGCATCATGGAAGTGTGAGCGTCGTATCGAATACGATGAGGAACGACTAGTCGCACTAGTTGTTCTATGCAGGGGAGATTGAAAAATTTTCATGTGACGAAACCACATAATCCAAGAACACTTCTCGGATCGTTTCATCTAAACCACAAACAAGTATTAGGGTTACCTATTGAAGCATGATTGTGATCGAGTCTCTAAACGAAGAGACCTCCTGTCTCAAGTCCGATCCGACAGAGGAGACGCTTGCAAGCGCGGGGATGAATCACGAGCTTCTCGCAATCCATGTTGATGATCCAAGCGGCGGATCTCCTGATCTTGACACACGAGATCCGACGTCTTCTTCCCGAGCAAGGCGCACCGAAGGAGACGGAAATCCACGAGAAAACGATCGGGCAACATAATGACGACGCTGCAGCAATGGAGACTCTATCGGGGGCATCCATGGTGGACGTCCATGAGAGAGGAAGAGAGAGGGCTGATGTGTATAGAGAGAGAGAGAGAGCGAGACTTTTGTTCTCTTGTGTGTATGAAAGAGAAAAGGAGTGCCCTTATATTTATAATATTTTGGGATCCATGGATCTCAATCCATGGACAACACAAATCCGTTGGCTCTCATTGATTGTGTTTCTTTTAATGGCTAAGATTTGTGTTGGTAAAAACCAACAATAATTAATTTAATTTAGATTAAATCTATATTGATAAATCAATATAAATCAATCCAAAATTAAATCAAGCAATCGTGGAGATTATTAGAATGAAGATTACATTATCTCCTTCCATAATATGGGATTTGGTGGCAATCTCATGTAATCTCATGATATCTCATGAGATTACATTATTCCATGGAAATCTCCAAGATTTACAACAACAGTTGTTGTAAATTATTCAATAAAAATAATTCATAATTATTTTGTGAATATTGCAATCTTGCCATTGGAAAATTGTGAATCACATTCACAACCCAAAATAAAATGTGAATTACATTTTCAATTTAATGTTCAATGTGAATCTAATTCACATTAATATTTAATTAACAAATGCAAATTACAAATAACTCTCTCTTATATATTATAAATCACATTTATAATATATATGATTAATATGGATAGTGCTATCCACATTATTCAATATCCATGATAATTAAATCACATTTAATCATCTTGGATCTCTATTCTCATATGCCCAAATAATATGAATCATATTTACATTATTCACATCTTTGATAATCAGATCACATTCAATTATCTAAGATAACTCTCTTTATTATATGAATCGAATTCATATTAATCATGATAATTAAATCACATTTAATTATCCATTTTCTTAATGCTCGGATACTTATATCAACAATGAAATTATCCTGAACTCTTTCAAGGATAACGCGCTTTCTCCGCAAATACTTGGAGATAAGGATAGGGCGATTGTATTGTTCCACGTATAGTGACTTGGATATTAATATCACATCTCAAATCCAGATCTCACGGATCTCCCATAGATGCTTGATTAAATCAAGACCGCAAATCTAATCTTCTCATTGCATCTGAATCGCATTCAGATCAATGTCCAATATTTGGACTAAGATTAGATTACTTCTCTACTGAGAGGAGTCACTAAAATCCAGACCCGTTTCATCACTCCCTAGGAATGGAAGCGTCATGGTTATACAATCGTTTATGATCACATCACCCTCAAGTATTCCCAATACATGTACATCCTACATACTGGAAGACCCAGAATAATCCTGAAGTATAAGATCAATTTTACACTGTCTACTTCAGGGTTTTATCTTTAAGTTTCTCATTCGATCATTGGGAGTTGCTATCGATCATATACTTTCCAAAAGCATATATCATACCCAGGTGTTGATCATACACTTTCCAAAAGTTTTATATCAAACCTACAAATTCAGTCAAGCTTCCAAAGCGAGACAACCGTGCATGGGATTTGATCTTCCCAATATCTCATGAGTGAGCTCATGTATTCCGGTTCAGTAATGAACATGTATGATCCCTTTGAGAGATCGTATTATTCATATGCCCTTATATGCACACCAGTGCGCTGGTGTATAGATCTTGATTAGGTCATCAACCTATTGGTCTGCCAAATGTACATACTCAGACATATAGTAACACATCTATCTTCGGTCAGAAGATGCGTTCCTATTTCATGACAGTATATGATATAGGACTTTGGTTATCTCGATCTTGTTAAGTCAACTCTTTGACCTAACTAATCTGACACCTCCGAATCTCTATTCCTATGCAGAGGACCTACATCAAGAGGTTGGTCAGATATCAACCTAACTGATAAAGGATTGCCATCTCCTACTCAGGCTGGAGATCATCTCTTAACAATCATTTGACGGTGCTTGATGAGTCCTCAATCTAACTCATTAGATGCTCATCCAAGTACGAGCCTCTATGATTCAATATTTGAATCAATAGCGGTATGATAATCAAGATGGACATGGTACATAACCCTAATTGTATAAGGGCCCTTTTATTCAAATTATGTATTCTTCATTTCAGATTAGGGAATGATATTCGCAATAACAATTATTGCATTTCTCTCAAAAAAAACAATTATTGCATAATGGCTCACTGTGGGCTCACATGTCCAACACGGTGCACCAGCTAACCTCCTTTGCAAATGGCCAAACCACCTTAAGCGATAGTAATATAAATACAAAGGATGCTTTTTGACTAATAGTAATATAAATACATATTCAATTGGGCGTGTATATTTCTAGGTTTCCATACTTTGAGCTTGTATATTCATAATGATACCATGAGTGCTTTAGGGCACCCTCAAGATATGTTTCAGACACCGCTATATAATTGCAACCCGTCTTTGCTCAATGGATACAAAACACACTTGCTTTAGCAACTGGTATAATAGGTCCTGGCATAGCAGCAAGCACCATCTTTACATGGGAGGTGTTGAGTTAGTAGCAGTAGGTGGCAAAGTAGCTTCTTGATTTGGAATTGTATCTGCGGATGCTGCTATTAAACCAATCTGTTTGTCCCCAAAAGTTAATTATCACTGACAATGTCCTATAGATATCATTGAATCAATAGTAATAAGACTTATTTGAAGAGGTTCATATATAAAGTGCCACAAAATATTGCCTCAGTATAAGAAAGTGCAATTGACTCTCCCTTTGGAATATGTGCAAATTCAAATTCATGACAAATAAGTAGCTAGAAAAATCTTGACTGGCACGATTTGAGGATAGTGTCTTTTATTGTCTCGTACACACCATCATTATTACCGCCTCTCTTATAGTAGATTCAATTCATGTAGTAGTTTGAACATGGTACACTATGTGTGTAAGGGAGGGTAAAATGGGGCTACTCTTATGAGGGAGCCAAGTTAACTTCCTCCATCTTTTTTTAAACTTTATTATGTTTTTTTTAAAACACATGTGGGGATTAACTTATATTAATAAGAGGAATATGTGATTCCAATTTCGAGAAAAACATACATTCCTAACTTGTCCATCTAGAAAAGATTGATTTTAGCAATTTTGAGAACGTTAAAATTTGATAGTCTTGATGGATGGGATACGATCCTTGAAATGAGTTGAATTTTTAATGAGAACATGTTGATATTATGTGATCTAAAATTCTCAAGGCGTTTGGAAATGGGGGGGGGGGGGCAAGTTAGCTTTTCCCACCTTTTTTTATAAACTTTTTATTTTTTAAAAAAACATATGGGAGGTGATGAATCCACGATTCATCGCCTTTATTATTTTCTTTTAGCTTTATTTTCTTAGTCAAATACATGTAAATATCCACTAATTTCATGCAATTAGCATTTCACATGCATTTGTTAAATATGCATTTTTAACACTTTTTATACTCAAATAAAATAATAAAGAAGAAAAGAAAAAGAAAAGAAAAATAAAGGATATATTTATGAAATAAATGCAGACTGATCCAAACCTAGAGAGAAGGTCAAGACTTGACCTGATCAACCAAGAATAAAGTAGGGGTAGATAGGGTCTTTAATCCTAAAATCCAAAAAATAAATTGTAAACTTTTCCCTATATATTTGTACAAAACTTACACTATTTTATTTATATATAAATTAACCTCAAACTAAATATTTTTCTAAATAAAAGTTGTAAATAAAAATGTTTTGTAAATACTAAAAATAATTGTAAATAAAATAATGTACATATATTACAAATAATCATACTCAGAAAAAGCTGTAAAGCAATAATTGAAAGACCGATTCTGCTCCATATGAACTCAAATTAAATCAAACTCACTTCCATTGTACTCCAAATTAAATTATCTTTCAAATGGTTGTAGTTTCATAATTTTTGGAGTTACGGTTGAAAAGTCAGTTTTCTGGGGTGGTTTGTGTAATTTTACCATTTACTTATTGTATATATTTATTCATATTCATTTTTTATATATAAGGTACATAATTGTAAATATTCCATTCATTAAAAATAAAAATAAAAAATAATATTTTTTTCATAAAAATTTATTTAAAATTAATTTCTTTATTTGTACATGTGTATAATGTGCTATATGTATATAATACTAGTATATAACTAATTTCCTTATAGAAAAATCACCAAAAAAATAATATCTAATATTAAATAATTAAATTAATATAAATACAAAAATTAGATTTAATTAATTAATTAATTCATTTATTTATTTGATTTAAAAACCTACCTTATATATAAAGATTTGATTTCATGCCTTAAAAAACCACCATTAAGATGGCTAATTATTTTTTGTAAATTAATTGTTTTATTTATTTTATTTAATTCTGAATTTTGTTTTTATAATTAATTAATTTTCTTTATCTAAATAACCACTAATTACATTTCCTTTTTGTACATACTTTCCTTTTTGAATTTTCTTCTTCTTTTTATTGAGCTCCTCCCTCTTTCACAATTTGATCAATTTTTGGTGGAGAAGAGCCCGATCTCCGAGAGCAATCTTGTCGAAGAAGGGTGCCTAGCCTCCGAGCCGTCCGGTGACAGTGAGTCAGTCCTTGTCGAGGCCATCATGGCGTATCCGATCCCAAGGTGAGATACAATTTTATTTTCTATCGATTTTCCTAGATAAATATTAGACTTAATTTGTGCTTCAATTTCTTGATTAAAATTTAGATCTTAAAATCCCAAATTTTCTAACCCGATTTGATTCGCCTTCGATTCAATTTCACATTCATTTCTCTGATCTCATCGATTCACATTCTATCTTATGCAATCTTCCACCTCCTGTCACGCACGGTGACCAGAGATCCGGGTCCATCTTCCATATCGCAGGATCCGCACCCATTCACGCATCCTATTTGGTCTAAAAAATAAAAAAAAATAAAAAAATTTATTATATGTTTTCTTTTAACATGTGTTTTACAGGATAAAATAAAAAATATTTTTTTAACATTTGTTTCATAGGAAAATTTAAAATAAATAAATAAATAAATATAAAAAATTCTTAGGTTTTTATTTACAATTTCTATTTTGAAAAATAAAAAACATTTTTATTTCTATTTACATATAAAAAATAAAATGAAAAAAAAACAAAAAAATTGTAATAGGAGAAAAGGCCGCTACCTCCCCAACGCAAGCGGCAACGCGAGCAGCAACGTCGTCCACCGTCGTTCCCACCGACAACCATTCCCTCTCATCGCACAACCATCTCCGCCGCCTCCCGCGCGTACACCAGTACGCTCAGCCACGACCCTCCAGCACCCTCGATCGCAGTGCTCCAGCATTGTTCAATCATCAAAGCCCCGCTGCTCGACTCCAGCACCTCCTCATGCGGCATCTTTGCCACCGCTCCCGCTCGTGCGAGCCACTGCCACCGCCAGCGCCTTCCCCCTTCCGCGTGCCACCATGCGAAGACCCATCGCCGACCCTCAGCCGCGCGATGCACGCCAGAAGCCGCACTCCATCGTCCAGCCATAGCCTCCTCCGCTTGGAAGCCTCCTCCTATGCGTGCGAGCTCTAACCAGTGCCGCCACTCAGCTGCCACCGCCACGTGGCGTGGAGAAGAGATAGGTGCGGTGATGCACCTTCCCCCTTTAGCCATGTTCCCCTTTGGAAAGAAAGGAACAAACTCTCCCTTTTCAACCCTAGAAAATTTTGTTTGGGAAATTTACAATTTTACCCCTGAAGTTTAAAAAATAGCAAAAGCACCCCTGCTCTCCAGCCTGTCACGTGCAGCGTGCCATCCTCCACTAGGTAAATTACATCTTATGCCCGAATGTTTACTTTTGTTATCTTTTAATGCAGAAATATTAAACAATTGCAATTCAATCCTTGTATACCTGACATTAATTTTACATGTTTTCTTGCTGAAATAAATGTTTTTCAAGATCAAATAATTCTAAAAAAATTCATTATACTCCTACTATGTCCCATATCATTGTACAAAAATTTCATTACATTTTGTTTTTGATTTGATATTTCAATAAAATCAAAACAATGTCATTTTCTCTGCCTGAAATTTAAAAATTAATAAAAACTCAAATTTATCTGAAAAATTCTAAAAAAACCAGATTAGGTGTATTTTACTGTCTTTTATTTTTATCCATTTTTTATGCATTAATTATTTAAAAAACCCAAAAAATACAAAATACTAAAAATCTTCGAAAAAATGTAGAAAAATCAAAAAATTGTGATTTCAGTTTTTCGTATAGATATTTATCTATAGTTTATCATTAAAATAATTTCCAGGAGTTTTGGGCACTTAAATTAATTTTAAGTTGCAAATTACTCCAGGTTGTGCATTATTTTGTATTTTGAGCACTATTTGAATGTTAGAAAAATACAAAAACATCTAAAAATTCTAAAAAAATTATCAAAAACATTTTAAAATCTGTAAAGCAGAAAAACATTTTCTTTGCATTTTTCTGAGCATTTTTGATAACATTGAAAAATACAAAAACAATGTGTGTGCATATTTTATCTTGTTTACTTATTTGAAAATCATGAAAAATTGAAAAATAAAAAAAACTAAAAATTCATTTTATTTTACTTTGAAATTTGACTACTTGGTTTTTCAATCGCGCTCCTTGTTTTCAACCCTGGTCGCTATACCAGGTAAATTAAATAGCAAAGACTTCTTACATTCCATTGTTTGATTTTCTTTAATGTCGGTTTATACATTTTTTTCTTGTTGACTGAATCGATTGGTTGAGAACAACGACCTGTTATAATTTATTCCATCTTAAATGCATCGATCTTCATGTCATTAGGAGGATTAATTTATATTAATAGGAATATGTGATTTGAATTTTGTGAAAACAGATATTCATAACATGTCCATCTAGAAGAGGTTGATTTCAGGAATTCAGAGAGTGTTAAAATTTAATAGACTTTATGGATGGGATACGATTCTCGAAATGAGTTAAATTTTTAAGGCTAATATACTTTTATAGGATGGATTTGAACCTGTCAAATGTTTAGTGTGTTTAGTTTGAGCATGATGTATATTTTAGTGGTAGATTGAACATATTATATTTGTTTTGAAATATAAATAGGGTGAATCACCTTTATGTGGTGACAACCCAAAGAACCTACAGGGATTGAAACATGTTACATATATTTTACATGAGTTTTCATCTGTTATATTATAGCATTGATGAGATCCCCCCTGATGAATCTCCATTTCATCGCCTTTATTCTATCATTTTGGCCTTAAAAAATCCTATTAAATGCGTGTAAATACCCTTAATTCGTGCTTATTATCATTCATGTATTAATGTGTAAATAGTGTATAAAAAGTGATTTTTAATGCTAAAATTATATAATAAAGAAAATAAAATAAAAAGAATAAAATATTGAAAATATTTTATGACCCTAAACCTCGAGATCTAGGCATCTCGATGACTAGGTCGACAAGGAATAAAGTAGAGGGAGATAAGGGCCAAAATACAATAAATTCCAATTTATTTATTTTTTGGGACTTATTTTTAGTTCCACATTTTATACCTTAAATAAAGAAACTTTCTACATGAATGTTGTAGATAATAAAGTATACAAAAATACAAAATTGATTTCATGCAAAAATAATATATAGATAAAAAGTTATACTCATAATAAGTTTCCAAAATCTTAACTTCCCAGACCCATATCTCTTAAATAAAAACTCAAAATATATAAAATCAACTTTAATTGTATATAACTTTTAAGCTATTTAATGAAGGTGGTTTCATATTTTTTGGAGTTAAGATGTGAAAGTTAGGTTTTGGACCCCTATTGTATAGTTATACCAATTAAAATATTTATTTTTATTATTATTCATTATTTTTATAATTTTATATTTTTATAATTTGTAAATATTTTTTATTAGATATATACATATTAAAACTAAAATAAAACAACAAAGAAAATATTAAAATAAAATATGTAAAGAAAACATATAGATGAATTGCCTATAAGTATACATAGTATATCTATTTGCTTAATTGTATATAATATATCAGGAAAATATAATAAAAATATATTTAAGTCCATAAAAATAAGTTATAATTATATAAAATGATAAAATAAAATAATAAAATTAAAAAAACAAAATAAAAATAGAAGACATAAATACATAGATAAATATACCTATATATAGCCCCTAAAAAGTAAATTGTAACTCTAAACCTCTAAAATAAATAATTAATAAAATAATTAATTATTTTATAATTTTTATTTTATAAAATAATTAATTATTATAACCTAAAATCATAATAAAATAATTAAAAAAATAAATAATTTTTATTTTATAACGTAAAATTAATAAAATCAATTATTATTTTTAGTGATTCTCTAAATATTTTTCGAGGATTTTTTCTGGTTGGTCCACTTGGACGAACCAGCTACTCCCGTTCGTTGACCATGGTCAACTCTCTGACCGAGGTCTACTGCCTGTTAGACATGCGTTCGGCCTTTCTTCTCAGATTTGTCAAGGCTGCCCCTTTCACCATTTGATGTCGATCTCTTCTGCACCTTTTCTCCTCGAGGATCAAGCTTACACGCCCTACGTTTTCCTTGAGGATTGGAGCATCGAGTCGCTCGTATTTTCTTCGTTCTTTGGAACCGCCCAGTCTTGTACATAGCCGACCTCCTGATCTTCCCTCTCCTCTTTGAACCTTCTTTTGCCTAATCTAGCCGTCTGCTCCCTGTGTTCGACCTCTACATGCTTGCACCTATACACATCCTTGTTGTAGAGTTATAATAAATTTTAACTCTGCATATTCTTTTCATTGCTTGATCATCTGTTGTGTGTTAATTGTTGATTACCCGGGTTTCGTGAGCGGTCGCTTTAATGACATCATGTCTCGCCTTATGTAGACTACTTTAGACTCATGGAAGATCCGTGTTTTCAAATGGCGCCGTTGCTGGGGAGCAACTGCGCACAGATTGGTTCTTGACTGATTGTATCTTTATTTCTCTCTTTTATTTATTTATTTTTCCTATTATTTAATATTTATTATGAATTGTCTAATCACTCCTCTCTTTGTCAACTTTGCTGCGAGGTGCCGCTAGATCGAGGGAGGCTCTCCTAGGAGTGTCTGCGCACCCACGAGGTGATTTCCCTTTTTGACTTGGTGTCAAGAAGGACTTGGACCAAAGAAGGCTTGGAGACAATGTGAAGGACAAGGATTTTTTAGCACTTTATTTTATTTTGTTTATTTTTGTAATTTATATTGAGAGAGAGACATTGAATTTGTAATATTCATGACTCTACTACACTCTGCACACTTCACGAGGTCAAGTGTCTGAGGGATTTTTCCTTTGAGGGCCTCGTTGGTTTTTCACGGTTTTCTTTGCATCTTTTTTTATTTTGTTTCCCGATTTGTTTTCTCTCTTTTGTGTGATTGAGCCATTAGCATCAGGAACTGCTTGTCGATATTATTAGGTCCAAACACCTAATATATTTTCATGTTCCTATAGTTTACGTTTGGATCTAGTCAAATTATAAATTGCTTCTTGTTTGGATTTGAGATCGAGCGCTGCGAGAAGGGCTATACAACGTTGGCAGGGATCCATTGTGGCGGACACCGATGCACTTCAAGGATCAGACATTTGGATCTCTCTTCTAGATATTTAGCATATGGTTCTTCACGTTAATAGGAGATACTCATCTAGGGAGATTTCATCGGCTTGCATTTGCATGTAGATAATTCAATTTTGCTGAGCATCTTTGCTTGTAGAGTACTGGAGGCAAGGTGAACATTTCTCTTTAGCATCCATCATTGATTTGCCGCTTGCATTACTTTTCCGACTCTTCCTCTGATTTTGATCACTTAGGTGCTTAAAGGAATTGACTCCTCGTTAGGTGCATGCATTTCTCATTAAAAATCCAAAAAATGGCAATCAATAAAATTGGGGCTGCTAATATTACTTGACCTTAAAATACACCAAATGGGAAATCATTGTCTTGGGGAGAGTAACCCCTCATTGTCTTCATTTTACATTGCTCACGTACACACTAAGGATTAGTGCCAAAAATCATATTCAACCCTCCTAAGTGTTTGTACAACTTTTTGGACTTCTCACCTTACTCTAAAAAAGACAAGATAAAAAGATCACACTTTTGCGATCTTCACCGAGCTGAGTGGGTGAATTGAGGGGTGTGTTTGATTTGTGTGAGTTTGTTTGTGTGCATTCTAGATTGATTCTACACATTTGCACCTTTTTTTTACTTCTCTTGACTTGACCATCGTGCTCTCCCGATCATTTTCTCTTGTTTTGGAGATGGCCGACTGGAGCGCATCTTATCCGGGCATCGTGGATCCCTCGTATGCTCTAGCCGGTCTACCTCCCTTTTCTCGGAAGGACTTTGCTCCTGATTTTTGTACATATCTTACCAACCCACTATTTCAGGATCCGGACTTTGATTTTTACACATCATTTCCACCCCCATCACCCTCACATTTCGACAATCCACTCTTCCTAGAATATCTAGATTCATAATGTGATTTTTGTCCTCTTCCACCACCCACATTCAACACACCCGATCTTGAGATTTTGGAGTCACCTTTCATGATATCCACGATTGAGACCTTGAATCAGATGATGGAGCATATGAACTCGAGGATGAATGATCTATTTAGCATAAATAAGAGCCAGAATGACACTCCATTCTTTGAGGATATGGAATCACTTGAGGATTATCATGAGAGCTTGCAATCACCAAAAATAAAAAAAATGAGAAAAAAATTCAAAATACAAAAAGATTTAGGGGGACACATGATCGAGTCAGACTGTAAGGAGAGTGCTCAGCTACCAGATCTTTTGACCACACATTCATTCACAACCTGTCCCATCTTTGTCCCCAAGGATGTCGCTGTACAGATTGCTCTAGGCATTCCTCATGTATATGTGAAAAGCGACCCCACTACCCTTGTTAATTCGAGGAAATTAATGGTCAAATTAATTTATTGTCGTTCGTTGCAGTCGGATAATGAGAGCAGATCAAAAACCACTTTTAATTAAAGCAAGTTAATCAGATGTGGCAATTATTTTTACTTGGTTGGAAGTCCAAGGTCGAACTCAGGGAGGCAACTGTCTTCTTAGGTAGATTTTTAGCAAAGTTGAAGGGTTGATTTCCAGGGATAATAATATTTTTGGACTTTTTCAATATATTTTATGCGAGAAGGAAAAGACAAATGCAAAATCGGGCAAGTGTACAAGTTAATTCAAAAATATAGTCAAATTAATTCCAAAATTTATGAAACTTGGCCAGATGATGAAATATGATGAAATTAAGCTACCTTAATTTTTTTAGAATTTTCTGACACTGGATGAATTAACTATGAATTAAAAAAAGAATGTAAGGTGATTTTGACTAATTTAATTTTAATAAATACCAAATCATACTATTTTCAGATATCAAAATTATCCTAGATAGATCTAAGTGTGAAGAATCCATGAAAATTAATCAACCTAAATTTCTATGTGAAATGGACCTATTAAAAATTAATTAAGCAAATCACTTAATGATTTATTTAGGCCTCAAGATACGTGTAAATGAGATGATTTTTGGGAACAATGTGAACTTAATTGTCCTAAATCTAATGTGATTTTTTTGGGAATTTTTGGAGTCACATAGAAATTACTATCAATTAACAAGTATAAATGGGCAAAATATAGCAAAATTGAACCTATTAATTGATAGAAAAATCTACTAATATTACAAAAATATGCCAAGTGTCAGATAATGAACAGGACAATGAAATCCACACAATGCAATTTTTAGAATTTAAAAATGATGCTAAATGAATGTCTATATGATTGTGCAAACACAGGGATGTAAATGCCATACAGAAAAAAGATATATGAGCTGAAATAAAGAACAGGGACTTACATGCAATTACCGGAAACTTAAAATTTTTTAAAAACTTGCAAAGGTGTGCAAGTGTCCCCTTTGCAAATATCATTTTTGTCTTTATTGTGCGCTAAAACTTCTCTGTTTCTTGGCTTGAAACATGGGAGCTTGGAGATGGAGCTTCGTGCACGCCCACGAGTCCTTCTTGGGCGGTGGCGGTGCACGGGGCACGCGACGAGGAGGCGGCCGACTGATGATCAGCTCCACCTTCGTCGACACACGACAGATGGAGAAGCAGGGCCTGCGTGCGGGGCGCACACAGCAGCTGGAGTGGCGCGGCGGACGTCGCGTGGCGGAGAGGGCTACTCACCTAGGGGAACGCGACCGTGGGGGCTCGTGCATCACCAGGAGGTCGGCGAGGAGTGGAGCGGCTTTGAGTGGCGTGCGGGGAGGAGCGATGCGGAGCCGGCGTTGGGGCGCAACCAATGGGAGGTGGCCGCACAACTAGACAGTGGCGAGGTGGCGTCGACGTGCATGCGGGGAGCTGGGCGCGCGCGGCCAGCGGATGTGGCGGAGGGACTCCTGCGGCAGCTGGCGCGGTCATGCGCGGTGGTTGCTCAAGGAGGTGGAGCCTCGGTGGCCACTGACGGTTGTGGTGGATGTGCATGAGGGAGGTGGAAGAAGCTGGCGGCCTGGCGGTGCTAGCACGGCGACGGATGACCGAAGGTGCGAGGGGCTTGAGTGGCGTGGTGCGGTTGGTGGAGGGGGTGACAAAGAAGAAGAGGGAATGAGGTGAGGTGAGAAGGCAAGAAAAGGGGATTTCACAAAATCCCCTATTTTGCCATGCATTTGTTTAGTGACCTTAAATGTTGTATTAATTGGTTGATGAGATTACTCTGAAAAATTCAAGAAAATCTCCATTAGATCCCAAACATATGATTTATCTGTGAATGTGTAAAAATTTTGGTGATTGGGTGGATGGAAGAGGATGAAATGGAGGAGAGAGAAAGTGGGTAGAAGATGGTGAAGAAGGAGAGGAAAGAAAATGGTTACATGTAGTGTGCCTGGAATTCGGCCAAAAGGGAGAGTCTGGCCGTGGTCTTCGCTCAAGACCCCGGCAACGGGTCGAGCTCAAGTGGTTCTTGAATTAATGACCGCAACGAAGGTGAATCCACCTTCGGATCTCGCCGGAGGAAGGAGGTCTCTGCTCAAGGAAGAAGGTGAGGTGACCACTGTCACTGGAGCACCAATCTGAACTAGCTCTCTCTCCCTCTCTCTCTTGTATTGAATCAAGCAATGGCGGATGAGGAAAAATGATGAAGGTGGTGGTGAATAAAAAGAGGAGGAGGGAGTTGGAAAAGAGATGGAGAGAGTGGAGAAGATGGTGGAGGAAGTGGAGAAGATGTGGCTTGGAGTGGAAGGAAAGTAAGGGGAGAAGAGGTAAAAGGGGAGAAAAATAAACAAAGTAATAAAATAAAATAGTAGGCTACTAAAAATAATTAAAATAAAATAATAATAATAAATCCGAAAATAATAAAATAAAGGGGTGACATGTGGTGGCTCCAGGAGCTGCCACATGTCGCTCCTAGAAAATTCAAAAATTAAATGTAAACAAAAATAAAAAAGAAATAACAAAATCGATTGAATCAAAAAGTGGTCAACACAAAAGTTGCTCGTCTCGACAAGATCTACAACTTTCGTGAAGGGCCAAAAATCAAAAGAAGACAACTGTACAAAATGTATTTTTGGGTGGTATCTAATAGATATAAAATACCACATTTTATCGTTTGTAATTTTTTGTTATTTTTAAAAGAGAGAAAAATCAAAATAAAGTTAGAAAAAATATGAAAGAAATATTTACAACTTAATCTAATTTTTTTCGGATTTTTAATAATTAAGAAAATAAAAGGATAAAATGAAGGGCAAAAAGGTCAATATGTACAATATACAAAAGGGGCCCAAAACCCATGTTTTGCATACGAGCTCCGATTTTAATGAAATTAGTCTTGTTTTGAAGGTCTCTGAATGTATATTACTTTAAAAGTGAGTAGACCTAATTCGG
Organism: Ottelia alismoides; assembly: GCA_037367405.1. Lineage (NCBI taxonomy): Eukaryota > Viridiplantae > Streptophyta > Magnoliopsida > Alismatales > Hydrocharitaceae > Ottelia > Ottelia alismoides. The sequence continues at coordinate 400,330 of JAZKJV010000979.1, forward strand.
AGGTTGTATGAGAGAGATATGTGCATTTTAAGGCTCCTAGTTTCAAACATGGATTGGGGTTTTATTGGTCAATTTTACAATTTAGTATTCTTTTGATATTTTTCCTTTATTAGTGTTAGTCATATATACACAATAGAGTTGGTTTTATTGGATTTGGAGTTAGTATAAAATATATACAAATAGGTAAAATATAGTGAATATACAGGTGAATATTTACAAGTGAAATTGGCTTCTTATTTAATGCAAATATGAATGCTAAATTGCAGATATTATGCTTGCATGCATGAATGCTAATTATGAAAGATAAGGGGAAATATTATGCAATTTACTCGAGAACAAAGATCTATTTTCCACTTTTAGAGTGATGAATAACAGATTCATCAATATGCTTATTCCAATCTCCTTTCTTGTATAGAGGAGATCCAAAAATTCAAAAAATGTTGATAGAACCCGGAGTGGTGGCCGCTATTCATGAGACCGTTGATGTGCCACTTCACTAGGCCATGACAAAATTATCTGCTCCTCATCATAAGAAGAGATAGCAGAGGAGTAGATCTGAGCGTCATATCTTGACCATGGCCACTGCCCACACCATTACAAACTGTTCTATTCCTAGGAAAAAGAACACTGCTACACCTTTCATTAGCTGCACCATCTCTGACCACACTTGTGATCACACTCTCCTCGATGGTAGTACTTCAATTAGCTTCATACCCTTCTCGCTGGTACAATCTCTTCACTTAGGGCCTCTCAAGAAAACCAGGATGATCGTTCAGTTTGATGATGAATCTATCAAGAGGCTAAAGGGTATCCTTGAAAACGCCGTCATTTTGATTCAGGGCATGAGCTATACCGTTGGTTTTGTCATATTGCCCATGGAGACCTCCATAGGGGAGCACTCTCCAATCATCCTGTGATGACCATTCCTCGCCTCTGCAAGGGTTGATATTGATTACGGATCAAGAGAGATTCGCCTCCGTCCTGTTGACGAGAGCGAGGTGATCATCACTGCACACACTGTCGATCAAAGACCTACACCTGATGTGACATCACCTATCTTAGCTAACCCCGAGGATCATGACCTTGATGAGAATATCAGAGACTTTTGCTGCATGTTGGATTCTACTGAGTCCCGAGAATTCCTCTCCATGGAGGAAGACTCTGAAAGCATGGACCTCGGAGTTCCTTCTTCTGGTGTTTGGCGATGTGTTGATGACATCCGTGGGATTTACACAATTGATACCCTAGAGCGGAGGGCAGATTCAGAGAATAGATAGGACAAACATGGCTTGACTCCTTTCACTGATGTGCCCATTCCTGTTCACTTAGATACTGATGAGACTAAGGTCAAATTTGATCATGTTGCTTTCATCCAGGAATTCGGGCCTTTTGATGAGAATGATGATCCAGTTGAGACTTTAGAGGACGAACATGATTCGACTACTTTCAGTGATGAGTTCGTTCCTTTTGGTTTTGACCTAGGAGAGACCTCTGATGAAACCCAATTTCATCATCTTAATTTCCAATTATTAACCCCCTTGCTTAGTTTTGTGTCAACAAAACCCAGTTAATGTCCTCTTATTAACGGAGTCCCTAATAAATTAAAAATCACAAAAAAATGACAAAACAAAAATCTGTGGTATTTTTAGCCTTAAAAATACCCTCAAAATTATTTCGAGCATTCAGATGATCTCATCTCCAGTTTTGGTCAACATTAAACTTGTAGATCTCATCGAGATCTACAACTTTCATGTTTTGAGTTTTCTAAAATTCGGCCAACTTGACCTTCTTATTTCAATTTCTTGTTCTTAATAATCTGATTGGGCCACGTGGCCTGTTCTGGGTGAGCCACGTGGCCCGGGCTTCTTTGTCTTATCTGCCCCCTTCCCAGACCGTTGGATCTACCTTTGATCCAACGATCTCGCTGTCTCCACGTGCGCTAAATCTTCTCAGCCGTTTGATCAAGCCCTTGTCCCATCTATACCATCCATTAGCGCCATATGTCTCCTTGCGCCACTTGTCATCTGTTCAAACCGCCCGATGACCATCTGATCGTGGAATCGCCACCGTCTATCACCGCCCGAACTCCCCACCATTAGATCATCTCCATCTCACATCTCACCCGCTCGCCTCCGCCTGCCCTAGCACCTGATACGTGGCGACATCGTGGCCTTCGATCACTCCGCCTAAGACTTCATCCAGACCGTCCCTTCGCGCCTCACTCGCCGCCGTTGGATCTCCAGATCCAACCGCCATCGATCATCGCCTACCTCCGGACCTCTTCTTCCCCACGATCTCCAGCTCGCGCACCACTCCCCACCTTCCATATTTCCCCACATCTCCAGTCGACCTCGTCCATCGCCAACTACTCCACGACGTTCCCTCATCTTCCTTCTTCCTCGCGCATCATCCCACGAACTCCGTCGTCCTTCCAGTCGCTCCACACATCCCTCAAAACCCATGTCCTCACCACCGAAACCACCTTCGTCGCTCCTTAAATACGCCGCTCCCACCGCCCGCCATCGTGGTCCAAAGGGGAAGGGGCCCAGCCCTCCTCCGCCTCCCTGTGACAGGGGGAGGCATATGGATCGAGCGACGACGACCCCATACCTCCGATGAGACCTGCCGACCTCTAGGTGGCGTTGCGGTGGCTCAAAGCCCCGCTCGAGCTCACTGGCATGGCCGACCAGTATGTGCGACGACCCGGGCCTCTTCTCCGATGCCCAGCCCAGGCCAATACCTCCATCTCCGGCCAGGTAAGGTTTATGTTCTTCTCTGATTTTTCTTCTTATTTTTGCGTAATTATCTAGGTCGTGACACACTCTCTCCTCCTCCTTTAATACTCTCCCAAGCTTTGCCATCAACCCATCTTCCACGCGCACGTCTCCGATCACCTTCCTAATCAGCCACAACCTCCTTCATCCCATGCATTCTCCTCCGTCGGAGGCAGAGGAGGACACACTAAGGGCTTCACTTCTCCGCCCCCCTGAGCCCTTCGCTCACCTCTGCTCGCACGCACACACCGCTAACCCCTTTTTGCAGGTCAACCATTGTCATTGGCCGGACCCCAGGCAGAGCTGAGTTCTAGAGCTCTGCCTCCGGCGATCAGGCATCGATAGAGCATCCCAGGTACTCCCGCGTCTTCTCCCACCTCGGACCTTCATCGCCAGACGTTCAGCGTCATTCCCCGAGCTTCACCGAGCACGGTGAGGCACGGAGGAGCTCCACGCCTTACAACGGAGCTCCAATAGCGCCGCCAACCATCTGGGAAGGAGAAGAGCAGATACCGTTGGATCTCGCTCCACGACGGAGATCCAACGACCCTAGAGCAGCCACGTCGCCATCCCGAAGCGCGGAGGCTCGGTGGGAACGAGCCTCGCTCGAGGCAACCTCAAGCCGCCATGTGGCCCGAGCCACCTACTACGGCCACCCGAAGCAACGTCGAACCTCGCCCCCATCTGAGCCTGAGCTCACGTGCCTCATGCACGTGGGTTCTGGGATTTTTGCATCGGCGCCCTCGCACCTTCCGCATATTACATCCAGGTCTTGATACCACGTGGCAGTCCCCGAGACTACCCCGAGCCTCATCGACACCAAGCCTGGAGGCTCTTGTATTCCGAGCCAACCCGAAGCAGCAACGAGCCCGAGCCGCCCTCCGAGCCTGGATGGCGCATGCATAGCACGTGCCATCTGGGTAATTTACGCAGAAGCCCCGCCGACTTCTCCAAATAGCAAACGGGTCCTGATGACACGTGCAGACCACGTGTGAGGGGGAAATTTGCATTGAAACCCTCGCGGTTTTCAAAATTGCAAAAGTACCCCTGTCCGTGTGGGTAAATTACATGGAGGTCCTCACACTTTTTCCTATTTACATTTTAGTCCCTCCCAGGGACCTGTTTGTAGTTATCTTTTCACGTTTTCTTTCATTTATGCCATTATTTTCTTTCTTGCATATCTTGAGCTACATATATCCAATTGAGTTGATTTCAGTTTCATTTTGAAGCTCTTTTCGTCATCTTTCTTATGGCATGCTTAACTTTAAGTTTTGACACTATGATCTGTAATGCACTATTAGATTAACTAAGTGTCCAGATTTTTATGTTTCTCATGCCTAATTGCTACATAAATGAGAAGTGCTTCATTATTTGATTCTGTTGACTCGTATTTTTATGGCTCAAATAACTATCATTTTGGGCATAGTTTTATGGCATCTCATCACATTTATTTGCATGACAAATAAATAAAATAAAATAAATGCATGTTTACTTCTTTAATGCATTGTTGTGTCTCCTTGTCCTTCATGCATAATTTGACCTATATTGTCTCTCACTCAACACTAACTTAGATGGATAAAAATCTGACTAATACGAGAAAGGCGCGTGTCCCTGAGTTCGACCTTGGTATCCTTGCCAAGTAAAAAAATTTATACGACCATCTCATTTTGATATATATATATATATTTATTTATTTAAATGAGATGGTTCTTTGATGAGCCTGAATAGGCCCGACTGCGATGACATTATCAAGTGCTAATTCAGCACTGTTAAAGGGTTGATTTGACGGTTCATCAAATGGCACCGTTGCCGGGGACATGGCTCATTTCTTATATTTTTTGGATTTTTTTATTTAATTTAGTGTTCATTTTATAGGTCATTTTGTTCATTTATTTTGCATTATAAATTTTTTTTATTTGATCTCTAATCCTTGTTTCTATGGCAGGACCCTTGATCAATCAAGGAGGCGAGGAGCCGCAGAAGCTTGCTTGGAGCAATTAGAAAGAAAGAGAAAAAAAAGTGTCTTGCATTTTCTCTTTCCATGCGTAAACATGTAATAATTCGTCTTTTACAGCGGTCTTCGATTGAAGACTCGCGACTGTAATCGAACGATCGTGGTTGTGTGGGGATCGTCCCCACTTGAGTGTCGACCTAGGACCAGGCACACGGCTCTCTGAGCTCATTTTATTTTTCATCTTTTACGTGCTTGCTCGTAGGTAGGACACACCTTAACTCAAGACGCACATAATCTCGCCTTACTTAGCTAAAATAATGGAAATATTCCCCGCTAATAGAAGCATGATAGGTACGGCTTTTAGATCGACTTGCATACATAATTTTGGTGTTCAAAACAGCCCAGGTTTTTCATGGATTTTCGCCAAATCACTGCATGTTTTATCGCTTAGACTAGATCGCGGTTTTTATCGAATACATGGTTTTTCTCGATTTCTCTTTCCTAGCTAGATCACCTAGGACTAATGGAAAGTGGGAATGAACAGTAGACGATGAATGCTTGGTTTATGTGCTAACCTTAATTCAGTGACAACCACAAATAATAATTGGGATTGTTAATTGCAAGTCAAACCAAAAATGGAGTAAAACTTTGGTTTTGGGAGAGAAACACCCTCGTTTACGCATTGTTTTCACTTAATATTTTTCTCCACGTAAAATATCTATTGTTTTATCACCAATAAAACCGACAAGATAATAAACCAACCTCGGTTGGTTTCATGTGTGAGTTGGTGAACCTGAGGGTCTTGCTTGCTTGATTGAGCCTTGTTTGCTTCAATACATTCCACAAAACCTTAGTCACTCCATCCATCTCCGTAGATTCATCCGCATCTGTACATCCATCCATCTTCTTCATTTCCCTTGGGTCCCTCCCAACATCAAATTCCATCTTTATACTTAGGCTAATCTCAGCCTAAGTATAGGGGGGACCCGAGTACCCGTGATTTTCTCTACTCTCCTTTTCTTGCCTTTGTACTTAGGTTATTTCTAACCTAAGTATAGGGGGAGCCCCTCTTAGCTCTCGTATATTCCTATATATTTATATGGACCTATGTACTTGTAACATCTAGTGCTATGAGGACATAGCAAAGTTTAAGTATAGGGGGGTATACCGTATATACCGTATACTTACTTTAGCTATAATCTGAAAAATTTGAAAATTTTAAAACTTTTTGGCTACAGTAAAATCCTTTGGACTAAGAGAACTCAAATATTTTTCACAGCTTTTCGATATTATGTTACGCTATTTTAATAAAAATATTTTCGAAAATGATTTTTCCTTGTTTTGAAAAATTCTTTTGAAAATGTTTTGAAAACTTTTTATTTGTGTGACATGGTTTTGAAAATTTTTTTCTATCTCTTTTCAAGGAAAGTTGAGTCTAACTTGTGTTTTAACCTTTTTATTAAAATCCATAAAAATGAGAACAACTCAAGATCCTTTAAGAGTCGTTAGTGACTACTAAGCCCAATTAAGTAAGCCGCATTCAGTGAGGGTTCGCCCTTAGCAGATTGGATGGTTTAGAGGACATCGCGTAAGGCCCCGTCCTCAAGCAACGAGCTTCGGCCTGTACTTACATCCATACTAACTGGATTGCAGATGATTAATTGAGTTTAGGCAGTCCTAATATCTCTTGAAAATCATTAAAAAAAATTGTGTTTTTGAATGAAGAAGTTGGATTAATCCTCCACACTTACACTTACACCCAGGATCTGAAATGATCAAGGAAACTTAGCTTCATGAGGTCTTTGAGATTTTAGGTTAACCAGCCTTAGCCATCAGGGTCATAGACTTAATCATCCACATTCCCCTAGGTTTCTAGATTTGCATACTATATTCCATGCTTAGTCTCAGACATAAAGAATATGATCAACACATCACATGCACGACTACGGTTTTGATGAGATGAGTTGATTTTTCACTTGAGGAATTGGGATGAAGAAGTCGAATTTGGATTTGATCTAATGATGCTCTAAGATGGGATAAAATCTTTGAAGGCTTCATGAAACATGAGTGTCAACAATATTAGCTAGTAAGAGAACTTGATTCTTATACTAATCTCTTGACATTGACCTAAGTGCCAGGGTGTGAAATAAATAAAAAAATGTTGATCAGTGTGCGCCAACTCTTGGTAAAAGAAGTGGAGCTAGCCAAAAATAATACAAGTCAATGAAATTTCAAAGAAAAGGCTCTCATTCCACAAAGTCAAATATCAATGAGCTTCCACCAAAGGCGAGCGCTCCCAAACTTTTCAAAGTGTCCACTTGGACCAACGCTATTAGGACCAGGAGTCGGGCTTGCACCAAAAAGGGCTCTGCATCGTAAATCCTACAAGTCTGGGTGTCGAAGGTACGACATGTACTCAAAAGAGACACACCCCGTTGTACTCCCAGGAAAACAAGTGCAGACGGCTCCAACTTCTCTTGACGGACGCACTGATCAACACCAAAAAAAATGTGTGTTGCGTAAATAGCACTAGAGAGAATCCTTGTTCCAAAGAGAGGGAGAGAAGAAATGACACAATCCCATGCCCTCCATTACTGGCCTTCCATCTATATTTTCTAAGTCTGACAACTAAAGAGACGGTGGATCGAACGCAAGATTTGATTTATTCCCTAGTGTTGAGGATTGGGTCCTTAGGAAATTTTCTCGGACCAAGATTTTGGGTGACGATTTGACTCTACTCTCAGAATCGCAGTCAACACTAAAATATCACATCCTTTAGATTATATGTACATCAGAGAGAGTCTGGAGAAGTAGAGGAATTGGATGCCTCTTGATTAAGGCTGGGTTGAACTCTAGGATTTTAGACCTCTAAAGTCGAGTCGACTTGAACAAATTGGATCCTGTACTCACATGCAAAAGGGAGTTAATCCAGCTTATTCATTTTTCTTTGTTGCTCGAGGACGAGCATAATGCTCGAGGACGAGCATAATGCTCGAGGACGAGCATAGTTTAAGTAGAGGGGGTGATGAAAACCAATTTCATCATCTTAATTTCCAATTATTAACCCCCTTGCTTAGTTTTGTGTCAATAAAACCCACTTAATGTCCTGTTATTAACAGAGTCTCTAATAAATTAAAAATCACAAAGAAATGACAAAACATAAATCTGTGGTATTTTTAGCCTTAAAAATACCCTCAAAAATATTTCGAGCATTCAGATGATCTCATCTCCATTTTTGGTCAACATGAAACTTGTAGATCTCATTGAGATCTACAACTTTCATGTTTTGAGTTTTCTCAAATTCGGCCATCTTTTCCTTCTTATATCAATTTAATGTTCTTAATAATCTGATTGGGCCACGTGGCCTGTTCTGGGTGAGCCACGTGGCCCGGGCTTCTTTGTCTTATACGCCCCCTTCCCAGACCGTTGGATCTACCTTTGATCCAAAGATCTCGCTGTCTCCACGTGCGCCAAATCTTCTCAGCCGTTTGATCAAGCCCTTGGTCCCATCTATACCATCCATTAGCGCCATATGTCTCCTTGCGCCACTTGTCATCTGTTCAAACCGCCCGATGACCATCTGATCGTGGAATCGCCACCGTCTATCGCCGCCCGAACTCCCCACCATTAGATCATCTCCATCTCACATCTCAGCTGCTCGCCTCCGCCTGCCCTAGCACCTGACACGTGGCGACATCGTGGCCTTCGATCACTCCGTCTAAGACTTCATGAAGACCGTCCCTTCGCGACTCACTCACTGCCGTTGGATCTCCAGATCCAACGGCCATCGATCATCGCCTACCTCCGGACCTCTTCTTCCCCACAATCTCCAGCTCGCGCACCACTCTCCCCCTTCCATATTTCCCCACATCTCTAGTCGACCTCGTCCATCGCCAACTACTCCACGATGTTCCCTCATCTTCCTTCTTCCTCGCGCATCATCCCACGAACTCTGTCGTCCTTCCAGTCGCTCCACACATCCCTCAAAACCCACGTCCTCACCACCGAAACCACCTTCGTCGCTCCTTAAAAACACCGCTCCCACCACCCACCATCGTGGTCCATATTCACAAGGGGAAGGGGCCCAGCCCTCCTCCGCCTCCCTGTGACAGGGGGAGGCGTACGGATCGAGCGACGATGACCCCATACCTCCGATGAGACCCGCCTACCTCCAGGCGGTGTTGCGGTGGCTCAAAGCCCCGCTCGAGCTCGCTGGCATGGCCGGCCAGTATGTGCGACGACTCGGGCCTCTTCTCCGATGCCCAGCCCAGGCAAATACCTCCATCTCCGGCCAGGTAAAGTTTATGTTCTTCTCTGATTTTTCTTCTTATTTTTGCGTAATTATCTAGGCCGTGACACCCTCTCTCCTCCTCCATTAATACTCTCTTGAGCTTCGCCATCAACCCATCTTTCACGCGCACGTCTCCAATCGCCTTCCTAATCAGCCACAACCTCCTTCATCCCAGGCATTCTCCTCCGTCGGAGGTGGAGGAGTGACGAATCCGTAGATGCTGCTTTTAAGGATGTGTTTTTATCGTGTTGTGCGTTGTAGGCGGCAATCGGAAACGGTTAAGAAAATACCACAAATAATTTATTTAATTTTTAATCTCGTGGTTTTATGTTTATTTTACTTGGGCAAGTCCCAAGGTCGATCACAAGGAGGCAAAGGAACAACCTAGAATTAAGTCTATCAAAGTTCGTGTTCGGTTTTCGAGGCGGTCTTTTTTTGGAATTTTTAATGAACTAAAGGATGCACAATGCAACTTCGGCCTTATTTTAGGGACTAAAATGTAAATTACGTTTGAACGATGTCCGAAAAATACGAAACTTGGCCACAATGTAGATTATAATGAAATGAGTGCACGGTAATTTTTTTGGAATTTTTAGATGCAAGATGAATTTTTTATGGATTTTTAAATGCAAACAAAATGATTTTTAATATTTAATTTTAATAAATAGCAAACCTACTTATTTTCAAGGATCAAAATTATCTGAGATCTATCACTAGGTGACGGATCTCAGAAAAATCCTAAACCTCGAAAATGTGGGGTTTAATACCTAATAAAAATTAGATACTAAAAGATGCTAAATGATTTTTACAGGATAAAATATGCGTGCAAATGCAATGATTTTTGGGCACAATGTTAATCAAATTAATCTCTACGATATGTGATTTTTGGGGAATTTTTAAAGCCACGGTTAATCAACTATCAATTTTAGAGCAAGAGATGGGTAAAATACGCAAATCTTCACCAAATAAATATTTATTAATTAACCGTCAATCATAAAATTTCCCACAACATGTCAGAGTGCAGAGAATCAATTAACAAACATCATGCAATTTTTAGATTAATAAAATAATGTATAGAAAAGGTCCAAAATAACAGGGAAACACAGGGGTACAGATGCAAATATAAATAAATAAATAAAACTGCAGTTGGGGGGTGTCTATGTAATTACCGATAGTATGGAGGGCCTTTCTGCAATTTTTCCAGTAGGTCACGTGCTATGCACGTGACCTCTAGAGGTGGGGCTGATCTGTAAATGAGGTGGAACCCAGGAGGCGTCACTGTAATTAACCCCAGCGGGTCACGTGCGGATCACGTGACCCCTGGGGATGGCAAATGGACGTTCCCCGCGCACGTGCCTCGCACGTGCCGGGGCCTCGGGCGTCGAGCCCGGCGGTGCGTGGGAGGTGAAGGTCGCAGTCGACCTCTCGGCGGTGCCAAGGCTGGCGGAGCAGGGCCGGGACTGCGGTGGAGGATGTGATGCCGGTGGCGTGGCTGGTGGCGCTGAGGAGCGTGTGCTTGGCCGAGGTGTGGAGCTCCGGTGGCGTCGAAGCGGAGGGTGGCGGTGGGGCGTCGGTTGTCGGTGACGGGGAAGACGACGTTGTTGAAGATGAAGTTGGCGGAGCGTCGTCGGCGAGGTGTTGTTGACGAAGATGACGGTCGAAGGTTGTTGCGGAGTCGGGGGCGAAGCAAGTTGGAGACGAAGGCGTTGGCGATGAAGATGATGTCGCAGTCGGTGCAGAAGCGTTGGCTGGAGGCGTAGTTGTCGATGATGGCGATGTCGTTGGCTCGATGTTGAAGAACAGAGCTGGGGCAGTACGGCCAGAACGGCGCTGCGACGAGGGCGAGGGTGCCTCGGATCTCGCCGAGGAAGAAGACCCACCGGGTTGTCACCCCGGTGTGCGTGAAGGTGCGATTCGGCGGATGAAAATCATTACGGGGCGGCGATGGTGTTAAATAGGGGATGGGCTGCGCTGGGAAAGGAAGGAGGGGGGTTGATTGAAGGCGGCGCGATCTGGGAGGGGATCGGAGATGGGGATGCGATTGGCGTCGGCGAGATACGCGCGGGCGGCGCGGCGAGATTCGCGGCGCGGGGCGGCGGCCAGATGGGGAAAGTAGGTTCGGAGGAGGACGATGTACAGTGGCCGTCCGATCGGGCGTGATCGGACGGCCCCTGATGGGCCACGTGGCAGTTAACGGCGGGGGGAGGAGGCACGTGCGGAGCACGTGCCTGGGGAGGCACGTGCGACGCACGTGCGTGGTTTTATTATTATTTTTTTATTTTTTATATATTTTTTTTTATTTTTTTTTAATAAAACGAATAATAAATAAACCGAAAAATGGCTGACACGTGGCGGCCTCTGGGGCTGCCACGTGTCAGCACCAGAAAATTCAGAAAATAATTATCTTCTAAAATCGAAAATAAATAGTAAATGACCCCGGATCGGAAAACTTCCTTCACGAAAAATGCTCGTCTCGACGAGATCTACAACTTTCATGAAGACATCAAAACCAAAATCGGTCAAATGTAAAAAGTGAATTTTTGGGGTATCCTATGTACATAGAATACCTTGATTTTTGGGTTTTATAACTTTTTTTGTCATTTTTAAGCATGATAAAAATCCGGAAAAATATGGAAAAATCAAAGATAAATAAAAGACACTTAATTCTAATTTTTTTGGATTTTTATTGATTAAGAAAATATATACATAAAATACAAGGTTAAAAACCGCGAAATATACAATGTACAAAAGAGGCCCAAAACCCAACTTTCACATATGAGCTCCGATTCACTTGAACTTGGTCTTGTTTTGAAGGTAATTGAATGTACATTAGTTCAAAAGTGAGTAGGATTAAATCAGACACTGGATGGAGAAGATATGTGGCTTTTAGTCCGAAAATCCTGAAATTAGGGTTTGGGTTTTTGGTCCACTTATTTGGGTTAGTTATTTTTTTGTATTTTTCTTTTAGTCTTGTTAATGATATGTACATAGTGGAAGTGGTTTTGAGTCATTCGGAGTTAGCATGAATGTGTTAAAAATCCGGGAAGTTAGGCTTATTTACAGGTCATTTTGGCTTGGATTTTTGGCTTCTTATTTTGTGCAGATTTTTGTGCTAAAATGCAATTCTTATGAAAACATGCATGAATGCTAATTATGCAAAATAGATGCCAGAATGCTGTTGATTTTTAGGGATTTGAGCTTAATAAATGAGATTTAGAGTGAAGAATACGAGATTCATCATCCCCCTATACTTAAACCATGCTCGTCCCTGAGCATCAAAAAGAAATGCCATGAGGTGAAATGAGATTGGGTTCCAAACCAAGACCATGAGCTGAAGGTGAAAGTAAGCCTAAACTCAACCTTTGGATTATTTGTGTGTCGGAACTTCTGTGAGACTTAGAATTTTAAAATCAACAGCCCTCAAGTTCTACACATCATTGCTACAGTTTCGGCTCAGAAGTCATCTTAGATCAATCATCTTCCCAAAGTATACTCTTTGAACATTGAATAACCGACTCTTGTGTGTGAAATATTTTAGCTCTTCCCACCCAGAATGCCGGACTACCGCGCAAGCCTCCTCTCCAATAACTTGTCCTCGGGGAGTCAGGTATTTCCTTCTAAGGTCTGTCGCGCTGTGTTCACAATCGAATTGGGGGGATAAGATAGAAGAATGAGAAAAGAACTGGAGGGTGGCCAGTGTAGTCACCTCTCCTTGTGAAGATGGCCAGTGTAGCCGAGTCTCCACCAAGATCTGCAGGTTTCTGGAAGCTTGGACCTTTTTGGTCAGATTTTATTTGGTAGTTGCTTCTTTGTATTTGGAATTTTTGGTGGTTCTGCTTGGATCTTGTTGTGCCCCTACGGATATAGAATCTTTTGTTTCCGTACATTTTTTGGGGTCTTAGAAAAAATTGTGCCCAGCCGTCCATCCCTTTTCCGAAGCTTTATTTCAACCCGTACTCCGGTCTTTAGATTTCCACGCTACCAGAAAAGAAACTTACACAGTCTTCCGACATATGTTTGAGTTGAGCTAAGTGCATAGTGCGAGAGTACAAATTAATTCCTTATTCCAGAGTTGTACCCAGAATGAAGAGACCAGGTTAGACACTAAGAGTCAAACGCTGTACATTGTCATGTGGAACTCAAAGAATTAAGTCAACGACCTGAAGACTCTAAAATTCTATTTCTCGGTGAAGTTCCTCTGAAGATTAGGTGGATTAAGGTCAAGTCCAGACCACTCTCGGTTTCGGCTCATAACTCGATTCAGAACCCAAAGACTTTTCACATATGCAAATGCGATGCTTGATGAAATGCGAGTGTGTGAAATGCAGACACATTTTTTTTATTTGTGAAATTTTTTTTTTTGATTTTTTTTTGTTTTTGAATGAATAAGAAGCCATTTTTCAAAAATTTTGGGCAAGGTCAGTGTTAGTGGAAAAATTTTTTTTTTGTTTTTTTGTTTTTTTTTGTTTTTTTTTAATTTTTAAGAAAAACCCACCCCGTAAATACATCTAGACTTACGCGAAAGTACGAGGTATGGCTAAAATATATACATAGTATATATACAGACCCCCCTATACTTAGCGAGTGTTGTGTCCTCAGAGCACAAGAAGCGTAAAGAAGACATAGCCCGGGCTAAGCGTAAGAGAGTGAAAAAGAAAAAGAAAAAGATTTACAAAAATCGCCCCCCTATACTTAGACTGTGAATAGTCTAAGTATAGAAGAAGAGCGGAAAAGAAAAGAAAAATAAATGAAGCGGTCAGGGTATGTGAATGAGGAGGGTATATATAGGTGGGTGGCGGTTCCCCCTATACTTAGTACAGAAGGAGGGTGGAAGCGAGTCGATCTGGAAGAGTATGATAGGGGAAATGAAATATACAGATGGCATCGGTCCCCCCTATACTTAGGCCTTGGCCTAAGTAGAGGAAGAGATGTACAAGGAGACCGATGTGGTCGGGGAGGGAGGGTGGGTAGCCGATGATTAAGGCGGTTTACGGCTAATCTTCTTGTGAGCCTGCGGTGGGAGATCGTAATGATGAGTCGGAGATGAGGCATATTATTCCCAACTATTATCAGTGTCATCCTCAGAAATATCATGATGGATAGTGGACGAAGTGTTTGAGTCGGATGAAAGATATCCATCATCAGAGTTATCCTCAGAGGAATAGTATTTGACAGTGGACATACTCCAAATATTCATGTCTTTTTGTTTCTTCAATTGTTTCCTCAAGCTTCGTTCCTTTTTAAGATCAGTCGATTTGTCCTCAGATGAATATTCAGATGCTCCAGTCTCAGTCAGCTCATAAGAAATAATTCCAGTGTACTTGTGGAAGGTAGGAGCATCAGCTTTGGATGAGTAATAATTAGGAACGGGAGTTGTCCAACGAGAATCAAATTTTGGATCCTTGCGAAGATATGGCTTTAGAGATGCCGAACAGACTTCACTCATGTAGACTACCTTTTCCGGACCTGATGAGGGATCATCAACCGATTCCTCTTCCGAAAGATCAAAGGTGACTTTCTTTTTCTTGTTTCGTGAAGATGTCGGTTCACTTGAGTACCCAGATGAATAACCATTAAAATTCTTCTCCTTGGTCGGTGTTCGGGCTACGTGTTCGTTCTTTGTTTCCTGAATGTTGGTGCACTCTTGATTTGGGAGGATTTGGTCAAGATAATCAGAGTAGGTTGCTCCAGGGTGCGACCATGCAAATGTCTCAGGATCGTAGTAGAAAGATTTGTCTATTTTGAAATCTGCGGGAATTGAGATATCGTGGAGAGTCTCTAAACCAATAGTCTCATTAACCAACGCAATCTCAGGTGTAGCAGCAGGGTAGGGCTCTTCTACCGTTTCATGGTTGCGGTTGTTAGGGACTTCATGGGTAACCTCAGAAAATCGTGCTTCCTCAAAGACTGTATCAGATCGTAGTGATTCCAATGCCGTAAAATTTATTTCCCGAGTCTCACAATCGATACTCGCCTTGGCCAATGCCAAGAATGGTTTTCCGAGAATGATTGGAGATTGGGTGAATTCTCCTTGATGCTCAATATCAATGATCGTGAATTCTACCTTGAGCGGAGCACCTTGGAATTTCATGATGACAGAAATGGTTCCTCTCGGCCTTTTTATTGATCGGTCCGCTAATTGTACAATCTCTCGTATCTTCCGAATCGGTCCGAGTTTGAGTTCCTGAAATACAGAGGTCGGGAGGATATTGATTGGTGAATCGTCATCAATACGAGCATGTGTGAAAATTGTGTCTTTGATTTCGCAGTCAAATCTGGGCAACCGCTTCACTATGCGGCTTTTGGTTTTTCTCCTCAACACCAAGGAGGAGGCCATTGACAAGATATGTCTTTCAGTTTTTGTTCTAATCCTTCCTGACTTTTTGATGATTAATCTGTCCATTAGAAATTTCTTGAGGTCAGGGAAGTGTTCAATGGCCTTAATGATGGGAAGTTCAAAAATCAAGTATTTCTCCAGTGCTTCCCGTAAAGCAGGATCCAAATTCCTCAGATCTTCTTCAGATTCAATTTTTATGAAATTTTCTGGATTTTCAAATTTTTTTGTATTTTCTGTGTGGTGTGGCGATGTGGTGTCTTCCTTAGATGAGAAGGGGCCTGGACATTCAGAATTTGGGTCAGAGGCATAGTCATTCCTAGGGCAATAATGAGCAGAAGTTTTGATATTAGAGTCATCCCTAGGTCTTTGAATATCATCAAAAATTTCATCATGGGATCCAATCATTTCCTCATTTAGTTCAACACTCGATCCACCATAGAATGAGATCACTCGGTCGACGAATTTTTGAAATCTATCCTCCATCAATTCAAATCTTGTTTTTATCCTCGAAACATTATCCTCACAATTTTGCTCATGATCAATCACGGGAGCACTCGGATTTTGTTCAATGATCTCGTCTTCCATTTTTCTGTACGTGCAATGAGGAGAATTTCTTGGAATATCCATTATACGATCATTTCTTGAAAATTTATCCTCAAAATTTATGGAAGGAGGCTGCTTATTTGGTACAGGCATGTGTGTTTGGTCTGAGTATAGTTCAGTCCTTTGATCATGATTGGTCAGATCTTGATATTGTGGAGTCAGCATACGGGGTTTATATGTGTCTAGGAGTTCAGTCCAGTCCTCTGTATGAGTATCATGTCTGACAAGGGGTCTGTCATGGTCAATCCAACGATGATGATCATTAAGCGCATGTCTTTCCATCTGGGTTTGGGTTCTCTGCCAGTCATGGGAGTTAAAGAGATTTTGATCTTGAAATGTTTCATTGGCGAGAGAGTGAGAATAAGGCGGTTCAGTCCAAGATGGTGTGGTTGGATGATTTGAGAAAGGATTTAATGAGGTCGAAGTCATCTGCGGTTGAAAGCTTCCCGCAAATGTTGGAGGATTAAACGAAGAGGAAGTAGTGGATTTGGGCCAAACCGACATAGATTTGTTTTCATAGTGGTGTTCGGTCATTTTTGAGAGAAATGATGGGTTGGATCTGAAATTTGGAAAAATTTCCATGATGAGATTAAAATCAAGAGATGGGAGAGATGATTGTATGGGACAGAAAATTTATCAAAAGTGCGGCTGTTGATTTTCGATATCGGTTCGCGCACACCAATACAAACACAAATCAAACCCTGGATTCACCAACTCACACAATGAAGCCGTAAGATTTCGGCTATTATCTTTTCAATTTTAGTTGGTGATAATTCAATCTTGGCAAAAATTTAGCGAGCTTGAGATTTTGGATTTGGGCTCTATCCTTAAGTGTCGTCTCTCGCTCACTCAAAAAATTAAAATCATCCAAGGTCGGGGTTGCTCTCCCGCAAAAATTCTTGATTTTATGGGTTATTTGAGATCAGATGTATTTAGCAGTCCCGGTTTTAATGAGGTGATCACTGAAAACTTAGATAA
This sequence comes from Ottelia alismoides, assembly GCA_037367405.1. Taxonomy (NCBI): domain Eukaryota; kingdom Viridiplantae; phylum Streptophyta; class Magnoliopsida; order Alismatales; family Hydrocharitaceae; genus Ottelia; species Ottelia alismoides. The sequence continues at coordinate 417,267 of JAZKJV010000979.1, forward strand.
GCACAATTACACGTCTACCGTCCAGTCCCAATTTCCTTTAAAGTTATGTTATAAAACAAGAGAGAGGAATTCGAGAAAAGCCGATGCACACGGAAAACTATGATGAATGCTCAGTCAGAAGACTTACAGTGAATCCTCGCAATCTCCATGTGGGATGCTAGACAGAATTTAAAAAATTATTCTAAATGAATTGCAAGCCGATGGAAAAACCACACCTAAGCAGAAAGTTCTATTAGCGGGAAGAATTGATTTAAATTTGGCTAAGTTGAACGATCTATGTGCGTCTCAATTAAAGTGCAGTGTGGCTTAAGATTCTACGAGCACAAGCAAAAAATGTAAATGCTCTGAGAGCCGTAAGTGCAGGTCTATCCTAATCGCCACTCAAGTCGGGCCCCACCCTCGCCGGAGAGTGAAACAGGCCACGACACACCACAGAATAAAGTTTAGAGGTCTTTTTACACACGCGAAAGTCCAAACGGACACCGCTGTAAAATTGCAGAAATTAAAATCCTAGACTCTACTCTCTCTCACGACTCGACTCGATCTTAAATTAATTGCGGTTTTTGGTGAAGTTGCGTCGGTTATAGAAAACCGCTCCACGTACAAGGTACCTCGCAAGAAAAATAAGAGAGAAAATGTAAGAGAGTGACTCAAGAATAATATGAAAAATAAATGCTGAAAATAAATTGCAGAGAAAAAAAATGGAATTTACAATGAAAAATTCGGGGGTCAGACTACCCGAATGCGAAAAATCGAACAAAAATTCTTTAGACAAAAATCTAAGCCGTTTGCCTCCCCGGCAACGGCGCCATCTGACGAATCCGTAGATGCTGCTTTTAAGGATGTGTTTTTATCGTGTTGTGCGTTGTAGGCGGCAATCGGAAACGGTCAAGAAAATACCACAAATAATTTATTTAATTTTTAATCTCGTGGTTTTATGTTTATTTTACTTGGGCAAGTCCCAAGGTCGATCACAAGGAGGCAAAGGAACAACCTAGAATTAAGTCTATCAAAGTTCGTGTTCGGTTTTCGAGGCGGTCTTTTTTTTGGAATTTTTAATGAACTAAAGGATGCACAATGCAACTTTGGCCTTATTTTAGGGACTAAAATGTAAATTACGTTTGAACGATGTCCGAAAAATACGAAACTTGGCCACAATGTAGATTATAATGAAATGAGTGCACGGTAATTTTTTTGGAATTTTTAGATGCAAGATGAATTTTTTATGGATTTTTAAATGCAAACAAAATGATTTTTAATATTTAATTTTAATAAATAGCAAACCTACTTATTTTCAAGGATCAAAATTATCTGAGATCTATCACTAGGTGACGGATCTCAGAAAAATCCTAAACTTCGAAAATGTGGGGTTTAATACCTAATAAAAATTAGATACTAAAAGATGCTAAATGATTTTTACAGGATACAATATGCGTGCAAATGCAATGATTTTTGGGCACAATGTTAATCAAATTAATCTCTACAATATGTGATTTTTGGGGAATTTTTAAAGCCACGGTTAATCAACTATCAATTTTAGAGCAAGAGATGGGTAAAATATGCAAATCTTCACCAAATAAATATTTATTAATTAACCGTCAATCATAAAATTTCCCACAACATGTCAGAGTGCAGAGAATCAATTAACAAACATCATGCAATTTTTAGATTAATAAAATAATGTATAGAAAAGGTCCAAAATAACAGGGAAACACAGGGGTACAGATGCAAATATAAATAAATAAATAAAACTGCAGTTGGGGGGTGTCTATGTAATTACCGATAGTATGGAGGGCCTTTCTGCAATTTTTCCAGTAGGTCACGTGCTATGCACGTGACCTCTAGAGGTGGGGCTGATCTGTAAATGAGGTGGAACCCAGGAGGCGTCACTGTAATTAACCCCAGCGGATCACGTGCGGATCACGTGACCCCTGGGGATGGCAAATGGACGTTCCCCGCGCACGTGCCTCGCACGTGCCGGGGCCTCGGGCGTCGAGCCCGGCGGTGCGTGGGCGGTGAAGGTCGCAGTCGACCTCTCGGCGGTGCCAAGGCTGGCAGAGCAGGGCCGAGACTGCGGTGGAGGATGTGATGCCGGTGGCGTGGCTGGTGGCGCTGAGGAGCGTGTGCTTGGCCGAGGTGTGGAGCTCCGGTGGCGTCGAAGCGGAGGGTGGCGGTGGGGCGTCGGTTGTCGGTGACGGGGAAGACGACGTTGTTGAAGATGAAGTTGGCGGAGCGTCGTCGGCGAGGTGTTGTTGACGAAGATGACGGTCGAAGGTTGTTGCGGAGTCGGGGGCGAAGCAAGTTGGAGACGAAGGCGTTGGCGATGAAGATGATGTCGCAGTCGGTGCAGAAGCGTTGGCTGGAGGCGTAGTTGTCGATGATGGCGATGTCGTTGGCTCGATGTTGAAGAACAGAGCTGGGGCAGTACGGCCAGAACGGCGCTGCGACGAGGGCGAGGGCGCCTCGGATCTCGCCGAGGAAGAAGACCCACCGGGCTGTCACCCCGGTGTGCGTGAAGGTGCGATTCGGCGGATGAAAATCATTACGGGGCGGCGATGGTGTTAAATAGGGGATGGGCTGCGCTGGGAAAGGAAGGAGGGGGGTTGATTGAAGGCGGCGCGATCTGGGAGGGGATCGGAGATGGGGATGCGATTGGCGTCGGCGAGATACGCGCGGGCGGCGCGGCGAGATTCGCGGCGCGGGGCGGCGGCCAGATGGGGAAAGTAGGTTCGGAGGAGGACGATGTACAGTGGCCGTCCGATTGGGCGTGATCGGACGGCCCCTGATGGGCCACGTGGCAGTTAACGGCGGGGGGAGGAGGCACGTGCGACGCAAGTGCGTGGTTTTATTATTATTTTTTATTTTTTATATATTTTTTTTTATTTTTTTTTTAATAAAACGAATAATAAATAAACCCAAAAATGGCTGACACGTGGCAGCCTCTGGTGCTGCCACGTGTTAGCACCAGAAAATTCAGAAAATAATTATCTTCTAAAATCGAAAATAAATAGTAAATGACCCCGGATCGGAAAACTTCCTTCACGAAAAATGCTCGTCTCGACGAGATCTACAACTTTCATGAAGACATCAAAACCAAAATCGGTCAAATGTAAAAAGTGAATTTTTGGGGTATCCTATGTACATAGAATACCTTGATTTTTGGGTTTTATAACTTTTTTTGTCATTTTTAAGCATGATAAAAATCCGGAAAAATATGGAAAAATCAAAGATAAATAAAAGACACTTAATTCTAATTTTTTTGGATTTTTATTGATTAAGAAAATATATACATAAAATACAAGGTTAAAAACCGCGAAATATACAATGTACAAAAGAGGCCCAAAACCCAACTTTCACATATGAGCTCCGATTCACTTGAACTTGGTCTTGTTTTGAAGGTAATTGAATGTACATTAGTTCAAAAGTGAGTAGGATTAAATCAGACACTGGATGGAGAAGATATGTGGCTTTTAGTCCGAAAATCCTGAAATTAGGGTTTGGGTTTTTGGTCCACTTATTTGGGTTAGTTATTTTTTTGTATTTTTCTTTTATTCTTGTTAATGATATGTACATAGTGGAAGTGGTTTTGAGTCATTCGGAGTTAGCATGAATGTGTTAAAAATCCGGGAAGTTAGGCTTATTTACAGGTCATTTTGGCTTGGATTTTTGGCTTCTTATTTTGTGCAGATTTTTGTGCTAAAATGCAATTCTTATGAAAACATGCATGAATGCTAATTATGCAAAATAGATGCCAGAATGCTGTTGATTTTTAGGGATTTGAGCTTAATAAATGAGATTTAGAGTGATGAATACGAGATTCATCAAGGAGGACACACTAAGGGCTTCACTTCTCCGCCCCCCTGAGCCCTTCTCTCACCTCAGCTCGCACGCACACACCGCTAACCCCTTTTTGCAGGTCAACCATTGTCATTGGCCGGACCCGGGCGGAGCTGAGTTCTAGAGCTCCGCCTCCGGTGATCAGGCGTCGATAGAGCATCCCAGGTACTCCCGCGTCTTCTTTGACCTCGGACCTTCATCGCTAGACGTTCAGCGTCGTTCCCCGAGCTTCACCGAGTACGACGAGACGCGGAGGAGCTCCAGGCCTTACGTCGGAGCTCCAATAGCGCTTCCAACCATCAGGGAAGGAGAAGAGCAGATACCGTTGGATCTCGCCCCACTGCGGAGATCCAACGGCCCTGGAGCAGCCACGTCGCCATCCCGAAGCGCGGAGGCTCGGTGGGACCGAGCCTCGCCCGAGGCAACCTCGAGCCGCCACGTGGCCCGAGCCACCTGCTACGACCACCCGATGCAGCGCCGAACCTCGCCCCCATCTGAGCCTGAGATCACTTTCCTCACGCACGTGGGTTTTGGTCTTTTTGCATCAGCGCCCTCGTACCTTCCACATATTACATCCAGGTCCTGATACCACGTGGCAGTCCCCGAGACTACCCCGAGCCTCATCGACACCAAGCCTGGAGGCTCGTGTATTCCAAGCCAACCCGAAGCAGCAACGAGCCCGAGCCGCCCTTCGAGCCTGGATGGTGCGTGCATAGCACGTGCCATCTGGGTAATTTACGCAGAAGCCCCGTCGACTTCTCCAAATAGCAAACGGGTCCTGATGACACGTACAGACCACGTGTGCAGGGGGAAATTTGCATTGAAACCCTCGTGGTTTTCTAAATTGCATAAGTACCCCTATGCGTGGGTAAATTACAGGGAGGTCCTCCCACTTTTTCCTATTTACATTTTAGTCCCTCCCAGGGACCTGTTTGTAGTTACTTTTCACATTTTCTTTCATTTATGCCCTTGTTTTCTTTCTTGCATATCTTGAGCTACATATATCCAATTGAGTTGATTTCAGTTTCATTTTGAAACTCTTCTCGTCATCTTTCTTATGGCATGCTTAACTTTTAGTTTTGACACTATGATCTGTAATGCACTATTAGATTAACTAAGTGTCCAGATTTTTATGTTTCTCATGCCTAATTGCTACATAAATGAGAAGTGCTTCATTATTTGATTTTGTTGACTCGTATTTTTATGGCTCAAATAACTATCATTTTGGGCATATTTTCATGGCATCTCATCACATTTATTTGCATGACAAAAAAATAAAATAAAAAAATGCATGTTTATTTCTTTAATGCATTGTTGTGTCTCCTTGTCCTTCATGCATAATTTGACCTATATTGTCTCTCACTCAACGCTAAATTAGATGGATAAAAATCTGACTAATACGAGAGTGGCGTGTGTCCCTGAGTTCGACCTTGGTATCCTCGCCAAGTAAAAAAATTTATACGACCATCTCATTTTGATATATATATTTAAATGAGATGGTTCTTTGATGAGCCCGAATCGGCCCGACTGCGATGACATTATCAAGTGCTAATTCAGCACTGTTAAAGGGTTGATTTGTCGGTTCATCAACTTCGCAGGATGATCTTGACTTTATTTCTTCCTATGATGATGAGTTCGTCCCTTTTCACTTCGATATCAGCGAGACACCCAAGGCCAGACCTAGCCATACTACTTTCACTAACCCGTCTGTGCCTTCACACCCTAGGACCACTGAGGACCTTCACCAGGTCGATCCTGATCGGGTTCCGTCCACTGTGGACCCCGATGTTGACCTACACCATGTCAGATATATTCCTTAGCGATCTCAAAAGAAGGTTCGCTTTTGATCTTCTTGATCTATGTACATCCATCTTTATCGCATTCGTATCCCTCTATCTATCTTCCATATATCTCATTCATCCCATTTTCCTGAGTGCCTTGCTTAGGATGTACTTTTTCCTAAGTAGGGGGGGGGGGTGGATGGGTCGAGTGTTCATTCGTCATTCTGTTTCATCACTCCTGTTGTTACCTATACTTAGGGCCTCTTTTACACTAAGTATAGGCGGAGTGGTGTGTACATCCTCTTCTATCTTCTTCCATCTTCATCTCTTTTCTTCTTTTCTTCCTTTCTTCTTTTCTGCTTTTCCTTTTCTATTTCCTTTTTCTACCAAAAAGGTGTCGCCCCTTTTTGTCAGTCTTCTACACACCTGGCAACTAGGGTTAAGTATGCAAAAAATCAAGGATCGTTGTGACACGAATTACCAAGCGTAATCAACGAGAAAATATATAAAACCACTTTTAAAAAAAATCAATCAATGAAAAGTAATGTAAACGGTGTTCGCTATTTTTATTTACCTGGTATAGCGACCAGGGTCGAACACAAGGAGCACGATTGGAAAAACTAAGTAGTCAAATTCCCAAATGAATAAAAAATGAATTTTTAATGATTTTTTATTTTCAAATTTATTTAATTTTCAGATAAGGAACAATATACACAATGGAAAAAACACACACACCACGCTCTTTTTGTATTTTTTTCAAAATGGTCAAAAATACTCAGAAAATTGCAAAGAAAATATTTTTGGGTTTATAATTTTTAATATGTTTTTGGTAATTTTTCCAAGTTTTTTTGATGTTTTTATGATTTTATAAAAATAAAAAGGGGCAAAAAGGTAAACAGTGTACAACCTGGAGTAATTTGCAAATTCAAAATATGTTAATTGCCCAAAACTCTTGGGAATTATTTTTATTTAAAATATAAACAAATATCTACACACAAAAAGGTTGAAATCACTATTTTTGGATTTTTTTCTAGAATTTCCTATGATTTTTATAAGATTTTTAGTATTTTACAATTTTTTAGTTTTTATAAATAATAATGCATGAAATTTGGAAAAAAAATAAAAGATAATAAAATACACCTAATCTAATTTTTTGGAATTTTTAGAGAAATATTCAAAAATTTATGAATTTATGATTTCCAGTAAGAGAAAATGACACTTTTTTATTTATTTAATAATATCAAATACCAAGAGAAAATTAGACAATGTTAAGGAACACAATAGGAACATAATGAAAATTTTCTAGAATTATTTGACCATGAAAACTATTTATTCAACAAGAAAAAGCATGCAATTAAAAGTCTGGAAATACAGGGACCATAATGCAAATGTTTATTATCTCTGCATTAAATTATAGTAAAAGTAAACATGGATGCAGATATGTAAATTTCCCAGTATGTGTGTGCTACGCACGCGACTTGAGCTTTGGCGGGGGTCTTATTGCAATTATTAGAAATTCCAGGGGATGAATTACATTTTTTCAATTTTCTATTCTTTCCCCGTTAGGGTTCGAAGGGGTTTCTGTTCTTCTTCTTCGTTTCAAAGGGTGCGCCGCCCCTTTCTTCATTCCCAAGCAACAAGCGGGCGTCTCCCCTTCTTCTCCATGCCAATGAGGGGCAGCGGCACCCGGTAGAGTCGCAGAGGGCTGCAAAGGTGGGGGTAAGCGTAGAGGTGGGTGATGGTTACGGAGGACCGTGCGGTGCAGGCTGGCAGAGCTACTGGCCGCTGGTAGCTGTGGGGTTGTCGACGATGGCATCAGGTGGTGGCTGTTGGAGCTTCGCGTTTGGTGGAGCAGCCCGCCCCATGGTGGAGAAATGACTGGCGATGGAGGTAGGATCTAGCGGTATGTCGGGCGGCAGGCGGGGCTAGCGGATCTGGACAAAGGTGGAAGGCGCCGCCAGAGGGCGCGGCTACAGTGGGTGACCTGGGTGGCGGAGAGCAGTCGTAGGCTCCAAGCGGTTACCTTGGAGGCGACGGAGTCGCACCGCTAGGGCATTGGCGGTGGTGCCACGGTGGAGTCGGCGGCCGCTAGTGCTGGCAGGGATGGCCGCTGGCAATTTTTTTTTATTTTTTTATTTTTTTGTAGCCTGCAAGATAAAAAAGGGGTTTTTTTTATTTTTTTTAATATATTATTTTTCTGCAAAATAGATGTTAAAGAGATAAAAAACTGTATGTTTTTTTTATTTTTTATTTATTCTGTAAAACAAATGTTAAAAAAATATAATTTTTTATTGTATCTTTTTAATTTTTTAAACAAAATAGGATGCATGAACGAATGCGGGTCTTGCAAAATGTAAGATATATCCGGAGATCCGATCACCGTACATGATCGGAAATGAGAGATTGCGTGAGATAGAATAAGAAAATGGTGAGATCGAGAAGATGATGTGAAATCGGTAATCGTAGATGAATCGATCGGTGATGAAAAATTTAGGAACTAAGATCTAAAATTTAACAATGATATTGAAGCAAAAATTAATTATAAAACGACGAAGAAAAATAAATTGGATCTCACCTTGGGATCGAATAGCCGTGTTGACCTCGATGAAGATCGCCTCGCTGTCACCGGATGGCTCATAGGCTGGACACCCTTCTGCGACAAGAAGCTCTTGGAGATCGGGCTCCTCTCCACCAAAGATTTGATCAAAATGTGAAAGAGGGAGGAGGAGCTCAATAAAAAGGAAAAGAAAAATAAAAAAGGAAATAATTACAAAAAGGAAAATATTTAACGGTTAACTAAATAAATTACTTAAATAAATAAATAAATAAATAAATAAATTTCGTAATCAAATAAAATAATTAAAATAATTAATTTACAAAAATTAATTAGCCATATTAATGGCGGTTATTTAAGGTAGAAAATCAAATCTTATATACATGGTAGGTTTTTAAATCAAATAATAAAATAAAATAAATAAATAAATCAAATTTCTATAATTATATTAGTTTAATTAATTAATGTTAGAAATTAATTTTTAACAGTTTTTTATATAAGGAAATTAGTTATATACAAGTAGTATACACATATATTACATTGTACACATGTATAAATAAGGAAATAATTTTTTATTATTTATTTATTTATTTATTTATATTTTATTTTAAATAAGTATGAAAATATTTACAATTATTTACATTATGTAAAAAATTAAAGATGAATAAATATATATATACAATAAGTAAATGGTAAAATTGCAAAAACCACACCAAAAAACCGATTTTCAACCGTAACTCCAAAAATTATGAAACCACATCCATTTTAAAGCTAATTTAATTTAGAGTATAATGGAAGTGAATTTAATTCAATCTGAGTTCGTATGGAGCCGGAATTAATTTTTCAACTATCACTTTACGACTTTTTTCTAAGTGCAGATACTTTTACTCTATACATGGTTTTACTTTGCAATTATTTTTATTATTTACAAAAAAATTTTATTTACAATTACTGTTAAAGAAAAATATTTAGTTTGAGGTCAATTTATATACAAATAAAATCGTGTAAGTTTTGTACAAATATACAAAGAATACATTTAAAAATAAAAAGGGAAAATTTTTACAAATTATTTGTTGTTTTTGTAATGGAAGACCTTATCTCCCCTACTTTATTCCTGGACGATCATGTCAAGTTTTGACCTCCTCTCGGGGTTCGGGTCAGTCTGCATTTATTTCATAAATACATCTTTTATTTTTATTTTTCATTTTCTTTTCTTTTTCCTTTCTTCCTTATTCTTTTATTTGAATATAAACAGAGCTAAAAATGCATATTCAACGAATGCATGTTAGATGGTAATTTCATGAAATTAGTGGGTATTTAGAGGTATTTGACTAAGGAAATAAAGCTAAAATAAAATAATAAAGGCGATGAATCGTGGATTCATTAGGGGTGTGCACCCTGAGATCTTATATTCTTTGATCCCCTCCACTGTCTCCTCTTCTTGTCTATACTTAGTGATATCTTACAATGAGTATAGGGGGAGACAGTCTGAGTACGATCTGTTCATTCCCACCCTTGACCCTCCCTGCTTTGTGTACAGTTCGTTATACTTAGGATTATTTGATCCTAAGTATAGGGGGGACGATCAACTTCTCATTCGTTCATTCATCTATCTATTCGTTTATTCTTTAGACTTTTCTGATTCAGTATGAGTTATGTCTTCTTCTTTATCTCCGATCTATGAGGACATAGCTCAAGCTAAGTATAGGGGTCGTATATACTGCATATATACTTTAGCCATAACTCGTACTTTCGTATTTTTATTAATAAATATGACTAAAAGTATTATTAAAATTCATTAAAAACACTTAATAAAAGATGTTGATTATCCCTCAAATTATTTTGTATTTACTGATTAATAAATCAGGTAAAAATATTTTTTTGCAAAATGTTTAAAAAATAGTTTGAAAATCTCTTTGAAAAATATTTTGAAAACTATTTGGAAATAATTTTGTTAAATATTTTCAAACCTTTGTAAAAATATTTTGTTTGAAAAAATTAATTTATTTGTATGAAATAAAAATGTTTGAAAAACGATGTGCAAGTGGTTTGAAAAATGGTTGCAAAAATATTTGGAAAATCTATATATAATATTTGAAAAACCTTTGCAAAATGATTTCGAAATGTGTATAAATGTTTGTAAAAATTTTTTTTGAAAAGTATTTGGGACTATAGTTTTCAAAAAATATTTGAAAAACCTTTTTCAAATAAGTTTGAGGAATATTTACATCACACTAAAATTCTTTGTTAAACTGTATATATATTTCTATAAAAGTGATCACTTACCCCTTGTAAATTATTAAAATCTAATTTTGTAAATATAAGATGCATCACCATGCAAATATTTTTACCTATTTTCAGCCAAAAATCTTTTATTTTCAAAAATCACAAAAATGTTTATAGAATTAAAAATACCAAAACCATTGGCAAAATCTTTTTGAAAAATACAAAAAATGCATATGCTCCATCCTTTTCAAAAATCCATAAAACTTCAAAATATTTGAAAATTGCATCACAAAAATATTTTCTGCATACTGCATAGCATTTGCATTCGCATTTTTCAGATCGAGTTTGATAATTGAACAAGTCTAAGTAAAATCCGAAGATTGGAGCTTGGTTGGACCTTACATCTACCAAACTAACAATAACCTTATAGGAACTGGAATTGAGGTACTTCAGGTCTAGTTGACTTAATTCTTTGAGTATCATGAGACTTGGTTCAATGGATTCTTGACTGCCTAAGTAGAGTATTTCAGAGTACACGCATGACTCTGTTGATAATGACCTAACTTGGACACTTGCACCTTTCACTTAGCTCAACTCAGTTGGACTGGTGAGGCGATTGGATTTTCCAGTATGAGACACACACAAGTGAAAAAATTTGTCCTTGTCTAAGGAGGGAAGTGCACCCCAACCCGTCCAGTGGCATTGATATCTAAAGACAGGAGAGTGGGTGTTGCAATAATGCTTCAAAAGAGGGATAGTCTACTGGCTCAAGAGGAAAACTCCTTATGAAAATGATGCTGTATATATTATTGCAAAAAAAGAGAAAAAAACTAAGCAAAAACTCCAAAAAGTGGACATGCCTGATTAAAAATAAAATGCCTGCCGGAGTGTATATATTTGTATAGTCAATAAGCAAGCTTGGGATTCAAAGTCATATCATATGAGCCTGCAGCTGGATGACTTGACTACACTGGTCTTGCATCCTAGGATAGGTATCTACACTATTTACCGTTCATTCTTCTCCTCACCCCCTCCTCTTGAGCTGGTTGTCACTTGAACTTAGAAGGGAATACCCCACTCCCTGAGGAAGGAGTTGTTGGATTGGGAATCACTGGGTTGTCATGCTAGAGAAGTCAGTCTCTTTGTCATTTCAGTTGGGGAGAGCCACCATCACTTACACTGTACGAGTCAGATTCATAGTCGTAAGGGTTTGCATATGAGTTGAAGTATTTTTACCTGGCTACTGAGGAGACTTGAGAAAAGTTTTGGGATTCTCGAAGGTTGCAAATCCAATTCCCACTAAGGTTCCGCCCGCACGAAAATTTCAAAGGTCCTACTGAAGCTCCAAACTTTGATTTTGTGAAGACAAGTTTGATAATTAAACCTAATCCAATTTCTATCTTTTTCTTTTCTTTTTTTTTTTCTGCACTTATTTCATAAGTGTTTGCTAGGGACTAGCAAAGGCAAGTTTAGGGGGTGATGAATCTCCATTTCATCACCTTTATTCTATCATTTTTGCCTTAAAAACCCTAGTAAATATGGGTAAATAACCCTAATTCGTGCATTTTATCATTCATGCATCATTGTGTAAATAGTGTATAAAAAGCAGTTTTTAATGCCAAAATTATAGAATAAGGAAAAGAAAAGAAAAATAATAAAATATTGAAAATATTTTATGACCCTAAACCTCTAGACCTAAGAATCTCGATGACTAGGTCGACAAGGAATAAAGTAGGGGGAGATAAGGGACAATATACAATAAATTCCAATTTATTTAATTCCTTTTTAATCATTTTTGGGACCTATTTTTAGTTCCACCTTTTGTACCTCAAATAAAGAAATTTTGTACATGAAAGTTGTATATAATAAAATATAGAAAAATACAAAATTGATTTCATGCAAAAATAGTATACAGATAAAAAGTTATACTCAGAATAAGTTTCCAAAATCCCAACTTCTAGACCCATATGTCTCAAATAAAAACTAAAAATATATTAGAATCCTTTAATTATATACAACTTTTAATAAGCTATTTAATGAAGGTATTTTCATATTTTTTGGAGTAAATGTATGAAAGTTAGGTTTTGGACCCCTATTGTATATTTATACCGATTAAAATATTCATTTTATTTCTTATTCATTATTTTTATATTTTTATAATTTTGTAAATATTATTTATTACATATGTACATATCAAAACTATAATAAAACAATAAAGAAAACATTAAAATAAATTATGTAAAGAAAATATATAGATGAATTGCCTATTAGTATACCTATATAAATAATATATCTATTTATTTAATTGCATATAATATATCAGAAAAATATAATAAAAATATATTCGAGTCTATAAAAATAAGTTATAATTATATAAAATGATAAAATAAAACAATAAAATTAAAAATACAAAATAAAAATAAATGACATAAATACATAGATAAATATACCTATGTATAGCCCCTTAAAAGTAAATTGTAATTCTAAACCTCTAAAAAATAAATAAAAATCATAATAAAATAATAAATATTTTTTATAACCTAAAATTAATAAACTCAATTATTATTTTTTAGTGATTTTCTAAATATTTTTCAGGGATTTTTTCTGGTCGGTCCACGTGAACCAACCAGCTCCTCCCGTTTGTTGACCTCGGTCAACTCTTTGACCGAGGTCTGCCACCTGTCAGACATGCATTTGGCCTCTTCTTCCCCGATTTTTCGAGGCCGCCCCTTTCACTATTTGATATCGATCTCTTCTGTACTTTTTCTCCTCTAGGGTCCAGCTTACATGCCCTACGTTAGCCTCGAGGATTGTAGTGCCGATTCACTCATATTTTCTTCGTTCTTTGCAGCCACCCAGTCTTGTACATAGCCGACCCCATGATCTTCCCACTCCTCTTTGAACCCTCTTCGCCCCAATCTAGCCGTTTGATCCATGTGTTCGACCTCTACATACTTTCACCTATATACATCCTTGTTGTAGAGTTATAATAACTTTTAACTTCGCACATGCTTTTCATTGCTTGATCATCTGTTGTAGGTTAATTGTTGATTACCTGGGATTTGTGAGCGGTCACTTCAACGACATCATGGTCTCTCCTTGTGTAGACTACTTTAACCCTTGCAAGATCTGTGTCCCCCCAAAATATATTTATAGTAGGGATTGAACGTGCTGTAGATTTTTAGCATTGGCTTCAACCTACTATATATTGATTCATATTATTTCATCAATTTTTGCTATATATTTTTAGCTCTGCCATTTTTTTATTTTCCTTGCTATTTTTCTTGAGGGAGGAGATATATGGTTGAATGTGATATTTTAACATTTATAGTATGTGACGAGATAATTGAATAAGATGTTAAGACAATTATAACATGTGATGTAGCAAGTGAATGTAATGTTATGAATATGTGGGATGCGATAGGAAATGTCAAGAACTTTTTTAGTATGGGAAGGTATTATGGCAAAGATCCGTAACAACCATATAGTAAAGTTTAATGCATAATTAAAATTATCGTTGAAGTTAAAATTATACATATTAGATTAAAGCCTATACAAAGAAATAAGGTGCTAAAAACATTTTTCTGCTCATTCAGTGTGAACGCTTAAGTAACATCAAAACAAAAAATGAAGTGGATATTACTTTTCTTAGTGCAAATCCAAATCAATACTTTGTAATAAAATAACATCCAATAGACACCCTTAGTGATGTTCGAAAAAACACGAGCTTTGGAACGGTTGTAATTGCCACTCTATCATGAAGATTTAATGTAAAAGTTTTGATTATAAAGAGGAATTTTGGAGGTAGAGAGATTATGTGCAACATTAAAAAATATTTACATATAATTTTTAGTAGTTTCGTAATTACACCCAGAACCTTCGATAATCACAAAATACACGAGAAATCTCGAATGGTCACTCCATCACACACCCATAACTCTCTGTTAGTTTAATCCTTTAACCCATTGACATAGGCCTTTTTTGCACTAGTTTATTAATCATACATGATAAGCAATCATTGTGCAACCAATTGTGCCTCTAATCAACAATCAACCCACAAAAAAGTTTAAGGGATTAATGTGTGTGAGTTAAAATTTATTATAATTCTACTATAGATGTATATAGGTGTATGGTAGAGCATCGAATACATGGACTAATACGTGGTAGAATTAATTATTATATATAATGAATAATGATTAAATAATAATGTATATATGTATAATATTCTATTAATTAATTAATAAATATTTTTTGAGTTTTTAAAATATAAAATAATTTCTTCTTATATATTTTGTTAAAATAAATTTTTAAATTTTCAATTGTATAAATTTTAGTTTATTTTTGTAATTTTCTGATTTTTTATTTCATTTTCTTTTTACTATATAATATAAGTAAATATAACTTTATATAATATGTATATTATAAGGAGTATATAATATAAAATATATAATAAATATACAAAAATCAGAAAATATAAATAAGAATAGTCTTTTTTTAAAGGATTTAAAATATTTATAAGGTATTTATAAAATTTAAAAATTAATAATAAATATATATAGCTATATAGGTATAGTATACAATATAGAGTATTATGATTATAAATAGAGATGTAAATAATTAAAATTTATCAAATATTTGTTTGTGTTTTCTAATATTTTTAAAATACATTTTGTGATTTTTCATGTATTTTCTAATTTTTAAGTATTTTTAAAGTCCAAAATATAAAAAATCAAGGACTTTTAAAATAGGTCAGATTGTTTTGATATTTAAAAATACTAATTAAAGTCAAAAATTCTTAAAACTAATTTTAATACTTAATAATATTTACAAATAAGAATATTAAAAAGAAACTAATATTTTTGAGTTTGTATGAATTTTTTTAATTTTTATAAGGATTTTGGAGCTTTTTAATTTTTACTGATTTTCTTTTTTCTATTTTTATGGATTTTTGGTATGGAGGTACAAAATACAATAATAGAAAATAAATAATTGTTTTGACTTTGTAAAGATAATTTTATAACTCTTTTGTATTTTCTAAAGTAAACATAAAATAATCATGTATTTTTATTTTTTACTAAATAGGAAAATGCTTAAAATGCAAAACAAAAATTATAGTGTCGAAGAGAATTACAGACACATTAACCTAATTTTTTTCAATTTTTTTGGAGCACGGAACTAGCAGGGGTATATTTGCAATTAAAATAAAAGATAACGACTAATATGCAAAGTACCCAAAAGTTTTGAACTAATTTTTTAAATTTTAATATTAAACTTTAATTATAAAAACCTACAAGGATATAACTGCAAAATACCCAACTCACGTCAGGGACCACGTGAGAAGAGCTAGCAAGGACCTAAATGTAATATGCAAATAGTTCGAGGGGCTCCTTGCAATTTTTCTCAAAATATTGAAATACTTTAAATATTTACAGGAGTGAAAAAAACCAAAGAAAAAGTGTGGGGGTATTTGTGAAATTTACTCCCAAAAGGGCATGACCGGATGGCTCTAGATCATTCACATGGAAACATGGCGTCTTCTCCTCATGCGATGATGGTTCAGCTTTGACGTCTGAGGTTAGATCTCAAATGAGATACAACGGTGGAGGCTCAAGGTGATCGGACGTCAGCTACTTGCCTGGGAGGTTGGATCTTGATCAGATGGTTCGCTAGGGTAATTGAAGAACCGATGAAGAACTCGTTGTTGGCAAGTTTGTAATCGATGTAGCCTATGTCTTCGTCCACTTAGGTCACCATCGAGGTTCTCTTCTCATTTCTGCAGCCTTCCCGCAACTTCCAGACGCTTTAAATAGGTCCAAAGGGCACTGATATGCCCCTAGAGATCGAACGTGCGATGGAAGACCTGAGAGTCGATACTTGAAGAATCTGGGACTCATATGGTCCCTTCAGGACCCAAATGTGTGAAGATGAAATGTTATGTAATGGGGGATGTCCTAGCTTTTATTGGCATAGATCGGAGGTGAAATGGTGGTGTATAGAGGAGGTTCGGCATCGAGTAGTGGGAAGGACCCCGATGGTCCATATCAGTGGAGAACCAGGTGGCAGGAGAAGGCAAAAGGTGGACAAATGGAGGGGCTAAGTAGTAAGGCCTTTGGTGGTGGTCGGAACAAGGGGATATGGCGAGGTATGATGGCCGAAGCTTGAGAGCTCTAGCAAACTAAGATTCTAACTACACGCTACGGTTAATAGTCAGAGATTAAGACTATACGCAAAATGAAAACTAAAATAAAATCTACATAAAAATGAGAAGAAAGGGGGCCGCTCGTACCTGTGTGTAGGAGAAGATACCTCTTCGGAGGTACTTCGACAAGATGATGGATCGCTTCAGGACCAACCTCACACTCGCTACAAAGACCACGACGAGCTCCAACCGTTTCCAAGGGAATTTGAGGGTTCGAAGGGACAAAGCAGGATTAGAAATCCAATGGAAAGTGAAGAAGGGTATTTGTACATGCAAGTGATGTGGAGGGTTTTCGATGGGAGATTGTGTGAGAAAGAAGATGAGATGATGAGGGAGATATGGTCGGTGTGGATCACGGATGAACGATCAACATCTTTCGTGAAAAAGGTACGAGGCCTCGAGCCATGTATCGTGGCAGAGAAAATCGAGAAGAGAGGGGGGGCTACTCTAACAAGGCTACAATTGAAGTCGGAGGAGTCGACCCCAGGACAACGGGAAAACATCTCCCGGTGGTCGAGCTAGACCATTAGAAGACAAAACATGTTAGAAAAATGATAAATAATTAAAATTAAAATGATTAATGAATTGATTAAATAAAAGTTATGAAATAAAACTTGTTTGTTATTTTGTATAGTATTTTATTATGTTTTTTATTTTTATGATTAATTTATTATGAGTTACTTTTTACAAGTATAAACGTCGGTACATTTACCTATATAATATGCATTTTATTTCTATTTTTCATTTTAGATTTTATTATTTATTACAGATAATTTATGTAATTATAACTTAATTAAATGCACATAAATATATATTTTATGGTATTTTTCTGAAGTCATTCACACTTAAATAAATACATGTATTTATTATATAGGTATATATAGGTAATTCATCAATGTATCTAAGTATACTATTTTATTTTATTATCTTTTTTGTGGTTTTATTTTATTTCAATTATTTACATATATTGTGATTAATATTCACAAAATTATAAAAATATAAAATTATGAGAATTATAAAGAATAGATAAAATGAATATTTTATTTAGGTATATTGTACAGTAGGGGTCCAAAACCTAACTTTTGCATCTTAATTCCAAATTGACTGAAACCACATTCATTAAATAGCTACTAAAAAGTTATATACAATTATTGATTTTGATGAATTTTTAGTTCATATGGAGAAGATACATGTTTGTGATGTTTGGATTTTGACTTTTTATTTTGAGTGTACGGTACAATATGCAATATTTTTGTGTGAAATAAATTTTCTATTTTTCTATATATTTTTATCTACAACTTTTATATAAAAAATTTATTGATTTGATCTTTAAATAATAAAGAATACAATAGGCCCCAAAATGGACTTATTGATGAATAAAGAATTAGGGTTTTTACTGTATTTTTAACCCTTATCTCCCCGTACTCTATTCATTGCCGACCCAATTATCAAGATGCCTAGATCTTGGGGTTTAGGGTAATTCAATTCCTTTATCTTTGGTATTTCATTTCTTTTTCTTTTCTTCTTTATTCTTTTATTTTAGCATTAAATAAGTACCTTATACAATATTTACACCATAAATACATCTGTTATTTTATACAATTTAATGATATTTACATGCATTTAGATAGGGTTAAAAGGCAAAAATGGAAGAATAAAGTTGATGAAATGGAGATTCATCACCCCTCTATACTTGTCTTTGCTAGTCCCTAGCAAACATTTATGCCTATAAGTATAGAAAATAAAATAAAGGAAAAAAATAATAAACTTGGATTGATTTTAAATTTAAAACTTGTCCTCATAAAATCAAAGTTTGGAGCTCAATCAGACCTTTAGAAGTTAGGAGTGCTTGGAACCGTATTGGGAAACTAATTTAAAACACAACCTCCTCTAATACACACAAGGCTCTGCCCAAGTCTCCTTAAAAGCCAGATCGGAACAAATCAATGTCATATGCAGTCCCTTATGACTAAGAGTCTACCTCGTGCAATGTCAGTGATATGTAGCTCCTCTTGGCTAAAGCGATAAAAGTCAATCTTCTCCAACATGGCGACTCTAATTCCCCAATTTCGCAACTCTTTCCTCAAGAAGCGAGGTATTCCCTTCTAAGTTCAAGTACAACCGGCTCAAGAAGGGGAGGTGGAGAAGAGAATGGATGGTATCTGATGAATCCCTGATTCCCTCTCTTTATTCTTTTATTTTAGCTATTTATCTTGGCAAAGCATCATGTAAATAGGAGTAAATACAATAAGTTAGCATTAAGCATGCATATGTTAACATTGTATAATTGTCATGTATTTGTGCAAAAATAAAAGAATAAAGGAAAAGAAAAAGAAAGGAGGTATTTAGAATAAATACATAATGACCCGAGCCTAAAGAGAAAGTCAAGCCTTGACCTGACTGCCAAATAAAATAAGTAGAAAGAGACAGGGCCTACTCTATATTGTACATATTATCTAGATATAATTATTTTTGATAAATAAAAATAAAATATTATTATTACCTCCTTGTATGTATTTTTAAAAATAAAACAAAAATAAAAATAAAAAACTAAAATAAAAGTAAAAGTAAAATCCTTTCTCACTTGCACAAAATACATGTATATATGTCTCACTCCCTATTTATTATATACCTGTAAAAACATAATAAAAATAAAATAAAAAATAATTTATACTCCAAAAATTATGTTGTAAATAAATACAATACAAAATTGGGGTATTTGTAAAAATAACAAAATAAAAATACGTGTACAAAATACATAGGTATATTATACCTATATATAACACAATATACTGTATATACACTAATTTATTTTTTTATAAAAATAATCAAAAATCGTAGAAAAACATTTTGAAAATTAATAAACATTTTTCATTTTATACACTTTTTATTTTGAACTCATACTATTTTTTAGTGATTTTGTAATTATTTTGTAAATCTATTTTTTCTGATTGGTTGGGATCGGGTCCGGTCAACACCCTCTTCCAGGGCAAACTCGACCCGACTTCTCTCACCGGAGTGTTTTCTCCCACTTTTCTCGGTCGGGTCTCGCCTCTTCTCGACCCGATTCTTTGCCCATGCCTTCTCCTAGGATCCATCACCTTCACGGATCCCTAGAAAGGTGCGAATCTTCCTAGGTTTGCACGCTCTTGCCCGATCTTCTCACCCTCCTGGGAAGACTATGAATTATCTCCTTCGCCTACCCAACGCCGTAGCTCGTACCTCGCCCCTTCTTCCACCCTAGGTACCTTTGGTTGAGTGACAACTACCGGAGGCCATCCTTGGATCATAGTTTGATCGCGTTGTTCACGCAGCTTAGCTACGTGGCTGACGAGCACCGTCGCGTCTGGCCTCTCGGCCTTCCATAGCTTGGTTGAGGCCATTAACTCGACTACCTTCATTGCCTCGAGTTAAGAGATCTCTCAGATCTTCATGTATCCATCACACCCTCTCCATTTTCCTGTTTGCTTCAATTTTGCATTCCACCTCTGCTGCACGTTCACTTGCTTCGACCAGCTGGTCGGAGCCCCGTCACCTGCACCCTTCCGTTTCGATCGAACATACGCGTCGCCCTCCATCTTGCACTGTATCCTGATCATCCTTAGGTTTGTCCCTTAGGTCAAGATTAAGGCTCAGATCTCCTTCTACCATCATTGCCGGAGATCGACTTCCATTCCCCCACGCTTCTCCATTCCTTATCAAGCAATAACTCGACTGGAGCAAAGCCTCCGAGTCGTTTTTCCCATTGCAGGTCTTGTATCGCATGGTAGACCCCCATTTGGCCCTCGACTGCTCAGGCAGAGTAGCTCTAGACGTACCTCCACAGCGAATTGGCCATCGAACTACTCTCCTTCACATCGAAGCTCGCCATCAGATGCGAAGTACCTCCATGACGCTCGAGTCCTCGTTGGTGAGCTCATCGGCCCAGTGGATCTACTCCAGAGTCACCGATCGAAGTTCACTTTGAGGTTGTTCTTCCTGCATACTCATCTGCCGTTGGATCCCTCCACCTCCTGCTAGATTGCAACATAGACGCCCAACAGAAAGCTGTTGCTGTTGTTGGATCAGAGCAGCAACGCCAGATCTAGCCGCACGTCCGCGACAGCTCTTGCACCGTTAGATCAGCAGGTGGTCGTAATCAGAGCCGTACGATCACTACATCTCCTATGTGCGCCACGTGCCCTAGCAGGGGTATATTTCGCTTCTACCCTCGCACTTTTATGTATAGCTATTTAGTTCATTAAATAAAGTTGTAGTTTAATTAATTTACAGTTTTGACCTCAAACTTTTAGTATTTACATTTTAGTCCCGTGTATCTGATAACACGGATTTTCCGGGGGTCTAAAGTAGTCCGCACAAGGTGAGACCACAGTGTCGCTGAGGCGACCGCTCATGAAACCCGGGTTAACCAACAATTAACCCACAACAATGATCAATTAATGAAAAGCAAGACGTGGAGTTAAAAATTATTATAACTCTACAAAAGATGTATATAGTGCAAGTAATGTAGAGGTCAAACACATGGAACAAGCAGGTAGATCAGGGAAATGAATGCTCAAAAATGAATGTGATGTATTTATCTATACTTATGCTCTTTTCTTGTGGGTTTTTAATTTTCAATTTTTATTTTTTATTTTATATTTTTATATTTTTATTTTTAATTTTCTGATTTTATATTTTCTTTTATATTTTTAATTTTTTTTTACTTTTTTATATATAATAAGCTAGATATAGATTATAGATAATACATGATATAATAGATATAATAATAAGAAATAATAAAAAAAGAAAATAGTACTTTTTTGTATTTTTAGATAATTTTTTACTATTTTGTGATTTCTAGAGGAATTTTACTAATTTTTATAGTTTTTTATAGTTAAAAATACCCAAAATAGGGTTTCAAATAAATAGTTGAAATTAAATAGGAGATAAAAAATATGAAACAAGGTCAAAAATTCTCCAAATTAATTTTGAAGTAAAGATAATAAAATAAAAAAATTCAGAAGCAGGTAATATAATTTTTGTATTTTTTATGGATTTTATATTTTTATAAAGGTTTATATATATATTTTTCTATTTTTTAATTTTCTTTTATTTTTAGCGGTTTTTAGTCTAGGGGTCAAAGATACGAAAATACACAAAATATATTTTTTTGAGAATTTTTCAAAAAGGTTTTATAATTTTTATGTATTTTTAGAGCAAACAGGAACAAAAATGCACGTTTTTTATAAATATTAAAATGCTTCAAAATTGCAAATTAAAAATATGAAGTTCAAGTACAATACTCTAGGAAACTATGCCTATTTTGGGTATTTTTTAGAGATTTATAGATGCATGATATAAATACAAGAAGTAAAGAGAAAATACACTCCTAGTAGGGGTATTTTTGTAAATATAAAAAACTACAGGGGCCAAAGTGTAATTTTCCCAAAAAAATTATAACTGAATATTTAAATTACTAGACCAATCATAAATACCCAAAGTCTCAGGGCATTTCCTGCAAAATTGCCAAAGCTCACGTGACAAGCACGTGAGCCTAGTAGGAACTTAAGTATAATTATAAAAAACCTAGGGGCTAAATTGCAATTTTAACAAAAAAATATGACATAAACAGTTTCTGGACTGAGTCAAAATCTGCTAAACTGCAGGGGGTTAACCACAAAACCCACACCTCGCGTGCACCAAGCATGTGAGATGATGTGGCTGAGGACCGACAAGCAATTACAATAACATTCAGGGGGCTAGATGTAAATATTGCAAAACCTTAACTCAGCAGACAAATGTTTTAATACTAAATATTAAATACAAAAATTATGGTGGCTAACAATGCAAAATACCCGAACGCAGGCGCGAACGAACGACAAGGATGGATCGCTAATGCCATATGTTGCGTTGTCGTAGCCCGATACTGGTTCGCATGGACGGTCAAGATTAGAACACTTGATGATGATCAATGGTCGATGCACAGCTAGATCGTATGGCTCACGATCAAACTGGGGGCGACCTCAATTTGATGGTGGAGGCCCAGGAGGAGGAACGGGGAAGAATCGCCGTCTAGGCGACCTTCCCCGACGTTGATCCTCAGCCTCCGACGCTCTGAAGGGCTCCAAAATGACCAAAACGCTTCCTGCTGGTGTCTTCTATGTGCTGTCGGCTCAAAAAGTGGTCGATAACCACCGGAGGTGGCTAGGGAAGGCGGAGGAGCAGAGAAGCTCCTGGTATCTCCGACAGAGGTCCAAATGCACTCCAGGTGCTTGTTCTGCTCCTAAGACCTGCAAGAAAAGGTTAAATGAGTTACGGGCAAACTGCCGCGACCCCTTTGCAGAGTGATGAAGGCATGTGGTGCGAGAATGGAGCTCGCCGGAGCAAGATCTGGCGAGGGTGGCTCGAGGTGAATCAGCGAGGAGAAATCAAAAGGGGGCGCATAAACTCGAACCTAAGGCTAAGGAGAAGCTAATAAATGCAAAAAATGGATAAAATTGGACCTCAAGTCGTAGGACGACGAGATGGGACATCACGACCAACCTTGGCCAGAAATGGTGGAAGAGCTCCTTAGCTCGTCTAAATTCGCTCCCAAGGAGGTGGAAACGAAGCTATCACCTTCGTCATCCAGATCACCAAGAAAGAGGGCCAAAGCGAGGGCACATGGAGGTTCAAAAATGAGAGGGAAGGTCGGGTAGGAATATGTACAGGGTGGCTGAGCAGGTGAGAAGAACGAGGCGTAGGCTGCAGTGCATCGATGGTATCCTCGAGATGATCATAGGGTGTGTAAGAGCAGTCTACGAGGAGCAAAAGTGTAGAAGAGACTATCGCAAAAGGATGCAAGGAAGTGCCTTGAAAAATCCGCGAAGATAGGCAAAAATGCAACTCTAACACATATCAGACCACGGTCAGAGAGTTGAATGAGGTCAACCAACAGATCAATCTGATTGGTCCATGTGGAGCAACCACGAAAATCCATGGTAAAAAAATTTATAAATTCGATTTAAAATAATAAATGATTTTATTGATTTTAGGTTATAAAATAAAAAAATGTTTCTTATCTTCTGAAGTATTTTATTATCATTTTTATTTATTTTTTCGAGGTTTAAAATTACAAGTTACCTTTTAAGGGCTATATATAGGTATATTTGTCTATGTATTTTAATGTTTTATTTTTATTTTTTATATTTAATTTATTAATTTTGTTTATGACTTTATATAATTATAACTTAATTTAATATACTTAAAATATTTTTATTTTATTTTTTTGATGTAATATATATAATTAAATAAATAGATGTATTTATTCTATAGGTGTACTTATAGGTATTTTACCTATGTATTTTTATAAGTATTTTTTTATATTTTCTTGATATTTTTATTCTAATTTTAATATGAAAATATATTATAAATAATATTTACAAAATTATAAAATACAAAATTACAAAAATATTGAAAAATAAATAAAAGAAATATTTTAATCGGTACAAGTATACAATAGGGGTACAAAACCTAACTTTCAAACCGTAACTCCAAAATATATGAAACCACATTCATTAAATAGCTTATTAAAAATTATATACAATTGAAGGTGATTTTGATATATTTTGAGTTTTTATTTGAGAGATATGGGTCTGGGAAGTTGGGATTTTGGAAATTTATTCAGATCATAATTTTTTATCTGTACATTATTTTTGTATGAAATCAATTTTGTATTTTTCTATATTTTATTATGTACAACTTTCATGTTCAAAGTTTCTTTATTTGAAGTTTAAATGGTGGAACTAAAATATGTCCCAAAAATAAATAAAAAATGAATTAAATAAATGTGATTTTTTGGTATTTTTGCCCTTATCTCCCCCTACTTTATTCCTTGTTAACCTAGTCATCGAGATGCCTAGGTCTCGGGGTTTCGGGTCATAAAATATTTACAATATTTTATTCTTTTTCTTTTCTTTTCTTTATTCTATAATTTTGGCATTAAAAACTGCATTTTATACATTATTTACATAATGATGCATTAATTATAAAATGCACGAATTAAGGGTATTTACAAGTATTTACTAGGGCTTTCAAGGCCAAAATGATAGAATAAAGATGATGAAATGGAGATTCATCAGTATCTGAACTCACGTGTCGTTCCACGTGCTCGGTGGTTTATTTGCATTATATTCACTATACTTCTTGGATGTTACGTTTTGAAGGGGAACTTTTTAGTATTTGCAATTATGCCCCTCTGAGCTTGTGTCATGTGTAGTGCGCATGTTTGTCTGGCTAATTTACAGATCACACCCCTTGACTTTTAATTGTGTAATTATTTTGCCTGCAACTTTTAAATAATTGCTTCTAGGTCCATGTGTAATGTATGCTTTGTTTTAATCAAATAAATACCTAATCAACTCCAAAAATTCCTAAAAATTACAGTTATCTCTTGCTAACATTTAATATATATGGTAATTTTTGTGAATTAATTTAGTTTTATTTGATAATTTCTAAAAATAAAAAAACCCCTAAAAATCATTCTGTCTATTTTCTAAAATATCAAAAAATAAAATTTGTCTTAAAAATTCCATAAAATTTATGTGTTCTTATCTTTGTGTGTTTTCAATCAATCCTATTTTTGTTGCATTCTCTCATATAAAAACCCTAAAAATCACAAAAGAATAAAAAAACGTGTAAAAATCATTAAAAATTCTCAAAAATTCAAAAAAAATGGGATTTCAATTTCTATACTTAGATATTTTTTGTTTACTTTTTCATATAAAAAATCACAACAAGTACAATAAGGCATTTTAGTATTTTAAATTTGACTTTTGGTCCATGTTGTACATTGTTTTCCATTTTCGTTTTGTTTGATTTTTATAAAATCATATAAAAATTAGAAAAATCCCATAAAATCACCAAAAACATCTGAATATTTGAAAAACATAAAAATAATTTTTCTTTCTGATTTTTGAGCATTTTTAGTCTTAATAAAAATTGTTGAAGCTTGCTTGAGCTTTATTTCTTTGTTTTGTTTTCTTATTTTGAAAATATATAAAAATTTGCAAAATCAAAATTGATAAAAAAATATATTTTTATTTCTCTGATTACCAACTACTTCATACATTTCCATGCTCCTTATGTTTGACCCTGGTCGCTATACCAGGCTAAATAAATAGCGGAGACCGCTGATATTCCCTTATTTTGATTGATTTATTTGTGTGCTCTTGATTTTCTTGTAGATTACGCTTCGCATTTGGGTCGCAACGACCTCTCGAGATTTATCTGATACCTTAACCCTAGTCGGAACACTGAGTCAGCAGTAGCCAGTGTAGCTACCTATCCTAGGAAGCTTGATCAATGTAGCCAAGTCATCTGATTGCAGGCTCACATACATTTGAATTTGAAGCTCAAGTTTGCTTATTGACTATATATATACTTCGACGGGAATTGATTTTTCTGGGATTTTTTCCCATCTATTCTTTTTGGAGTTTTTGATTTTGCATTTGTTTGAATAGTATATATAACAACATTTACATAAGGACTTTTTCCTCTTGAGCCAGTAGACTATCCCTCTTTTGAAGCATTATTGCAACCCACAAACTTCTATCATTAGACCTCATAGCTACTTGATCATGTTGGGGTACTATGCCCATAAATGTGTGACTTCCGATGTTTCCATTGGCTTGTGTCTCATGTCGTCAAATCTGTCCCTATACCACATCAATTGAGTTGGGAAAGGTCTAAAGTGCAGTCGACAAGAGTCGTGCATGTGTTCCGAAATATTCTACTTAGATAGTCAAGACGACACCAAATCTAGTCTGGTCTCAAAGAATTAAGTCTAGCAGACCTGAAGCGTCTAAATTCTAGTTCCCGTAAGATTCCTGTGCTTAAGTGGATTAAGGTCCAATCAAGCTCCAATCTTCGGATTTTACTTAGACTAGTTCAATTACTATCATCAATCCGAAAAATACAAATGCTATGCACAATGTAGGGAAAAATATTTTTCTGATGTAATTTTCTCATTTTGAAATTTTTATGGGAATTTTGAAAAAGTTTTGCACATTTTTATGCAGGTTTTTGAAAAGATTTTGCAAATGTTTTGGGATTTTAAATTTTGCAAATGCTTAGGGATTTTTTAAAACTAAAAGAATTTTGGCAAATATTTTTGTGTAATTATTTACACGGGAGTGCATCTTTATTATATACAAGAATTTAGGTGAAGAATCTACACAGGTTATTAACATGTTTTATTTACATGGTTTATAAATAATTTCTATAGACCTTAAAATAATTTGTAAAGTTTTTGCCAAACATTTTTAAAAATTTATTTTGAAAGAATAATTTGAAAAATTATTTTTTGCAAACATTTACAAAATTTGAAAATCATTTTGCAAATATTTTTCAAGCAGTATGTATAGATTTTTCCAAGCTATTTTTGTAACCATTTTCCAAATCATTTGCAAATAGATTTTCAAAACATTATATTCAGACAAAGACAAGAAAATTTTACAAACAAAATATTTTTACAAAGGTTGAAAACATTTTATAAAATATTTTCCAAATAGTTTTCTAAAGATTTTTCAAAGAGATTTTTCAACCATTTATCAAACATTTTGCAAAACATTTTTAACCTGATTTATCAATCAATATATACAAAGAATTGGACGTTTGTTTTTTAATTTTTAATCAACCACATTATTTAAAATACGAAAGTACGAGTTATGGCTAAAGTATATACAAGGTATATACGACCCCCTATACTTAGCTTGAGCTATGACCTCATAGATCAGAGAGAAAAAAGTAGACGTAACTAATACTGAGTATAGACAATATACTACAACAACAACCAAAGAATAATGAAAGAATGAAGAATGAAAGTCGGTCATCCCCCCAATACATAGGGTGAAATAATCCTAAGTATAGCAGGTTGCATCTACATGCAGGGAGGGTCGAGGGTGGGAATGAACATATCACAACTCATTCCGTCTCCCCCTATACGTAGAGTAAGATATACTTAAATATAGACATAAATATCAACATGAGAGGAGACAGTTGAGAGATCGAGAAAAAGAAATCGAGAAAAAGAGAAAAAATGTTGGGTTAATGTATGCAACACTCCCCCTATACTTAGGTGATGAGTAAGGGTCCCTCGAGGGTCAAAAAAATTGATCCTCACTGAATAAGAAAAGATGGATTGTCGATGAGGCGACCGCCCACGAGACCACATGTTCAATCAACAAGTACCCACAATGTATAAATAAGAAATGAGTAGCCAAAGTGTGAGGCATAATTTATTATACTCTACAAATAAAGATGTATAACATGTAAGCATATATAGATCGAACCACAGAGAGAAAGCTCATAGATTGAGGAAATGAATCCAAAACTTTGTCTTTTCTTCTTGTATTGTTTATTGTTTTTGATGTTGTTTTTCATTTTTATATTTTTATGGATTTTAATTTAATTTTTTTATTGTTTTAATTTTTTAATTTTTATTTTTTATATTGTCTGATTTTAGTTTATTCTGTTTAAATAGATAATATAATAATATACAAGGCTATATATACAATATAGGGCAATATATTTATAAATACTACTAAAGATAATCAAAATACAGAAATAAAATGTTTTTGGGGTTTATACAAGTTTATGCTATTTTTGATTTTTTAAGTGATTTTTTTAGTTTTTAAGTATTGTTAAAGTTAAAAATAAATCAAAACAAAGATTAAATAAATAGCATGAACTGAGTTGGAGATTAAAAATAGCAAAAAGTTTCAAAAATTTTCAAATCAATTTTAATAGATAGATAATAATATAAAGAACATTTAGAAATAAAAATAAATATTTTTGGATTTTTTGTTGATTTTTCCTATTTTTTACAAGATATGGGAGCTTTTTTAATTTTTAATCTTTCTTTTTTATATTTTTGGAGATTTTTGGTCTAGAGCTACAAAATACTAATACACAAAGTATAGTTTTTTGGGAATTTTTTAAAAGGGTTTTATAATTATTTTGGAATTTTAAGTCAAATAGGGTTAAAATGTGATCTTCTTTTTTTAATAAATAGTTAAGATACCTAAAATGCAAAAATAAAAATGTAGTGTGAAAGTACATGCTAACAAGCATCTACCCCTATTTATTAGAATTTTTGGAGCACATATGCTATTTTTAATAAATGAAGTACAAGTACAAAACTATATGAACTGGCGAGGGATATTTGCAATTAAAATATAAGGTAAGGATGAATGTGAAAATTTCCCAAAAATACATAACTGATATTTAAACTTTATTGACTAATTTCCAATTTACAAAAACCACAACGACATATGTGTAGAAATGCTGTGCTTACGTGGGCCGACATGTAAACAGAGCTGGACTAGACCCAAACGTGATTCTCAAAAGATCAAGGGGCTCTCTGCAATTTTTACACATTTATTTATACTGCAATTTATATTTAAAAGATTAAAAATAAAAGAAAATAAAGCAAGGCCTGTTGCGCAATTAACCCCCAATGGATGTGATATCGTGCAGCTCTGGTTGACTCACTTATACATGTGGTTGGCACTCCTTGCATGATGGCGCTTCACCGATCTACGGTCATGATCAAATAAGGGCTTCCATTGGACGGAAGAAGCGAACGATGATCAGACGACCACGATTAGAACTGGAGCTCCTCCTCAATCCTACGGTTGTTGCTTCGCTCGAAGAACTGGGAAGAATGCCCCCGTCTCCGAGCTTTGATTCCTCGATTCGTCCTCCTCCAAGATCTTCAGATTTTGCAATGGTGCTCCAACAATTCCTGGAGGTGTTCTGCAACTGAAGATGTCCTTGAATGGGTCTGGGAAATTTGGGTTTTGACTTTTATTCAGAGTATAAATGTAAAATTTATATTATTTTTGTGTACAATCAATTTTGTATTTTTCTATATATCTAAAAAACAACTTTCATGCACAAAGTTTCTTTATTTGAGTTTTAAATAATAAAAAGTAAAATAAGTCCCAAAAATGACTTATTGATGAATAAAAGAATGGGAATTTTATTGGATTTTTGGCCCTTATCTCCCCCTACTTTATTCCTTGTCGAGTCATCAAGATGCCTAGGTCTTGGGGTTTAGGATCATAAAATACCTTTAGAGTTTTATTCTTTTTCTTTTATTTATTCTATAATTTTGACATTTAAAATAGTATTTTATATACAATAAAATAAATTAATAATTTGTGTTAATTTATACAATTTAATATTATTTACATGCATTTAGCTAGGATTTTATGGCCAAAATGATAGAATAAGGGTGTGAAATGGAGATTCATCACCCCCTATACTTGCCTTTGCTAGTCTCTAGCAAACACTTATGCAATAAGTTTTGAAAATAAAAAAAAGAAAAGAAAAAGAAAGAAATTAGATTGATTTTAATCCTTAAACTTGTCTTCATAAAATCAAAGTTTGGAGCTTAAGTCGGACCGTTGGATTTTAGGTGTGGTCGGAACCTTATTGGAAAACAGATTTGAAACACAACTGTCTTTGAGGATCACAAAACCCTACTCAAGTCTCCTCAATATCCATGTCAGAATAAGTCAACTCATATGCAAACCCTTATGACTATGATTCTATCTTGGATAGTGTGTGTGATATGTATCTCTCCTCGGCTAAAGCAGTAAAAGTCAGTCTTCTCCAATATGGTGACCCTAATTCCCCAACCCAACAACTCTTCCCTCGAGAAGTGGGGTATTCTCTTCTATGCTCAAGTGCAACCAACTCAAGAAGAGGATGTGGAGAGAAGAATGGACGGTAGCCAGTGCAGCTACCTATCCTATTATGCTTGACCAGTGTAGCCAAGTCATCTAGCTGCATGCTCACAGACATATGACTTTGAAGCTCAAGCTTTCTTATTGACTATAAAAATATGTACACTCTGGCAGGTATTTTATTTTCAATCAGGCCTATCACTTTTATGGAGTTTTTGAATTTTCCATTTTTAATAATATATACAGTAGCATTTACATGTGGACTTTTCCTTCTTGGACCAGTAGACTATCCGTCTTTCGAAGAATTATTGCAACCCACAACTTTTGTCTTTAGACATCATGACTACTAGATTAGGTCAGGGCACAATGGCCACAAAAGTGTGACTTTTGATGATTCCATTGGCTTGTGTCTCATGCCAGCAAATCCAGCACTCTACTACATCAACTGAGGTAAGCAAAGTGAAAGGTGCAGGTGTGCAAGATAGGTCATTATCAACAAGAGACATGTATGTGCTTCGAGATATTCTACTTAGGCAGTCAAGATGACACTGAACTAAGTCTCGTGATCTCAAAGAATTAAGTCTAGCCAAGCTGAAGTATCTCAAATCCAGTTCCTATAAGGTTTCTGTGATTAAGTAAATTTAAGGACTGGCCAAGCTCCAATCTTCCGATTTTACTTAGACTTGTTTAGTTATTAATCTCAATCTGAAAAATGCAAATCTATGTACAATACAGAGAATCTTTTTGTGATGTAATTTTCTAATTTTGAACATTTTATGGATTTTTGAAAAATATTTTGTAAATTTTAATGCAAGTTTTGAAAAGATTTTTGCAAATATTTTTGCAAATATTTTTGGGATTTTTAGTTTTGCAAAGTTTTAGGGATTTTTCAAAATGAAAGTTTTTGGAAAAGAAATAGGTACAGATATTTACATGGGAGTGCTTCTTATTATTTACATGAATTAGGGATTTCATGAATTTATAAGTTTGTATAGGTTTGTAAGGGGTGTACATAGTTCTCAAAATAATTTGAAAATAATTTTGTAAACAATTTGAAAACTTTATTTTGCAAACTAACTTGACAAATAATTTTTACAAATATTTTACAAAGTTTGAAAACCATTTCGTAAAGATTTTTCAAATATTTTTGCAACCATTTTAAAAACCATTTGCAAATAGGTTTTCAAAATAATTTTATTTTACACAAAGAAAAGAAATTTTACAAATAATTTTTTTACAAAGGTTGAATACAAAATATTTTTCAAATAATTTTCAAACGATCTTTCAAATAGATTTTCAAACTATTTTTCAGATACTTTGCAAAACATTTTTACCTTATTTATTAATCAGTATATACAAAGAATTTAGGGAATTTTATACAAGTGAGTAATTAATATTTTTAGCGATACTTTTTGAAAATACGAAAGTATGACTTATGGGTAAAATATATACGAAGTATATACAACCCCCATTTACTTAGTTTAGTCTATGTCCTCATAGATCAGAGAGAAAAAGAGAAGACATAGCTAGTACTGAGTATAGAAAAGCCTATACTACTATGACTTAAGAATAAAGGGATGAATAAATGAGAAGTCGACCATCCCCCCTATACTTAGGACGAAATAATCCTAAGTATAGTTAGTTGTATTCTACATGCTAGGAGGGTCGAGGGTGGGAATGAACATATCACAGATAGACTGTCTCCCGTATACTTAGGGTAAGATATCCCTAAGTATAGACACAAAAGGACACAGTTGGGGATATCACAAAGAGAAACCTCAATAAAAAGAAAATGTATGAGGGAAGAATGTACAGATCACCCCCTTTAGGGTAAAATATCCCTAAGTATAAGAAACAACAAGAGTGATGGAACAGAACGAAGAAAGAACAACATAATAGGTGCTCCCCCCATGTCAGCAATGTGAGACCGAGGCGAACCATTCGTACACTAAATGTTATTGTAATGTTTGATATATCAATAAAACTTATTGGTTTGTTTTCACTCCATGTCTAAGATTAAATGAATGAATGCACTATAAGGTCCCTCGGTACAATTAGGTTTATGTACCATGGATGTCTTGATGATCTTACAATTGTTGATTCAATTGTTGAATCATAGAGTCTGGTGCTAGGATCAATATCTAAAGAGTTTGATTGAGGACTCATCAAACACCTTCAAATGATTTTTAAGATGTGATCTCCAGCCTGAGTAGGAGATAGAAATCCTTTCTCATTTGGCCGATATATGGTCGACTTCTAGAGATAGGTCCTCTACATAGGAATAGATATTTAGAGGTGTCCGATTAATTAGATCAAAGAGTTGACTTAACGAGATCGAGATAACCAAGTCCTATATCGTATACTATCATGACATAGGTACGCATCCTCTAACTAGAGACAGATGCTTTGTTATATGTCTAAGTATGTATATTTGGTGGACCGATAGGTTGATGGTCTAATCAAGGTCTATACACCTGCGCGTTGGTATGCATATAAGGGCATATGAGTAATATGATCTCCAAAAGGGATCAAACAGGTTCGCTTGTGATCCGGAAGACTTGAGATCTCTCATGAGGCATTGGGACCGATCAAATTCCATGCATGGTCATCTTGCTTTGGAAGTATGACAAGAACTTGTAAGTATGATATATACTTTTGGAAAGCATATGGTCGATACCAACTCCCAGTGACCGAATGAAAAGTTAATAATAAAACCATAAAGATGATAGTGTAAATAGATATATATATCTTCAGGTTTATTCTAGATCTTCCAGTATGCAGGATGTACAGGGATTAGGAATACCTGAGGGTGATGTTATCATTAACAATTGTATAACCATGACGCTTCCATTCCAAGGGAGTGATGAAACATGTCTGGATTTTAGTGACTCCTCTTATTAGAGAAGTGATCTAATCTAAGTCCAAGTGTTGGATATTGATCTGAATGTGATTCAGGTGCAATGAGAAGATTAGATCTACGATCTTGATTTCATCAAGCATCTATGAGAGGTCCTCGAGATTTGGATTTGAGATGTGATCTCAATATACAAGTCACTATATGTGGAACATGCAATCATCATGTCCTTATCTCCAAGTATCCACAGAGAAAACACATTATTTTTGAAAGAGTTCAAGAATAATTCCATTGTTAAATTATATACAAGCATTGAGATATCGATAATTAAATGTGGTTTAATTATCATGAATAATGTGAATATGATTCATATTATTTAAATACATGAGAATGATGATCCAAGATAATTAAATATGATTTAATTATCAAGGATATGAATAATGTGTATAGTGTTATCCATATTATTTATATATATTATAAATGTTATTTATAATATATTAGAGAGAGCTAATCATAAATGGTATCTTCAGATTAGTTGTTGATGTGAATTGGATTCACATTGGAAATTAATTGGAAATACAATTTACAATTTATTTTGGGTTATGAATATGATTCACGTTTATTTAATGGCATTCTTGTAATATTCACAAAATTATTTTGGAATTATTTTTGTAAATTAATTTATAATAAAATGTTGTTGTAAATAATTAAGAAATTATGTGAGATAAATTAATCTCACATAATTGGAGGGGTAATCTCGTATAATTGGAAAGGTAACCACCTTCCATATATGGATGGTGGACGGCGACATTGACTTGTTCAAGTGGCTATCCCCACCATATGTAGAAGGTTGGTAGCCACCTTCCTTATCCCTTGATCAATATAAATTTAATTTGATTTAAATTAATTATTTGTTGTTGTGTTTTTACATGAAAATCATGACCATTGAATAGAAACACAAATCAATCTCAACCATTGATTTTGTGTTTCACATGGATTATGATCCATGGACTCCCAAAATATTATAAAAAATAGATAACCCTAGCTTTTCAGGATACAACTTCTCTGGCAAGTATCTTTATATTTCTCATTCTCATTACACGTCCCATATCTCTCTCTCTCTCCAGTGTGGTCATCCATACTCTATGCTAGAGGGAGTCGTAGTCATCATGACACCGTTGTGCTACTGGATTGACTACTTGTAGATCTCCTTCTTCTTCGGTGATTCTTATTCGTGAAGAAGACATTATATTTCATGTGATGAAATCAAGAGTCCCAGTGCTTGGATCTTCACCTTGGATTGTGAGAAGCCCATGTCTCATCAACGCGCTCGCAAGCGTCTCCTCCGTCGGGTCGGACTTGCGATAGGAGGTCTCTTCGCTTAGAGACTACAATTGCAACCACGCTTCAAGAGGTAATCCTACATCATGCTGGTGGTTTGATGAAACAATCCGAGAAATGCTTGGATCAAGCGGTTTCATCATATTAAATTGTTTAAATCTCGCTGCATCGAGCAACTAGTGTGACTAGTCGCTCCGATCGCATACTATGTGATCATCTCGCTTCCCTGACACGCTTAAGAATCTCTCCAAATACTTCAAGTGGTTTCATATCTAGATTGAGGTTTTGGATATGATATGAAACTCTTGATGATCAAGGTTTAAGTTTTGGATGTGCAGGAATCATTGTTTTTGCATTGGATGCAAGATTCGAATCGATTTTAGCTTAATTAAAAACCTAATGTTTATGAATTGTTTGACCATATTTTTCAGTTAATAAAATGTATTTATAATGTCTAAATATGTCCCCAAAATAGTAACCTTTAATTGGTATTAAAGTGCATGAAAATGATTCGATGATTTCCCCCTATGAATGATGTTTTGCATGTATTCACATATCTTTAACAAAACTATCATTGTTTACTATTTTTCTATCATGAAATATGAAATAAACACTTGTATTAAGTAGAGAATCAAACCAGCATACTGCTCAAATTTATTTTGCACGATTCTGACTCTGGTTTCCCTAGATATTCCACATTTAGTGGAGATGGATCGGAAGATGATTTAATCATCAAACCTTTTTACTTAATGTGTTTATAATTCAATGGAAATCATCGAAATTTGGAATTTACCATGATTAAATATGATGCCTAATAATTATAAAAATAACTGATTAATCATCATAGGCCATTGAATGGATGTTTCATTAAAACCACAGATTATCCTACAATAGTTGTAAGATAGTTTCTACATGAAAAACATTGTTGCTTGAATAGGATTGGGGATTTGTTTAGAAAATCTCCTTATAACATTCATCAGAAGTGTTTTTATAAATATTATATGGTATAACTTCGGTGAAATATCGATTAGCATCTCAAATACAAAATGATCAAATTGCATTATCCTGACTTGAGGCGGATCTGGCGTCTAGTCGGGGATCGATGGGGTAGCGGGTTAATCCGTGAATGGTATGTCCCACATCCTGTGCATACTGGCTATGACAGCGGGTAAGGAAAGGATAATATTTGAGGAGATCATGTTGTATTTTTCCAATTATTAAAATTTGAATAATACGTATTTTGAAATTATACCATCCTTTCAAGTAAAAATAAAAAATTATTTGTTAGTTGATTAATTAGATTGATAATGGATTTAATATGATTAAATCAATTATATCCAATTTAAAAAACACCATTATGAATAGAGTAGTTTTTTCCATTGGAAGAATTAATTATGTGAATACGATTCATAATAATTATTTACAATTTGAACATGATATGGAGGATTACATAAGTGACATCCATGGTCTTCCATCAAGGTGAAGGGTTACATGGTATTCCATCAAGGTGAAGGATTCCATTGCCAGGGATTGTATATAGGAGATGCTTGCCCGAAGTGATAGCTCATGCTTACAAGCGCAACTGGATTGGGTTCTTTGCTTCTCAAAAGAGTAAGGTCGTATGCATAGTGACCCCGATATCGGTTCCTCGTATTATTGGAGCGATATTAGATTGTGCATAGTGATTTCTAATCCTATTGATGGTTGGTTCAATTAACAGTAGGTCAACATCGCCTTAGGGATGGTGGACCCGGGTGTTAAAGACAAAATTAGGAAATGCAAGTTGGACTTGAAAGGTGGAATGTGTTCTCACTTCTTTTTACTCAAGTTACAGTTCTCATATTATTGGGATGTAATTAAGGTAGAAAAGGAGATCCCACTTCTTGCTAGAGATATAGCGGAAAGTATATTTCTTGCTTTGAAAGTGATTAAGGGAATGAACTTTCAAAGTTAAAAAAGCAAGAATAATTTGATTAAAAATCCTTAATCAAAGAATATAATATTGAATATATATATGTTCTCATATATTGTACTCTTAATTTTCAGACAATAAAGTCCATGAACCCACTCAGTAGGCTTCTAGAGGTTAACCAATTAACCTGACCAAATTACTTGGATTGGATCCCTAATTTGGATCTTGTTCTCTATGTGGATCGCATCTCATATGTGTTATCCAAGGAAAGATATCAAACCCTAAGATACCGAAAGATATCAAATACAATAAAAAATATGTTGAAGATCATTCATTTGTCATATGTTATATTTTGGGATCTCTCTCCATAGTGCTTCAAAAGCAACATGTGGAGATGGAGACGTGCCAGGATATAATGTCGAATCTCAAGGAGATGTTCGGAGATGTCAACTGAACTCATCGTTATAATGTTATGAAAGAACCTATTCGCTGCAAAATGCAGGAAGGGACTTCAGTTAGGGAACATGTACTCGAAATGTTTGGGTACCTCTCAGAACTGAAAACTCTCAGCGCTAACGTGGATGCAGATATGCAGTTCGACTTCATTATGTTATCCCTCCCTAAGTCTTTCGATAACTCTGTGGTGACATTCCACATGAACAAGGTGAATTGGTCTAACGCTAAGTTATTAGCTTCGTTAAAGTCTACGGAAGACGTAATCAAGAAAGATAATCTCTCTGGCAGTGCAATGGTAGCACAGGTAAAAGGGAAGCGCAGTCGGAAAGAAGGATCTTGGGAGGGCCTGGCCCAAAAAGAAGGAAGAAGAGTCAAAGTGTTGCCTCATCCTCTACTGCTTCCGTACTAGTGACATCAAAGAAGACCAATGTGTGTCATCACTGCAAGAAGCCGAGGCACTGGAAGCATAACTGTCCAGATTACCTGAAGTTAGCCAATAAAGGTAAAGCCCTAGCAGGTATGAATTCTACTTTTATCATTGAAACTAACTTTCTCAGAGGACGAGAGGGTAGTCGGGCCATCGATTCTGATGCTTCTTTTCAAATATGAAATATGTTACATCTACTTCAGGAAACTAAGAGTTTTGATAAAGGGGAGATGGTCATCCAGATGTGATCTGATGTAATGGTTGCAGCAATCACCGTTGGGACCTGCATATTATCATTGTCTAGTAGAAAAGTCCTAGTACTTAAAGAATGTCTTTATGTTCCAAATGTTATAAGGAACTTAGTATTTGTATCTAAATTAGTTAGAAGTGGATATTTGTTTCTATTCTTTAATAAACTTGTCATAAGACATTATGAGAAATATATTACGGACGGTGTTCTGACTTCTGGTGGACTCTATGAATTATGCATGATGAACATGTCATGAATATTACTACCACTAATAAAAAACCTGAAAGAATCAGGGAGGATGGAAATTATTCTAACATAATTTGGCATCAAAGTCTTGGTCATTTATCTCTTGATAGGATCAATAGATTGATAAAGAATGGACCCTTAGATTTTCCACATGTCCAATCTTCGCCTACTTGCGAACATTTTATCCGAGATAAAATGACTAAGATGCCTTTCAGTAACAAGGTTACAAGATGTGAAGGTATTCTTGACCTAATACATACTGATGTATGTGTCCCTTCAGTACCACGACCCGAAATGGATATCGTATTATTTGATGTTTATTGATGACCATTCGCGGTACAGATTTATCTTCCTATTACGTCATAAATCTGAAACCTTTGAAAAGTTCAAAGAGTTCATACCTTTGGTTGAGAACCAAACTGATAGTAAGATTAAACGAATTCAATCTGAGCGAGGTAGCGAGTACATCTCAGATGAATTCAAGGAATACCTTAAAGAGAAAGGAATTGTCTCCAATCTCACTCCTCCTGGAACTCCCCAATTTAATGGTGATGCTAAAAGATGCAACATGACCATCATGGATATGGTCTGTTCAATGATGAGTAAAGCACATTTACCACTTAGTTTCTGGGGATATGCTGTAGAGGCTGCAATATATATCTTGAACAAGATTCCTAGCAAATCCACAACTAAGACTCCTCATGAGCTTTGGTATGGAACCAAACCTAGTGTTAGACACTTAAGGATTTGGGGATGCTTGGTCCATGTGAAGAATGTGGATGCAAATAAGCTAGAATCTTGTACTCATGAGTGCTACTTCATTGGGTATGTTAAGGATGGTATTGGATACCAGCTTTATGACATTGAGACTTAGAAGGCCTTCGTCTCTAGAGGTATAAAATTTTTGGAGGATGATTTCCTTAAGAGCCAAGACAAAATGAAGTAAAGGAACTCATTTAATACCCTGAGGATACTTAGTTTCCTGCACCAGAAACTGAGGAAGTAAATGAAGATGTAACACATGTACCTCTTCGAAGGAGTTCGAGGGTGGCTGTACCACCTGAAAGGTACGGATTCCATGTGTCAGGTGAAACTGATAATGATCCATCTTCGTTTGATGAAATACTCACGGATCATGACATGGATAGATGGATGCCAGCAATGAAGTCAGAAATTGACTCCATGCGTAAGAATAGTGTATGAACCCTAGAAGCTCCACCTAGAGGGGTAAAACTGATAGGGTGTAAATGGATCTTCAAGGGAAAGAGGGGACCTGATGGGAAAGTAGAGACTTTCAAACTACGGCTCGTAGCCAAGGGCTACATACAGAGAGAAGGCATCGACTACAATGATACATTCTCTCTTGTGGCTATGCTTAAGTCCATCAGGGCACTGCTAGCTATAGCTACATATCTTGACTATGACAAATGCAGATGGACGTCAAGACAGTTTTCCTCAATGGATACCTTGAGAAGGATATCTATATGGAGCAACCCCAAGGCTTCATAACCGAGTAAGGCAGAGTATGCAAGTTGAAGAAATCCATCTATGGGCT
Source organism: Ottelia alismoides (assembly GCA_037367405.1). Taxonomy (NCBI): domain Eukaryota; kingdom Viridiplantae; phylum Streptophyta; class Magnoliopsida; order Alismatales; family Hydrocharitaceae; genus Ottelia; species Ottelia alismoides. Next base: position 456,617 of record JAZKJV010000979.1, read on the forward strand.
CAAACAAGCTTCTCATAGATGGAACATCATATTAGACGAAACTACAAAGAGTTATGATTGCAGAATCCTGATGAATCGTATGTGTACAAGAAGCTTAGTGGGAGCGTCATTGTGTTCATCGTGCTTTATATAGATGACATCCTTATCATTGGGAATGATACATGGATGGTGATCACTGTTAAGATTTGGCTATCCCATACCTTCAAGATGAAAGATCTTGGAGAAGCCTCTTACATCTTGGATCTAAAGTTGTTCAGAAATCGATAAAAGAGGATTTTGGGATTGTCACAATATGGGTACATTAAAAAGATCTTAGAGATTTTCCATATGGATAACTCAAAGAAAATTTTCCTTTCCTTAAGGCATGGTATCCACCTATCTAAAGGGATGGCTCCTCAAAGTGTTGAGGAAAAGAAAGCCATGGCTGGATGCCCTTATGCATCAATTGTGGGAAGCTTAATGTACGCCATGATGTACACAAGGCCAGATATCTGCCATGTAGTGGGAGTGGTAAGTCATTACCACTCCTGCTATGGAGAACAACACTAGAATACAGTGAAGAACATCACCAAGTATCCAAGATGGATGCAAGATTACATCTTGGTCTATGGAGATGGATATCTCCAAGTCTTGGGATACACAGATTCTGACTTCCAGTCTGATATTGATGATCGAAAGTCGATATCAAGGTTTGTGTTCTTGTTGAATGGTGGTGCTATGAGCTGGAGAACAAGAAGAAAGACACTAGGCTGATTCAAGAACAGAAGCTGAATACATTACGTCATCAGATGCTGCAAAGGAGGTGGTGTGGCTGCACAAGTGCATCTTGGAGCTTAGCATAGTTTCCTCTGATACTCCCATGCCACTACTCTGCAATAACATAGGAGCCATAGCTCAGGTGAAGGAACCCGTATGGCAATAAAAGAGAAAGCACGTGGAAAGGAAATACCACATCATTCGGGAGATTCAAAAGCGTGGTGACATCGTAATCACGAAGGTGGCCTCTACCGATAATGATTTTGATCTGCTTACCAAACCTTTGACACAAAAGATTTTTGACCAACATGTAATGAGTATGGGTTTAAGGATTGTACTTGAGTGGTTCTGAGGGAAAGTGGGAGATTATTAGCAGTGTGAGCCAGAGGCGAACCATTCCTACAATAAATGATTGTAATTTTTGTTATATCAATAAAAGATATTGGTTTATTTCACTCCCTGTCTGAGACTAAATAAATGAATGCACTATAAATGATTGTTAAGATGTCTTGATGAACATATAGTTGTTTATTCAATTGTTGAATCATAGAGGTTGGTGCTTGGATGAATATCTAAAGAGTTAGATTGAGGACTCGTCAAGCACCTTTAAATGATTATTAAGATGTGATCTCTAGCCTGAGTAGGAGATGGCAATCCTTTCTCATTTGGCTGATATCTAACCGACCTCTAGATGCAGGTCCTATACATAGGAATAGAGATTCAGAGGTGTCAGATTAGTTAGGTCAAATAGTTGACTTAATGAGATCGAGATAACTAAGTCCTATGTTGTATACTGTCACGACATAGGTTGGCATCCTCTGACCAGAGACAGATGTATTACTATATGTCTAAGTATGTATATTTGGTGGATTGATAGGTTGATGGCCTAATCAAGGTCTATACACTTGTGAGATGGTATGTATATAAGGGTGTATGCGTCATACGATCTCTCAAAGCGATCATATAGGTTTACTTGTGAACCAGAAGACATGAGCTCGCTCATGAGGTATAGGGATCGATCAAATCCATGCATGGTCTTCTTGCTTTGGAAGCATGGCAAGAATTTGTAGGTATTATGTATGCTTTTGGAAAGCATCTCCCAATGATCAAATGAGAAACATAATGATAAAACCCTAAATATGACAATGTAAATTGATCTATATCTTCAGGTTTATTGTAGGTCTTCTAGTATGTAGGATCTATAGGTATTAGGAATACCTGAGGGTGATGTGATCTTTAACGATTGTATAACCATGACGCTTCCATTTCGAGGGAGTGATGAAGCATATATGGATTTTAGTGACTCCTCTTATTAGAGAAATGATCCGGTCATAGTCCAAGTATTGGACATTGATCTAAATGTGATTCAGACACAATGATAAGATTAGATCTACGGTCTTTATTTAATCAAGCATCTATGAGAGGTCCCCAAGATCTTGATTTGCGATGTGATATCAATATCTAAGTCACTATATGTAGAACTCACAATCACCCTGTCCTTATCTCCAAGTTTACAAGGAGAAAACACATTATTCTTGAAAGAGTTCAAGAACAATTCCATTTTTAATCTATATCCAAGCATTGAGATATAGATAATTAAATGTGGTTTAATTATCATGAATAATCTGAATATGATTCATATTATTTAAATATATGAGAATGATGATCTAAGATAATTGAATGTGATTTAATCTTCAAGGATGTGAATAATGTGGATAGTAGTATCCATATTGTAAATAGTATCTTGAAGTTAATTGTTGATGTGAATTAGATTCGCATTGGAAATTAATTAGAAACATAATTTACATTTTATTTTGGATTATGAATATGATTCATATTTATTTAATGGCATGACTGCAATAGTCACAAAATTAATTTGGAATTGTTTTTGTGAATTAATTTATAACAAAATATTGTTGTAAATAATTAAGGGATTATGTGAGATAAATTAATATCACATAATTGGAAGGGGAACCATCTTCCATATATGGATGGTGATGGCCACCTTGACTTGTTCTGGTGGCCATCCCCACCATATGTGGAAGGTTGGTTGCCACCTTCCTTATCCCTTGATTAATTATTGACTTAATAAAATTAAATTATATTGATAATATCTTTATATTTAATTTACTTTAAATTAATTATTTGTTGTTGTTTTTTTACAAGAAAATAATGACCATTGAATAGAAACACAAATCAATCTCAACCATTGATTTTGTGTTTCACATAAATTGTGATTCATGGACTCCCAAAATACTATAAAAGAAGAGGCAACCCTAGCTCTTCAAGATACAACTTCTTTGGCAAGTATCTCTATATTTCACATTCTCATCACGCACCCCATCTATCTCTCTCCAGTGTGGTCGTCCATACTCGGTGCTAGAAAGATTCGTAGTCATCGCGATGACATTGTGCTATCAGATTGACTACTTGTGAATCTCCTTCTTCTTCGATGCTTCTTGTTCATGAAGAAGATGTTAGATTTTGTGCAATGCAATCAGGAGTTCTAGTGCTTGGATCTTCACCTTAGATTGCGAGAAGTCCGCGTCTCATCAACACGCTCTCAAGCATCTCCTCTGTCGGGTCGAACTTGAGACGGGAGGTCTCTTCGCTTAGAGACTACGATCGCAACCACGCTTTAAGAAGTTATCCTATAGATTGCTTGTGGTTTGATGAACAATCCGAGAAATGTTCTCGGATCATGTGGTTTCATCATTTTAAATTTTTTAAAACTCTGCTGCACCGAGAAACTAGTGTGACTAGTAACTCCAATCACATATGATGCGATCATCTCACTTTCACGATGCTCTTAAGGATCTCTCCATATCCTTCACATATGTCCTAAGTATAGCCACAGATATGGCAAATGATCTGGGGTATATCTGAATTACGGGAGAAATAATGAATGAACAAAACATACATTTACAAAAGAAAAAATAGTGAAGTGTAGGACGGTATCTGATAGTCGAATACCATGCTTTCGTCATCGTCTCATAGTGATGTAGATAGAAAGAGAAAGACATCCTATTATGCAATCAAGTGTGTGTCAGCTACCTGGAAAAGTAAATAAAAAATTAAGACAACATCAGGTAGTAGAAAGCAAAACATCAGCTCATAAGAAAAGATTGAGAGATCAAAGTCGATATCGTAGGACATGGAGGAGGAAGGATTCGTACAGATTCCTTTAGGTCACTCATAGTATCAGGAAGATACAAAAAATAGAGAACATGAGACTCTCTACGCAGCTTGATATCTGGTGGACATAAGGTCAAAAGATCAAGAACACATTGTATATCAGAAGACACGTCTCAACCTTGCGAGAGTCATGAAGTTGAGCAGATTTAGATGGGTCAGAGGTCTCAGAAAGATGATAAGACCCGATCTTGTGATCCACCAAATTGGATACACAAACAGAGATGAGACTAAGTATACAAATCAGAAGACTCGGCTTCGTGCTTCACCAGATTGGAGACATCATTAGTGAAATCGAGTCCCACAAAATGATGTATCCTCCCACGGATAACCCTCATGGATTGATACATACTAAGAAATGAATAATCAAAATAGAACTTATCCTTGCTAGGGTCATCAAGGAGAGCGACTGAAAGGCATCAGATCCATCAGACGGATTAGAAAAAGCAACCTTAGTAGGCGATAGATCAGCTACCCATCAGAAGAGACTGAAAGACCTCGAAGATGTCACAATCTCCCGCAGATAACCCTCATAGAGTACTATGAACTAGGAGGGGAATAATTAGAAGAATATGACTCATCCTTGCGAGAATCGTCAAGGAGAGAAGACTCAAAGGAGTCCATACATCTAGGATAAGCAGTCTCGTGCTCCGGCAGATCAGACACAAAATCAGACGGTGAGACCGACAACTTATATTAGACGACTCGATTTCAGCTCCACCAAGATGGACACACAAACAATGAGTAAAAATGATTGTAAAGAAAAGGTTGCATTCTCCCACAGATAGTCCTAAATAAGTAATGCAAACTAACTTAATGAAATCATGGAAATGATGACATCAACTTGTTGGACATGCGAGCCCACGGCGAGCCATTATGCAATAAATGTTATTGCAAATATCATTCCCTGATCTAAAATGAAGAATAACTAATTTGCATAATAGGTCCCTTAGTAAAACTAGGGTTATGTACCATGGCCATCTTAATGATCATACAACTGTTGATTCAATTATTGAATCAAAGAGGCTGGTGCTTGGATGAGCATCTAAAGAGTTAGATTGAGGACTCATCAAGCACCATCAAATGATTGTTGAGAGATGATCTCTAGCCTGAGTAGGAGATGGTAATCCTTTCTCACTTAGGCTGATATCTAACCGACCTCTTAATGCAGGTCCTCTGCATGGGAATAGATATTCGGAGGTGTCAGATTAGTTAGGTCAAAGAGTTGACTTAACGAGATCGAGATAACCAAAGTCCTATATCGTATGTTGTCATAATATCGGCATGCATCCTATGACCGGAGACAGATGTGTTACTATATGTCTGAGTATGTACATTTTGCAGACCAATTTGTTGATGAACTAATCAAGGTCTATACACCGACGAGCTAGTCTGCATATAAGGACATATGAGTAATACGATCTCTCAAAGGGATCCTACAGGTTCATTACTGAATCGGAAGACATGAGCTCACTCATGATTGGGAAGATCAAATTCCGTGCACGGTCATCTCACTTTGGAAGCTTGACTAAATTTGTAGGTTTGATATATATTTTTGGAAAGTATATGATCAAGACATAGGTAAGATATATACTTTTGGAAAGTATATGATTGATACCAACTCCCAATGATTGAATGAGAAACTTAATGATAAACAGTGTAAAATTGATCTTATACTTCGGGTTTATTCTGGGTCTTCCAGTATGCAGGATACAGGTATTGGGAATACCTGAGGGTGATGTGATCATAAACGATTGTATAACCATGACGCTTCCATTCCTAGGGAGTGATGAAATGGGTCTAGATTTTAGTGACTCCTCTCAGTAGAGAAGTAATCGGATCTTGGTCCAAATATGGTACATTGATCTAAATGTGATTCAGATGCAATGAGAAGATCAGATTTGCGGTCTTGATCTAATCAAGCATCTATGGGAGGCCCGAGATCTGGATTTGAGATGTGATCTCAATATCCAAGTCACTATACGTGGAACAATACAATCACCTTGTCCTTATCTCCAAGTATTCGCGGAGAAAGCGCATTATCCTTGAAAGAGTTCAGGATAATTTCATTATTGATATAAGTATCCGAGCATTGAGAAAATGGATAATTAAATGTGATTTAGTTATTATGATTAATATGAATTCGATTCATATTATAAAGAGAGCTATCTTAGATAGTTAAATGTGATTTGATTATCAAAGAGGTAAATAATGTGAATGTGATTCATATTATTTGGGCACATGAGAATGGTGATCCAAGACAATTAAATGTGATTTAATTATCATGGATATGAATAATGTGGATAGCACTATCCATATTAATCACATATATTATAAATGTAATTTATAATATATAAGAGAGAGCTATTTATAATTTACATTTGTTAATTAAATGTTGATGTGAATTGAATTCACATTGGACATTAAATAGAAAATATAATTCACATTTTATTTTGGGTTGTGAATGTGATTCACAAATTTCCAATGGTAAGATTGCAATATTCACAAAATAACTATGAATTATTTCTGTAGAATAATTAAACACTTGTTGTTGTAATAAATTGGAGATACATGGATTAATGTAATCAAGGGATATTACATTGGAGATGCTCCTTACATATTAATAGGAGAGACGGCTACCTATTCCTATTATGAAAGGGTGTCCGTCCACTCCATGTGTATGGAAGGAGGCACTCTCTCTTTCTCATTCTCTCCATTTTTATTTGATTAAATTTAAGATTGATTTATATTGATTTATCAATATAGATTTAATCTAAATTAAATTAATTGTTGTTGGTTTTTACCAACACAAATCTTAGCCATTAAAAGAAACACAAATCAGTGAGAGCCATTGGATTTGTGTTGCATATGGATTGAGATCCATGGATCCCAAAATATTATAAATAGAAGGGGACCCTCTTTGCTCTTCTTTACACATGATGAGAACATAAGTCTCTCTTTCTCTTCCTCTTTCTACACGCCTACTCTCTCTCTCCCTCTCATATGGCCGTCCACCATGGATGCCCTAGAGGGAGTCTCATTCGCCGCAGCATCGTCGTTATGCTGCTCGGTCGTTTGCTCGTGGATCTCCATCTCCTTCGGTGTGCCTCGCTCATGAAGAAGACGTCAGATCTCGTGTGTCGAGATAAGGAGATCTGCTGCTTGGATCATCACATGGATTGCGAGAAGCACGTGTTTCATCAACACGCTCGCAAGCGTCTCCTCCGTCGGATCGGACTTGAGATAGGAGGTCGATTTGTTTAGAGACTCGATTGCAACCACGTTTCAAGAGGTAATCCTATTACTTGTTTGTGGTTTATACGAAACGATTCGATAAGTGTTCTTGGATCATGTGGTTTTGTCGCATGAAAAATTTTTAATTTCCGTTACACAGAACAACTAGTCCGACTAGTCGTTCTTCGTCGTATTCGATGCGATGCTCACGCTTCTATGATGTGATTGAGGATTTTACCATATCCTTCAATTGGTATCAGAGCCAGGTGGAAGGTTTTGGATACGATCCGCAAACCTATGACGACTTGGGTTCGTTAAAGTCGCGAAAGTTTTTGTCGCCTTTGTTTTTCGCACATCTGTTTAGTGAATAAATTTTTCCCTGTTTAAAATGTTTAAAACGAATTAATTACTTGGATTTTGTTCCTCATTAATCAAGGAAATCATAGGATCTGATTTTACGTAATTTGGATTCCGTTTGCTCAAGATATGGTTGTTTTAATGAACATGTATTCATTGTTGCGGGAACTGCGAATCTTAACACGATTAATGAGTTAATTACTGGTTTGATCCGCCTGGAAATGCATGAAATATCACTTAGATTCTGTCATAAATTAAATTAGCAATCTTTGAAAAATGATTTTGTCTAATTTGGATTTAAATTGATTGAGATATGTCAATTTTAGTAAGTAGGGGTCACTGCTGAAATTACTTTCCTAATCAAGAATCATGTGATTGCCAATTAGTGAAATTAATTGTTAATTTCATGAAATAATTATGGAAAATATTTGAGAAATATTTAATGATGATTATTTCCTTAATTGACTTGGCCTCAACCAATAAATTGATTAGATTTGATCTAGATCGAAATCGGAAACACAATCAACAAACTTCTTGCTTGAATAGGATTGGGAATTTATCTAGCAAATTTCCTTATAATCAAAAAAATGTTTTGATTATTACTATATGGTATAATTTTGGTTGAAGAACCGATGATCATCTCAAGTACATATTGATCTATTTGGTATTATCATTTCGTGAGGTGGATATGGTGTCTAGTCGGGAAGCATTGGGGTAGCGGGTCGCACCGGTTGCGGTCCGTCCCACTTTCATCGGTACTGACCATGATAGTAGATAGGGACTCGATAATGCCGGAGAAATCAAGATGTATTTTCTAATTATTAAAATTCGAATTAATACGTACTTTGAGATAATACCATATACGTATTCAAGTAAAACCAATCAAGTTCGTTGATTGAATTGGATTGATAATTGATTTAATGAGATTGAATTAATTATATCCAATTAAAAACACTCTATTACTAATACATGTGTATTTCCCTTGGAAGAATTAATTATGTGAACATGATTCATGATAATTAATTATAATTTGAATATGATATGGAGGATCACATAAGTGACATCCATGGTCTCCCGTCAAGGCGAAGGGTTCCGTCGCCAGGGATTGTATATAGGAGACACCTGTCCGAACTGACAGATCCTGTATGCAAGCGCATATGGATCGGGCTCTTTGCCTCTCGAAAGTGTAAGGTCGTATGCATAGTGACCCCAATATCGGATCCTCATATTATTGGGTGATATTGGATTGCGCATGGCGAGTACTATTCATGTTGATGGTTGGTTCAACTAACGACAGGTCAACATCACCTTAGGGGTGGTGGGCCCGAGTGTTAACGACCGAATTGAGAATGCAAGTTGGACTTGCAAGGTGGAATGTGTTCCTGCTTCTTTTTATCGGAGTTACAGATTCTCATATTATTGGGATGTAACAAAGATAAGGAAGGAGATCCCAGATCTTGCTTGAGATATAATGGTAAGTATATCTCTTACATTGAAAGTGATTAAGGGAATGAACTTTCAGTGTCGACAAGGCAAGACAACTTTGATATAAAAATTCCTAAATCAAAGTAAAATGTATATATATATATATTTATATGTATATTTATGCAAATTTCTTATTTTAGATAAATCTTCATTAAACCCACTCAATACTATACTCAATAATAACCAGTAAAATATCATGGATTGGATCCATGATCAAGATTTGTACTTGCAGTTGGACACATATTGTATGTGGTTGCAATGTGCAAGTTTCCTCATAATATTGAGAAATGATAATTAAATAGATAATAGGACTAAAACCCTAAGGTTTGTATGTCTCTATAGTCTTTATATCTCTCATTGAATGTACTTTTGAAGTGACATGTCAATGATGATCGTAATTGGCAAATAATCCTTTAAAATTCTAAAAAGATGTTCTGGCATACATATGTGCTCTTGACATTTTATCATGAATGACATAATTCTCTGCATCATGCAGAATGGTGGCTCTACAAGAGATGATGTATTCAAATTGTTTAAGTACCTACCTGATCCAATGTTTTAAGAGTTTAAATGGATGTAGATACGATGAAAGTCATCATTCTACTGTATATACTCTGATCATTCATGATGCTTCATATTATTCATATTGTATGAATTGAATGAAGCATGTATAATTGTTGAAATACTCTTATATTGAAATATTTGTTTTCAACATAAGAGATCCTTTGTCTTGAGGAATGGTGGCTTGTAGATAACGGGAGCGCAATGGAAGCATGGGTTGGACCCAAATAAGAAGGAAAGTCAAACAGTTGATTGTACTTCTATGACTTCCATATGACATCCAAAAGGTTGGATGAATGCCAATACTACAATAAAATGATGTGTTGATAGTATGACTATTAAATCTATCTAGAATCCTTAGAGAAGGAATCAGATAGTACATCAGAATAATCTACATATAATCATTGAAATTGACTTACTTATTTGATAAGATAAAGTCTAATAATTGTATCTCAATTTTCTAATGACACTTGCTGGTTGCATATGTATTAAGATTACAAATTTGAACTTAAAGATTTAATAGCCATCCACATGGATATTGATGCAATTGTTGCAACAATCTCTATTGGATTGATAGGCTTCATAATTTCAGTGGGAGAGCCCTTAGTCTTAGAGAAGGTCTCTATGACCTAGATATTGGAATACACTCATTGTTTGTTTCTAAATGTTGGAAATAAACGTGAATTCTATAATACACCTATCACAAAGAGTTATGATGGAGATATTTCAGATAGTGATCTAAAATCTTGTGGACTCTACTAAATTAGAAAATTAATGAATGGTTCATTAACATTTCTAATACTGAAATTAAACCTTAAAAGATCGATAGGAGGATGAAGATCATTTGACAATGATCTGGCATCATGTTTTGGACATTTGTCTGTTTATGTGATCAATAGACTAATAAGAGATGAAACTTTAGATTGTCTAAAGGTTCAAATCTTACATACTTGTGAATATTGTATTCAAAAGTAAAATTGTTCAATACACCCTTCCTTAGAATGGTATAAGATGTCAAGGTATTCAAGATCTCATGCATATTGATGTATGTGAATCATCTATATCAGAATAAACATTATGGATATGTGATATCTATTAATGATTATTTGTGATATGAGATTTCTTCTCTTCTTTTAGAAAACTTTGAAATGTTCAAAGATTTCACAATTTTGGTTTAGAACCAAAGTTTGAAGGAAGATTAAATGAATTTTTGATCTAATCTTGGTAGTCAGTACCTATTAGATAAATTCATGGAATACCTTATAGAGATATGAATGTCATTTCTATCTCAATCCTCCTAATGTATCTAAACTCAAGAGAATTGTGGGGAGATACAATTGGACATGATTTGATCAATGATGAATTTTAGCATAATTACCTATTAGTTTCCAGGTATATATGTAGTAGAGACTGCAATATATCCCTAATAAGATTCCATACAAGTAAGCTAGAACTTAGCACTTGAGAGTGCTACTACATTAGGAAAATAAAGGATGATATTGGATTCCTACTTTATGACCTTAAGATTCTTAAAAGATTTCATATATGAGAATGTGATTATTAGATGATGATACTCTTGAGAATCAAGATGAAAATGAAGTAAAGAAACTCATTTAGTCTTGACAAGATAATGAGTCTCCTAAAATTGGAAACTAAAAGGACAATTAAATATGAAACACTAATACCTATTCAAATAAGTTTGAAGATGGATTCCATGTGTCAGCTGAATCTGACAATGATCTGACTTCATGTGATGAAGCTTTTGAGGATCATAGCTCGGAAAGATGGATGTTAGCAATAAATTCTAAAGTTGACTTCATATACAAGTGTTGTATATGGACCCTCGAGGATCCACCTATAAGGGTTAGACCCATTAAGGTGTAAATGAATCTTCAAGAGAAATAGGGAACCTGATGAGAAGGTAGAGACCTTCAAAGCATAGATCCTAGCCATGAGCTGCACACCGAAGAGAAGACATCACTTGCGATGAGACTTGCTCTCCAGTGACCTTGCTTTAATCCATCAGAATATTGCTAACCATAGCTACACAACTTGACTATGACATCTTCATGATGTAAGTCAAGATTGCATTCCTCTATGAATACCTCTCCGAGGATATTCACATGAAGTAGCCTTAGGGCTTCATGGTTGAGGAAAGCAAGATGTGCAAGCTAAAGAAACTCCATCTATGGACTCAAATAAACTTCTTGTAGTTGGAACATTAGATTTGATGAAATCATAAATGTTATGGTTTCAGATAGAATCTTGATGAACCATGTGAAGCATAGTGGGAGTGTCATTGTGTTTATCATGCTAAATGTAGATAATATCCTAATTATTTGGAATGATATAAGGATAAAAATAATAAGTGTTTTATAATCTAGTTGTTCCATATCTCAAGATATGATCTCAAGGATACCTCTTAGATCTTAGTTCTAAAGTTGTTCAGAAGCAAAGAACGAGGGTATTGGAACAGTCACATTAGTGGTACACCTTGGACATATTTCATTTTCTGGAAAATTCCAAGAAAGGCTTCTTTTCCTTAAGATATGGTATTAACCTATCTTAAGGGATAGCACCTCAAAGTGTTGAGGATGTGAATGCTAAAACTGCGTGGCCTTGTGCATCAGTTTTGAGAAGCCGGGTGTATGCTAGATGTGTACAAAAGCCAGATGTCTACCATGCAGTGGGAGTAGTAAACTGTTACTAATCCTACTATGGTGATAGAACACTTGATTGCAGTAATAAGATATCTTCATAGACGGCAAAACTTTTGAGATAGTGATCTCTAAGTATTATCTTCATGAAATTAAGACTTTATAGATAATGATCTTAAAGGTCTTAACTATAGATACCTTGGGAGATAGAGATCTCCAGGAATAAGGGTATTCTAATAAGGATTATGGTAATACTGGTTATAATAATTGTTGAGCAGTAGTATCAAGGACACTATAACTGCTTTGACTGTATTGAGTATTGGTTGCATAAGATGCAACATTCGCATTAGATGCGGGCACTGTTACTGGGGATATGCAAGTGACGTAAAAGGACTTGGCGTAGTCTTGCGAGAACAGAGTGACTAAGCAGCTTACCAGGTTGTTTTCTAAATAGCCTATGATTGTCACATGAGTGTGGGTTTAAATGATTAGTCCATTAATGGCTCTTTGGGCTAGTGGGAGATTGTTGGACATGGGAGCCCACGGCGAGCCATTATGCAATAAATGTTATTGCAAATATCATTCCCTAATCTGAAATGAAGAATAACTAATTTTCATAATAGGTCCCTTAGTACAACTAGGGTTATGTACCATGGCCAACTTAATGATCATACAGCTGTTGATTCAATTATTGAATCAAAGAGGCTGGTGCTTGGATGAACATCTAAAGAGTTAGATTGAGGACTCATCAAGCACCGTCAAATGATTGTTGAGAGATGATCTCCGGCCTGAGTAGGAGATGTCAATCCTTTCTCATTTAGGTTGATATCTAACTGACCTCTTGATGCGGGTACTCTACATGGGAATAGATATTCAGAGGTGTCAGAATAGTTAGGTCAAAGAGTTGACTTAACGAGATCGAGATAACCAAAGTCCTATATCGTATGCTGTCATGATATAGGAACGCATCCTCTGACCGGAGACAGATGTGTTACTATTTGTCTGAGTATGTACATTGGCAGACCAATTGGTTGATGACCTAACCAAGGTCTATACACCGACGAGCTGGTGTGCATATAAGGGCATATGAGTAATACGATCTCTCAAAGGGATCATACATGTTCATTACTGAACCAGAAGACATGAGCTCACTCATATGATATTGGGAAGATCAAATTCCGTGCACGGTCATCTCACTTTGGAAGCTTGATTGAATTTGTAGGTTTGATATATACTTTTGGAAAGTATATGATCAAGACCTAGGTATGATATAAGCTTTTGGAAAGTATATGATCAATACCAACTCCCAATAATCGAATGAAAAACTTAATGATAAATCCCTGAAGTAGACAGTGTAAAATTGATCTTATACTTCGGGTCTATTCTGGGTCTTCCAGTATGCAGGATGTACAGTTATTGGGAATACTTGAGGGTGATGTGATCATAAACGATTGTATAACCATGACGCTTCCATTCCTAAGGAGTGATGAACGGGTATGGATTTTAGTGACTCCTCTCAGTAAAGAAGTAATATGATCTTTGTCCAAATATTGGGCATTGATCTGAATGTGATTCAGATGCAATGAGAAGATTAGATTTGTGGTCTTGATTTAATCAAGCATCTATGGGAGGCCCGAGATCTGGATTTGAGATGTGATCTCAATATCCAAGTTACTATACGTGGAACAATACAATCTTCCTATCCTTATCTCCAAGTATTCAAGGAGAAAGCGCATTATCCTTGAAAGAGTTCAAGATAATTTCATTGTTGATATAAGTATCCGAGCATTGAGAAAATGGATAATTAAATGTGATTTAGTTATCATGATTAATATGAATTCGATTCATATTATAAAGAGATCTATCTTAGATTGTTAAATGTGATTTGATTTTCAAAGATGTAAATACTGTGAATTTGATTCATATTATTTGGGCACATGAGAATAGTGATCCAAGATGATTAAATGTGATTTAATTATCATGGATATGAATAATGTGGATAGCACTATCCATATTAATCACATATATTATAAATGTTATTTATAATATATAAGAGAGAGCTATTTGCAATTTACATTTGTTAATTAAATGTTGATGTGAATTAAATTAACATTGGACATTAAATAGAAAATGTAATTCACATTTTATTTTGGAATGTGAATATGATTCACAAATTTCCAATGGTAAGATTGCAATATTCACAAAATAATTATGAATTATTTCTGTAGAATAATTTAACACTTGTTGTTGTAATAAATTGGAGATACATGGAATAATGTAATCAAGGGATATTACATTGGAGATGCTCCTTCCATATTAATAGGAGGGACGGCTACCTATTCTTATTAGGAAAGGGTGTCCGTCCACTCCATGTATATGGAAGGAGGCACTCTCTCTTTCTCATTCTCTCCATATTTGTTTGATTAAATTTAAGATTGACTTATATTGATTTATCAATATAGATTTTATCTAAATTAAATTAATTGTTGTTGGTTTTTACCAACATAAATCTTAGCCATTAAAAGAAACACAAATCAGTGAGAGCCATTGGATTTGTGTTGCACATGGATTGAGATCCATGGATCCCAAAATATTATAAATAGAAGAGCACCCCCTTTGCTCTCCTTTACACATAATGAGAACATAAGTCTCTCTTTCTCTTCCTCTCTCTACACGCCTACTCTCTCTCTCTCTCCCTCTCATGTGACCGTCCACCATGGATGCCCTAAAGGGAGTCTCCTTCATCGTAGTGTCATCGTTATGCTGCCCTATCGTTTGCTTGTGGATCTTCGTCTCCTTCGGTGTGCCTCGCTCATGAAGAAGATGTCAGATATCGTGTGTCGAGATCAGGAGATCCGCTGCTTGGATCATCAACATGAATTGCGAGAAGCACGTGTTTCATCAACGTGCTCGTAAGCGTCTCCTCCGTCAAATCGGACTTTATACAGGAGGTCTCTTTGTTTAGAGACTCGATCGCAACCACGTTTCAAGAGGTAATCCTATTACTTTTTTATGGTTTATACCAAACGATTCGAGAAGTGTTCTTGGATCATGTGATTTTATCGCATGAAAAATTTTTAATTTCTGATGCATAGAACAACTAGTCCGACTAGTCATTCTTCGTCATATTCGATACGATGCTCACGCTTCCGTGATGCGCTTGAGGATTTTACCATATCCTTCACAACTCTCATATCCTAAAATAATCAATTAATCACCAATAGGAGGGCCTAAGGCTATGTAAGGGACAAGAGGTCATCAGAGAAATCGCAATGCAGTCCCTCAAATCAACCAAATCAGCTGGGATGGATCAAGATGCCAGACAGAGATTCTCCAAGTACCCTAACTTTGAAGGACAGAAAGAGATCGTACATCAAGCATATGAATCGAGATGGGCGGAATCAGCTAGAAGTCGCATTTTCAAATAATCAGAAATGGATCACATCCTCAATCCGGTGTGTGAGATCAAAAATCTTCAATTAAGAATCACACTTGTAATTGTGCCAAAATTAGAATCCCCAATAATATCTATGCACATATCAAATTTAGATCCATCAAAGATAGCACACTAATCTCAACATCCTCAAATCTTTCTGGCTTACTCAAATAATTCCTACAATAAAAACCTCGATGAGAGCCTCATCTAATAGCACAACATTCCCAAGTGTAAGAAGGGATGACAATGAAGGGAACAAGGAGGGTGGACGAAAAGGGTGAAACAAAGACAAAATTGTGGTTCAAGAAGAGAGTCTTCTTGAATCAGACCAGAGATAGGGTGAGATGGGCAAGGAGACTGATGCAAAATCCGGCTACTAAAGTGAAGATCAAGACCCGATATCATGACTAACCAAAGAATACAATAATATAAACAAAGAAAGCGAGATGAACTTAGTAAAAAGAAAAACTCAGAAACACATGGATAACTAACTCAAAGAGAGATGAACTTGAATGGATCCAAAATCACAATCAATGTACAAAGCAACCTCCATGTTCACCTACTCAATACAGTGAATACCAAAGATGGTGGTCATTTATCTTTTCCAGTTTAGAGTTAGGTGAGCTTCAAAATAATTGTACAAGCACATAGGTAGGCCTGGGATTGGGGTACTAATCCTTAGCGTGTATGTGTCACATATAAAGTGCAGAATACAATGAGGGGTTGCTCTCTCAAAAGAATGAATCCATTACGTTTATTTTAAAAATCAGGTAGAATTAGCAGTCCCAATTTTATTGGTTATCACTTTTTTTGAATTTTTAATAAAAATGCATCATCCTAATGAGGAGTCAATTCCTTTAGATACTATATGGTCGAAATAGGAGGGAAAGAGTCGGAAAAGCAATGCAAAGCAAAAACGATGATGAATGCTAAGCAAAAATGCTCACCTTGCCTCCAGCTTTCTTCATGCAAGGATGCTAAGAATTGAAACCTATCTATATGCAATGCAACCGATGAAATCACCCTAAATAGAATATGATATTATCGTGAAGCACCAGATGCTAACTATCTAGATATGATACCTAGGGTCCGGTCTTAGAAGCTCGTCGTTGCCTGCACAACGGGTCCTGCAAGCACTGTATAGAGCTTCTCTCTGCACGTGGTCTCAAGTCTAAATAGTAAACAATTAGATTTGATTAAGTCCAAGCACGAATCTATAGATGCATGCGAATATAATTAGGGATTTGGACCTTAATCTATTGAGCAAGCAAATCCGAGAACTATAGCTCAATAACACAAAACAAATAAAAATAAAATCATGAAACAAATTAAAATAAAAGCGAAGAAAATGTGACAAAAACCAATGAGGCCCCCAAGTGAACAATCACTCGGGTAGTGGACCTCGTAAAGTAGCAGTGTCCTGGAGAGTCCAATTTATTACAGATATAATGTCTCTCTCCCTCTCTCACTTAAGTTACAAATAAAATGCAATAAAGGACAAAAAGCTCTGTCTTCAAAAATCCTCCAAGTCTTCATTTGTCGCTCTCTCTTGTTGGCTAGGTCAGAAAAGTCGATTCCGCTTCACGTAAGTGCGTAGGTCTTCCTAGGAGATCCCCCCTCGATCTGCAGTCCCTCGCAATAAAGTCAAACAAGAAGGGTAATTAGATAAGTCACAAATAATATCAAATAAAATTGACAAATAAATAAAAAGATAAATAGACAAAAGAGACAAGAAGGAACAAACAAAGATATGCAGTCCACGTGATGTCTCACCGATAATGACACCATTTGATGAGCAAGGGTCCCGTGAGGGTATAAAAAAAATTGATCCTCACTGAATAAGCGAAGATGGATTTTCATCGAGGCGACCGCTCAGACCACATGTTCAATCAACAAGTACCCTTGATGGATAAATAACCAATGAATAGCCAAAAGTGCGAGGCACGATTTATTATACTCTACAAAGAAAGATGTTTATCGTGTAAGCATGTAGAGGTCAAACCACAGAGAGCAAACTAGGTAGATTGAAGAAATGAATCCAAAAACTTTGGCTTTTCTTCTAGTATTTTTTTTATTATTTTTATGAATTTAAATTTTTATTTTTTTAAATTTTCATATTTTTTATTTTCTTTTTATAATTTCGTATTTTTATTTTTTTCTTTTTAAATATCTAATATAAGAATATATAAGGTTATACATACAATATAGGGTAACATATTTATAAATGATACTAAATAATCAAAATATAGGAAATAAAATATTTCGGGGTTTTATATAATTTTATACTATTTTTGTGAATTTTTAAATAATTTTGCTAATTTTATAATATTGTTAAAGTCAAAAGTATCCCAAAACAGATATTAAATTAAAAGGCTGAATTAAGTTGGAGATTAAAAATAGCAAACAATGTCAAAACTTTCTTCAAAGCAAATTTAATAGATAGACAATAATATAAAGAAAATTGAGAAACAAAAATAAATATTTTGGGGATTTTTGGTGATTTTTCCAATTATCTACTAGATTTTAGAGCTTTTTAATTTTTAGTCTTTTTCTTTTCTATTTTTAAGAATTTTTGGTCTGGAGTTACAAAATACTAGAATACACAAAATGTAATTTTCTAATAATTTTTAAAAATGGTTTTATATTTTTTGGAAATTTTTAATTCAAACAAGGGTAATAATGTGCTCTTTTGATTCTTAAAAAATATATAAAATGCCTAAATAAAAAATTAAAATCTACGTGAAAGTACATAGTAACAGGCATCTGCCCCAATTTTTCAAAATTTTTGGAGCACATATACTATTTTTAATAAATGAAATACAAATACAAAAATTTGGAACTAGTAAGGGCATATTTGCAATTAAAATATAAGGCAAGGGTGAATGTGCAAATTTCCTAAAAATATATAATTGATTTTTAGATTTTATTAACTAATTTCCAATTAGAAAAATCACCACGACATATGTACAAAATGCCCAACTTACATGGGATGACGTGTAAGCTAAGCTGGACTGGACCTAAACGCAATTCTCAAAAGATCCAGGGGTCTCTCTGCAATTTTACACATTTATGTATACTGAAACATATATTTATAGGATTAAAAATAAAAGAAAATAAAGCGAGGGTTGTTTTTGGAATTTACCCCCAGTGGGTGTGCTATCATATGGCTCAGGTCGACTCACTTATAATCATGGTTAGCGCTCCTTGCACGATGACACCTCGTCGATCTACGATCATGATCAAATCTGAGCTTCCATCAGACGGACAAAACGGATGATGATTGGACAACCACGATCATAACTAGAACTCCTCCTCAATCCTATGGTTGTTGCTTCGCTCGAAGAACCCCCATCTTCGCACTTTGATTCCTCGATTCATCCTCCTATGAGATCCTCAGATGCTGCAAAGATGCTCAAACGATTCCCGGAGGTGTTCCGCAATCGAAGATGTCCTCGAATGGGTGTGGGGCTCAATGATGGAGCCCTGGATATTGATGCGCATGGAGGTGATCTATGAGTCTCGAGAGGGCCTCCAATGCCCCGCTTCCAGCTCTGGTTCCTTCAAGAAGCAAATTGCAACGCAAAGGCGGAGCGAGCTGGGTTGTTATTGGTGAAGGTCGAGGTGGGAATGACAAGGGGCGATGAGGTCCGACGAAGTGGAAGATGTGAACCTCGATCTTCAGATCCAAGGGAGATCTAGGTGACCGAATGTGGGGAAAATGCGGAGAAGCAAAGAGGTATAAAAGTGGAATGGTCTAGGGGTTGGAAACAAGGGTGATACGGCAAGAATATGGCTGGAGCTCTAGATCTCTGGTGAACTAATTAACCTAATCTAAGCTAATAAAATAATTAAAACATGGAATAAAATTCATAAAACTAAATCTACGAGCTAAAGCAACTTAGAAATGATGCAATGGCGCAACTCATACCTGGTTGTCACGCTAGGGAGCAGAGGTGGTTGGAGAGCCGCCTTGGGTGCACCTTCCTCCTCCTTCCGTTGCACCAATGCCTTAGGGGACCTCCCCCTGTCACCAGGATGCACGCTTGGCCGAGGATGGAGGGTTTTAGTATAAGAAAAGGGACCAATGAATCAAAGAATTGCAGAGGTTAGTTTAGTACCGTGATGATGGGGTGAGTTTCGATGAAGGATGGCATGCGGAGGTGGAAACGATGATGATGGAAGGAGGGCTGGCATGAATCCTGGAGGGTCGAGGATCCGAAATGGTTAATGTCTCGAGGGTGAAGGAGATCTGGTGGAGGAGGAAAAATGGGGAGAAGATGGTTAGGTGTAACGTCTGTTAGAAGTCGGAAGAGGAGGGAGGGAAGTTGACTTGAGTCAACAGTCGGGGATCTCCTATTAGTCCAGATGGGCCACTAAAAGACAATACCAGTTCGAAAAATATAAATAAAAAATAAAATATTAAATGAATTAATTAAATAAAAGTTATAAAATAAATAATTGTTTATTATTTTATATAGTATTTTAATATGATTTTAGTTATTTTTTATTGGTTTATTTATTACAAGTTACTTTTTAGGGTTTTATTTATAGGTATATTTACCTATATTATGTGTATGTTATCTTTATTTGTATTCTACATAGTATTATTTTATTTTCTCAATTCATATATTTATAACTTATTTTCATATAAATAAATATATTTTTGTTATATTTTTCTGATGTTATTTGTACATTTAAATATATAGGGGTATTAAATATGTAGGTATAAATATAGTACATTCACCTATGTATTTTTATATATTATTTTATTTTGTATTTTCTTTATGGTTTTATTCTATTCTAAATATGTACATAAACTATAAATGATATTTTCAAACTTATAAAAATACAATGATAAAAATAATGAAGAATGAATAAAATAAATATTTTATTCATTTATATTATACAATAGGTGTCCACAATCTAACTTTTGCATCTTATATCCAAATCAAGTGAAACCACCTTCATTAAATAGCTTATTAAAAGATATATACAATTAAGGTGGTTTGGTACATTTTGAGTTCATATGGAGAAGATATGGGTTTGGGAAGTTTGTGTTTGTCTTTTTTATTCTAAGTATAAAAAGTACAATTTATATTATTTTGTCTGAAATCAATTTTGTATTTTTCTATATATTTTTATCTACAACTTTCATGAACAGAGTTTCTTTATTTGAGTATAAATAATAAAGAATAAAATAGGTCCCAAATATGACTTATTGATGAATAAAAGAATGGGAATTTTATTGGATTATTGGCCCTTATCTCTCCCTACTTTATTCCTTCTCGACGTAATCATCAAGATGCCTAGGTCTTGGGGTTTAGGATCATAAAATACCTTTAGCATTTTTTTCTTTTCTTTTCTTTATTCTATAATTTTGAAAATAAAAATGGTATTTTATATACAATAAATGGAATAAATAATGCATGTTAATTTGTAGAATTTAATGTTATTTACATGCATTTAGCTAGGAATTTTAAGGCTAAAATAATAGAATAAATGTGATGAAATGGAGATTCATCATTAGGGTAAAATTGTCCTAAGTATAAGCAATAATAGAAGTGATGAAATAGAACGAAGAAAGAACACTAAGCCCGTCCACCATCCTATACTTAGGACAAAGTACATCCTAAGCAATGCAAACACACGGAATGAGGAGGATGAGAAAAACAGTATTTGGAAGGAAGAAAATGAACGTGGATATATAAAGTGGGGCCTATACAGAGATCAAGAAGGTAGAAAGCGTACCTTCTTGTGTGATCATTGAGGAATGGATCTAACAAGGTGTAAGCCGATACCAAGGTCGTCACCTGACTCAACCTGATCAGGGTCGACATGGTATAGATCCTCAGCAGTCTCAAAGCAAAAAGGCATGAAATGGTCAGTGGATGTAGTGTGGTCAGGTTCGTCCTGGGAAGTCTCTAGAATCTCAAAACGAACAAGCATGAACTCATCTATGGAAGTGGTTAGTTTAAGTCCAGCAAATGAAGTCGCTCCTAAGTCTGCCATCCGCACTAAGGTGTCTATGGTGTAAATACTGCGGATGTCATCAATACATCTTCACACATAGGAAGAGGGAACTCCAAGGTCTATGCTTTCTGAGTCTTCTTCTCTGAAGAGAAATTCTTGGGACTTAGTGTCATCCATGATATCAGTAGATAGGTCATAGTCCTTGGGGTCGGTTGACATGGCTACACTCATCAGATGTGGGTCTCTGGTCCAAGGTGGGTGCAGTGATCAAGACTTCTCGTTGGCAGAATGAAAGCGTACCTCTCCAGATCCATAATCAATAACGGCTCTCGCAGAGGTGAGAAAAGGGTCATCCTAGGATGATTGGAGAGCACTCTGTGGGGGTGGAGGTCTCGATGGGCAATACAACGAAATCAATAATGAAGCTCATGCCTTGGTTGATCTGAATGGTGATGTTCTCAAGAATACCCTTCGGCCTCTCTATTGAACTGTCAGTGAATTGACAAATCATCCTAATTTTGTTGAGAGGCCTAAGACGAAGAGACTGTACCAAATACAAGGGTATTATATTAATTGACGCACTGTCATCAAGGAGAGTATGATCACAAGAATAGTCAGAAATGGCACATTGTCCCCTTTCCTATAGAGTGGATGGCGAGCGATGGTGTAGGCAGTGGCCATGGTGAGAAGGTGTCGCTCGGATCTGCTTCGTCGCTTTATTTTCTTAGTTATGGGTGCGGATATTGGTTCATGGACTTTTGAAGTGGGGCCTCAATAATATCATGAATAACTGCCTCCACTTTAGGGTGAGTCAACATCTTTTTAAGATTTTCTATCTCTTCTATACAAGGGAAGAGATGGAAATAAACATCTACACAAGGATGAGTAAGAGCAGACTGTATAGTGTCATCTTTGGGGGTGAACAAGATGGGAACTATGGTGGATGTGTGTGTGGGAATAGGATATGGCATGGGTGCCCTCTCCACGCATACCGACTAGGCCATATGTCTCCCATAATCTTTTGGTATTTTTAAAATTTTTCCATTTATTTGTATTTTGGGTGATTGCAAAATCTCATGGGTGTCCTCTAGTGAATCCATGAATCCAGATGGTGAAGCAACAATATGCTCTTATTTATACTAGTAAGGTCTTTTATCCTCTGGTTCATTTGCTCCACTACCCCGGTCACGAACTTAAGAGTGGTATCCATAAGTGGTAATTCAACAGCACAGTCTCGATTGGTGAGACTGTGTGAAATGTGATGGTGATGGTGGTGGGTAAAAATCAAAATCCGATGCCTGAAGCTATGACTGAGGCGGATATGTTCAAAAAGAAAAGTCAGGAGCAAAGTCATCATGATAAAATGGAGATGGACTGGCTGGAGAGTAAGAAGGATCTGCAAAGTCCGGATACAAATCACTCTGTCAGCTATCTCCAAAGCAAAAGATGGGGATCGGGAGATGACGAAGGTGAAGTCAAGATATGCAATAAAAAGGTGCAATTGCACAGAAAAGATTGACTATGCACACAAACAAACATAAATATAAACAAACAAATCCCTAAATTCACTAACTCAACACAGTGATAACCATGAAAGTTCAGTCTTTTTATCTTGTCAAATTTTAGAGTTAGGTTAGAAAATAATATATTTACAAGATCGCAGGTGCAGTCACCTAGAGTGGTTGTGTTCTAGTCTGCGATGCACACCTACTAAAACACCAGGACCACTTCATCTAACGCTTGAAACAAGTGCTTCCAGTAATAATATGGCCCAAGAGCCAATGCAAGCGCTTAAGGCACAAGTCCAGGAATGGATGCTATATTCCTTAGGTGTACGTGCCTCACTTAGTCTTATTTGAAACCTGTGTACAAGGAGGGGATTACTCTCCCCAAAACAATGATTTGTCCTTATGTTTATTTTACGGTTGAGTAGAGTTAGCAACCCCTATTTTACTGATTATAACTTTTTTTGGATATTTTTGAATGCATGAATCCTAACGAGGGATTGATTCCTTTAGTATCCTTGCTGATGTAGATTTTTTGCGGGTCTAAAATACGTCTCACACAAGGCAGAGATGCAGTCGCTTTGGCGACCTGCAAGAAACCCTAATTCAAATAACAATTAACCCACTACAGATGATCAAGTAAGAAAAGCAGATGCGTAGTTAAAATTTATTATCACTCTATAATAAGGATGCGTATAGGTGCAAGTATGTAGAGTGTCGAACACAGAGAACAAGCAGGATAGATTAGGCAATGAATTACACAAAAGTGTGAATGTGATGTATTTGTCTATATATGTGCTCTTTTGTGGTTTTTTAGTTTATAATTTTTTATTTTTATTTTTTGATTTTATATTTTTGTATTTTGAACTTTAATTTTAAAGTTCTAAATTTTCTTTTTATATTTTTTAATATTTTTTAATTTCTTTTTCTTTTAAAAAGTATATAAATCTATATAGGATATATATACAATATAGGCTAGGGTTGGAATAAAAATTTACAAAAATAATCAAAAGTAAGAAAATGAAATATTTTGGGGGGTTTTAATAATTTTTTACTATTTTTGTGCTTTTTGGATTTTTGCTTATTTTTATTTTTTTAAATAAAATACCCAAAAAAGGGTTTAAATAAATATCCAGAATTAAAATGGAGATTAAAAATACTAAATAGAGTTAAAATGCCTCAAATCTAATTTTAAAGTAATATTAATAATAGAAAATTTAGAAGCAGAAAATATGTTTTTTTGAAATTTTTATATTTTATATTTTTTATAAAGTTTTTTTGGAGTTTTCCTATTTTTTTGAGTTTTATTTCATATTTGTTTAGTGATTTTTTATCTGAAGGTCAAAAATGCATAAATACACAAAATACTTTTTTTGTACTTTTTCAAAATGTTTTTATAATTTTTATGTATTTTCTTTTGCAAAAAGGGACAAAAATGACACTTTTTTATTTTCAATAAATATTTAAAAGACCAAAATTTCAAATTAAAAATATGGCATGCAAGTAGATGCAGTCATGAGCAAGCACCTATTTTTTTGAGATTTTTAGAGCAATTTAGATGTATGAAATAAATACATGAAACAAGGAGTAATTCAATACTAGCAGGGCTATTTTTGTAAATATCAGAAAGTACAGGGGCCTGTATGAAATTTTTCCAAAAAAATTATAACTAATTATAAAAGTTTCTGGACTGAACATAAATTTGTTAAAACCTGGGGGTCCAGCTGCAAAATCGCCACCTCACGTGATGTGTCACGTGAGGTGACGTGGCTAGGACCGAAATGTATATATTACAAGAGCTGAGGCCTTAGTGCAAATTATATAGAAATTGAAATAAGGAAAATAAAAGTTTTACGTAATAATATTTAAATACAAAATTTCTTAGGAGGAAACTACAAAATATGCAAGAATAGGGGGAGGCGGATGGCTGATATGCGCTACTTACGCCATGTGTTGCACTCCTATGCTAAGATGCATGTTTGCACCTAACAGTCACGATTAGATGGTCTACTGGGGATCGATGGTTCTGGCACGATAAGATCTGACAATGGCTGGATGGCTTGGACAAACTAGGGTTTATCTAACGGTGGACGGAGGATGAGTAAGAACATGGATGAACTCATGGTGAGGCGAGCCTTCCCCATCCAGATCTTCCTCCTCTGACGAGATCTGAAGCTCCAAAATTCCCCAATCGCCCTCTGGGGCAGTCCACTAACAACTGGAAGTCCCAAAACACTCCGGCGATAGCCGGAGTTCATCTGCGAGGTCGAGGGAGCCTAGAGGCTCCAGGTACCTCCGACGAGAGTCAAAATGTCTCCCATGTGGCGTGTTGTGCTCCTGTACCTCATATGGTCGGAACCATGAAGACGAACCTCAATGGCGACGTCGACCGCCAGAGATGGTGGAAGCTATCTCCGCCCTTGCCTGAGCTCACCTCAGTTGGCTAGAAATGCCTCAGTCACAGGCGTCACACCGGAGCATGAAGATGGAGTCAAAACAAGGGTAGAGGAGGTTCAAAAAGTGAAGGGAAGAGGAAGGGGCTATATGTACAAGGTGGTTGACAGGGCTCCTAAATCGAAGAAAAGCGAGCGAATCGCTGCTCCAATCCCTGAAGCAAACCTTGGGCGTATAAGAGGGTTCATCGAGGAGAAAAAGTCAAGAAGACCACGACATCAAATGGTGTAAGATGCGGCCTTGAAAAATTCAAGAAAGTGGATGAAAACTCAGTTCTGACTGGCTGTAGACCTCGATCAGAGAGTTGACCGAGGTCAACAAAAGGGAGAAGCTGGTTGGTCCATTTGGACCAACAAGAAAAATCCCTAGGAAATTTATTTAGCAAATTGATTAAAAATAATAATGATTTTATTAATTTTAGGTTTTTAAGTAAAAAATATTTATTTTTTATAATGTATTTTATTACAGTTTTATTTATTTTTTAGAGACTTATAATTACAAGTTCCTTTTTAAGGGCTATATATAGGTATATTTATCTATGTATTTAAGTATTTTATTTTTATTTTATTTTTTTGGTTTTATTTATTTAGTTTATTATTTTATAGATTTATAACTTAATTTATACACTTAAAAATATTTTTATTTTATTTTTTTGATAAAATATATACACTTAAATGAATAGATATATTAATTATATAGGTATAGTTATAGGTATTTTACCTATGTATTTTCTATGAGTATTTTATTTTAATTTTTATTTATCATTTTATTCCTATTTTGATATGTACATATATTATAAATAATATTTACAAAATTATAAAAATATAAAACTATAAAAGTAATGAATAGTTAAAATATATGTTTTAATCAGTACAACTATACAATAGGGGTCCAAAACCTAACTTCCACACCGTAGCTCGAAAAAATATAAACCACCTCCATTAAATACTTATTAAAAGTTATATACAATTAAACTGATTTTGATATATTTTTAGTTTTTATTTGAGAGATATGGGTCTGGGAAGTTAGGATTTTGGAATCTTATCTTGAGTGTAACCTTTTATCTGTATATTAATTTTGTATGACATAAATTTTATATTTTCTATATTTAATTATCTAAAAATTTTATATTCACAATTTCTTTATTTGAATTGTAAAATGTGGAACTAAAAATTGGTCCCAAAATGACTAAAAAGGATTTAAATAAAAAAATATTTATTGTATTTTGCCCCTTATCTCCCCCCTACTTTATTCCTTATCGACCTAGTCATCAAGATACCTTGGTCTTGGGGTTTAGGGTCATAAAATATTTTCAATATTTTATTCTTTTTCTTTTCTTTATTCTATAATTTAGGCATTGAAAATAGTATTTTATAGACTATTTACACAATGATGCATGAATGATAAAATGCATGAATTAAGGCTATTTACACGCATTCACTAGGGTTCTAAGGCCAAAATGATAGAATAAAGATGATGAAATGGAGATTCATAATCTCCCTATACTTGCCTTTGCTAGTTCCTAACAAACACTTATGCAATAAGTGCAAAAAGAAAAAATAAAGAAAACAAAATGAAAGAAATTGTATTGAATTTAATTAGCAAACTTGTCCTTACAAAACAAAGTTTGGAGATTAAGTCAGACCTTTGGAAATTTATTGTGGGCAGAACCTTAATGGGAATCGGATTTGAAGTCCCACAGCCTTCGAGAATCCCAAGACCCTACTCAAGTCTCCTCAATATCCAGGTCAGAATACTTCAATTCATACGCAAACCCTTATGACTATGAATCTGACTCGTACAGTGTAAGTGATGGTGACTCTCCCCAACTGAAATGACAAAGAGATTGACTTCTCCAGCATGACAACCCAGTGATTCCCCAGTTCAGTAACTCCTTCCTCGAAAAGCAGGGTATTTCCTTCTAAGTTCACGTAACAACTAGCTCAAGAGGAGCGGGTGAAGAGAAGAATGGACGGTAGCCAGTGTAGCTACCTATCCTAGGATGCATGACCAGTGTAGTCAAGTCATCCAGCTGCAGGCTCACATAATTTGACTTTGAAGCTCAAGCTTGCCTATTGACTATACAAATATGTACACTCTGCCAGCCATTTTATTTTCAATCAGGCTTGTCCACTTTTTGGAGTTTTTTTGTGCCTTTTTTTGAAATACTATATACAACAACAATTACATAAGGAGATTTTCCTCTTGATCCGGTAGACTATCACTCTTTTGAAGCTTTATTGCAACCCATACTCTCCTGTCTTCAAAATTCATCATCACTGGATGGGTTGGGGTGCACTTCCCTTCCTAAAGGAGGACAAATGTTTCCACTTGTGTGCCTCTCATACCGGCAAATCCAATCCCCTCACCACTCCTACTGAGTTGAGCCAAGTGAAAGGTGCAGGTGTCCAAGTTAGGTTATTATCAACAAGAGTCAGGCATGTGCTTCGAAATACTCTACTTAGGCAGTCAAGAATCCATTGAACCAAGTCTCATGATCCTCAAAGAATTAAGTCAACTAGACCTGAAGTACCTCAATTCCAGTTCCTATAAGGTTCCTGTTAATTAGGTATATTTAAGGTCCAACCAAGCTCCAATCTCCGGATTTTACTTAGACTTGCTCAATTACCAAACTCAATCTGAAAAATGCGAATGATATACAAATGCAATGTAGAATGCAAAAAATATTTTTATAATGCAATTTTCGAAGATTTTAAACTTTTTATGGATTTTTGAAAAAGATGACACACGCATTTTATTGTATTTTCAAAAAAATATTTCAAACGTTTTTGTCATTTTCAATTTTGCAAATGTTTTTGTGATTTTTGAATGTAAAAGACTTTGTCTAAGAAAAATAGGTACAAAAATTTACACAGGGGGTACAAGAATTAGACTTTTTAAGAAATTACAAGGGGTAAGTGGTCAATTATATATATATATGTGTATAAATAATAAAGAATTTTAGTGTGATGTATATATTCCTCAAACTTATTTGAAAAAGGATTTTTCAAACAATTTTTGAAGAAACTATAGTCCAAAATAATTTTGACAAAGAATTTTTACAAACATTTACACATATTTGAAAATCATTTTGCACAGGTTCTTCTAAAAGTATATATAGATTTTCAAAATATTTTTGCAACAATTTACAAAACCATTGCAAGTAGTTTTTCAAACATTTTATTTCACACAAATAAAATAAGTTTTGCAAACAAAGCGTCTTTACAAAGGTTGAAATATTGAACAAAATGTTTTCCAAATAGTTTTCAAAAGATTTTTAAAAAAGATTTTCAAACAGCTTTTTCAAACATTTTGCAAAAAATATTTTTATCGGATTTAGTAATAAATAAATACAAATAGTATTTGAGGAATAATCAACATCTTTTTATTAAGTGGTTTTAATGAATTTAATAAGTAATTTTAGCCATAATTATTTATAAAAATACGAAAGTATGAGTTATGGCTAAAGTATATACGGAGTATATACGACCCCCTATACTTAGCTTGAGCTATGTCCTCATAGATCAGAGAGAAAAGAGAAGATATAACTCGTACTGATTATAGAAAAGTCTAAAGAATGGATAAATAAGGAACGAATGAAGGAATAAGAAGTTGATCGTCCCCCCTATACTTAGGATTAACTAATCCTAAGTATAGCAGAATGTACACAAACCAGGGAGGGTCAAGGTTGGGAATGAACAGATAGTACTCAGTCTGTCTCCCCCGATAATTAGGGTAAGATATTCCTAAGTATAGACAAGAAGAGGAGACAATAGAGAGGATTAAAGAATAGAAAGAACTTGGGGTGCACACCCCCCTATACTTAGGACAAAGTACGTTCTAAGTATAGAAGACTGAGAAAAAGGGGTGACACCTTTTCGGTAGAAAAAGAAAATAGGAAAGGAAAAGAAGAAAAGAAGAAAAGAGATGTGAAGATGCAAAAAGATAGAAAAGGATGTACACATCACTCTCCCTATACTTAGGGTAAAAGAAGCCCTAAGTATAGTAAACAACAAGAGTGATGAAACGAAATGACGAATGAACACTTGGCTCATCAACCCCCCCATACTTAGGACAAAGTATGTCCTAAGCAAGGCACACACGAGAATGGGGTGGATAAGCAGTATGGAAGATGGATAGAGAGAAAAGAAAGCAAATATACAACAAAGATGGATGTACAGAGGCCAATAAGGTCGAAAGCGAACCTTCTTGTGAGACCGCTGAGGAATGTATATGACATGGTGTAGGTCAACATAGGGGTCCTCAGATGACACAATCCGATCAGGGTAGACCCGATGAAGATCCTCAGTGGTCCTAGGGTGTGAAGGCACATACAGGTCAATGGAAGAAGTGTGGATAGGTCTGGCCTTCGGTGTCTCGCTGATATCAAAGTGAAACGAGATGAACTCATCATCCGAAGTAGTAGAGTCAAGGTCGTCCTTCGAGGTATCATCTAGGTCAAAACCAAAAGGAACGAACTCATCAATGGAAGTAGTCGAATCATGTTCGTCCTCTACATTCTCAACCGAATCATCATTCTCATCAAAAGGCTCGAATTCCTGGATAAAAGCAACAAGATCAAATTCAGCCTTAGTCTCATCAATGTCTGCCCTCCACTCAATGGTTTCAATCGTGTAAATCTTGCAAATGTCATCAACTCATCACCAATCATAGGAAGAGGAACTCCAAAGTCTATGTTTTCTGAGTCTTCATCCTTGGAGAGGAATTCTTAGGTCTCATCATCGGTCATAACAAAAGTCTCTCTGATATCAACATATAGGTCATAGGCCTCGAGGTCAGCTAGAATCGGTGAAGGTGCATTAGGTACATGTCTCTGGTCAGCAGTGGGTGTAGTGATGATCACTTCGCTTTCATCAATAGGATGTAAGCGAATCTCTCCTGATCCATAATCAATAACGATCCTCGTAGAGGCGAGGAAATGTCATCCCAAGATGATTGGAGAATGCTCCCCTGTGGAGGTCTCCATGGGAAACACGACAAAATCAACATTGTAGCTATTGCCCTGAATCGAAATGACAGTGTTTTCAAGGATACCCTTCGGCCTCTTGATAGATCCGTCAACAAATTGAACTATCATCCTAGTTTTCTTGAGAGGCCCTAAGTGAAGAGACTGTACCAACGAGAAGGGTATGATGTTAATCGAAGCACCGCCATCGAGGAGAGTATGATCACAGGTATGGTGAGAGATGGTGCAACTAATGAAAGGTGTAGTAGTGTTTCTTTTCCTAGGAATGGGACGGTGTGTGATGGCATGGGCAGTGGCCATGGTCAAGATATGACGTTCAGATCTGCTCCTCCGCTTTATCTTCTTATGATGAGGAGCAGATAATTGGGTCATGGCGTGGAGAAATGGGGCATCAATGATCTCATGAATAGCGACCACCACTTCTGGTTCAGTCGATATTTTTTTGAATTTCTGGATTACCTCCATACAAGGGAGGAGATCGGAATCATCATATACACGAGGGATGAAAAGAGAAGTATGTATGGTGGCTTCCTCAGGGTCAAAGGGTGGATAAGATGTGAATGAGTGTGTGGGTGAAGGGTTTGCCAAATAGTACCTCTCCTCGCAGTCTGAATCAACCAAAGGTCTCCTGAATTATTTTGGGACTTTTACACTCATAACCCTGAGTAATTCTGCAATAACATTCATAACCCTGTATAATTGCGAATTACATGAGAAACCCCGAGTAATGCTTAACCCTTACATGACATAACCCCGAGTTATGTTTCGTTTGAGATGGCCGTTATAGTTGATGATTTCCGTTAGAAAAAGATGATATTGCCCTTAATACTCATTTTTATTTGCAAATCATGCCATCGTGTTCTCTCTCATCACTTTGAAGGACTCCTGCAAGGTCACCACCAGTGCAGGCCGTCTATGCACCACGAGGACCTCCGGGACCACTCCCGCACCCCTTCCAGTCCCCCTCCCACGATCGTCGTCAACCTCTAGAAGTTCCCCAGCCTCCGTCCTGCGGTCGGAGTCGACCTCTACAAGCCCCCCATCAGCAGCTTCTCCTGCCCGGTCGAACCCCCTCGTTCCTGCTCTCCCCATGGACCGCCGAAGCCCCCCCACCTACTCCCACGCCCCGTGCGCATCGAGTCCCCCCCGACCTGCAACCCAGGCATCGCCTAAGCCGCCCTCTGCAAGCCCCTTAGCAACAGCTTCTCCTGCAAGGTTGAAGCCCCCGCTCCTGCCCCCTCCCCCTACCCCCGGCACCACCGAAGCCCCCCAACCACTCCCCCGCATCCCCCTGCTCCTGCCCACACCCTGCCCTGGGCGTCGCCGAAGCCCCCCACCCACTCCCTCGCAGCCCCCTGCTCCTGCCCACCCCCTGCACTGCGCGTCGACGAAGACCCCCCACCCACTCCACCGCCCCGTGCGGGCCGAGTCCCCCCGACCTGCAACCCGCGCGCTGCTGAAGCCGCCCTGTGCACCTTCAAGCCCAAACAACTCACCCCTCCCCTCCCCGCATGTCATCGAAGCCCCCTGCCCCCCGGTCCACTCCCTCACCTCCCAGACCGACCCACCAAGGGTCTCCCTCCACCAGGAAACCCCCGTGTGAAGCTCTCTCGAAGCCCCCGCACCCTCCCCCATGCCCCCATCCCTCCTCAGAATCACTGTTCATTTATTTTTTTCATTTATGTTTTCCTGTTGTTTTTTATTTTGGCTAATCCTAGCCGTTAGATTATAGGCTGGTTAGATAAACTAGTTCATATAGTTGAGTTAATATATTAACCAACGGAGGGTTATGAATGTGAGACGCAGTGATTATACGGAGTTTCTCATGTAATTCATGATTATACAAGGTTATGAATGTTATTGCAGAATTACTCAGGGTTATGGGTGTAAAAATCCCAATTATTTTTTGTTTTTAAAATTTTCTCATTATTTCGGATTTTTGGTGATTGCAAGCTCTCACAAGAATCCTCAATCAAGTCCAAATCATCAAATTGTGAAGCATCAATATGGCTCTTATTTAGGCATGTGAGGTCATCAATCCTCGAATTCATATGCTCCATGAATTGGGTCAATGTCTTAAGTGCGGAAATCGTGAGAGGTAACTCCAACAGGTCAGTCACGGGTAGATGTGAAGGTGGAAAATACAGAGGCGGAGGTGGATTTGGATAAAAATCCAAGGTCTGATATTGTAGATGGGGCGGATATGTACAACAATTAGGAGCAAAGTCCTCCTTGAAAAAGTGATGTGAATCGGCTGGAGGGTATGAAGGATCTGCAAAGTCCGGATAGAAATCGCTCCAGTCGGCCATCTCAAAATCAAAAGGAAAACGATCAGGAGAGTACGATGGTCAAGTCAAGAGAAGTGAAGAAAAAAGCGCAAATGCGCAGATGCGATCTGCAATGCACACAAACAAACAAAAACAGACAATTCCTTTAAGCACAAATCCTATCGAGGATTCAATTCCTTTAAGTACCTAGGTTGTCAAAATTAGAGGGAGAGTCGGAAAAGCAATGCAAGCGGCAAAAACGATGATGAATGCTAAAGCGTAAACGCTCACCTTGCCTCCAGCACTCTACATGCAAAGATGCTCAACAGACTTGATTCCTACACTATATGCAAATGCAAGCCAATGAAATCACCCTAGATGAGTAATTGCTATTAGCGTGAAGAACAAGATGCTAAATATCTAGAAGAGAGATCCAAAAGTCCAGTTTACGAAGTGCATCGGTGTCCGCCACAACGGATCCTGCTAGTGATGTATAGCACTTCTCTCGGCGCTCGATCTTAAATCCTAATAAATAGCAATTTACAATTTGACTAAGTCCAAGCATGAGTCTATAGGTACATGCAATGGTGATTAATGTGTTTGGCCTTAATCTATCGTCAAGCAGTTCCTAAATCTAAGGGCTCAATCACACAAAATAAATAAAATGAAACCAAGAAACAAATGAAAAAAATGCGAAGAAAACACGAAAAACTACGGTGAGCCCCCACGTGAATAAACACTTGGAAATTAGGCTCGAATGTCCAAAGTCCAGAGTACATGTATTATTATAATTTAAAGTCCCTCTCTCACTTAAAAATTACACAAATAAATAAATGCACAAAAAAATATGCTCAAAATGTGAATGTCTTCTCAAGTCCTCCAAGCCTCCTATGATGCTAGGTCAGAAATCTCACACTGCCTTCACGTGGGTACTCAGGCGCTTTGGGTAGAGCGCCTCCCTTGATCCGTGGTACCTCACACAAAGTCAACAAGAGAGGGCGATTAGACAAGTCAATCAATTATATCAAATAAAAGGAAATAAAGACAAATAAATCACAATAAAAAATAGAGCCAATCTATGCGCAACTGCTCCCCGGCAACGTCGCCATTTGTTGAAGTGACAATTCAAGTTGACTAAGTAATGGCCGAACAATTCAGGCTCACTGTCGTTGAGGCGACTACTCGAATCCTCTTGTTATTCAACAATTAACCCACAACAGATGATCAATTAATGAAAAGCAGATGTCAAGTTCAAATTTATTATAACTATACAACAAGGATGTGTATAGGTGCAATTATGTAGAGTGTCGAACACAGGGAACAAGCAGGATAGATCGGGCAATGAATTGCACAAAAATGTAAATGTGATGTATTTGTCTATATATGTGCTCTTTTTGTGGGTTTTTAGTTTTATAATTTGTTATTTTTATTTTTGATTTTATATTTTTATATTTTGATTTTTAATTTTCTGATTCTATATTTTCTTTTATATTTTTATATTTTGTACTTTCTTTTTCTTTAAAAAAATATATAAATCTATATAATATATATACACAATATAGGCTAGGTTGGAATAAAAATTAACATAAATAATCAAAAGTATGAAAATAAAATATTTTTGGGTTTTTAATAATTTTTTACTATTTTCGTGATTTTTTTGGATTTTTGCTAATTTTATGTATTTGAAAAATCAAAATACCCAAAAACTGGGTTTAAATAAATAGTCGGAATTGAAATGGAGATTAAAAATACTAAACCGAGTCAAAATGTCTCCAAATTAATTTTAAAATAATAATAATAGTATATAGAAAATTTAGAAGCAGCATATATAGTTTTTTGGATTTTTTTATGATTTTATATATTTTTATAAAGGTTTTAGAGTTTTTCCTATTTTTTGAGTTTTCTTTTATATTTTTTAGCGATTTTTCGTCTGAAGGTCAAAAATATATAAATACACAAAATATATTTTTTGGTAATTTTTCAATATATTTTATAATTTATATGTATTTTCTTTTGCAAACAGGGATAAAAATGACACTTTTTGATTTTTATTAAATATTGTCAAAAAAATGCAAATTAAAAATATGGCATGTAAGTAGATGCAGTCAGGAGCAAACACCTATTTTTTGAGATTTTTTTGGGCAATGTAGATGTTTGAAATAAATACAAGAAACAAAGAGAAAATTCAATACTAGAAGGGGTATTTTTGTAAATATCAGAAAGTGCAGGGCATGTATGCAATTTTCCCAAAAAAATATAACTAATTATAAAAGTTTCTAGACCGAACATAAATTTCCAAAAACCGAGGGGTTTCGCTGCAACATCGCCACCTCACGTGACGCATCACGTGAGGTGACGTGGCTAGGACTAAATGTAAATTTGCAAGAGTTGGGGTCTTAGTGAAAATTACATAGAAATTTATATAAGGAAAAAGAAAGTTTTACGTCCTAATATTTAAATACAAAACTTCTCAGGAGGAAACTACAACATACCTAGGAATAGTTGGAGGCAGACGGCTGATCTGCGCTGCTTACCCCACGTGTCATACTCTGATGCTCTGATGCCGGTTCGCACCCGATGGTCACGATTAGATGGTCTACTAGGGATCGAAGGTCCTGGTGTGATAAGATCCGATGGTGGCTGGATGGCCTGGACGAACTAGGGATTATCTGACGGTGGACGAAGGGTGAGCGAGAACAGGGATGAACTCGCGGCGAGGCGAGCCTTCCCCCATCCAGATCTTCCTCCTCCGACAAGATCTGAAACTCCAAAATGCCCCAATCGCCCTCAACGGCTGTCCTCAAGCAGTTGGAAGTCCTAAAACACTCCAGCGACATCCGGAGCTCGCCTGCGAGGTCGAGGGATCCTAGAGGCTCCATGTTCCTCCGACGAGAGTCAAAGTGGCTCCCAGGTGGCATATTGTGCTCATGTACCTCAAATGGTCGGAACCATGAAGTCAAACCTCAACGGCGGTGTCAACCGTCGGAGATGGTGGAAGCCGCCTATGCCCTTGCCTGAGCTTGCCTCAGCTGGCTGGAAACGCCCCTGTCACAAGCATAACACCAAAGCATGAAGATGTAGTCAAAACAAGGGTAGAGGAGGTTCAAAAAGTGCAGGGAAGAGGAAGGGGCTATATGTACAAGGTGGTTGACAAGTCTCCTACATCGAAGAAAATCGAGCAAATCGCTTCTCCAATCCCCAAAGCAAACCCTGGGCGTGTAAGAGGGTTCGTCGAGGAGAAAAAGTCAAGGCAACAA
This sequence comes from Ottelia alismoides, assembly GCA_037367405.1. NCBI lineage: Eukaryota > Viridiplantae > Streptophyta > Magnoliopsida > Alismatales > Hydrocharitaceae > Ottelia > Ottelia alismoides. The sequence goes on from JAZKJV010000979.1 coordinate 492,735, forward strand.
CATCAAATGGTGTGAGATGCGGCCTCGAAAATTAAAGAAAACGAACGAAAACTCAGTTCTGACAGGATGCAGGCCTCAGTTAGAGAGTTGACCGAGGTCAACAAAAGGCAGAAGCTTGTTGGTCCACGTGGACCAACCAGAAAAATCCCTGGAAAAATTATTTTGAAAATCGATTAAAATTAATAAATGATTTTATTAATTTTAGGTTATAAAATAAAAAATATTTATTATTTTAAAAGGTATTTTATTATGTTTTTTACTTATTTTTTAGAGACTTATAATTACATGTTCCTTTTTGAGGGCTATATATAGGTATATTTATCTATGTATTTAAGTATTTAATTTTTATTTTATATTTTTGATTTTATTAATTTAGTTTTTTATTGTATATATATAACCTAATTTTATACACTTAAAAATATTTTTATTTTTCTGATATAATGTATACACTTAAATAAATAAATATATTTATTAAATAGGTATAGTTATAGGTATTTTACCTATGTATTTTCTATGAGTATTTTATTTTAATGTTTTATTTATTATTTGATTCCTATTTTAATATTTACATATATTATAAATAATATTTACAAAAATATGAAAAATATAAAAATAATGAGTAATAAATAAAATGAATATTTTAATCAATACAACTATACAATAAGGGTCCAAAACCTAACTTTCACACCGTAGCTCAAAAAAATATGAAACCACTTCCATTAAATAGATTATTAAAAGTTATATACAATTAAAGCTGATTTTGATATATTTTCAGTTTTTATTTGAGAGATATGGGTCTAGGAAGTTAGGATTTTGGAATATTATTTTGAGTGTAACTTTTTATCTATATATTATTTTTGAATGAAATAAATTTTATATTTTTCTATATTTAATTATTTACAACTTTCATGTTCAAAATTTCTTTATTTGAAGTATAAAAAGTGGGACTACAAATTGGTCTCAAAAATGAATAAAAAGGAATTAAATAAAAGGGAATTTTATTGTATTTTGGCCCTTATCTCCCCTACTTTATTCCTTGTCGATCTAGTCATTAAGATGCCTAGGTCTTGGGGTTTAGAGTCATAAAATATTTTCACTATTTTATTCTTTTCTTTTCTTTTCTTTATTCTATAATTTTGGTATTAAAAACAGTATTTTATACAATGTTTATACAATGATGCATGAATGATAGAATGCATGAACTAAGGCTATTTACAGGCATTTACTAGCATTTTTAAGGCTAAAATGATAAAATAAAGATGATGAAATGGAGATTCATCATCCCCCTATACTTGCCTTTGCTAGTCCCAAGCAAACACTTATGCAATAAGTGCAGAAAGAAAAACAAAGAAAAGAAAAAGAAAGAAATTTGATTGAATTTAATTAGCAAACTTATCTTCGCAAAATCAAAGTTTGGAGCTTAAGTTAGACCTTTGGAAATTTAGTAAGGGCAGAACCTTAATGGGAAACAGATTTGAAGTTCCGCAGCCTTCGAGAATCCCAAAACTCTGCTCAAGTATCCTCAATAGCCAGGTCAGAATACTACAATTCATATGCAAACCCTTATGACTATGAATTTGACTCGTACAGTGTAAGTGATGGTGGCTCTCCCCAACTGAAATGAGAAAGAGACTGACTTCTCCAACATGACAACCCAGTGATTCCCTAATCCAGTAACTCCTTCCTCGAGGAGCGGGGTATTCCATTCTAAGTTCAAGTAATTACCAGCTCAAGAGGAGGGGTGAAGAGAAGAATGGACGGTAGCCAGTGTAGCTACCTATCCTTGGATGCAAGACCAGTGTAGTCAAGTCATCCAGCTGCAGGCTCACATAATTTGACTTTGAAGCTCAATCTTGCTTATTGACTATACAAATACATACACTCCGGCAGACGTTTTATTTTCAATCAGGCATGTCCACTTTTTTGGAGTTTATTTCTCTTTTTTTTTTGAAATACTATATACAACAACATTTACATAAGGTGGTTTTCCTCTTGAGCCAGTAGACTATCCCTCTTTTGAAGCTTTATTGCAACCCACACTCTCTTGTATTTAAAATACATCATCACTGGATGGGTTGGGGTGCACTTCCCTCCCTAGAAGAGGACAAATGTTTCCGCTTGTGTGCATCTCATACCGGCAAATCTAATCCCCTCACCACTCCAACTGAGTTGAGCCAAGTGAAAGGTGTGTGTCCAAGTTAGGTCATTATCAACAAGAGTCATGCATGTGCTCCGAAATACTCTACTTAGGCAGTCAAGAATCCATTGAACCAAGTCTCATGATCCTCAAAGAATTAGTCAACTAGACATGAAGAATCTCTATTCCAGCTCCTTTAAGGTTCCTGTTATTTAGGTATATTTAAGGTCCAACCAAGCTCCAATCTCAGGATTTTACTTATACTTGTTCAATTATCAAACTCAATCTGAAAAATACAAATGCCATGCATAATGTGGATTTTTTTTGTGATGCAATTTTTGAATATTTTGAACTTTTTATGGATTTTTGAAAAAGATGATGCACATGCATTTTTGTATTTTCAAAAATATTTTTCAAATATTTTTGGCATTTTCAATTTTGCAAAAGTTTTTTGTGATTTTTAAAAGTAAGAGATTTTGTCTAAGAAAAATAGGTACAAAAATTTACACGGGGTATAAGAATTATACTTTTTAAGAATTTATAAGGGGTAAGTGGTCAATTATATATAGGTATAAATAATAAATAATTTTAGTGTGATATATATATATATATATATATATATATATATATATTCCTAAAACTTATTTGAAAAAGGTTTTTCAAACAATTTTGGAAAAACTATAGTCCAAAATAATTTTTTCAAAGAATTTTTACAAACATGTACACATATTTGAAAATCATTTTGCAAAGGTTCTTCAAACAATATATATAGATTTTCAAAATATTTTTACAATCATTTTCAGAAATTGTTTGCAAATAGTTTTCCAAACATTTTATTTCACACAAATAAAATAATTTTTGCAAAATAAATGTCTTTACAAAGGTTGAAAATTATGAACAAAATGTTTTCCAATAGTTTTCAAAAAGATTTTCAAACTGTTGTTTCAAACATTTTGCAAAAAATATTTTTACATGATTTATTAGTCAGTAAATACAAAAAGTATTTGAGGAGTAATCAACATCTTTTTATTAAATGGTTTTAATGTATTTAATAAATAAATTTAGCCATAATTATTAATAAAAATGCGAAAGTACGAGTTATGACTAAAGTATATACAGAGTATATACGACCCCCCTATACTTAGCTTGAGCTATGTCCTCATAGATCAGTGAGAAAAGAGAAGACATAACTCGTACTGAGTATAGAAAAGTCTAAATAATAAACGAAAAAGGAACGAATGAACAAATAGGAAGTTGATTGTCCCCCTATACTTAGGATTAAATAATCCTAAGTATAGCAGATTGTAGACTAAGTATGGAGGGTTATGGGTGGGAATGAACAGATCGTACTCAGACTGTCTCCCCCTATACTTAAAGTGAGATAGACCTAAGTATAGACAAGAAGAGGAGACGATGGAGAGGATCAAAGAATAGAAAGAACTCAAGGTGCACACCCCCTATACTTAGGACAAAGTACATCCTAAGTATAGAAGACTGACAAAAAGAGGTGGCACCTTTTCGGTAGAAAAAGAAAATAGGAAAGGAAAAGAAGAAAAGAGATGTGAACATGGAAAAAGATAGAAAAGGATGTACACATCACTCCCCCTATACTTAGGGTAGAAGAAGCCCTAAGTATAGGCTACAACAAGAGTGATGAAATGGAACGACAAATAAACACTTGGCTCGTCCACCCCACCCCCCATACTTAGGACAAAGTACGTCCTCAGCAAGGCACACACGAGAATGGGGTGGATGAGCAGTACAGAAGATGGATAGAGAGAAACGAAAGCGAATATACAACAAAGATGGATGTACAGAGGTCAAGAAGGTCGAAAGCAAACCTTCTTACGGGACCGCTGAAGAATGGATCTGACAAGGTGTAGTTCGACATCGGGGTCCTCAGATGACACAAGCCGACCAAGGTCGACTCGGTAAAGATCCTCAGTGGTCCTAGGGTGTAAAGGCACAGACGGGTCAGTGGAAGAAGTGTGTCTAGGTCTGGACTTGGGTGTCTCGTTGATATCAAAGTGAAACGGGACGAACTCATCATCGGAAGTAGTAGAGTCAAGGTCGTCCTGTGAGGTCTCATCTAGGTCAAAACCAAAAGTAACGAACTCATTAGTGGAAGTAGTCGAATCATGTTCATCCTCTACAGTCTCAACCGGATAATGATTCTCATCAAAAGGCCCAAATTGCTGGATAAAAACAACAAGATCGAATTCGACCTTGGTCTCATCAATTTCTACTCTCCGCTCAATGGTTTCAATCATGTAAATTTTGCAGATGTCATCAATGCATCGCCAATCACAGAAAGAGGAAACTCCAAGGTCTATGCTTTCCAAGTCTTCCTCCTTGGAGAGGAATTCTCGGGTCTCATCATCGGTCATAAAGAAAGTCTATCTGATATCAGCATATAGGGCATAGGCCTCGGGGTCACCTAGAATCGACGAAGGTGTATTAGGTGCAGTTCTCTGGTCAGCAATGGGTGCAGTGATGATCACTTCGCTTTTGTCAACAGGACAGAAACGAATCTCTCCTAATCCATAATCAATAACGACCCTCGCAAGGAGAGGAAAGGTCATCCCAAGATGATTGGAGAGTGCTCCCCTGTGGAGGTCTCCATGGGCAACACGACAAAATCAACATTGTAGGTCATGCCCTGAATCGAAATGACGGCGTTTTCAAGGATACCCTTAGGCCTCTTGATAGATCCATCAGCAAAGTAAACTATCATCATGGTTTTCTTAAGAGGCCCTAAGTGAAGAGACTGTACTAGAGAGAAGGGTATGATACTAATCGAAGCACTGCCGTCGAGGAAAGTATGATCACAGGTGTGGTCAGAGATGATGCAACTAATGAAAGGTGTAGCAGTGTTCCTTTTCCTAGGAATGGGACAGTGTGTGATGGTGTGGGCAGTGGCCATGGTCAAGATATGACACTCAGATCTTCTCCTCTGCTTTCTCTTTTTATGATGAGGAGCAGATAATTGGGTCATGGCCTGGCGAAGAGGGGCATCGATGATATCATGAATAGTGGCCACCACTTTGGGTTCAGTCAATTTATTTTTGAAATTTTGGATCTCCTCCGTACACGGGAGGAGATCGGAATCATCATATACATGAGGGATGCCAAGACCAGTCTGTACAGTGGCATCCTCGGGGTCAAAGGTGGGACAAGATGTGAGTGAGTGTGTGGGTGAAGGGTCTGACAGATGATACCTCTCCCCAAAGTCTGAATCAACCAAAGGTCTCACGAATTCTTTTTATGCTTTTAAAATTTTCTCATTTTTTCGGATTTTTGGTGATTGCAAGCTCTCATAAGAATCCTCAATCAAGTCCAAATCATCAAATCGTGAAGCATAAATGTGGCTCTTATTTCGGCATGTGAGGTCATCAATCCTCGAATTCATATGCTCCATGAACTGGGTCAAAGTTTCAAGTGCGGAAATCGTGAGAGGTTACTCCAGCAGGTCAGTCTTGGGTGGATGTGAAGGTGGAAAATATAGAGGCGGAGTTTGATGTGGATAAAAATTCGAGGTCTAATACTATGGTTGGGGCAGATATGTACAAAAATCAGGAGCAAAGTCCTCCTAGAAAAAGTGAGGTGAACCAGCTAGAGGGTACGAAGGATCCGCAAAGTCCGGATAGAAATCACTCCGTCGGCCATCTCGAAATCAAAAGGAAAACGATCGGGAGAGCACAATGGTCAAGTCAATAGAAGTGAAGAAAAAGGCACAAATGCGTAGAGGCGATCTAGAATGCACAAAAATAAACACAAACAGACATACACAAAACAAGCACACCCTTCAATTCACCTACTCAACTCTGTAAAGATCGAAAAGTACAGTCTTTCTATCTTGTCTGTTTTAGAGATAGGTGAGCAGTCAAAAATTGCGCAAACACTTAGGAGACTGAATAGGATTTGAGCACTAATCCTTAGTGTGTGTGCAAGCAATTAAAAGCGAAGATAATGAGAGATTACTCACCCCAGGACAAAGATTTTGCTTTTTAGTCAATTTTAGGGTCGAGTAATGTTAGCAGTCCCAATTTTATTTAGTTATCACTTTTTTTGGTATTTTTAGTAAAAATGCACGAATCCTATCAAGGAGTCAACTCATTTAAGCACCTAGTTTGTCAAAATCAGAGAGAGAGAGAGAAAGAGAGTCGGAAAAGCAATGCAAGCGACAAAAACGATGATGAATGCTAAAGCGTGAATGCTCACCATGCCTCTAGCACTCTACATGCGAAGATGCTCGGCAGAATTGAAACCCACACTATATGCAAATGCAAGCCAATGAAATCTCCCTAGATGAGTAACTATTATTAGCATGAAGAACAAGATGCTAAATATCTAGAAGAGAGATCCAAAAGTCTGGTCTAGGAAGTGCATCGGTGTCCGCCACAATGGATCCTACCAGTGTTGTATAGCACTTCTCTCAGAGCTCGATCTCAAATCCCAATAAACAAAAATTCACAATTTGACAAATCCAAGCACGAATCTATAGTTACATGCAATGGTAGTTAATGTGGTTGGCCTTAATCTATCGTCAAGAAGTTCCTAAAGATAATAGCTCAATCACACAAAATAAATAAAATGAAACCGAGAAACAAATGAAAAAAATGCGAAGAAAACATGAAAAAATGCGGTGAGCCCCCATGTGAACAAACACAAGGGAATTGGGCCCAAATGTCTAGAGTCCAGAGTACCTGTATTATTAAAATTTAAAGTCTTTGTCTCTCACTTAAAAATTACACAAATAAATAAATGCACAAAAAATATGCTCAAAATGTTACTATCTTCTCAAGTCCTCCAAGCCTCCTTTGATGCTTGGTCAAAAATCTCACACCGCCTTCACGTGGGTGCTCAGGCACCTTGGGTAGAGCGCCTCCCTCGATCCGTGGTACCTCAGATAGAATCAACAAGAGAGGGCGATTAGACAAGTCAATCAATTATATCAAATAAAAGGAAATAAATAAAGCACAAAAGGGACAAATAAATCATAATCAACAATAGAACCAATCTATGCGCAGTTGCTCCCTAGCAATGACGCCATTTGTTGAAGTGACAATTCAGGCTCAATGTCGCTAAGGCGACTACTCGAATCCTCTCGTTATTCAACAATTAACCCACAACATATGATCAAGTAATGAAAAGCAGATGCGGAGTTAAAATTTATTATAACTCTACAATAAGGATGTGTATAGGTGCAAGTATGTAGAGTGTCGAACACAGGGAACAAGCAGGACATATAGGGCAACGAATTGCACAAAAATGTGAATGTGATGTATTTGTCTATATATGTTCTCTTTTTGTGGGTTTTTTGTTTTATATTTTTTTTATTTTTGATTTTATATTTTTTTATTTTGATTTTAATTTTCTAATTTTATGTTTTCTTTTTATATTTTTATATTTTTAATCTCTTTTTCTTTTAAATAGTATATAATTCTACATAGGATATATATACACACATAATATAGGCTAGGGTTGGAATAAAGATTAAAAAAATAATCAAAAGTAAGAAAATAAAATATTTTTGGGTTTTTAATAATTTGTTTATTATTTTCGTGATTTGTTTAGATTTTTTGCTATTTTCTATGCATTGTTAAAATTAAAAATACCCTTAAATAGGGTCTAATAAATAGTCGGAATTAAAATGGAGATTAAAAATACTAAATAGAGTCAAAATATCTCTAAATTAATTTTAAAATAATAAATAGTATATAGAAAATTTAGAAGCAGATATATTTTTTGGATTTTTTATGATTTTATTTATTTTTAAAAGGTCTTTGGAGTTTTTCTTTTTTTTGAGTTTTCTTTTATATTTTTTACTGATTTTTGGTCTGAAGGTCAAAAATGCATAAATATACAATATATATTTTTTTAGTAATTTTTTAAAACATTTTTATAATTTTTATGTATTTTCTTTTGCAATTAAGGACAAAAATGACACTTTTTTATTTTTAATAAAAATTGACCAAAATTCAAATAAAAAATGTGGCATGAAAGTAGATGCAATAAGGAGAAAACAACTACTTTTTGAGATTTTTTAGAGCAATGCAGGTGTATGAAATAAATACAAGAAACGAAGAGAAAATTCAATACTAGTAGGGGTATTTTTTTAATATCAGAAAGCATAGGGGTCTGTACACAATTTTCCCAAAAATTTATAAATAATTATAAATGCTTCTAGATTGAAATAAATTCGCAAAAACCCAAGGGTCCCACTGCAAAATCGCCACCTCATGTGACACGTCACGTTAGGTGGCATGTCTAGGACTGAAATGTAAATATTACAAGAGCTGGGGGCCTTAGTGCAAATTATACAGAAATTTTTAAGACAAATCAAAGTTTTACGTCCTAATATTTAAATACAAAACTTCTCGGGAGGAAACTACAAAATCCCCAAGAATATGCGGAGGCGGACTGCTGATCTGCGCTACTTACGCCACGTGTCACACTCCGATGCTCCAATGCTAATTCTCACCTGATTGTCACAATTAGAAGGTCTACTGGGGATGGACGATTCTGGTGCAGAAGATCCGACGGTGGCTGGATGGCATGGATGAACTAGAGCTTATCTGACGGTGGACGGGGGGTAAGCAAGAACAGGGATGAACTGGCAACAAGGCAAGCCTTCCCCGTCCAGATCTTCCTCCTCCGACAAGAAATGTATCTCCAAAATGCCCCAATCTCCCTTGGGGTGGTCCTCTAACGACTGGAAGACACAAAACACTCCGGCGACGGTTGGAGCTCGCCTGCGAGGTCGAGGGAGCCTCCAGGCTCTAGGTACCTCCGGCGAGAGTCAAAATGTCTCCTAGGTGGCGTGTTGTGCTCCTGTACCTCAAATGGTCGGAACCATGAAGGTGAACCTCAATGGTGGCATTGATCGCTGGAGATGGTAGAAGCCGCCTCCACCTTCGCCTGAGCTCGCCTCAGTTGGCTGGAAACGCTCCTGTCACAGGCATTACACCGGAGCGTGAAGATGGAGTCAAAACAAGGGTAGAAGAGGTTCAAAAAGTGAAGGGAAGAGGAAGGGGCTATATGTACAATGTTGTTGACAGGGCTCCTAAATCGAAGAAAATAGAGTGAATCGTTGCTCCAATCCCGAAGCAAACCTTGGGTGTATAAGAGGGTTCATCGAAGAGAAAAAGTCAAGAAAACCGTAACATCAAATGGTGTAATATGTAGCCTCGAAGAAGTCAAGAAAATGGATGAAAACTCAGTTCTAACAGGCTGCAGACCTTGGTCAGAGAGTTGACCGAGGTCAATAAGAGGGAGAAGCTGGTTCGTCCATGTGGACCAACCAGAAAAATCCCTAAAAAAATTATTTAGAAAATCTATTAAAAAATAATTGATTTTATTAATTTTAGGTTGAAAAATAAAAATTATTTAATATTTTATAAGATATTTTATAATGATTTTTATTTATTTTTAAAGATTATAATTACAAGTTCCTTTTTGAGGGCTATATATCGGTATATTTATCTATGTATTTAAATATTTTATTTTTATTTTGTATTTTTGATTTTATTAATATAGTTATTATTTTATAGATTTGTAATTTAATTTTATACACTTAAAAATATTTTTTACTTTTCTGATATAATATATACACTTAAATAAATAGATATAATAATTATATATGTATAATTATAAGTATTTTACCTATGTATTTTCTATGAGTATTTTATTTTAATATTTTATTTAACATTTTATTCATGTTTTAATATGTACATATATTATAAATAGTATTTACAAAATTATAAAAATATAAAAATAATGAATAATAAATGAAATGAATATTTTAATCAGTACAATTATACAATAGGGGTCCGAAACCTTACTTTCACAACGTAGCTCCAAAAAATATGAAATCACTCCATTAAATAGCTTATTAAAAGTTATATATAATTAAAGGTGATTTTGATATATTTTGAGTTTTTATTTGAGAGATATGGGTCTGGGAAGTTGGGATTTTGGAATCTTATTTTGAGTCTAACTTTTTATCTTTATATTATTTTTATATGAAATAATTTTGTATTTTTGTATATTTAATTATTTACAACTTTTATGTTCAAAATTCTTTATTTTCAGTAAAAAAATGGAACTAAAAATTGGTCCCAAAAATGAATAAAAAGGAACTAATAGAAGGAAATTTTATTGTATTTTGGCCATTATCTCCCCCTACTTTATTCCTTGTCGACCTAGTCATCAAGATGCCTAGGTCTCGGGGTTTACGGTCATAAAATATTTTAAATATTTTATTCTTATCTTTTCTTTATTCTATAATTTTGGCATTCAAAATAATATTTTATACACTATTTACACAGTGATGCATGAATGATAAAATGCATGAATTAAGGCTATTTAGACGCATTTACTAGGTTTTTAAGGCCAAAATGATAGAATAAAGATGATGAAACGAAGATTCTTCAATCCTATGTGGTCATAATCAGTGGGAGAGTCAGAAAAGCAATGCAAGCATAAATCAATGATGTATGCTGAGATAGAGATGCTCAACTTACCTCCAGCTCTCTTCGTGCATGATGCTAGATAGGAATTAAAACCTAATCTACATGCAATGCAAGCCGATGAAAGTGCCCTAGAATAATAGTTATTATTATCGTGAAGAACAAGAGCTGACTATCTAGAAAAGAAACCTATAGTTCGGTCTTGGAGACTCCACGGTGTCTGCCACAATGGGTCCTGCAAGCGCTATGTTAAGTCTCGCGTGGTGCACGATTTCGAATCTAAATAAGCAACAATTAAATTTAACCAGATCCAACATGAAACTATAGGTATGTGCAATTCAATTAGGGATTTGGACCTTAATCTGTCGAGAAAGCAAGTACTAAACAAGGGCTCACACAAATCAAAATAAAAAGAAAGGTGAAAAACTCAAAATGCATGAAACAAAGAAAAAGAAATGTGATGAAAATAATGAAAAATCTGACGAGGCTCCTAGGTGAACTGACATCGGGCAGTAGACATCGTGAAGTGTGAATGTCCAAGTCCAAAATTATTACAATTTATTTATAAAAATAAAAAAGCATTCTCTCACTAAATAAAACAAAAATATCTAGAGTACGGATGCCCTTCTTCTTCTCTCTCTGCCTCTCTCCCGCTTGCTCCTAGTTGGCTCGGGTGCATCCACCTCCTAAGATGTCAATGTTGTCGTCTCGTACCTGATGAACATGCATTTCATGACCTTTATTCATCTATTTTATCTTAAAATCCCTTATAAAACACATATATATTAACAACTCCATATTCTTACTAACCTACATCTTTATGTAAATATTGTACATTTATTACTATTTTAACCTAAAATAAATAAATAAAGGAAAAATAAAGAAAATAAAAGACTATACATATGTAATAGATACAGACTGAATCAAACTCTGAGAGAAGGTCAAGACTTGACAAAATTGATAAGGAATTAAGTAGGGGGAGATAAGGCTTAAAACACCAAAAATATGTTGATACTTATATATATATTCCTCACTTGACTATATTACATATTCATTCCCAATTGTTTTGCAAATACATATAAATTCCTTCTTGAAAGTTATGTAAAAAATCCTCTCGTAAATAATAAAATAACAGATATATTGTAAAATACATCACTCTCCAAAAGCTGTAAAAATACAAAATAACCATATTAATATCTTCTCCATCAGAACTCCAAATCCATCAAACTAACCTTCATTGTACTCCAAATTAAAGTATCTTTAAAATGGAGGTGATTTCATAAAATTCTGAGTTAAGGTGTGAAATGTGGCCAATTGGGGTATTATTGTATATTGTACCTATATATATACTATGTTTATTATTTAATTAATTGTCACCTTATGCATAATTGTGAATATTTTAATTTTAATTACTTGTGAATATTATACTTAACTTATATAAAATACAAATAAAAATTACAAAATTAAAAATCAAGAAAAATAAAATCTTGTATATATCGTAAATGTATCACCATGTATATATTGTACTTATACATATTTAATTAACATTATAAATTAACTCGTAAAAATTAAATAAAAATATCATTTAAATTCTTTTAAATAATTGTAAATAAATAAAAAACTAAATTGTGTATATAGGTATAAAAATAATTAACTAAAAATCAAAATACTCTGTATAAAGGTATACATACCTATAAACGAAATATTGTATTTATTTCAACCCAGTTAATTATATTATTTATTTAAATAATAACCACCACAATTAATTTTAAATTATTATAACAGTTTTTATTTACATTATATAATTAAATAAAATCATTTTTAATTTTTAACTTTCTTTATTTTGACAAATGATTGAATTTTTGTCATTTAGTGTGTTTTGTCCTCTTTCCATGCGCCTTCTAATTGGTCGAACTTGGTTTGTTGACCCGAGTCAACTCCTCAGCTAAGCCTCTTCTTCCACTAACTCCGCCTCTACCATTACTTCTCGACTTTTTCCCACACGCTCGATCATTAACCACCTCGGCTCCCTTCTCCGATTCCTTCGCCTATTAAATTCTCACTCACGCCAGCACACCCAATCCATCGATCGCTCCACGTATTGCTCCCACGTTCAAATTCAAATACCGCCAAAGTCATTCCTATAAATATAGCAACACCACCTCCGCCAAGCAGGCAATCCGTTCTCCAGCTTATTTCTTGGCCCACGATCGATCCCTACATTTAGCAGTTGTGAGAGGGTCGCTGCTCTACAATTTGGAGCGCTAAATTTTGAGTAAGGGATGTGATTCACCCATGTTGCTGGTGAGCTTCGCTACACGCTTTTGCCTCTCTGCCCAACTGCCGATCGACGCATCTTCGTTCTCGTTTCTTCACCATAGTTGATCGTAGTTAGCTTGCTTTTAATCTTGCACTTTTAATTTTGTCTTTTAATCTCCACTTATGCTTAGAATTGCCATTCACCTTATGATCTCCAGATCGGAGAAACTCCCATCATCCAAACAACATTCCGATGACGCTGACACATTCACCCGACCATTCTCCTTCTCTTCAACCCTCTGACCACCCTTGAATCCTTCCAGATCCAAGGTTCGGTCTCCATTCCAACCACCTTCGTCGGAGACCCCCGCTCAACCCCATTTCTTGCATTTCTGACCAAGTCTATTGAGCCGGAGAGACCCTCCGAGCATGAGCCCTCAAGTGCAGGTTTCAGGAGCTCTAAGGAACGTGTGAATCACATCGATCAGATCAAGAGCAAGTTCTTGAAGCTACAAAGTTCCTCCCTTCTAGATCGACTAACTAGTTATTTTGTGAAGATTCAAGGTACACACCAGATGCAGAATTCCAAGAGCTTTGATATGAGACTGATTTGACGCGGAGCGAAGCCAAGATGAGGAAGATTCAGGCAGATCAAGTTCTATAGGGAAGACTCACTTCCCTGTTCTTCCAGAAGACATCACAGCCGCCTGATCAAGAACATCAGCTCCAGACTCTACCGTCAGTTTTGCCCTAATTCTTTGTCGTGAATAGAAGTACCAGATCTGATCGATGCCATTGATTCAAGATTCAATTACAACAATCCGATCAGACTTCCAGTTCATCTGAACCTCTCACGCCTCCATGTCATTTAAAGGTATCTTTGCACCCTTATCCCTGTCTATAATTTATATGCAATAAAGTCCCTATGTGGACACGTGTTTATTTTTCTTTAGTTGAACAATTGCATTTTCATTCATTGCATTTATTTTAATTGCAACTAAGTCTAGTTAGAAGTGTATGCTTGTTTGTCATGTGGTTATTGGAAAATTAGCAATAAAAATATTGAAGTTCTGTGTGCTACTATTTAGACCCTTGAATTATTTAATTTACAATTTGTTCCAATTCATCGGGGCACATGTGCTTGCGCATGTGAGTTCTGGAAATTTTGAATTATTAGCCCTACTCTTTTATTAATTGTTAACTTATAATCAGTATAGTTTAAATAATTGCATATTAGTCCATGTGAGTCCATGGAAATTTATATTTTTTCATGTTACATTCATCATACATATTTAATTTCATACCACATTTTCATAATTTTTATTATTTATTGAAATTTAAAAATTCCATAAAATGTTCTATTTTCATTAAAATTCATTAAAAATATTAAATTATTCCAAATATTCTAAAAAATCATGTTTACATATTTTGTGTTGTTTTCATTTCTGACCAATTTTCATATTTTTATGACCTATAAAAAAATAAAAATTACAAAATGACCAAAAGCATTAAAAAATCATATAAATTCAGTTAAAAATGCAAAAAATCATAAAATTTTTTTCTGGAAACAATAAAAAAATATCTTTATTCTGTATATATTTCTTCCATTTTTATCTTTATTTATTATTTTAAAAATTCAAAAATATCTGCATTATATATGTTTACATGATTTACCATTTTCAATTATTTAAAAATTATAAAAAATCATAAAATTCTGGAAAAATTGTACAAACATTATAAAAGTATATAAAACCAAAAAATTAATCGAATTTTCTATATATAATTAATGTAATCAACAAATCCATACATATAACATTGTCTTGTTTATTTTATCCCTCTCATATTCAATAATTTAAAAAAATATATAAAATAAAAATTAATAAAAAAGAGATAAAAACCAAGCATAGATTGACTTAGAAATTCCTTTATTCTTTGTATTTTATGAGAATAACTCTCGGGATATTTATAGCCTCCTTGAGTTCGATCTTGTTTGTTATACAGGTAAATTAATAATGATTTCTCTTGCTACAATTTTGTATTTATTTTTGCTATAGAATAATTAGTTTTTGTTTGACGCTTAATTGGGTTACGACGACATTTTTAATTAATTAGTTCAAATAAAAATTCTTAAATTAGCACTCAACAAAATGGCAACATTGTCGGGGAGGTACGGTGAGGGTAGTTAGGTTTTTCTTTTGACCTACTATTCTTGGTTGTAATTTTTTGACTATATTTTCCTACATTAATTCATTGTTCATATTTATTGTATTTAATTCATTCTTGCTCATATTTTTTATATAATTGTATCTCTTACAGATTTTTTATTTCCTCTTTCGTGTGAGGGCCACGTCATTTAATGTGAGGGCAGCTTTCTTAGGAGAGCTGGTGCACCCAAGCAAAGTAGAGGCAGCTTGAATCTTTACTGAGCCACGGGAGAGCGAAGGAGGAGGATAGAAAGATTTAAGAGAGACCAACACCTGGAGCATAGACAGTTGTAGATAAATTTTAGCATTTTTTTATCCATGCAAAATCTCTTATAAAATGGACATTACCTTATTGTGTGGTATGTTTTACCAAGTGTCGGTGCACTTGGGGGACCTCACTAGTTTTGTTTTTCGTCACCTTCTTTTTATTTTTTTTTCATGAAGTTCTCTTCGCTGAACCACTAGTGATTGCTTTATTAACTAGTTTGAGCCAGGTAATTAATTAGGTCCAAAGCTCTAAACAAGAATTTATGTACCAATAGAGTAGAGCATATTAGACTTAGTTAAATTAATTGGTTCTAGCCTGCTAATAGAAGCTATTGCTAGGATGGTTTGTGCGCATCATTTAGGTTAGTTTTATTTCCTATATTTAAATTATGCGTAGATCACCCTGCATGTAGAATGTTGAAGACAAGGTACGCATCTCGAACCCCTGCATGCATCATTGCGCATTGGTTTTTCTAATTTGCTCCCTTATTTTCATTCACATAAATTAAAAAGAAAATTAGACACTCGATAGGTGATTCATTGTAAAATATTCAAAAGAGTGATAATTTCATAAAATCAGGACTACTAAAGAAAACTTGACCTAAAAAACGAAAAGGAAAATTTATTATTTTGGGGGGAGTAACCCCCTCATTGTTTAAATTACATGCAAAGTGAGAGAGGGACGAACACTAGGATAGAGACAAGCTCGGATTTTCTTATAGACTACTGGTTCTACCAAAATGATTAGTTACTTCTCAGTGAGGAAATGCGGGTAGCCGATAAGCGGTCCAGATTTCCTTAGCAGAGTGGGTGGTTTAGAGGACACCACGTAATTCTCTGTCCTCAAGTAACGGGTAGTCGTCTGACGGTCCCTACTTATTCCAATACTGGATGAAAGTAGGTGCAACTAGTCATAAGAACTAGGCCAGTCTGTAGGGGAATATGGGCACCTAACAGCTCTTTAACTCTTTCTAATATTGTATTCTCACCAAACTCTAAAAATTGACAAGATAATTGATTGAATCTTTACGATCTTCTGGTGAATTGGGGGTTTGTATTGTGTCTTGATTGCTAGTTCTAGAGATCCTTCCATGCCATTTGCGTCTTCCACTCATTTTCTCTCTTGCATTAACCTTCATTATCTCGCATACTATTGATTGATTTTGAAGATGTCGGATCGAAGTATTTCTCATTCGGACTTTGCGAACTTATTCCATACTCTGATCCGCTCACCTTCAATTTGGGGAGATTCATTTCCTGCATATTACTCTTTCTCCACTTCACCTTTCACCTCATCCATCAATCCACTATTTGAGATTGGCTCTAATCTCGAACTACTATCTGAGATTCCATCATTTCTAAGGACTAATCGAGTGTCATGAACATTTTCAGAGTCAGAATTCGAACACTTGATGCCACCCAAGGGCAAGGGATCCATGGTTGAATAGACCGAGATCAACAACACCATGTTAGCCTCTATTCAGTCAATTCAAGCTCAGTTAATAGAACAAGCTGGCTTTTAGACCGCATTCAGAGATATGATTCTCGAACTAAGGCAGGACAAACAAGATAGGAGAGAGAAGGATATAAACAATGGAGGAGTTGGGAATGGGGGAGAAGACCTTTTGATAAAACAGGTGGCTAAGCTTACACTAAAATATGCCTATAATCTAGGGGCAGGACAGACAAATTCATGGATTCAAATTCCTGTGGTTCATGGGCATTTTGATCTTAAGCCCACAATTTTATCACTTCTCCCAATATTCCACGAAAATACTAATTAAGAGACTTATGCACACCTCTGATAGTTCGATGGATTTGCAAAACAATACACTGCCTAAATGTCACCTTAGAGGTAGTGAAGATGATGACCTTCCCATTCAGTCTGATGGACAAAGCTTTGTATTGGATAAATCACTTGTGAAGGGTTGTCATTACTTGGGAAGAGTTGAGGTCCGCATTTATAAACAAATATTACTCACTCGGATGACTCAACCAAATGCGATCCTTGATTGTTAACTTCTCCTAGATGTCCCATGATCATATTCATGAGGCGTCTGAAAGATTGAGAGATTTAACGGAGAAGTGCACCCATCACGATATTCCAAAAACTAGCCTTGTGCAAAATTTCTTTAGGGGTTTAAGCATAGAAAATCAGAAGCTGTTCGATGCCGCTTGTAGAGGGAGTCACTTTAACAAGGATGAGGATGTCCTTTATCAAATCTTTAAGGATATGGCAGAGAGCTCGATAGTTCTTTCTTCCTCACGTGCTTTTCAGAAGCACCCTGTCACCTCTCCTACAGTAACCCATAAGGCTGTCAATACAACGGCATCAAATGAAGTGGATAGCATGGACAGTTTTGATCTAACCATCATTGGGAACCACCTATCCAAAGTGGACATCATCGAGAAGTGATGCAAGGATCCTGAGAAGCTCCAAGTGATTGAATAGAGAACGAATAACCTGGACAAGCTGGATGAAATCACAAGGCACCTGGAACTTCTTGTCAGTACGATCAGTGCAGTTCATAGCACGAGTGCAGCAATTGACACTTCTACCCGAGAGCAGACTTCTTCCACCCAGTAGAGTACAGAAGGACCATCCACAGTTCATCACATCTACTATATAAAGACCCCTTATCAGGTCTTGCAACATTCACAACAAATAGTCATGTACCAGCAAGAAGGTCCATACATTCCCAAGCAGCAGGCTCCACCTCCACCTATCATTCAGGAGGTGAACGGTATCTGGTTCGACCGTGAGCGGAACCATCCCCCGTCCGTCAGGGCAAGGCCAGATGGGTTCACAGTAGGGTCAGAGACCTACCCACCAGTTTCATGGAGGTAGATAGAAGCAGTATCAGCACCAGCAGTCCAACCTCATTATCAGTCTCCACCATAGTTCCAAAACTGGAGACAAGGCCAGCAAAAGTAGTCTGCATATTTTCCGCATCCTAACCAATAACAGAATACATTTTATGGATAGTATCCACATCCTCCTCCTCATTATCAGCATCAGTATGGTTACCTACAACTTCCACATTACCAGTCTCAATGACAATCGGTCATTGAGTACCCAGAGACCCCTTCAATGACTCCCGCACTGGATCAACTTACACTGCCCAGGAAGAACATGAATGAACTAACTCAGAGGATCAACGACCTACCACCACAAAGACACTAATTCCCGCACAGGTCGAAGCCAACCCAAACAATTTCAGATGCAAGGAGAAGGTACCCCATGACGCACCCACAACCGAGACATGTACGGCCCTTAATTTTACATGTTTATATAATGCCATTCATCTCAGGAGCGGTAAGAGATTGCAGCCTCCTGCAAAATAGTTAGGGTTGGGAGATCGAACCACAGAGAAAGCATCATCCTCCAAATCATCTTCTTTATCAACAGTTAAGAGGCCTAGTGTAGCAACATCCGAGTCTAGAGTTTCAACATTTTCACCATCTCCATCACCTTCACCTTCACAAGGTAGATGTAGATCACCATCAGCAAGGGAGAACAGACCAATGCAGATTCTTCCCCTTCACCAGTAGCAACATCTCATTCTGTTTTAGATTATATTTTTCCTTTGCCTATTTTGGACAACATTGTACATACTGATTTTGGTTGTCCTATTGTAAATGAGGATTCCACTTAGAATAATTTAAATGAGTGCTTGAATGTTTCTCCTGATTTTGTGTCATTTCCTTTCTCTCTAAAATCTAAAAAAATCCAAAAATTGAAAACAGCCCTATCTGTCCTGGAATGGTTGAGATCTTACAGAACAACTTTTTAGAGATGCTAGTCTTTAAGGCTATGGAGTACTTGCATGTAGTAGAAAAGGAAATGAAAGGGGCATGTATGCAAAAGCGTCAATCAAGCAAAATAAACGAAAGAAAATAGAAAAATACATCTTGACCATAGCCACAGTTCATGCCATAAGCAACCTCCCACTTAAAAAGAAAGATAAGGGGGCACCTCACATCCGTTGCCAAATATTCAATCATGAATTCGATCGCACTCTTCTCGATAGTGGTTCCTCCATTAATCTCATGCCATCCTCTCTACTCATTAAGTTTAGGTTAGGAACTCTTAAAATGACCAGGATGATCCTTCAGTTCGTTGATAGATCGATTAAGAGGCCAAGGGGCATCTTAGAGGACGTTATAGTAACAATGCAAGGAATGAAATTCCCTGTTGATTTTTTGTCATGGATATGGACATACCTCCACCGCTACTTCATACCCCAATCATACTAGGTCGATCGTTCCTCTGAACGGCCGAAGCAGTGGTTGGTTACGGTACTGGAGAGATCATCTTTCACTCTCGTAGTCATAAGGTGAAAATTGAGACGATCTCCGATCCTAGACCATCACCGCCACCACCAGCAGATGAGAGAGAGAAAGTTACACCAAATGTAGAGGACTGTGATTTTCTTACTGAATTCCAAGAGACAGATCTTTTCACTGATTTCATATATTTCCAGGAGTTCCTTTCCCAAAATGACCCTCTGGAAAGCACAGTCGACATGAGTTCCCTTGTTGATCCAATTGAGTTATTTGTTGATGGGTAGTTTGAGCTGATTTCTGAGGATCCGTTTGAGTTTTTAGAGGCACCTTCTGATATTACTTTGACACATTATTCTGAAATTACTGACGATATGCCTCTGTTTGAGAATTCTGAGGTATAGATGTTTAAGCCATATGTTGAGTTTCTTAGTTATGAACAGATAAGAGACATCTTTCTAAGATTATTGCTGAGTTATCTGAATAGTTAGTTAATGAAAATTCTAAACATCCTAATGAGCCACTCCTTTCTGAGCAAAGATCATTCATTGCAGATCTGAGATTCTATGTATCGAGCAGTTAGTAGCCAAGGTAGGCAGTTCACATATTATAGATCACATACCGTCTACCAGTTCAGTAGCAGAGGTTATTGTAGAACCAATTTAGACCCCACCTGAGCTCAAGGTTTTTACCTTCAACGTTGAAATATGCCTTTCTTGT
This sequence comes from Ottelia alismoides, assembly GCA_037367405.1. Taxonomy (NCBI): domain Eukaryota; kingdom Viridiplantae; phylum Streptophyta; class Magnoliopsida; order Alismatales; family Hydrocharitaceae; genus Ottelia; species Ottelia alismoides. Next base: position 513,077 of record JAZKJV010000979.1, read on the forward strand.
GGGTCCCACCAAATGTTTCCAGTCATCCTCAGCTCGCAGTTGACCGTTGAACAGGAACCTCATGTGCTAGAGGTTCTTGAGAGAAACGGCAAGGCCATAGGATGGAATATCTCGGATCTCCGTGGGATTAATCTAGCTTTGTGCTTGCATTATATCTACCTAGAGGATGACTGTAAACCCTCCTGTGAATGTCAGTGCCATCTAAATCCAAACCTAAAGGAGGTTGTCATGAAGGAGATCAAAAAATGGTGTGATGCTGGTTTTATATGTCCCGTTTCAAATTCCAAATGGGTCAGCCCTTTACATGTGTTTCCAAAGAAATCCAGGATTACTATCGTAAAGAATGACCGTGGTGAGGAGATTCTGACCTAGGTACCTACTTCATGGTGAGTCTATGTTATTACCGATGCCTGAACTCAGCTACCAAGAACGATCACTTTCCGCTGCCCTTTATTGATCAGATTATTGAGAGGTTGGCAAGGAAAGAATTCTTTTGTTTCTTGGATGGGTACTCGGGATATAACCAGGTTGCTATTGCTCATGAGGATCAGGAGAACAATACTTTCACTTGTCTGTTTGGCACTGATGACATGCCAAGCGACTCGGGTTAAGTAAGAAATAAATCAAGGGTCGTTATGACCCAAATCACTCGGCGTGATCAACGAAAAAAATTAACCACTAATAAAAATCAACAATCAATGTAAGGGGTCTGCTATTTTATTTACCTGGTATAGCGACCAAGGTCGAACATAGGGAGTGCGATTTAAAAACTAAGTATTCAAATTTCGAGAAGACAAATATTTTTTTTAATTTTCAAAATTTTACTTTTAAGTAAGACAACACAAAGACACGGAATAAAAGACACACATCACACTATTTTTGTATTTTTTAAAAGTGTCAAAAATATTTAGAAAATTAAAGTAAAAATATTTTTAGGTTTAAAATTTTTCTAATAGTTTTTGGTAATTTTTGTGGGATTTTTAGATGTTTTAATGAATTATTAAAATCAAACAGTGATGAAAACACAAAACAGTGCACAAGAAGGAATAATTTGCAAATTAAAAATACTTTAAGTGCCCAAAATTCTTGGATGATAATTTTATGATAAAATAGAAGTAAAACCCACAAATAAAAGCTAAAAACACTATTTTTGGATTTTTTTTTTCTTTGATTTTATACGTTTTTATAAGATTTTAGGTGTTTTGTATTTTTTGGATTTTTAAGAATTATTTTCAAGCAAAATTGATACTAAGAGTAAAACACAACAAAATACACCTTCAAAAATTTTTGTGGAATTTTTAAAACATTTTTTAAATTTTTATATTTTTTATAACTTAAATAGGACACTTTTTATGGGTTTTTGAATTTTTAATAATATTAAATACAACCAAATTAGCAAACCAAAATTACCACATCAATAGCAAGCACAGGAGTTAACAAGAATTTTTGTAGAATTTTTGGGACCAATTTGCAATTTATTTCAACCAATAAAAGACATGTTGTTAAAAACAGTTCACAAGGACCAAAACTTGTATACTTTAACTGTTAGGATCAAACATAAACAAATGTTAAACTCCAGGGCCATGGATGCAAACAATCCGCTCAAATCATGCACAACACGTGATCCAATCTCACAGGGGTATAAATGCAATTATCAAAACTTAACATTCATTCAATAACTAGCAAAAAATTCAAGGCACAAGTTGCAAATAACCCAGTGAAGTACGTGGGGACACACGTGACACAAACACAGAAGGACTAAAATGCAAATATAAAAAGCATAGGGTCCAAAATGCAAATGTTTTCAACTACACAAATATTTACTAGACTAAAACTAAATAAGACAACGTGCAGGAGAAAAAGGGAAATATACACAGGCAGGGGCACGTGGCGCACACGGGGCATCTATCTGAAGTACGGTCTGATGACTATTAGTGGTGCAGATCTAACGGTCTGGAAAGGAAAGGCAGCGACTACGTGCGGCTCAGATCTACAAAGGTTCTGATCGAATCATTATAGAATAAGCATGGATGGATGGCCACGATCAGAACTGGACGTGAAGGAGCATCGGACAGTTCCCTAGGGTATTAGAAGAACTGTGGCTAGGCGAGCTTCGATCGAGAAGATCTAGCGATGTGAAGACCTGATCAGCTTGCAACGAGGTTCAACACCTTTGTGAGGTGCCTCCGTGTCTGATGGATGGGTCAGATGCGAGCATGGACGATCAGATTGGTATGGCGATGGTCCGCCTCCTGGAGCTGCTCCGTCGGAGCAGATAGGGAGTCAAATGGGTTTCCTCGTGCGAGCAAGCACCTGCAAGGGAAAAAGAGACTCGGGGGTGTGGCTTCGGTCGGGTTATTTCATATCCAAACAAGGGGAAGCAACAGGGAGATGGAGTTTAGGTTCCCGACGAAGGTGAGGGAAGGAACCTTACCTGATCCTACCCCGATGAGCAGTATCTAGGGGTATAGGCTGCGCTGGAAGATGAATGGCGAGTGGGCGATTCGATTGGTGCGGATGAGAGGGGGTAACGGGGCTCAAACTCGATGGTCGGAGCTAACGAACCAGCAAGGGTGGAAGTGGAGAAATTGAAATGGAATGGAAAGTGAGGGGATGATAACCGCCACCAAAAGGTGCTGACGAATGCAGAAACTCTAGCCGAAGAAGAGGAGGAGGTTATAGCCTCAACCAGGTTGCGACTAACCAAGAAGGCTTCTTGTGGCGGCTCTCCGACGGCGCGACTTGAGCATCATCAATCCATCACTAACCCGAACTCCGAAGGTGGCTCCAGGTAGCTGTCACTCAACTAGAGGTGGCCAGGGGGCAGAAGGGTGGCGAGGTACGAGTTTTTGAGCACAGGATGCGGAGGGAGCAATTTATGGGATGCTCGAGGGTCTAGAAGAATCGAAGTGGCGCTCGAAACCCTTGGGCGATCTGGCTACACCAATGGATCTGCAAGGATCGTGGATCTTAGGACCGTAATCAAGCATAGAAATCAAGGATAATGGGGGGCTAACCCGATCGAGAAAAATAGGAGAAGAAGATCCAACGGACAAAGAATCGAGTCGAGTCAGCAAGAAGGAGACGTTGACCAGAGTCAACGTTCGTACGTGGCCCAATCAGAAATTAGAATTCACAAAAATAAAAGAAAATATAATATAAAATAGTAAATGATTTTAGAAGAAAACATTGCATAAAATAAAAAAATGTTTATTATTTTCTAAACTATTTTTCTGTGATTTTTAAATATTTTTATGAAAATAAAAATAAGGTATATACATTATATAGTATTATATATAGGTATAATATACCTATGTATTATGTACAGGTATTTTTATTTTATTATTTTTACAAAAATACTTTTTTATATTTCATTTATTTACATAATAATTTTAGGAGTATAAATTTTTTTATTTGATTTTTATAAATTAGTTTAGGTTATAAAATAAATAGATATGGTTTTATATACATGTGTCTTTTGTACAAGGAATTGTTCATTTTTATTTTTATTTTGTTTTTCTGATTTATATTTTTTATATTATTTCTAAGGCTAAATATAAGTGTTGAAAGATAATAAAATATTTATATTTTGTTAAAATAAATAAAATATTTATTTTTTCTTGGGATTTTTACCCAACAGACCCTATAATCTTTGTCAATTGTCTCCACGGCCTTTGAAATAACATAATTCTCCCCTCGACCCCGTAAACTTGCCAACTCTCACCCTATGAACCTTGCGGTTACTCCATTTGAAGCTCACGAGGGCTCTTGGGGTAATTTATAGGGTCGATAGGGTAATTATGTTATGCAAAAGGTTGTGGAGGTGATTGGCAAGGTTTATAGGGTCTACTGGGTAAAAATCCCATAAATAAATCTAATTATTTTTACAAGTATAGATGATATGTGCAATACATGGTGTACCCTTATATATCTCTACTTATTCTGTTGCGATCAGGTCAATCTTGACATTCTCTTCGGGTTTTGATCACTCTGTATTTATTCTAAATACATCCTTCTTTTTATTTTCCCTTTATTCTTTTATTTTTGAAAAATAAGTGTTAATTATGAGATATTAACAATGATATGCACAATGTTAAATTATTATATTTACAGGTATTACAGAGGGTTTTGATAAAATAAAGATCTAAAATAAAAGAATAAAGAATGAGAATCGTAGATTCATTATCCCCCTATACATTAACTTTGCTAGTATCTTAGCAAACACTTATTTGAAAAAGAAAAGAAGAGAAGACAAGAAAAAGAATCAATGTTGATTATTAAACTCATCTTCATTAAATTGGAGTATGGAGCTCATTCAGACCTTTAGATTATTAGTTTGGTGGAACCTTAATGGGAATTAGGTTTAAGACTTAACAACCTCGAGTTCCACAGTTCCATGGTCATGACTCCTTAATAACCAGGTCAGAACAAGTCTACATATGCAAATTCTAATGAATATGCGTCTTTCCTTGTACTGTGTAGGTGATATGCAGCTCCCTACCTCAAAAATGGCAAAGAAACAGCCTCCCTTAATAAGGTTGCTCTAATCCCCCAGTTTAGCAACTCTTTCCTTGAGGAGCGGGGTATTCCCTTTTAAGTTCAAGTTCAACCATCTCTAGAAGAAGGGAAAGAAGAGAATGGACCGTGACCAGTGTGGCCACGTGTCCCTTGGAGCTTAACCAGTGTAGCTAAGTCTCCAGCTGCAAGCTTCCATGAGATGAGAAGGTGGAATATGTTAGCTTTGCTTATACATTACATACACTCCGGCAGGCATTTTATTTTCAATCAGGCTTGTCCTCTTTTTTGGAGTTTTTCATATTTTTGCAAATATTTTTTTTGTTTTTTATGTGCATATGTACAACATATTTACATGGTGCAACATGTACATAAGGAGTTTTTCTTCATGAGCAAGTAGACTATCCCTCTTTTGAAGCATTATTGCAACCTACAAACTCCTGTCTTTAGACCTCAATGCCACTAGACTAGGTTGAGGCGCACATCCCTCCTTAGAGGAAGACGAGAGGTTCCGGCTAGTAGTACTACCCTCGTATGCTACCCCAAGACAAAGGATTATGCCTCCTCACCACCTCATCTGTGTTGAGCTACGTGTAAGGTGCGTGACCAAGTCAAGCCATTGTCTCTAAGAGTCATATGTGAATTGTTAAGTGTTCTACTTAAGCTCATCAAGATGACATGTGAACATAGCCCAATGGACTCAGAAATTTAAGTTACTATGGACTTGAAAAAGTCTTAACGTCAAATCCTATAAGGTTTTTCTGAAGTTAAGTGGATTAAGGTCTTAACCAAGCTCTATTTTCCAATTTAGTTCCAGACTAGTTTAAATGTCAACCATGATTCAAAAGAATATATATGCAATTATTTACAAAACTCTTTTTTGGAAAATTTTTCAAAATATGCAAATTTTTATGAAAATTTTTGAATGCAAGAAAGAAGGAAAAGTTTTGTAAATTATTTTTACAAACATTTACAAACAAAATTTTGCAAGCATTTATTTTTAAAACATTTTTAAAAAATTTTATATTATATACATAATTTTGATACCAAAATATCAAAATTTCACAATCAAAATCATTTTTGCCAAAGTTTATACAAAGATAATTTTTAGAAAAGGTTTTTTACAAATATTTTTATAAGAGAAAGTTTTTTAATTTTTTTGTGATTTTTAGCCATATTATTAACACACACAAAGTATGAGTTATGGCTAAAGTATATATACAATATATACGACACCCCCCTATACTTAACTCGAACGATGTCCTTAGAGTGATCAATAAGCGATGAAAAGAAGACATAACTCGTGCAGAGTATGGGGAAGTGAAAAGAATGCTATACTACACTGATGAATGAAAGAATGTAATGAATAGAGGTCGGTGATCCCCTTATACTTAGGATCAAATAATCCAAAGTATAGAAGTCTGTACACAAGGGGAAACCGAAGAATAGGATGTACAGGTGTTACCTCCCCTAGACTTAGGGTAAAATATCCCTACGTATAAGCAGCAAAACAGATGTAATGAAATCAAATGAATAATCACAGGTCAGATACCCCCCATACTTAGAGAAAAGTGTCCCTAAGTATAGCCTAATCATAAGATGAAGATGGGGTGTCAGACAAAAAGAATGAATGATATGGACAATCTGGATCTGTACAGCTGTGAAGGAGAAGTGATAATCAGGCATGAGATGCAAATGATGTGAGTCAAAGACCACATCTCATACAAAATGCGTAGGGGCAACGTCAATGATCAACGTATCATGATCAAGATATCGCTTCAGGCGCTGACCATTAACTCAAATGGTGGAATCAGATGACAACTCAGATATAGCAATGTTTCCGTTGTCATGCACCTTTCTGACCAAGTATGGTTCCTTCCATTTTCTTTGTAACTTCCCTGGAAATAATCTCAACCTAGCATCAAATAAGCATACTCTCTGGTTCGGCTCAAACTATTTATGTCCGATGTGAGAATCATGCCATATCTTCACTCTATCCTTATATTGTAGGCTACTTGAGAAGGTTGTGTCTCTCAACACCTCTAGTGCTGCCAATTCTGCTGTCTTTTTATCTCCTACACTCTTGGGATCCAATAATAGCTCTGTAACTCCCAAAGTGACTTGTGCTTGATTTCCGCTGTTAAGTGTCATGGCTTGCCATAAACGAGCCGAAAGGGAGATGTGCCCAAAGGTGTCTTGAAGGAAGTCTTGTAGATCCACAAGATCGAGTCCAAAAGTTGTGACCAATCCTTTTGGTCTGGGCGGACAACCTTCTGCAATATAGTCTTGATATCCCTAGTCGATACCTCAGCAAGACCATTAGTCTGAGAGTGATATGGAGTGGCAAATCTATGGTCAATTTTGAACTCGTTAGCAAGGGCCCTTACCTTGTCGTTAATAAAATGAGCCCCCCATTTGAAACCAAAACTCTAGGTATCCCGAATTGTGAAATGATATTTTTTTCTCAAAAATTTGCAAATAGTCTTAGAATATGTGGCTCGGGCTGGGATGGCCCAACCCAATGGCTAACATAATCTACAACAAGCAGAATGTACTCAAATCCCTTTCTCTTAGGGAATGGACCCATGAAATCAAAGCCCCATGCGTCAAAAATCTCATAGAAGTGAATGTGATCCATCGGCATCATATCACGTTGTCCACAAGTGCCCATCCTCTGGCAGTCAGTGCACCTCTTCACGAATTCATCTGAATCCTTGAAGAGGGTAGGCCATCGAAGGCCGGATTGGAGAACTTTCTATGTTGTCCGTCTCCCTGAGTGATGTCCTCATGTCTCAAGCTTGTGGTAGTAGGTGAGGATGCTATGGTGCTCCTTCTGAGGAATACACCGATGCCAGACATTGTCCCCCCACCCCTTCATGGTAAATGGTGGGATCCTCCCAATGGTAGACTCGGCCTTCGCAATGAAGGTCTCAAGTCACTGCCTGGGCCAACCTTTTGGAACTTTCTTGGCAACAACATAGTTTACAATATCAGCGTACCACGGAAGTGAGGTGATAACAAGAATCGCCTCGTCTGGGAAAGTCTCTGTAATAGGTGTGGTCAGCGTTGAATCCTCAAGATGCTCTAATCGAGAGAGGTGATCCACCACCACATTCTTGAATCCAGGTTTATCCTTAATCTCTATATCAAACCCCTGGAGTAGAAGGATCCATCTGGTCAATATGGCTTTGGCATCCTTCTTTGCCATGAGGTATCGGATGCCGGTGTGATTTGTGTGTAGATAGTCACTCTAGATCCAAAAATGTATGATCGAAACTTATCCAAAAAAAACTACGACTAGCATCACCTTCTTAGTCACGGTGTAGTTCCGTTGAGCGACATCCAATGTCCGACTAGCGTAGTGAATGGAAAATGACAATCCATCCCTCCTCTGTCCAAGCACAGCTCCTATGGTAAAATCAGAAGCGTCCATCATCTCGAATGGGAGAGACCAATCAGGTTGATGAAGGATAGGAGCATGAACAACTAATCCCTTGAGAGTCTCAAATGATTCAAGACAGTTATCATCTACAATGAACTCGGTGTCTTTTGTCAGCAAATCAGTAAGAGGTGGGAAATCCGACTGAAGTCATGAATGAATCATCGGTAGAAATCGACATGCCCCAAAAAAGACCGCAACTGACATAGATTGTACAGTGGATTGAGTTTCTTGATGATATACACCTTGGTTGGTCGACTTACATACCCCTGTTGCAGATGATATGACCAAGGACCGTCCCCGAGTCATCATGAAATGACTCTTCTCCCAAGATAGAACAAGGTTGACCTCAATGCAGTGCTAAAGTACTCGGTCTTGGCATTCAATACAAGCATCAAACCCATTGCCATAGACTGAAAAGTCATCCATGAAGACCTCTAAACACTCGCCCACCATGTCCGAGAAGATGGAAAGCATGCACCTTTGGAATGTAGTCAGGGAATTACATAAACCAACATGTGAGCGTCATTTTCTCCTAGTCTTCGAGAACTATGGCCTCATGATTGTATCCCGAGTACCCATTGAGAAAGCAGTAGTGACTCTTCCCATCTAGTCTCTCGATAATCTGATCAATAAATAGCAGTGGGAAATGATCCTTCTTGGTGGCCTGATTCAGTCTTCTGTAGTCCACATAGATCATCCAAGAAGTGGGTACTCGGATATCTATATCCTCTCCAGACTCGCTCAAAACTTTGGTGATACCCATCTTCTTGGGTACCACATGCAATGGACTAACCCACTTGGAGTCTAAGATGGGGTAGAAAAAATCGGTGCTCCATTACTTCAATATTTCCTTCATGACCACATCTCAAAGATTCAAGTCTAGCCTTCGTTGGAACTCTCGTGATGGCTTAGTGTCCTCTTCAAAATAGATGTGGTGGGAGCACAGGGCCGGACTTATCCCCTGGATATCAGCTACACTCCATCCTATTGCCTTGCGGTTTCTTTCAAGAACCTCCATCAAATGATATTATTGGTCTTCATCCAAATTTGCTAAGATAATGACTGGGAACATATCTGGCTCACCTGCAAGGAATTTGTTTTCATACTCTATGATAAGGTCTTCAATTCAGGAAAAGTGGGCGCTGGCAATTCTGGCCTCTAAAATGTCTGCGTGAATGCTGTCAGATCTGCATGGGAGAACTCTCGTTGAATCTGTGAATCTGATAAAGGCGACCCTGCTGGTGTATCTGTCAACTGACTCTGCTCGCTCTCCACCCTAGCTATTGGCTCTGTGCATACTAGACACGATAAGTAATCGTCAAAGTCCTGCCAATCAAAGTCAGTGCATGTGTCTGAGGGATCTGAATCTAAATCACATGAAACGAAACCTGCCTCGCTATTCTGATCGCGATCATCAGCCTCCAGGGTGTCCTCTACCATGAGTGTGCTCTCCGAACTCTCCTCAGTTGTCATATGTAATTCATCAGTGTCTGAAGGAGTGACAAGAGCTCGTGATGCTGGATCTTCCCAAATTGCTTCATCATCTGTAATTACAAAATCACACTCCTGGTGGACATCTAGCTTTGCATCTTTCATCTGCTCTGAGTCGCTCATCTACTCTGAGCAAGCTGAATCTCTGGCTCTGGTATCCTCGATCATCTCTATTTGTACACTTTCGCCCTCGACGTGAAAGTATACCTTCCGGTTATCATGATAGAACATTGCCTTAGTTGTAGCCAAGAAATGTTGTGCTAAGATGATGGGGGTATCTGTCATGGATTCAGAGATCTCCATGTCCATTACAACAAAGTCTATGGGGAATTTTAGGCCTTGATTAGTGACAACAATGTCCTTGACTAACCCTTTCGACCTCTTAACAAATCTATCAGCAAACTGAAGGACTGTCCTACTCTGTTTAAGAGGGCCAAACTCGAATCGGTCGATAAGGTATCCAGAAGGAGGTTAATTGAAGAACTGCTGTCTAAGAGAGTACGATCGAGCCACTACTTGTGAATGTGGCATCTGACATAAGGAGCTCCTGCATCAGGTCTCTTGGCTGGCAATAAGTTATGAATAGCAAAGAAAATGGCACGGGTAAGCACATGGATCTCTGCATTGTGCTTCCTCTTTTTCCTGCAGATGATGATTTTCTCTCTCAAATTCTTCTAAAAAGAGGAATGTGCTCGCGTGCCTCAAGAAGAGTCAGCTGTATCTAGAACATATCTATAATCTGCTTACTTTTTTTAGGATTTTCACTTTTAGTCCCCTTTCCTAAGTGAAGTGCTTGAGGGAAGGGGATGGAAGGACCCTCTCCAGAGAGATGAGGGTTAGGAGTAGATTCATGTGCATGCAATAGGCTAGAATCCATGCAAAGATCATCTGGCAACATTGATGGACTCATGGGAGATACATAAACCTTTCCTTCGTTCATATTTTTTATTTTTGTTTTTCCATTTTTTGTATTTTTCTATGACTGTCCTCAGGTACAAAATGAGGCAGCACAATAGAAGGTAACTTGGTGGCATCAGTACCACCAACAACATCTGAACTTGTGGCATCAGCACCGTACTCTGGCCTGGCATCTGGAATCATGGTGGTATCAGCAGCACCCTCTGCAATTGGGAATATGACAGCCTCAGTATCATCATCTAGATTGACATCCTTGGTGGCATCAGCACCACTGTCATTATCATCATAAGCGGCATCCACAACGCATCCATCCTCATTTGGTGCCCTGGAATCTGCATTGAGACATCGCTCAGATGAGTCGCCGCCTGCTAGCATCCTACCACTCCTAAGTGTTACAAAATCAGCATCAAATAAAGAAGAAGTAGTATCATCCAAAACATCACTAGGAGTGGTGGTCTCTGTAAACTGTACATGCTCAGATTTTCTCTTCAGATTGTTCGGGTTGGGTTCAATATGAATGGGTATGGCGGCCTTGCCCTTTATTATCTCCCTCATGTCCCGCCAGAACTCGTCCATCTCTCGTCGGAAGGAGGCCTGCTGATCAGAGAGAAAGTTGGTGAGGTCATCAAGGGTTTGGTTCTCATAGACTGGTGCATGAGAATCAGACGAGTTGCCTCGCTGGAAATGAGGTTGAATCTGTTGTTGCTGGTAATGAGGAGGAGGAGGTTGAGAATTGTTGAGGCTACTGCCTCCACTGCTGTCCCTGATAGTGGGGACGAGGACCTGCAACTGCTGGTACTGGTGGGAGTGTTGGGGCTGCTGAGACTGGCTGCTCTGCCTTCTTGAGTTGTAGGCTGCTAGTGGGAAGAGGTGCCTCCAACGGACCATTGAAAGCCAAGATGGTCACGATGAATCCGAGGCTGAGGTTGGTATTGGGAGTGCAAGATCCTGTTCCATCAACAGCTCTTGATGCTCAAGGTGTGGCGGGGGAAGGGCTGCCAAGGGTTGATATGACTAGTAGACCACCATCTGAGTGTCTGGAGATGGTGGTGGCTGTTGGTAGTGCTGGAGCTGCTGGACCGGCTCTTCCTGGATGTGGTGAACCCGGTGGTATGAGGCGGAGGGTTGGATGGAGCTTCTCCCTAGATCAGTCCGTGACCTGAGACAAGGCTGAGAAGCCATTTGTACCTCTTGGAGGCACATGATCTGGGTCTTCAAGTCACTCAAGGTCTGGGCAAGCTCATCAAGCTTTTTGAGCTTGTCCATGCCTTGGGTCTACTTCTTCTCTATAATCTCGATCCGGTCCAACTTTTGGCTGATAATGCCCATGTCGGCAACTGAAGACTCGACGAGTGCTGCTGCCGAAGAAGTGGAAGGGATAGCATCGACGCATGCAATCCTCTGATACGACACCACCTGTGGGAGAGGCTTCCCCTGAGTATAGACATAGGTCTGGGACATTACCGTGTAGTTCTCTACCATCTCCTCGTAAATGGACCAGACCTTGTCTTCGACTTTGGCAAAGTAGGAACCTCCACACAAGGCGTTCACTAGCCCCTACACCTCTGATGTCAGCCCACAGAAGAAACTCTGAACAAGGTTGGGCTTGGATATCTCACGGCGTGGACACCGATCAATGAGCTCTCCGAATCGATCCCATGCTTCATGGAAGTGTTTGTTTGGGTTCATGGTGAAGTTGCTAATCATCGCTCGCGATGCATTGATCCAGCTGAGTGGATAGTACTTGTTCAAGTACTCGGTCCAAAGCTGCTCCCAAGTAGTGACTACCCTCCCTAGGTGCTTCATCCAGTAGGCTGCTCTATCAACCAAAGATAATGGGAAGGCAATCAACTTGATGGTGTCCTCGTCCACAAATCTGTCGTGGACAATGTTACAGATCATCTCAAACTCCTCAGATGGAGATGGGTCTCCTCGGTGGCTAGCCCATGGAACTTGGGTAGTAGCTGAATGGTCTGGGGTGAAGCTCGAAGTCACCAAGGATCTCGGGCAGCTAGATTCATCTGTGGGTGAGGGTTGCACCAGGGTTATGCAACTGCCTCATTGTACATGCTGGTCTCACTGGATCCTGCGTCTCATCCTATCATCCATCTCTGCCCTCCTGGCGTTGTATGTCTCCACCGGTTGGTCTCTGCGGCTCCTCTCACCCATCTCTCATATGTGTAAGCTCTCGTCTCACCTCTGTCGTGAATGCTCCCTGGTCCCGGATCTGTCTCTGCATGGTCTTTAAGGAAGCTAGCAACGTGTTGTTGATGGCAGCCTGATATAATACGAACATTGATCCTTGTGGCTACTCATCAGTCCATCCCTCACTACTAGCCATACCTCCATTCTCTGCAAAGGAAAAAGACCCTAGATCAGGTGTTGTCAAATGAACATATAGTTGTGTTGGCCTTTGTACGGGTATCTCAGGTGTGAAAGAAGGGTGGTCGAGGGGGAACAAGGTGGAGGTGAATTCATGTTCAGAGAGCGGGTCTGAGCTCTCTGAAATTCCCCTAGATGAATGTGGGGAGTTCTAGAAAGTGGTGTTGTCATAGACATCCTAAGGGCCTCCTTCCCGTCATCGTAATATGGGTATATATGAAGATTGGATATGCGACGCAAACAAGATGAGAAATCAAACCCCCAATTCACCTACGCAACATGAGCTAATGACCATGAAAGTTCGGCCGTTAATCTTGTCAAATTTTCTTTATGTGATAATTCAATCTATCAAAGCGATTAAGCGAGATGTTAGGATCCCAATTCTCCCAGGAGATTGTTCCGAATCTCACAACCAGTTGTTCCCACCCAGTATGGGTGCAAACCATTTACCGGCTACCAGATCTGCCCAATCTGCTAAGGAAGTCCTGAACAGATTACCAGCTACGTGGTGAAATCCTCACTGGAGATCAACCAATCATAAGAACCAGTAGTCTGAAGAAAGTTTAGATGTGGCTCTATCCTATTGTGCGAGTCGCTCTCTCAATGCGGATAAATTAAACAAGGAGAGGGTGACTCTCCCCAAAGCAAGGATTCTTATGTGAAGTTCGGTTTTAGGTCCAATTTGCTTTACTAGTCCCAAATTTTATTGTTTTTCACTTTTTTAGATATTTTTTTGAAAGAATACAATGCCTAACGAATTTTCTGATTTCCTTGCTATTTTAAGTCCAAGAAAACTGGGGGAGGAAGTCGGAAAAGCTGATGCGCAATCAAACACTATGATGCATGCAAAGATAGAAATGTGTACCTTGCTCCAGCACTCTACATGCAGGGTGATCCGTGCATAAAATAAAAGACAGAAATAAAACTATCTATATGATGCACGAGGAAATCGTCACTAAGGTGAGCAACTTCTATTAACGTGAAGAACAATAGTTACTTAATCAGAAAAGAGACCTGAGTTCGATCTTCGATGTCGATCGGTGCCCACTACAATGGGTCCTGCCAGCATTATATACGGCCTCTCTCGACATGTGGTCTCTTAACCAATTAAGCTAACTTTTTATTGTTTATTTTACTATGTCCAATTATGTTTTATAGGAACAAGCAAGCTATTAAGGTGTCTGGACCTAGCTAATTACGAGCTCAAGAAGAGAGAAATCCTAAATTTAGGGGTCAAATCCTCGAGAATCAAATAGAAATAAAGATGAAAAATCAGTGGAAAAACTGCAGTGAGATCCCCCGAGTACACCATTACTCGACAAAACATACCCCGAATAGTCTAAGTGTCCAAGTGTCTCAAGAGTTCAAATTATTACAATAACAGTTTTTGCAAAAATAAAATCTATCTCTGGTAACTGCTTCCTCTCCTCCTCTGCTCTTCCTCAGATGCGGTCTCCTCCAAAAGCGAATTGAATCGTCACTCGGGCGGTTCCTAGCAAAAAAATGAAACAGAAGAATGTCAGAAAGCAGTTATAATAGATAGATACAAAAATAATCAAAAAGTGAAATCAACTACAAAGTTGTACTCCCCGACAACGGTGCCATTCTGATGACACGCCAAGCGACTCGGGTTAAGTAAGAAATAAATCAAGGGTCATTGTGACCCAAATCACTTGACATGATCAACGAAAAAAATCAACAATAATGTATATAGCGACCAGGGTCGAACATGAGCGTGATTTAAAAACTAAGTAGTCAAATTTCAAGAAGACAAATATTGTTGTAGTTTTAAATTTTTCAAATGTTTAAATTTTAATAAGATAAAAAAAGAAGAAATAAAAGACACACATCGCACTCTTTTTGTATTTTTCAAGTGTAAAAATGTTCAGACCATTAAAGTAAATATATTTTGGGGTTTAAAAGATTTTAAATATTTTTCTGATAATTTTTATGGGACTTTTAATTTTTTGTGAATATTTAAAAATCAAATAGTGATAAAAACACAAAACAGTGCACAACCAGGAATAATTTGCAAATTAAAAATACTTAAATTACCCAAAATTCTTGGATGATAATTTTATGATAAAATAGAAGTAAAAACCTACAAAGAAAAACTGAAAACACTATTTTTGGATTTTTCTTAGATTTTATACATTTTTATAAGATTTTGGGTGCTTTCTATTTTGTTGGGTTTTAAGAGGTATTTTAAAGCAAAATTGATAGTGAGAGTAAAACACAACAAAATACACCTATATAAATTTTTGTGGATTTTTTAAAACATTTTAAAAATTCTTTTTATAACTCAAATAGGACACTTTTTATGGGTTTTGAATTTTTAATAATATAAATGCAACCAAATTAGGAAACCAAAATTACCACATCAATAGCAAGCACACAAGAGCTAACAAGAATTTTGTAGAATTTTTTGGACCAATTTGCTATTTATTTCAGCCAATAAAAGACAAGATGTTAAAAATAGTTAACAAGGACCAAAACATAAATACTTTAACTGTTAGGACCAAACAGATAACATATGTTAAAACTGCAGGGCCAAGGATGCAAATTATCCACTCAAATCATGTGCAACACTTGATCTAGCCTTAGTGGGATATAAATGCTACTACAAAAACTTAACATTCATTCAATAACCAGCAGAAAGTTCAAGGCACACGGTGCAAATAATCCAGCAAAGCATGTGGGGACACCCGTGACGCAGACTCGGAAGTACTAAAATGCAAGTATAAAAAGCATAAGGTCCAAACTGCAAATGTTTTCAACTACACAATTATTTACTGGACTAAAGCTAAATAAGACAATGTGCAGGGGGAAAGGGAAATATACCCAGGCATGGGCACGTGGCGCACGCGGGGCAGCTCTCTGACGTACAGTCTGATGACCGTTAGTGGTGCAGAGATCTGACGATCTAGAAAGGCTGCAACTACATGCGGCTCAAATCTGGCAAGGTTATGATCTAAAATCGTTATCGAATAGGTGTAGATGGACGGCCATGATAAGAACTGGATGCGAAGGGGCATCGGACGGTTCTGGAGGG
The DNA here is from genome assembly GCA_037367405.1 of Ottelia alismoides. Lineage (NCBI taxonomy): Eukaryota > Viridiplantae > Streptophyta > Magnoliopsida > Alismatales > Hydrocharitaceae > Ottelia > Ottelia alismoides. Next base: position 528,877 of record JAZKJV010000979.1, read on the forward strand.
TGCTAGAAGAATTGCAGCCAGGCGAGCTTCGATCGAGAAGATCTGGCAGTGTGAAGACCTGGTGGGCTCGCAACGAGGTTCAGCACCTTCGTGAGGTGCCTCCGCGTCTAATGGATGGGTCGAATGTTTATAAAATAATAATAAATGTTTATTATTTTATAAACTATTTTTTATGATTTTCAATTATTTTTATGAAATAAAAATAAGGTATATAAAGTATATAGTATTATATACATGTATAATATAGCTTTGTATTATGTACACGTATTTTTATTTTACTATTTTACAAAAATACATTTTATTTTATATTTTATTTATTTACACACTAGTTTTAGAAGTATAAAATGATTTTTATTTAATTTTTATAAATTAATTAAGGTTGTAAAATAAATAGGTATGTTATTATATACATGCGTCTTTTGTACAAGGAATTGTTCATTTTTATTTTTATTTTTATTTTGTTTTCCTAATTTTTATTTTATTTTTATATTATTTTAAGTCTATACAAAAGTGTTGAAGATAATAAAATATTTATATTTTGTTAAAATATATAAAACTAATTATTTGTACAAGTATAGATGATACGTGCAATACATAGTATACCCTTATCTCTCTCTACTTATTCTTTTACGATCAGGTCAATCTTGACCTTCTCTTAGATTTTGGGTCATTCTATATTTATTCTAAATACAACCTTCTTTTTCTTTTCCCTTTATTTTTTTATTTTTGAAAAATAAGTATTAATTATGAGATATTAACAATGACATGCACAATGTTAAGTTATTATATTTATAGGTATTTACAGAGGGTTTTGCTAAAAGAAAGATCTAAAATAAAAGAATAAAGAATGAGAATCGTATATTCATCAGGCAACTACACCTTTACATGGATGCCCTTTGGATTGTGTAACCCCCCGCTACATTCCAAAGGTGTATGTTGGTCATTTTTGCTGACATGGTGAGTAGTTTCCTTAAGGTCTTCATGGACAATTTCTTGGTCTACAGGGATAGATTTTACACATGTCTTGCTCATTTAGATCGAGTCCTTCAACATTGTTGTGAGGTAAGCCTAGTGCTCTTGTGGGAGAAGAGTCACTTTATGGTGACTAATCGGATTGTATTGGGCCACGCCATCTCCCAACATGGTATGAAGGTTGACCCGGCTAAGATTGATGTGATTTCTAAGTTGAGCCACCACAAAAGTTGAAGCAGTTGTGATCATTTCTGGAACATGTTGGATTTTATAGGCGATTCATAAAGGACTTCAGCAAGATTGCCAGACCTTTAACTGAACTTCTATGCAAGGAGAGTGATTTTGTTGTCGATGAGAAAGTTCTCCTTGCATTCAATGAGATGAAAAATATGGTTACTAGTGCTCATGTCCTACAGCCACCTGATTGGTCTCTTCCTTTCGAGATCATGACAGACGCTTCAGATTTCGCAGTTGGAGCTATTTTAGGATAGAGAAGGGATGGGATACCATTTGATATACACTATGCTAGCAAGACTCTAAATGAAGCACAAAGAAATTAAACACTTACAAAGAAAGAGATGTTAGTAGTTGTGTTTGGGCTAGAGAAGTTCAGATCTCACCTTCTCGATTCCTATGTTGTTGTGTACACGGATCACACTGTCATACAATACTTACAAGCAAAGAAGGATGCCAAACCATGCCTTCTCATATGGATCGTTCTTCTCCAGGAGATTGATTTAGAGATTTGAGATAAATCTGGAGTGGAAAATGTTGTGGCAGATCACCTTTCTCATATCACGAATGTAGATACCTCTGAGCAGAACTGAAACCTTTTAAAATGAGGCCATTTTGTATGTGGACTCACTCCCATGGTATTCTGATATTGTGAACCATCTTGTCTCCAAGAAAGTTCCACAAGATTGGCCGAAATCCAAGGTAGACATATTCATGTCATAGATTCATTATTACCAATAGGAGGACCCATACCTATTTCGTGAGGGTGTGGATTGTATATGGAGAATATGAATTCCTCAGAAAGGAACACACCAATGTACTTGAGCACTATCACAAACTAGAATCCGATGGGCATCATTCGGGGAAGCGAACGACAACAAAGGTTTTACAGAGTGGTCTATGGTGGCAAACATTGTTTAAGTATGCTACAGAGTATATTAGAGGTTGTACTAACTGTCAGAAGATGGGAGGAACCATTTGTTCCAAAGATACCATGCCCCTAAGATACATTCAGATTTCTAAGGTTTTTGATGCTTGGGGCATAGACTTCATGGGTCCATTTCCTATCAATCAAGTATTTTAATACATCCTGCTCACCGTGGACTATGTTAGCCATTGGGTGGAGGCTATCCTCACCCTAACCGCAGATAGTCATACAATATGTTCCTTTCTCAAGGACCATATTATTGCATGGTTCAGGATTCCCAAAATATTGATTTCAGATGGAGGAAGCCATTTCATTAATAGAGAAGTAAAGAAGCTTATGAAGGAGTACGCCATTCAGCATAGAGTTGTGTCTCCTTACCACCCACAGGCTAATGGCTTGGTTAAAATTTCAAATAGGGAGATCAAGACAATATTGCAAAAACTTGTACGTCCAGATAGGAAGAATTGGTCCCATATGCTTGACTCGGTTCTGTTGGCTTATCGGACGACGTATAAGTCTCCTTTGGGTATGTCTCCCTACAGATTGGTGTATGGAAAGCCTTGCCACCTGCCAGTGAAATTAATTCGCAAATTTTTATGGGCACTCTATGTATGCAATCTTGATTATGAGAAAACAAGAAAGAACAAGAAGTTGGATTTGAAAAGATTACTAGAATTCCAAGACTTTGCATATGATAACTCGCTCATGCATAAGGAGTAAGTCAGGCGTTGGCATGATAGACACATTCAAAAGAAGACTTCTCCCCTGATCAAAAAGCTTGGTTATTTGATACTAACTTGAAGTTGTTTTGAGGAAACTTGAAAAGTAAATGGTCAGGACTGTTCATTGTGAGAGTTGTACGTGACAATGGTAGTATTGTCGTATCTGAGTTTTATCTAACGCACAACCATTTGTTGTGAATGAACAGTTGATGAAGCCACATCTAGATCATGATACATTCTTGTCTGTAGCTGATTCTATATCTATGGTATCAGGTGATGATCCTTTGATTCCACCTTCTGCGTCTGATACATGAGCTGACTCTCTCTTGTATATCTTTTTGTATCATTCTTTCTTCTTCCGTTTTATAATTCACCTCTTTCCGGGTGTATATATGTTATACTTACAATGTACATTATTCTAAGTATAGGGGGTAAATGATTTGTATTGTTCATATTCGTCTTATTTCATCACTCCTGTTGTTGCTTATACTTAGGGATACTCTACCATAAATATATGGGGAGCGATGTTGTTCATATCGTCTCTTTTGTATTTTTATTTTTCTTCTTCTGATCTCTCTCTTGTCCCTAAATTTGTTGATATTATCTACTTAGGGATACTTTACCCTAACTATAGGTGGGAAAGTCGAGTTGTTGAGTCTGTACATTCTTTTCCTTGATTATTCCCTTTTATACAATCTTCTATACTTAGGATTAAATGATCCTAAGTATGGGGGGATCAATGAATTCTATTCATTCTTTGAGTTGGTTTTGTATAATGTTCTTTTTACTTTTCTACATGAGTTATATCTTCCTTTGTAGCACTTTAATCACTATGATGACATAGTTTAAGCTAAGTATAGGGGGTGTCATATATATTGTATATATACTTTAGCCATAACTCGTACTTTTATTAATAGCTATAAAAATGTTTATCTAAATATTTAAAATCCACGTATGTATGTAAACTTTGATCACCTTCCATCTTGTAAATAAAATTCTAAAACTTGTATCCTCTTGTAAAAATATTGTATAAAATTTGTAAAATCCTTGTATATGCTTGTATATACCAACCCTTTCTTTCTTTCCTTAAAAGAAAGTGTTCTGTATATACTTCTCGCATCTACGTATGCATTTTTCAGAACAGTATTGACATTTAACCTAGTCTGAATAAAATTGAAAAATGTAACTTAGTTGGACCTTAATCCACTTAAATTCAGAGGAACCTTCTAAGAAATTGAATTAAGACTTTTCAGATCCTAGCGACTTAACTCTTTGGGGCCATAAGTTTATGTTTACTTGTCATCTTGATTATTCTAAGTAGAATATTTAACAATATACGTATGATTCTTCTAGACCATGGCTTATCTTGGACAAGCACTCTGCACGTAGATCTTCATGGAGGAGGTGGTGAGGAGGCAGAATCCCTGAGCTTGGAGTAGCACACGGGTATGTAACAACTAGTGGGAATATCTGTCTTCAACTAGGGAGGGTAGTGCATCTCAATCTGGACTAGTAGCATTGAGTTCTAAAGACATGATGTTGTGGGGTTGCAATAATGCTTCAAAAGAGGGATAGTCAACTAGATAGAATAGAAAAACTCCTTATGTACATGTTGCACCTTGTATATATTAAAAAAATGCAAAATCTCCAAAAGTGGACAGGCCTGATTGAAAAGTAAAATGCATGTCAGAGGGTATATACAAGTATAGCAAAATAAGATGAGCTTCAAAGTCAACATTTTGTAAGCTTGCGACTAGATGACTTGGCTACACTTGTCATGCATCCAAGGATAGGTAGCTACACTGGTTACTTTCCATTCCTTGTTCCATCTCCTCTTTTTGAGCTGGTTGTACTCGAATTTCGAAGGGAATATCTCCGCTCCTTGAGGAAAGAGTTGCTAGATCGGGGGACTAGAGTTACCTTGTTGAGGGAGGATGTATCTTTGCTACTTTTGAGATGGGAGCTACATTTCACTTACACCGTGCAAGTAAAGATTCATAGTCATAAGAATTTGTGTATATAGACTTGTTCTGACCTGATTGTTGAGAAGACCTGAATAGGAATCTTGTTGAACTTGAAGGTTGTTAGGTTTTAAATCCCTTTCTCATTAAGGTTGTGCCACATAATAATCCAAAGGTCTTACAGAGCTCCATACTACAATTTCACGAAGATAAGTTTAATACTCAGTATTATCCTAAATTCTTTACTTTTCCTTTCTTTTTCTTTTATTTGTTTATTCTTTCAAATAAGTGCTTGCTAAGGGACTAGTAAAGGTAAAGCATAGGGGGATGATGAATCTGTATTTCATCATCTTTATTCATTTATTTTATCTTAAAATCCCTTATAAAACATTGTATATAATAATAAATCCATATTCTTAAATTCTTTACTTTTCCTTTCTTTTTCTTTTATTCACTTATTCTTTCAAATAAGTGTTTGCTAAGGGATTAGCAAAGGTAAAGCATAGGGGATGATGAATATGCCTTTTTGTCATCTTTACTCATTTATTTAAGCTTAAAATCCCTTATAAAACATTATATATTAATAAATCCATATTCTTACTAACATACATCTTTGTGTAAATATTGTACATTTATTACTATTTTAACCTAAAATAAATAAATAAAGGAAAAATAAAGAAAATAAAAATTGTATGTATGTAATAGATATATGTTGAATCAAACCCCGGGAGAAAGTCAAGACTTGATTTGATCGACAAGGAATTAAGTAGGGAGAGATAAGGCCAAACACCAAAAATATGTTGATACTTGTATATATATTCCTCACTTGACTATATTACACAATATTCATTCCCAAATCTTTTGCAAATACAAATAAATTCCTTCTTGAAAATTTCGTATAAAACCTTCTCGTAAATAATAAAATAATGGGTATAATGTAAAATACATCACTCTCCAAAAGCCACAAAAATACAAACTTCTCATATTAATATCTTCTCCACCTGAACTCTAAATTCATCACACTCGCTTTCATTGTACTAAAAAATCTACCTTCTTTACAGAGATCAATTCTTCCTTTAGAACTTGTGAGAAATCTTCCTTATGGGGATACTAGGGCACTCAGTCCAGCGTGCTTTTTGTTTCTGGACTTGGAAAAGGATGAATCTCACACTTCGCTCTTCCCGCATAGGACTCGGAAGCTGCAGAGGAAGGGGGTAGTGGTTTTCGTAGTAGTGCTTGTCTTGACCTTGTTTCAGATTATATGCTTTCTTGGCCTGAAATCAAGGTATTCAGGAAGAATATCGAGGAAAAGGCTAGACTCGGTTGTCTTTGAATCATGTAGTCAACCTATGAGTGTTATTTTCTAATTGAAGTCAGAAAGGTGATAGCGGACAGGTGCGTCAAGAAAGTGATATGGAGGTGATTTCATAAAATTCTGAGTTAAGGTGTGAAATGTGACCATTTAGGGTATTATTGTATATTGTACCTATATATATACACATACGCTATGTGCATTGTTTAATTAATTATCTCCTTGTTCAAAATTGTTAATATTGTATTTTTATTTACTTGTGAATATTATACTTAACTTATATTAAATACAAATAAAAATTACAAAATTAAAATTAACAAAAATAAAATATTGTATATATTGTATATGTATCACCATGTATATATTGTACCTATACATATTTAATTAACATAATAAATTAACTCATAGAAATTCAATAAAAAGATCATTTAAATTCTTTTAAACAATTGTAAATAGATAAAATACTAAATTATGTATGTATGTATATAATTAACTAAAAATCAAAATACTCAGTATATAGATGCCCATACCTATATATGATTATATTATTTAATTAATTAATAACCACCATAATTAACTTTACATTATTCTTAACACTTGTTATTTACATTATGTAATTAGGTAAAATCATTTTCGATTTTTAATTGATTTATTTAATAAATTATTGAATTTTTCATTTAGTGTGTTTTGTCCTCATTCTAGGTGCCTTCTGATTGGTCGAACCCGCGTCCATTGACCTGGGTCAACTCCTCATCTGTGTCGATTCTTCCGCTAACTCCGCCATTGTCGTTACTTCTTGACTATTTCCATACATGCTCGATCATTAACCACCTTCATTCCCTTCTCTGATTCCTTCGCCTATTCAATTCTCACTCACGCCAGCATGCCCAATCCACCTATCACTCCGCGGATTGCTTCCACATTCAAATTCAAATGCTTCCTGAGTCATTCCTATAAATAGAGCACCACCACCTCCACTGAGCGGGCAATCTATTCTCCAGCTCATTTCTTAGCCCGTGATCGATCCCTAGAGTTAGAAGCTGTGACAGGGTCGCTTCTCTATGATATGGAGCGCTAAATTTTGAGTAAGGGATGTGATTCACCCATGTCGTCCGCGAGCTCCACCACACGTTTCCACCTCTCTGCCTAATCGCAGATCGAGGCGTCTTCGTTCCCGTTTCTTCACCGTAGGTGAGCGTAGTTAGCTTGCTTTTAAATTGCACTTTAATTCCGGCTTTTAATCTCCATTTAGGCTTAGAATCGTCTGGCTTTTAATCTCCATTTAGGCTTAGAATCGTCATTCACCTTCAACCTCCGATCTCCAGATCAGAGGAACTCCAATCATCCAAACTACATTCTGATTACGCTGACATAATCACCCGACCATTCTTCGTCTCTTCCACCCTCTAGCCACCGTTTGATCCTTCCATATCTAAGGTTCGATCTCCATTCCAACCATCTTCACTGGAGACTCACGCTCATCCCTATTTCTGGCATTTCTGACCTAATCTATTTAGCTGGAGAGACCCTCTGAGCTCGAGCCTTCAACTACAGGTTTCAGAATCTCCAAGGAACGCGTGAATCGCATCGAGCAGATCAAAAGCAGGTTCCTGGAGCAGCTAAGTTCATCGCCTTCCAGATCGACCAATTGGTGAATTCGCGGAGATTCAAGGTACACACCAGATGCGGAATCACAAAAGCTTTGATCTGAGACTGATTTGACGCAGAGTGAAGCCAAGACGAGGAAGATTTAGGCAGATCAAGTTCAATGAGGAAGACTCACTTCCATGTTCTTCCATGTTCAAGAACATCAGCTCCAGACTCGATCTTGTCCATCAGTTTTGCCCTAATTCTTTGCCGTGGATTGAAGTACAAGGATTGATCGTCGCCATTTATTCAAGATTCAATTTCAACCATCTGATCAGACTTCCAGTTCATTTGAACCGCTCATGCCTCCATGTCATTTAATGGTATTTTAGCACCCTTATCCCTGTCTATAATTTATTTGCAATAAAGTCCATACATGGACACGTGTCTGTTTGTCTTTAATTGAACAATTGCAATTTAATTCATTGCATTTATATTAATTGCTAATAAGTCGAGGTTGAACTGTACGTGTGTTTGTCACATGATATTTTGAAAATTTTGCAATAAAAATACTGAAGTTTTGTGTTACTATATAGACCCTTGAATTATTTAATTTACGTTTTGGTCCAATCCAGCGGGACACACATGCCCATGCACGTGAGTTCTAGAAATTGTGCATTGTTAGCTCTACTCTTTTATTAATTATTAACTTGGAATCAGCATAGTTTAAATAGTTGCATATGAGTCCCTATGAGTGTTTTATTTTTGTCTATTAAAAATTAAATAAAAATTATCAAAATACATCTAAAAATTCCACAAAAATTTATATTATCCCTTGTTGCATTCATCTTGCATCTTTAATTTTTCATATTACATTTTTATAATTTTTAGTAATATATAAAATTCAAAAATGTCATGTTTGCATTAAAAATTCATAAAAAAATATAAAAATTATTTCTAAAAATTCTAAATTATTCATGTTTTCATATTTTGTGTTGTTTTCATTTCTGACCAATTTTCATATTTTTATTGTCTATAAAAACAATAAAATCGCAAAATGACCAAAAACATTAAAAATTCATAAAAATTAAATTAAAATGAAAAAATCATAAATTGTTTTCTAGAAACTCTAAAAAATATCTTTTATTTTGTATATATTTCATCCTTTTGTCTTTATTTATTTTTTTAGAAATTCAAAAATAGTTGCATTGTAATCTGTTTACATGATTTATTGTTTTTCAAATATTTAAAATTTTTTTAAAAAATAATAAAATTCTGGAAAAATCATAAAACATTATAAAAGTATCCAAAACCAGAAAAAATAATTTTAGTCGAATTTTCTATATATATCTGTTGTAATCAACAAATCCATGCATATAACATTATCTTGTTTATTTTATCCCTCTCATATTCAATCTTTTAAATATATATATAATAAAAATTCATAAAAAAGAGATAAAAACCAAGCATAGTTTGACTTAGGAAATCCTTTATTCTTTACATTTTATCAGAATAACCATTGGGATATTTGTAGCTGCCCTGAGTTCGATCATGTTTGTTATATAGGTAAATTAAATAGTAATTTCTCTTACTACAATTTGGATTTATTTTTTATTGAGAATAATTAGTTTTTGTTTGAAGCTTAATTGGATTACGACAACATTTGTACTTATTTAATTCAAATAAAAATCTTAAAATTAGCACTCAACAGTACCTCTTAAGAAAAATAAACAAAGAAAGATGTGGTCAGAATAGTCAAACAAATAGCGGAAATAAAAAAATAATGTACAAAATGCTACGCTACGTTGCTCCCTGGCAACGGCGCCATTTGATGATTTGACTTTTTTAAGGGTTTGATATTCTACAAAAGGCAGGACACCATCGCTGAAGCGACCTCTCACAAAAGTCGGAGTAATTCAACAATCAACCCACAATAAATATATAATAAAATGAAAGCAAACGATGTGGATCAAAATTTATTATAACCCTACAAACAAGTGTGTATAGTGATAAGTATGGTAGGGTGTCGAATAAAGAGAGACAAGTTGGTATAGACAGTATATTATCTATAAATAAATAATGAATAAATAATATAGGTGTACTTGTACAATATTCACTTAATTAAATGATTATTTAATTAATGTTTTTGTGGGTTCTCGGTTATATATATTATTAATATATATAATTTGTAAATTTTCAATTTTTCAATTTTTTTTCTTTTTGTAATTTACTGATTTTTAATTTCTTTTTCTTCTTAATATATAATATAAATATATATAACTATATATATATAATATAAGGACTATATAATATAAAATATATAATAAATATACAATAATCAGAAAATATAAATAAGAAAATTCCTTTTATTTTCATAAAGGATTTAAAATATTTATAAGGTATTTATAAAATTTATAAGTAATAATATATATATAAAAGAAAGGGATCCTACTCCATGGATTAGGTAACTTACCTATCTATTTTCATTTTTTCCACTTTTTTATTTTTTTGAAAAATGCCTCTATAGATTTTTATAACTATATACCTCTAATATGCCATTCAATTTTCGTCAAAAACAGAGACTCCTATGCCCTACATCTAGAACAGGTAATTTTAATTGTCTTAGATTTGTTGTAATTTACCTGTTCTGGATGGAGGGCATATGAATCTCTGTTTCTAAAGAAATTTGAATCACATATTAGAGGGTTGTAGTTATGAAAATCCATGAAAGTATTTTTCAAAATAGTAAAAAATGGTAAAAAATGAAAGTGGAGTAAGTAAGCTACCTACTCCATGGAGTAGTTTCCCTTTCCTCATAAATATATATAGCTATATATAGGTATATTATATAATATAGGAAATTAGATTATAAATAGAGATATAAATAATTAAAATTTACCAAATAAAATATTTTCAAGTTTTTAATATTGTTCTAAAACTTTTTGATTTTCCAAGTATTTTTGCTAATTTTTAGGTATTTTTAAAGAGCAAAATATAAAAATCAAGGACTTTTAAAATAGGTCGAATTATTTTGAGATTTTAAAATACTAAGCAAAGCTAAAATTCTCAAAAATAATTTTAATACTTAATAATATATATATATAAGAATGTTAAAAAGAAGCTAATATTTTTGGATTTTTTGTGAATTTTTTATAATTTTTATACAGAGTTTGAAGCTTTTTAATTTTTAGTGATTTTCTTTTTCTATTTTTAGATATTTTTGTTCTGTAGGTATAAAATACAATAATAAACAACATAATTTTTGTAAGTTGTGAAGATAATTTTATAATTATTTATATTTTTAAAGCAAACAAAAAATAAACATGAACTTTTTTATTTTTCGTAAATAAGAAAATGTGTAAAATGCAAAACAATAATTATATCGTGGAAGAGCATTGCATCAGTTATATTATTCTATTTTCCATAATTTATGGAGCACGGATGATATTTTTAAAAAATAGAAAACATACATAAAAATTAATTGAACTAGCAGGAGTATATTTGCAATTAAAATAATAGAAAGTGGCTAATATGCAAATTACCCAAAAGTTTTGAACTAATATTTGAAACTTTAATATTAAACTTTAATTACAAAACCCACAAGGGTATAACTGAAAAATACCCAACTCATGCGGGGGACCATGTGAGAAGAGCTAGCAAGGACCTAAATGTAATATGCAAATAGTTCGAGGGTCTCTTTGCACTTTTTTACTAAAAATATTAAATTGCTTTAAATATTTACAGGACTGAAGGAAAAAAATAAAAGGGTAGGGGTATTTGTGAAATTACCCCCAAAAGGGTGAGATCGGACGTCTCTAGGTCATTCACTTGGACATGTGGCATCTTCTCCTCGTGTAATGGTGGTTCGACTTCGACGTCCGAGATTAGATCTCAGATGAGATCCAACGGTGGAGGCTCAAGGTGATTGGATGTCAGCTGCTTGCCTAGGAGGCCGGATTTTGATCGGACGGCTCCCGAGGGTGTGCTAGAAGAACCGACGAAGAACTCGCCGCTGACGAGTTTATAATCGATGTATCCTGCGTCTACAGCCACATGGGTCACTGCTGAGGGTCGCTTCTCATTCCTATAGCCTTCCTGCAACTCCCAGAAGCTTTAAATAGGTCCGGAGGGCACTGATAGGACCTTAGAGCTTGAAGGTACGATAGAAGACCTGGGAGTCGATACTCGAAAAATTTGGCCCTTCAAGACCTGCAAATATGTGAAGACAAAATGCGATGCAATGGGGAAGGTCATGGCTTTTATTGGCGTAGATCAGAGGGGAAATGGTGGTGGATCAAGGAGGTTAGGCGATGGGTGGTGGGAAGGACCTCACTACTTAGCCCCTCCATTTCTCCACCTTTTGCCCTTCACCTGCCATCGAGATATTCTAACTACATGTTATGACTAATAGTTAGAGACTAAAACTAATACGCAAAATGAAAGCTAAAACTAAAATCTACCTAAAAATGAGATGAAAAGGGGCTGCTCGTACCTTGGGGCGGGGAGCAGATACCTCGCTGGATGTACTCCGACAAGATGGTGGATGGCTTCAGGACCCACCTCTCACTCGCTGCAAAGACCACGACGAGTTCAGTGTCACCAAGCTCCAACCATTTCCAAGGGAATTTTAGGGTTTGAAGGGGCCAAAAGGATCAAAAACTGAATGGAAGGTGAAGAAGCGTATTTGTGCAGGCGAGTGATGGGAAGGGTTTTCGATGGGATATTATGTGCGAAAGAAGACGAGATGGTGAGGGAGATACGGTCAACGTGGGAAGCCTCTGTCAGTCTTTGATCATCAACTTGATGAATGAATTTGAGGATATAAGACATTCTTATTAGAACAGGTTGACTATTGATAAGGGGGGATCCCCTATTCTTCCATCAAATATTCTGCTTTTTCCCGTCGGGTTCAAATACCCTCTTGTAAGCATGGGTCGCCAGAATGGCCTATGTGCCTTCATTGTCGGTGTCTGGTTGTGCTCATTTCCTGATCACGGATGAAAGGTCAACATCTTTCGTGAAGGAGGCATGAGGCCTCGATCCATGTATCATGGTGGAGAAAATCAAGAAGAGAGGGGGTAGCTACTCTGATAGGGCTACAATTGAGTCGGAGGAGTTGACCATAGGTCAACGGGAACACGTCTCCCATTGGTCCAACTAGACCACTTGAAGACAAACCAGGCTAGAAAAAATGATAAATAATTAAAAATAAAATAATAAATGAATTAATTAATTAATTAAATAAAAATTGTAAAATAAAACTTGCTTGTTATCATGTATAGTATTTTATTATGATTTTTTTATTTTTATGAGTTAATTTATTATGAGTTACTTTTTATAAGTATAAACACAAGTGGATTTTCTTATATAATATGTTTTTTATTTCTATTTTGCATTTATATTTTATTATTTTATATACATAATTTATATAATTATAACTCAATTAAATACACATAAATATATTTTATGGTATTTCTCTGAAGCCATTCATACACTTAAATAGATATATGTATTTACTATATAGGTATATGTATAGGTAATTCATCTATGTATCTTAGTATACTATTTTTTATTATCTTTTTTATAGTTTTATTTTATTTAAATTATGTACATATATTGTGAATAATATTTACAAAACTCTAAAACTATAAAATTATGAAAATTATAAAAATTAAATAAAATGAATATTTTATTTAGGTATATTGTACAATAGGGGTCCAAAACCTAAATTTTGCATATTAACTCCAAATTGAATGAAACCACCTTCATTAAATAATTAATAAAAAGTTATATATAATTAAAGGTGATTGATGAATTTTGAGTTCATGTAGAGAAGATACAGGTCTGTGAAGTATGGATTTTGGCTTTTTATTTTGAGTGTAGAAGGTACAATATGAAATATTTTTGTGTGAAATAAATTTTGTATTTTTCTATGTATTTATATCTATAACTTTTATGTACAAATTTTATTGATTTTATTTATAAGTAATAAAGAATAAAAAAGGTCCCAAAATGGACTTATTAATCAATAAAGAATTAGGGTTTTTATTGTATTTTTGGCGCTTATCTCCCCCTACTTTATTCTTATCGACTCAATCATCATGATGTCTAGGTATCGGGGTTTAGGGTCATTAAATACCTTTGGTATTTCATTTCTTTTTCTTTTCTTCTTTATTCTTTTATTTTGGCATCAAATACAATATTTTATATAATATTTACACTATAAATAACATGTGTTATTTTATGCAATTCAATGTTATTTACCTGCATTAGCTTAGAGTTTAAAGGCCAGAATAGAAGAATACATGTGATGAAATGGAGATTCATCACTCAACCACACCATTGAGTTAATCTAAACTATCTTCAATTCAATGACTATGATATAAACTCAAAAAAATTGTAAAACAACCCACTACCCTTCCTTCCTCCTCCAATCCCCTCCTCCTTCCTCCACCCACATCCTCTCCCCCTCCACCCACACCCCATCTACATCCACCTACACCTCCTCCCCCGTTGACCACCCCCAACTCCTTTAGCACCATCCTCTATCCCCACCTCCAACCCCTTCTGCCCCATAACCCACCCCCTCTAGTGCAGCCCTCCAGCCCATTACGCCCCCGCATCCACTACCCACCTTCAGCCCCCTCCTTCGCCTCCTCCTCCCTCTTATGTCTCCTCTACACGTAGTAGTGGCAACGACGATAATGGGTGTAGAGCTTCAAGATGCCCCTTGCAACAGCTCTTGAGGCTAGAACCAGAGACAAACTCTGGCGATTTTGCTCGACTCTAGCAAACCATTTCTAGGCTTGAGACTCACACACCATTGCTGATCCTTTGTCCTTGGGATTCTGTAGCATAAGAGTGAGGTTTGTCGGATCTCATTAGGACACTATTGATCGAAAGGCCATCTGAAAAGAAGAAGACTATTGTCATTGTGTACCATGTCAAGGAGAGGAAACTGCGATAGAACATGAGAGTATCACTGATAAAATCTCCATTTCATCACTTTTATTCTATTATTTTGACCTTGAAACCCCTGACTAATGTATATAAATAGAATTAAATTGTATACAATAGCATTCATTATTTATTGCACTTATTGTGTAAATAACATTGTAATGCCAAAATTATAGAATAAAGAGAAGAAAATAAAAAGAACAAAATATCAAATATATTTTATGATCCTAAGCCCGGAGACCAAGTCAAGAATTGAATTTGTCGACAAGAAATAAAGTAGGGAGAGATAAGGGTCAGAAATACAATAAAAACCCAATTCATTTATTCATTCAATAATTCATTTTTGACACACATTTTTTTCTTTATTATTTATTCATCAAATAAAGAAAATTTGTACATGAAAGTTATAATACTGTAAACAAAAATAAAAATTGAATTTGTACAAAAATAGCACACAATTTACTTTTTAAAAACAAAATAAAAAGCCAAAATCCCAACTTCACAGACTCATATCTTCCAAATAAAAACTCAAAATGTATCAAAATCACCTTTTATTGTATATAAATTTCAATAAGCTATTTATTGAAGGTAGTTTTATATTTTTGGAGTTAAGGTGTGAAAGTTAGATTTTGAGCCCTCATTGTATAGTATACTCGAATAAAGTATTCAATTTATTCATTCTTTATTATTTTTACCATTTTATATTGTTATAATTTTGTAAATGTCTATTATAATATATATACATATTGAAACCAAAATAAAATCACCAATAAAACATTAAAATAAAAGAAGCCTATAAATACATAGGCAAAATACCTATGTTAATACTTGTACATAAATAAAAGTGAAATCTATTCTTTACTCTTTTATTATTTTATAATTTCATACTCTTATAAATAACATTTATATTCTATTAAAAATGTAAACTAAAATAAAAACCAATAAATACATCAATATAAAATAATATACATAATACATGGATGGAATACCAATAATTACATCTATATAATTTACATACCTATTTATTTAAATATAAAATAACATCATAAAAATATAAAAAAAAACAAATTTATACACATAATAAAATAAAATAATAAAATCAAAGCTACAAAATAAAAAAATAGCCAAAAAATAGACAAATATACCTATAAATATACCCATAAAAATTAACTACTAACAAATAACCTCCAAAAAATGAATAAAAATCATCACAAAATACTACATAAATAACATTTTCAATTTTACACTCAACCAGAGCCTCTCGTTGGTTGACCTCGGGTCAACTCCCCCTGCGCCTTTGACCCACGCCAGAAATGTATTTTCCTCGATTTTCATGCATTTTTCCCGCTCGATACATCGATCCATCATGTTTTCTTTCTTTAGATAAATTCATCATTGATCCTCTGGGATCCACGTCGGCCTTTCAGATCGCTTGTACACAATCTCGATTCTCTCCAATCCAACCATCAATAAGGGTTCCCTTATATGTTTATAAATAAACTCCTCCAACTCCCTCTTGTCATTTGGTCACTATCCCGAGTCTTGGAGCCCTAGTTCTCAGTCGAGAGAGTTCCCTCGTGACAGGAGAGTGTTCTTGCCGTCCGGATTAGCTCCAGGAGGACGGAGGTGCACCCCACGGCGGCGCTCCGGTCACCTCTGCTCCCTGCCACCGCCGGTAGGTACGAGATGCATTTCTTTCTTTCCTAGATAGATTTCGATCCTTGCATTTAATTTTTGCATTTAATTTACTGTAGTCTTAGTGTAATGATATGAATTTGTGGTTCGTCAGAGTGGTGCGTAGTCATCTGTTATCCACCGCCCTTTCCACCCCATTACATTCTCCTTTCATTTCTCCACGATTCCCCATGCTTCTCCCACCCAGATCACCCATGTGATTTGGAGATCAATGCTCCTCTACCACCGTTCATCGGAGCATCCCCATTCCATTCATTTCTCATGCTTGACAACTTCAAACCTTGTCGAAGCAAGTCGCTTCGAGCAATCGAACATCTTCGTGCAGGTGCCAAGGCCAACAGTCTCCTCCTCCAACTTTGACCGACCTCCAGGCCTTCAACACGGTGTCCCAGGCCACTATGTGAAAACCATCAGATGTGGGCAGCCTCCTCGGAAGTGTAGAGCCCAAGAGATGCATCAGTGACCACCGGGGGAAGGAGGAATCATGGATCGAAGCTCGGAGGTAGGGACCTTCTTCCATGTTCTTCGAGCGAAGTAGCAGCCGTTCGTTGGAGTTCCCCCGCTCCAGATTTCACCATAGACTTTGGATCTTCCGATCGTCAGAGCTGTGGATCTCCCGATGGAGATGTAATCTATCCGTCCAAGGGTGAAGCGTTATCGGGCGTAGAGAAGGCGATAAGTGCATAGGTGAAGAAGCTCCACCATCCGATCGCACGCAAGATTGAGGTAATTGCATAACTCTGCCCTGCATTTTTTTTATTTATTTATTAATATTGTAAAAAATGTCATGTGTAAATAAAATTGAAATTTTGCAAATAAGCCTATGTACTTATGTTATTTGCTTTTGGGTATAGTCCAGCTCAGCTCACATGTCGTCCCACATGAGATGGGAAAATTGCATGTACGCCCCGGGCTATTTTTGTATTTACTTTTAGTCCAATAAAAATTGAATTACATTGGATAATTTTAGCACATTTGTATATGAACCCCTGAACTTTATTATAATTGCAAATAATCCCCTATCGGCTTATGTATTTTTGATGCTTGGATTTCATTTATTAAAATACCACCCTAGCTCCTAAAATCATGCAAAAATAGGGCTAGATGCCTAGTAGCATATACTTTCAAGCCACATATTTAATATGCATTTTTGAGCATTTTAACCATTTATTAAAAATCAAAGGGGCCTATTTTTGTTCTGTCTACAGTATAAAATACCAAAAAATATAAAAAACATCTTTAAAAATTACAAAAATATATATTGTCTATTTTATCCTATTTTGACTACAAATAAAAATCGCTAAAAATGGAAAAAGAAAAGGCTTAAAAATTGAAAACCCCAAAATCCTTCATAAAAATCTAATTTTTAAAAAAAACCAAAAAAATATGTTTGTATATTTTCTATTTTTCTTTATATAATTAACTATATATAAAAATGTTTTGAGTAACTTCAGACCTTATTTCATATTTTTAAAATTCAAATAAATTCTGGATATTTATTAAATCCCGGATTCAGGATATTTTTTACTTTAAAAATTCACAAAAATAGCAAAAATGACAGAAAAATTACAAATACATGAGAAAAATATATAAACCCCAAAAACACTTAATTTTCTATATTTTGACTATTTTTATATTTATGTATAATTCTACTTACTTATATTATGCATCTCGCCTTATATAGATATATTATAGATATATAAAAAAAGAAATATAAAATCTAAAAATCTTAAAAAAATTATAAAAATAAATATCCATAATATATATATAATTAAAACTCACAAAAAGATTTATGTATATACATGATAAATGACAAGGTGTTATATAACTATTTTGTTCACAAATAACTATAGACTTCCCATATTGTTCTCTGTGTTTCGACCTTTGCGTACTTAGTTGCCATGCATCTTGTAGTAGAGAATAATAAATTTTAACTCGCTTTGTGCCATTTATTGCTTTTATTTATTTTGTGGGTTATTTGTTGATTGATTGAGATCTATGGAGCGGTCAACACACCGATTACGGTCTCACCTTGTGAGACCGTACGACCCTCTGTAGATCTCTCTCCTCAGATGGCGCATTGTCGGGGAGCAATGAGAATAGCCTATTTTTGTCATTTATTTTGTATAATCATGTGTTCTTATTTTTTATTCATTGGTGTAAATAATATTTGATTTATTTTGAATATAGTCATTCAATAATTCTTTGTACATGACTTATTTTGATTATATGCGCTAATATGATATTCTTTGTGACTTTGTTGCGAGGGCCCGCCACACGAGTAAAACTTCTTAGGAAGCCGATGCAGCCAAGTTTGGTGGAGGTTGGTCTTCATCCCTTGACCAGTTGGAGAGGCTACAAAGGAAGCAAAGAAAGAGAATTTAGCATAGAGATAGCTTAGTTCATTCATGTATTTATTGGTGAGAGAGAGACACTTATTAATTGTAACAATTAAATATTTCGAATCTACTCTCTACAACGAGGTCCAATGCCCGGGTGTCTATTCACTCGGGGGCCTCTCACAGTTTTCTGTGTTTTCTCCCCTTCATTTCTTTTGTTTCTCGTTGTTTTGAGTTTTCCGCCTTATTTTTATTTTGTTTTGTGTGCCTTGTAGGTTGCTTGCCTCGGTAATTAGGTCCAAACCCTAATAAGAATGCATGTTACTATAGTCTCTTACGTTTGGATCTAGTCAAATTAATAACCGTTAGTTGTTTGGATTTGAAATCGCATGTTGCGGGCACCGATCGGCTTGAAGACCAGACCTTGGTCTCATTTCTGAATAACTAACAATTAGTCCTTCACGATTAATAGCAGCTATTGTTTAGGGTGATTTTGTCTATTGCACACTGCCATGTAGATAGGTTTAAAAATTCTACTTTGCATACCAAATGGAGAGAGCTGGGAAGCACTGTAAGTCCTCTAACTCAGCATTCATAATTAGAATCTATGGTGAGATTTCCATAATCAAATCAACTTGCACGGCTTTTTCGCTATCTCCCTCTGATTTAGAGCACCTAGGACTTATATGAAAAACAACAAAAATGATAGGCGCTTGTATGCAAATGGATCCAAAAAAGTGAAAACCCAAAAAATTAAAACAAGGGGACTGCTAAATAAACTTTGACCTTAATTTAAATCAGTAATGGAGTTTCATTTTCTTGGGTTCATAAAACCCTCATTGATTTCAGCTACATTAGGAGAGGACCAAAACCCCTCCCATGAGAGAGGCACGACCCGCTAAGGATTAGAGCCCAAAACTCAGTGTGTAACTACCTTGTGTATCGCATGGATTTCTGAAGTAATGGCACTTCTATCGTACGCGATCGAGTAGGGCCTTGTCAACGATGGTGTTCCCGCTTTGTGTGGAGCATTGACATGGTCTAAAGTACTGAGCTTAGTCCATGCCTTCATGAGGGCGTCTTTCTCATCAGTTTGCATCCAAGTAGGTTCTTGCATGCTCACGAGTGATTCCTTTGTGAGCGAGGACTAAAGTAGCGGTCTCACCTATCAGCTTTCTCTCTCTATTTCTTTGGATTAGTAGGGATCCAGGAAAGGTTACAAAGACCTCAAAAGTGCAGACTACAGGTTACAAAGGAGGAGCACAAGTACGGGATACTTTTTCTGGCAGTACTCTCTCTCCTATAGGGTTATCATGCTAAGGACTTGTTACAAGATATGCCTGAAATAACATCTCTAAAACCGAAAAAATAATAAATAGCTGATCCTTCACGGTTTCACATGGTGTGAGTTGGTGAACCCAATTTTGTATTTTGTGTGTATGGATCTAGATTAAGGTTCGAAGAACAAGTCCTGCGTATTTGCGCAAATTTTGTCATATGTGTCTTCCTCTTGACCCCCATCGAGTTCAATCATTTCTACTGTTTTACACTCCATTTTATTTCTCATTGACCATCGTATCTTTCCTCCTGCATCAATCTCCCTCTTGCTTCACGATGTCGATCAATGGATGGTTCAGTCGGGACTCCGCCGATGCCTACACGATTCCATAGACTCGACTTCGTCAATAATTCGAGGAGATTCCCGAGACCCCGATCCGGAACTTGCGGGTCAATCTCCAGACTCCTCACCTTCTATCTGTCCTTTTTGACCACCCAATAAACTGGGACCACTCTTGTACCACCTTCGCTGTTGTGAATGAGAATCGATTACAGACCACATTTTTTTGTTCACAACACTCTAGGATTGACCCTAATTCTAGATTCATCTTGGCAGCCAGGATTCAATTACAAGTGGTCCGATTGGGAATTTTTCACATTTCAGATAGAAGCTAGTCCCATTCCTGGATCCCAACACAGATTCATCTCTTCATAATCAGACCCAAAAATAGCTCCCCAAGGAAAGGGCAAGGGTCAGCAGCCACCTTCCCAGCTTGAGCAAGGATAGATGCAGGATCAGAATTAGGTGAACGCTCAGTTGTTGGCATCTATACAGGCCATCCAGCAACAGATGATAAAGCAGGCACTAGCACAGACTGCGTTCCTGGACATGCTGAATGATGTAATGAATAGACAAGTAGGAGGGGGAGACAGACCAGCAGGAGGAGGGGATGGACCCCATGATGATCCCGGCGAGGAAGAGCCATAAGAAGGGAGGCAGAAACACACGCTTAAGGAGGCATATAATCCTAGAGACAGCTAGATGACCAAGTGGATCCGCATCCCACCGGTGCACGCTCACTTCGAGCTCAAGCTTCAGTTCTTGGCTCTTCTACCATCTTTCCATGAGAACACTAATGAAGAGCCTTACATTTACGTACAGTTGTTCTCACGCATCTGCCAAACTACCCACTACATCAATGTTCCTTTGGACATAGTGAAGATGATGGTGTTCCCCTTCAGTTTATAGGATAAGGCCTTATACTTGGTCAATCATTTGGGAAAGGTTGTGACGACATGGGAGGAACTGAAATCCGCCTTCCTACACAAATTCTATGCTATCAGTTGGCTCAACCAGATGCGATCTAGGATCAGCAACTTCTCCCAAGATGGCCACGAGACTATTCATGAAGCCTGGGAGAGATTCACAGACCTGTAGGAGAAGTGACACCATCATGAAATTTCGAGGACCAGCTTGGTCCAATACTTCTTCGAAGGGCTGAATGTAGAAAGCCAAAGGCTCGTTGACACAGCCTGCGGAGGATCACATTTCAACAAGGATGAAGTTGTAGTCTGGCATATTTTTAAAGAAATGGCTAAAGGAGAGGCCGCCCTCTCTTCATCCCGTGCCTATCAAAAGCAAACACAGGTCCTCCAGAAGCAAGTACATATGGTAGCATCTCATGAGGCGGAGAGAGATGAGAGATCCAATCTCAACATCATCGGGGGCCATCTCTCAAATGTTAATATTATTGAGAAGCGATCACAAGATCTTAAGAAGCTCTCTATTATCGAGAAGAGGACACAACATTTAGATTAGCTGGACCAGATTACCAAGCAGTTGGAGCTGCTGGTAAGCACCATCATTTCAGTCCAGTCGACGACACCATCTATACAGACTCCAGCTGAGAATAAGGATGAGCCATCACCGCCACCACAAACCTCAGCCGAGCCAGCAACCATCGGCAGTCCATCACGTGTACTACGTGCAGGCAGCAGATCAGGGCCCACTACAACAGCAGATGGTAGTCTACCAGCCAGACTTCCTTCCTTCTTCCGATCCAGCCTTTCCACCACCACCCTTGATTCAAGAAGTCAATGGTGTATGGAGCAATGATGCACAGCTAGCATGTCCTACTGGACAACCCTAGGGTCATCCACAAGCCAACAGGGCCTACCACCAACCTCAGGGTGGTCGTTACCAGCAATCCTCTCAACCTCCACCTCAGTATCATCAGCCTCTACAGTACCAAAATCAATGGAGGTAGAATCAGCAGTATCAGCAGCCGCAGTACCACCAACCATAGCCATACCACCAGTATGTTGCTGTACCACCTCAGCAGTATCATCAGTACCCTCCTCCCTCCTACCACCAGTACCAGATTCCTCCACCTTCAACCACATCAACAGTCTCTGCCTCAACCCCACAACAGTCAGCTACAACGTGGTATGCACGATGAACCGTCTGAGGCGAGTCCTATAAACCCTACCCGTGATTATTTGGCCCAGCTTGTCGAAGGCCTAGCAGATATGACAAAGAAGCTAGATTACTTGACCGCCACCAAAACTGCCATTCCGTCACAGGTCGAAGCTAATCCCAATAGCTTCAAAAGAAAAGAGCAGGAGTGGTAGGACTCTGCCTCCGTCTTCCACAAGCCACGGGAAGAATAAAGCCTCGACAGGTGAATCGTTATCTTCTACATCAAACATACCAGCCACAAGGACGGGTAAGGAAGAAGAAGGAGGAGCCAAGCCATCTGCCATTCACCTCCACCATCATCAACAAAAACACCAAAAAAACAAAAAGCTCAAAAAGACCAAAAAGATGTTCACCGTCGATGTGAAGCCGGGACAGCCACGGAGGAGCCGACAGCAGCAATCGATCCTACGCCAGCCAACAGTGTCGAGGCCGCACCTTTTATTTGTCCTCCAACTGTAGTACAGTCGTCACCAGCATGTAAGCCTTTTTTGAACCTGATGTATAGAATATTGTGGACAAATATTTTGCTGTAAATAAGAACTCTGTTTCTGATTTTAGTACTGTAAATATTTTTCTAGAAGCAATAGAAAACTCCAAAAAATGCAAAAAAAACTCATTATTTGATCCCAGAGTTGTTGATATCATCAAGTACTTGACTGTTGAGATTCCTTTAATGAATGTCATGGAATACATGCCATTTGTGAAGAAAGGTTTGAAAGAGGCACATGTACAAACAAGCGTTAGCCAGTACGTAACAACATATACCGACAGGTAGAGAAGCATGTTCTCACCATGGCCACCGTTGCAACCATCACAACCTCTCATAGAAGAAACAAGACAAAGGAGCACCTTTGATCAGTTGCGACATTTTTTATCAAGTCTTCGAGCAAACCTTGCTTGACAGCGGTTCTTCCATCAACCTCTTGCCCTCTTCATTATTGCAAGAATTTAGGCTAGGTCCCCTCAAGAAGACACAAATGATCCTTCAGCTTGTTGATCAATCCATTAAGCGACCTCGAGGTCTTTTAGAAGACGTTGTGGTAAAGGTGCGGGACATGCAGTTTCCAGTTGATTACGTAGTCCTTAATATGGACTCCCCCGCACCCTTACTCCAGACTCCTATCATCCTAGGCTGACCATTCTTGCGCACCTCAGAAGCCATGGTTGATTATGGATCTGGAAAGATCACCTTCAGCTCGGGCAACAATAGAATTACTATAGACATGATCAGCGAGCCCAAAGTTGTAATTGATCAGGATCATGCAGCATCGTCTAAAGCAGACTGTGAATTCATTGCAGAGATCGGAGATACATCACTCTCTTTGGACGATCCATGGACACGGGAAATCCTCTCTCTAGAGGAGTACCTAGAAACCATAGTCGCCGCAAGCTTCGAGGATATTTGGGAAACATAGTCTACTTTGCTGATGTATTTCATTGATTTAGATGAGCCACTCCCGCCCAAATGCAATGACTCCATTACAGATCTGTTCGGCATATTGTCAGAACATCAACAAGACACTGAGTTATGCATTACCTCTAGAGTTCAAGCAGAGCATCCTCCAAGCAACACCGTTTCAGAAGTGATCGAGAAGCCAACCATATCAGAATCGGAACTAAAGCCACTTCCAGCAGGCATGAAGTATGCTTTCCTTGCGGGTGCTGAAAACATGGATCCGATCATCATCCGCAGTAGGTGACCTCAGAGTAAGAATCTCGACTCCTCGAGGTCCTAGAGATGAACCGCAAAGCACTTGGTTGGCG
The DNA here is from genome assembly GCA_037367405.1 of Ottelia alismoides. Taxonomy (NCBI): domain Eukaryota; kingdom Viridiplantae; phylum Streptophyta; class Magnoliopsida; order Alismatales; family Hydrocharitaceae; genus Ottelia; species Ottelia alismoides. The sequence goes on from JAZKJV010000979.1 coordinate 553,105, forward strand.
TGTTTCAGATCTTTGCAGGATAAATCCTGCAATGTGCTCACACCACATTTACTTAGAAGAAAATGCCAAGCCATCCCGTGAGTTTCAGAGGAGACTAAACCCAAATATGAGGGGTGTAGTCATGAAAAAAATCATGAAATGATGTGACGCAAGATTTATTTAGCCCATCTTCGATTCCAAAAGGGTAAGCCCACTGCACGTAGTTCCGAAGAAATCAGGGCTTACTATGGTTACCAAATGATAGATGAGAGGTGATATCTACTTGAGTACCAACATCCTAGCGTATATGTGTTGACTATCTCCACCTTAATACAACAACTAAGAAGGACCACTTCCCCTTGTCATCCATTGATCAAGTGTTGGAAAGACTGGCTGGCAAGGAGTTCTTCTACTTTCTGGATGGGTACGCCGAGTACAACCAAGTGGCAATCGCCCCTAAAGATCAAGAGAAAATGACCTTCATTTGCATGTTCAACACCTATGCTTTCAAGAGAATGCACTTTGGACTGTGCAACGCACAAGTGACATTCCAGAGATGCATGCTTGCAGTTTTCACCGAGATGGTAGGCGATTTTCTTGAGGTGTTTATGGACGACTTCTCCATCTATGGTGACATCTTCGATTCTTCTCTCAAGCACCTGGACAGAGTACTTCAGAAATGTCATGAAATCAATCTGGTATTATCATAGGCAAAGAGCTACTTCATGGTCACAGAGGATATTACGTTTGCACATCGTTTCCAAACGTGGCATGGAAGTCGACCTGGCAAAGGTGGATGTGATTGCCAATCTTGAGCCACCTCAGACAGTCAAGAATGTGAGGTCATTTCTGTGGCATGTGGGATTCTATAGAAGATTCATCTGTGGTTTCAGTCGCATCGCCTGATCTCTTATAGAATTATTATGTAAGGAGATGGAGTTCAATGTTGATCAGCAAGTTCTCCTTTCATTCAATTAGCTAAAGGATCTAATCACTCGAGCTCTAGTCCTACAATTGCCAGATTGGTCTCTCCCTTTTGAGGTCATGACAGATGCGTCAGATTTTGCAGTTGAGACTGTTCTAGGATAAAGAAAAGACAAGGCACCCTATGCCATTCATTACGCCAGTTAAACATTAGATGAAGCTCAAAGAAACTACACTGTGACGAGAAAGAATTGCTGGCTCTCGTATTTGCCCTTGGGATGTTCAGATCCTATTTTTTTGGATCAAAAGTTACGATTTACATTGACCACTCTGCTATCAGATACTTACAGCAGAAGAAGGATACCAAGCCCAGACTAATCAGATGGATCCTTCTCCTCCATGAGTTCGATTTGGAAATCAAGGACAAGCCTGGAGTTCAGAATGTGGTAGCAGACCACCTCTGCTGAATAGAGCCGCAAGATCCTCCACTGAGCAGTGCACCTTTCACACACACCTTTCCTGATGAGTCAATTCTTGCTGTGGATTAACTCCCTTGGTATGCTGATATTGTCAATTACCTCGTCTCAAGCATAGTTCCACAGGAATGATGAAGATTCAAAATGATAAATTCTTATCGACGATCCATTTCTACCAATAGGAAGATCCTCTATTATTCAGGGAATGAGAGGATTGTATTTGACGTAGGTGCATTCCCCAGGTGGAGGAACACAGTGTCCTCGAGCATTGCCACTCGCTCGAATCTGGTGGACACCATTCTGGAGATAGAACAACAACAAAGATATTGCAGTGTGGCCTTTGGTGGCCTACATTATTTAAGGATGCAGCAGCATTTGTCAAATGATGCACTGACTGTCAGCGTTTGAAAGGCACCCTTGCATCCAAGTTCCATGCTTCTAAAGATCATTCAGATTGATGATGTATTAGATGCTTGGGGGATCGATTTCATGGGACCTTTCCCAAACAGTCTGGGATACGAGCACATCCTCCTTGTTGTTGATTATGTGAGTCGATGGGTTGAAGCTATCCCCGCTCGAGCCACAGACAACCGTATAGTGTGCCGCTTTCTGAAAGAAATATCATCTCTTGATTTGGGTATCTGAAGATATTGGTATCAGATAGGGTAGTCACTTCATTAACAGAGAGGTCAAGAAACTAACAAAGGAGTACGACAACGAGCACTGTGCCGCATCTCCTTACCATCCTCAGACCAATGGTATGGCAGAATTATCTAACAGAGAAATCAAGACAATACTTCATAAGCTTGTCAAGTCAGACGGGAAAAATTGGTCCCAGCTTTGGACTTAGTCCTTAGGGTATATCGAAGCGCTTACAAGTCTCCATTGGGCATGCCAACCTATAACCTTATGTATGGAAAGCCATGCCACCTGCCAGTGGAACTGATTCATAAATTATTGTGCGTAGTTAATATCTGTAATTTGGACTCACAACAAGGTGGTCAGAAGAGGAAAGAAGACTTGAACAGGCTCCTGGAATTTTGAGACTATGCATATGATAACACATTGATGTACAAGAAGAAGTTAAAATGCTGGCATGATCATCACATCAGATGAAAGACCTTTGAACCTAGACAGATAGTGTGGTTATTCGATGTAAAGTTGAAGATCTTCCCCGGTAAATTGAAAAGCAAATGGACAGGGTCGTTTCACGTTCGAGAAGTGCGCGACAATGGCAGCATTGCGATATCAGAATTGTCTTTTGACACACAACCATTTGTCGCCAACGGTTAACTACTGAAGCCCTACCTCAAGCATGACACATTCTTGGCTATTGCTGACTCTATCCAAGTATCGCGCTATAACGATACATCCACAGCAATATCCACATCAAAAGATTCAGATAATGCAACTCAAAAACTTTTCCTTTAAGCTTTTATCTTTTCTTCCAGCTTTCGCTATCTATTAAAAAAAGTGTATATGTTTCACCCCTTCTTGTAAGTCTTCTATGCTTAGGACATACTTTATCCTAAGTATAATCTATACTCAGGGATATCTTACCCTAAGTATAAGGGGAGATAGTCCGAGCTGAGATTTGTTCATTCCCGCCCTTGACCTCCCTGCCTTGTGTATAGTCTATTATACTTAGGATTATTTGATCCTAAGTATAGGGGGATGGTCAATTTCTCGTCCATTCCTTCCTTCATTCGTTATTTTTAGGCTTTTCTATACTCAGTGTGAGTTATGTCTTCTCTTTTTCTCTTCGATCTATGAGGACATAACTCAAGCTCAGTATAGGGGGGTCATATATAATACTTATATACATTAGCCATAACTCATAGTTTTTATTTTAAATAAGTATGGCTAAAATTATTTCATAAAATACTGAACCAATAAATTCACTAAAATCACATAATAAAAAGATGCTTATATTCCCTCAAATTCTTTTTACATACTGATTAATAAATTAGGAGAAAATAGTTTTGCAAAATGTTTGAATAATAGTTTGAAAATCCTATTGAAAAATCTTTTGAAAACTGTTTGGAAAATATTTTGTAAAATGTGTTCAACTTTGTAAAAATCTTTTGTTTATAAAATTTCTTTTCTTTGTGTAAAATAAAATGTTATAAAAATGATTTGCAAATGGTTTGAAAAATGGCCGCAAAAGTATTTTGAAAAATCTATATATACTGTTTGAAAACCTTTGCAGAATGATTTTCAAAAGTTTGTAAATGTTGTAAAAAGTGTTTGTAAAAATTATTTTGGACTATTGTTTGCAAAAATGGTTTGAAAAACAATTTTCAAATAAGTTTGAGGAATATACATTATTCTAAAATTCTTTATCAATTGCATATACACAACTAATGAAAATATCACTTATCCCTTGTAAATTCTTAAAAATCCAACTTATGTAAATATAAGATGCATCCCCGTGTAAATATTTGTACCTAGTTTTTAAGCCAACATCATTTGTTTTCAGAAATCACAAAAACATTTGCCAAATATTTTTTGAAAAATACCAAAAAAATGCATCTACATCATCTTTTCCAAAACCCATAAAAAGTTCAAAATTTTGAAAATTACATCACAAAAATATTTATCATTGCATACCTTTAGCACAGCATTAGCATTTTTCAGATAGAGTTCGGTAATTGAACTAGTCTAAGTAAAATCTTAAAATTGGAGCTTTGTGCCTTAGATCTACCTAATAACAGGAACCTTATAGGAACTTGAATTGAGGTACTTCGGGTCTAATTGACTTAATTCTTTGAGAATCATGAGACTTGGTTCAATGGATTATTGACTACCTAAGTAGAGTATTTCGAAGCGCACACATGGCTCTTGTCGATAATGACCTAACTTGGACACTTGCACCTTTCACTTGGCTCAACTCAGTTGGAGTGGTGAGGGGATTGGATTTTCCGATATGAGACACACACAAGTGGGAACATTTGTTCTCATCTAGGGAGGGAAGTGCACCCTAAACCGTCCAGTGGTAGTGATGTTTAAAGACAGGAGAGTGTGGGTTGCAATAATGCTTCAAAATAGGGATAGTCTTCTGACTCAAGAGGGAAAACTCCTTATGTAAATGTTGTTGTATATAGTATTTCCAAAAAAACTCCAACAAAGTGGACATGCCTTATTGAAAATAAAATGCTTGCCGAAGTATGTATATGTGTTGTATAGTCAATAAGCAAGCTTGAACCTCAAAGTTATACCATGTGAGCTTGTAGCTGGATGACTTGACTACACTGGTCATGCATCCTAGGATAGGTATCTACACTAGATACCGTCCATTCTTCTCTTCACCCCCTCCTCTTGAGTTGGATGCCACTTGAACTTAGAAGGGAATACCTTGCTCCTCGAGGAAAGAGTTGTTGGATTGGGGAATCCTTGGGTTGTTATTCTGGAGAAGTCAGTCTCTTTGTCATTTCAATTGGGGGTGCCTTTATCACATACAATGTACAAGACAGATTCATAGTCATAAGGGTTTGTGTAAGAGTTGAAATATTCTGACCTAGCTATTGAGGGGACTTGAGCAGAGTTTTGGGATTTTCGAAGGCTATTGGATTTCAAATCCGACTCCCAATAAGGTTCCGCCTTCACCAAAAATTCCAAAGGTCTGACTGGAGCTCTAAACTTTGATTTTGTAAAGACAAGTTTGAAAATTAAATTTAATCCATCTTTCTTTCTTCTTCTTTTCTTTGTTCTTCATTTTTTGCACTTATTGCATAAGTTTTTGCTAGGGACAGGCAAAGGCAGGTACAAGGAGATGATGAGTATTCATTTCATCACCTTTATTCTATCATTTTGCTTAAAAATCCTAGCTAATGCATGTAAATAACATTAAATTGTACACATTAGCATTCATTATCTACTGCGATTATTGTGTATATAACATTGTCTTTAATGCCAAAATTAAAGAATAAAAAGAAGAAAAGAAAAAGAATAAAATATCAAAGATATTTTATGACCCTAAACCTCGAGACCAAGTCAAGAATTGAATTGCTTGATCAGGAATAAAGTCGGGAGAGATAAGGGCCAGAAATACAATAAAAACCCAATTAATTTATTCATTCATTAATTCATTTTTGACACCCATTTTGTTCTTTATTATTTATTCATAAAATAAAGAAACTTTGTACATGAAAGTTATAGATAATAATGTAAATAAAAATACAAAATTGAATTTTTACAAAAAGAACACAAAGTGTACTTTTTATACACAAATAAAAAGCCAAAATCTCAACTTCACAGACCCGTATCTTCCAAATAAAAACTCAAAATGTATCAAAATTACCTCTAATTGTGCATAACTTTCAATAAGCTATATAATGAAGGTGGTTTCATATGTTTTGGAGTTACGGTGTGAAAGTTAGGGTTTGGGCCCTCATTATCTAGTATACCCAAATAAAATATTCAATGTATTCGTCTTTATTATTTTTACCATTTTATATTTTTATAATTTTTTAAATATTATTTATAATATATATACATATTGAAACAAAAATAAAATCACCAATATAATATTAAAATAAAAGAAGCATATAAATACATAGGCAAAATACATATGCTAATACTTGTACATAAATAAAAATGAAATCTATTCTTTATTTTTTTATTCTTTTATACTTTCATACTCTTGTCAATATTATTTATATTCTATTTAAAATATAAAGCTATAATAAAAGACAAGAAAATACATAAAAATAAAATAATATTCATAATACATAGATGAAATACTTATAATCACACATATATAATTTACATACCTATTTATTTAAGTATAAAAATAGCATCATAAAAATATAATAAAAACATATTTACATACATAAAAATATTTTATAAATATATAAAATAAAATAATAAAATAAAATATAAAATATAAAATAAAATAGACAAAAACATAGACAAATATACCTATGAATAAACCCATAAAAATTAACTAAAAACAAATAACCTCAAAAAAATAAATAAAAATCATCATAAAATACTACATAAAATAGTAAACGTTTTTTATTTTACATTCAAAAATTAATAAAATCATTTACTATTTTTAAATAATTATTTTCAAATAAATAGGCAGTTTTATCCTATAGCGAGCTCGCGTGGACCAATCGAAGCCTCTCGTTTGTTGACCTCGGGTCAACTCTTCCTACGCCTCTAACCCATGCCAGAAATGTCTTTTGTCTTTTCTGCGATTTTCATACATTTTCCCTGCTCGATTCATCAATCCATCATGCTTGCTTTCTTCAGAAAAATTCATCATTGATACTCCACGATTCACACCGGCCTTTCAAATCGCTTGTACATAATCTCAATTCTCTCCAATCCAACCATCAATAAGGGTGTCGTTACATGTTTATAAATAAACTCCTCCGCCTCCCTCTTGCTCTTTGATCACTATCCTGAGTCTTGGAGCCCTAGTTCTTGGTCGAGAGAGTTCCCTCGTGACATGAGGAGTGTTCTTGCGTCCGAATTAGCTTTAGGAGGATGGAGGTGCACCCCACGGTGGCGCTCCGACCACCTTTGCTCCATTCCATCATCGACAGGTACGAGCTGCATTTCTTTCTTTCCTAGATAGATTTCAATCCTTGCATTTAATATCCGCATTTAATTTAGTGACTAGACTGTAGCCTTAGCGTAATGATCTCAATTCGTAGTTCGCCGGAGCTCTGCTCTGACGAACCCTCCTGTGCGTAGTCATATGCTATCTGCCGCCCTTTACACACCATTACGTTGTCCTTCCATTTCTCTACGCTTCCCCATGCTCCTCCCACCCGAATCACCCATGTGATCTGGAGATCAATGCTCTTCCATCGTCGTTCACCGGAGCATCCCCATTCCATCCATTTCTCATGCTTGACAGCTTCAAACCTGGTCGAAGCGAGTCGTTCAAGCCATCGAATATCTTCGTGCGGGTTCTAAGGCCAACAGACTCCTCCTGGGACAGAATCATACCTGGACGAGGACCTCCAGGTGCTCCGACTTTGACCGACCTCCAGGCCCTCAACACGGTGTCTCATGCCATTCCGTGAGCACCATCAGCTGCGGACAACCTCCTAGGACGTGTAGATCCCAAGTGATGCATCAGAGATCACCGGGGGAAGGAGGAATCATGGATCGAAGCTTGAAGGTAGGGACCTTCTTCCATGTTCTTTGTGCGAAGCAGCAGCTATTGATGGAGTTCCCCCGCTCCAAATTTCACCAGAGACGTTGGACCATCCGATCGCCAGAGCCGTGGATCTCCCGATGGAGATCTAATCCATCCGTCCAAGGGTGAAGCATTATCGGGTGCGGAGAAGGAGGCACGCGGATAAGTGAAGAAGCTCCGTCGTCCGATCGCGCCTAATATTGGGGTAATTGCATAACTTTGCCCCGCATTTTTTATATTTATTTTTTAATATTGTAAATAAAATGTCACGTCTAAATAAAATGGAAATTTTGCAAATAGGCCCTTGCACTTATGTTATTTGCTTTTGTGTCCAGTCCAGCTCAACTCATGTGTCGTCCTACATGAGCTTGGAAAATTACATATAAGTCCCTAGATATTTTTGCATTTATTTTTAGTCAAATAAAATTTGAATTACATTGTATAATTTTGGTACATTTGCAAATAAACCCGTGATCTTTATTTTAATTGCAAATATTCCCCTACCAGCTTATATAGTTTTGTTGCTTGGATTTCATTTATTAAAAATAGCACCCTAGCTCCTAAAATCGTGCAAAAATAGGGTTAGATGACTGGTAGCATATACATTCACGCTACATGTTTGTTTTGCATTTTTGAGCATTTTAACCATTTATTGAAAATCAGAAGGAGCCTATTTTTGTTATTTCTAGTATAAAATACCAAAAAATATAAAAATATCTTTAAAAATTCTAAAAATATATATTGTCTATTTTATCCTATTTTGACTCTAGACCAAAAATCACTAAAATGGAAAAAGAAAAGGCTTAAAAATTAAAAACCCCAAAATCCTTCATAAAAATCTGAAAAATTCATTAAAAAATCCAAAAAATATATTTTTCTATTTTACAATTTTCTTTATATAATTAAAATTGATTTGAGTAATTTTGGACCTTATCTCATATTTTTAAAATTCAAATCAATTTCAGATATTTATTAAATCCCTGATTTTGGATCTTTTAACATTAAAAATTCATTAAAATTTGTAAAAATCGTAGAAAAATTACAAAAACATTAAAAAATATATAAAATCCAAAAAATACTTTATTTTCTATATTTTAACTCTTTTTATATTTATGTATAATTCTATTTCCTTATATTGTGTATATAGCCTTATATAAATATATTATAGATATATTTAAAAGAAAATGAAATATAAAATCTAAAAATCTAAAAAAATATAAAAATATAAATCCATAAATATAAATTTATATAATTAAAAACCAACAAAAAGATATATGTATATACATGATAATTGACATGGTTGTATATAACCATTTTGTTCACAAATAACCATAGGCTTCCCATATTGCTCTTTGTGGTTCGGCTTCTACATACTTACTTGCTATGCATCTTCTAGTATAAAATAATAAATTTTAACTCACTTTATGCCATTTATTTCTATTATTTATTTTGTGGGTTATTTGCTGATTGATTGAGATCTATGGAGTGGTCAACACATTGACTGCGATTTTGCCTTGTGAGACCGTACGACCCTTTGTAGATCCCTTTCATCATTCACCCAACTCCGGATCATTTTCTAGTCTTTGAACACCACAAGAACCTCATTGCAATGCCTGTTTAATATTCAACACCCATTATTCGTGAAGCTCCGACCAACAACTAAACCATAGAACTACAACTTGGGTTTCGAGAACCCATTTTCGGCCCTTTCATATCATAGCACAGTATCTCTACAAGGACAAAGATTCGACTAAGACTGACCTCTTTCTTGACATTGCCTCCACCTAACTGGCGGACACGAGAACTTCGACGCCTTCAGCAATACTCCTATAGCATTTGCTCCCTTGTCCGTCCTCCGCAAATCAATCACAAGCGAAGGTTGAACCACCAGTCTCTTCGACATCAACACAGTAGAACTAGTAGCTTGATTCCCCTCGCACCTGTGGATGAGCAAGTTCCCACACGCATCGGAGAATGACCCCATCCTCCACCAATCCTCACCAATCTCTGTGGTGTCGTCATCATCTTCGATCATGTCTCGAGTACAACGGTGGGTTCCAACCCCATCAACCACTTACAGATTTTCAAGGAGGATGCGTCCATCGAGCAACTCGTCAACATCGACACAAGAGAGAGCAGTGCCACTTCCATGGGTCTAGACATTTTCATCTGAACGTCACCACCTCCCAGCCGTGATCGAATCTCAATCATGGGCTCCTCCCCTGAGATCGACAATAACTACAATAGGAGAAAGAGTTTTTGTGACATCATCCCTACGATCTAATCAATTTCAACCTCTATTGTGGAAGGATAGTCCATCTTACAGTCGTCCGATCCTCAACTCATCCACGACGGTAATACTAGCACCTCCTCCTCCATCTCCCCTCCATTTAGCAGTGGCGACACCAACGGCCCCTCCTCCATCTCCTCTCCACGCAGCAGCAACGGCATCATCATCTCCTCATTTGTCTCCTCTCCACACAGCAACGGAGGTAGCAGCTACGACTTCACCTCCCCCTCTCCTCCTTCCTCCTTCGTCTCCCCTCCACGTAGCAGCGTTGGTAGCACTAAAACTCCCCCGTCTCCTCTCCATGCAACAACCACAATGGTAGTGGGAATGATGAAGAGAATGAGAGAGCATGATTCACAAATAAGATTTAGCATTAAGGGTAATTTTATTTTTTACGTAAATTATCAGAGACAACGGGCATAGAGTGTATTTTGGTGGTTGTCATTAGGTTCAATTGGACCTGACCTCAACATTTTACAAGAGCCACTCTTACCTAGGGCCGAAACGTTACACATGACTAGGGTTAATTATCGGGTTGGGCGGGTTGGACTGGGCCTCGGCCCGAACCCGAGCCCATTTATTTTTTCGGGTTTCGGGCCGGGTCGCAGCCCAAAAAAGTATGAATGGGAAAGCCCGAACCCTAATCCGACCCGAACTTCAATGGGCCGGGTTCGGGTCGGGCCGGCCCAATAACTTTTCCCTTTAAAAAACGGGTCGGGTTTGAGTGCCATCTTGTCAATAGTTCACTGGAAATCAGTTTGATCTTTCACTGGAAATAAAATCCCCATAAAAGCTGCAATCATATGTCGGTGTTCCGTTAAACCTGAAAGCCTTCCTTAGAAAGGTCCTCACTTGGTCAGTATCCTGAATGTGAATTTGGAGACACCCGATACAAATACCCTATTTAAGAGATCCAATGTGATTGTCAGACATTAATTCATCTAATAGAAAAGCATTGTGCCTCACACAAACCAATCTACAAAAGCTACAATATGAGTTACTAACTCAACAGAATGTGCTTTGGCAAACGTCAAAAGATCAAAGGTTTCCGCACATTAAGTCATATAACATTAGGTTACTTTAAACAGGATGGCGTGAACTACTCAGAAGCAAACAAGTTCTCATGTAGATTTAGAAGCACCATAAAGACAGAGAACACTTTCCTTTAAAAAAAGACAGAACACTTTTTGCTCAATGACAATATTCACAACATAAGCAAAGGTTAAAAACGTGAGCATATTTTAATAGTTAGACCTATAAAACTAGAATAACGTGTACAACAGTACAAGTAAAGCATAGGCAAATCGAATAACATTACAACTTACCGGAGATGGAGAGGGAAGAGGGGATGCAAAGCGGACCATCATATTCATCTAAATCCAATGGTTTTAAAGTAGGGAGGAGGGAACTTCCATCCTCTTGAGAGGAAGTTCCCTATTTCCTTATATATTATATAGGTTTAGGATCAGGTTTTCGGGCCGGGTATCAGGTCGGGCTTTTGGGCCGGGCTTCGTGTCGGACTCTATTCAGCCCGAGCCTGGCCCGTTTTAGAAACGGGTTAATTTTTTGGGCCCGAACCCGACCCGAATTTAAACAGGTTCGGTCCGAGCTTAACGGGCCGGGTCGGGCTAGCCCGGCCCAATGCTCAACCCTACACATGACGGGTGTACAAAATTTCTTTTCCATCCAAAAAGTCTCCGGTTGGATCAGATAGGATCACTTAACTCGATCTGACCCCATATTAAGCATTTTACTGTAAGAACACTCAGTCCGGATAAACCAACGTGAACTTGACTGGTTCATGGTTTAATCATCCGTCCCGATCCGGTTTTTAACCCTTGGTCGTGGGATGGCAGCCTTATAAACATTGGTGATATGATATGTCATAGCAAAGTTGGCCATTTGGTACTAGTTATAAATTGAACGGGGTGATATGGATTTGAAGTCGAATCATAGAATTTGATCGAAAACGACTCCAGCCCTAACGCATTTCGTCTCAGGATTCCGATTCTCTATCGCATCACAAAGGCCAACACAACCTGATATGTTCGATACATGACGCATATCCTTGTAACAAATTTTATGTTAATCTGATAGGTCTAGCCCTTATCCTGACAAGGAAAAAGTTGACAAATTTCAATATATTTTCGCAAATTTTACAGACATATCGACACAGTTTTCTCATTTTTCAAAGACGACAAGAACATACATGAAAAGTATGAAACTGGTCTATATTTATAAATTGTTGTCTCTAGAAGTCCATGCAATCATGCAATGATCGTGGTAAGCAGGTCGACGTTGGTGAAAGCTTGGATTTTTCCAGGCACCAACATGATTGTTTGTTTATTTTTGGCTGAAAATTCACTGAGAATTTCGGTGGGAATCGTTTAGATAAAAACTGCTGTTCAAACACAGGACGAGTCAATGGATGATGTGATCAAAACAACTGTTCATATTTCATTTAGATCTGTAGGAACGTCATCAAGCAATCAGATGGGCTATCGGAACAAGGAGGTGCTGAAATCTTTGAACGCGACCTATCATTGCCGTGGAAATAATGGGCATTGTCCCATTCCAGATCTATCTGCAAATCGCCGTCACCTAACAATCCAACCAAGGGGTCCTTGTCGGGGTGATAGATAGCATCTTCTGTCCCATCCCCTCGCAACCCGGTGTCCTCCTTCCATTACAATTTACGACCTCGATGGATCCAAATCTTCAGTGGCAGTCCTGCTATGGAAGGATTAATCGCTTTGTATGGGGTGCTAGGAAAGTTCGAACTTAATAGGATCCACTCGAACAAGGTAGATTCCCAGCTCGGTAGCTTTGTTTTCAAAGTCTAGAGAAAGAAAGCAAATGCATGTAAGTGGATGTGAAAATAGATCAACCTTCACATCCTGATATTAATTTCTTCACATTAGTAACAAGGTAAGTTCAGAGAAAATTTCCACTTATTTTATTCTCATTAATGCGTGATAGCTCTATTAGACGAATCGAATCTAAAGTTGGCTCATTAACTAGCTCGCAAGTTGCTCGAGCCATCTCTTCTAGAACCGAGCACTGAAACTACTACATATTGAGTCCAAGTGTCAGAAAATAGACTGATAGTATAACGTCCTGAACTTAGGTCTCCAGTTCGTTATCGAGAAAAATCGATCCTGACAACTTGTTGAGTATGGACCCATTGACAACCACCCAAATTGCTTAAGCTCAAGTTGTCAAGTAGTAATCCCCACCAATTATAACCCACACCCGCACTTCGTAAGTTTTAGATGTGAAACTATGATTGGGATTGGAGCGTTACAGATAGATACCCACAATGTTCAGTTCCAACACATGTCGCATACGATCCCCTCATTGCCAAAAAGATAGAATTTAAAGATAACATTGTCTATTGAGTCTTAGTTGCTTCTTTGACTGCTATCCTCAACTAATCATAAATCAAATCGTACTTGGATTTTTTGTGATAAGATTGTAGCTCCCACTCGTAGGTCTAGTATCAAGCCAACGAAGTCATTGCGCTAATTAGTTCGTTAAGAGAGAAACTCACATTTGGGAAGATAGCCTTCCTCTAAGTTGTACAGTTCGAGAATAAGTAGGAATAAAGATGGAGAATAAGGAGAATAAAAGTTGATTATCTGTTAGGATGGAAAGATAGGAATAACGAGAATAAGATGGAATAAAATATGTAATGTGGAATAAAGATAAAGAATAAGGGTAGAATAAAGTGATAATAGGATGTGGATGAGAATAGTCGTATTCTTGAGAACCACACGAAATGAAGAATTAACCCCTTATTCCTGTACATATTCTCCAAATGAAAAAGGCCTTAGCTTATAGATTCCTCGCTCAGTGGAATTCTACACAACCCACCTGACCTGATGTGTCAACATCATTACTCCAAGTTGGCAAGCCCTCCGTATCATGTCGCTTCTATCGAAGAGCATGATACTAGGCAGAGTAGTGACGGATTTTTTTACTGGAAAATCATGTTTAGCACATCTCAGTGACATTAGTTTCTAAAATTCCCATCTCGATTTCAATATCGGATAATCGGCTTCTTCCTCATACATCCCGTTTGGACGAGAGGTAGAATAAATGGCATATCCCTCATTCTTGTTCAGTTGATTTCAAAGATCAGACATGCACAAGTACCATAGGAACAACTCGATGACGTACCCATGATATGATCATGTTATGCTGAAATTTCTGGAATTATAGGATAATCACAACACACCAGTAACAAGAGTCAGCTCTGAACCTTGTTTGACTCACTTCTCAAAAATATTCAGTGATTATCTTGATTCTACTTGACCCACCATAATATTATTATCTAGGAATTCATGCCTAACATATGAATCTCCTTTCCGTTTTCTCTCACAGGTTCTCTAAACGCTCACATGACATGTTCCCTTCAAGAAATAACAATCATCTCCACAAAAGAAAGATATCGTGCAATAGCATTACATTGGTTTCAAGATATATATATATGTAGGGGTACAAGATCTTAAAACGAGATTACATTAAAACGCACAGAAACCTCGCTAATGTGTGTGTATACATATATATTATTATAGGGTAACAAAAGTGACAAACTTTAGCTACCTAAACAGCCTGTTTTCGGTAATATATATACATATATATATATATATATGTAACTATCGTACCAAAACTGTACATCCAGAAGCTTCTAGAAAGTTGAAAACCTCCTCCATAACGACACTGCAGTCGCCTAAAGCAGAGACCATCTGCTTCAATACCTGCAATCATATAAAGCAAAGAACATCAGAAGAGGAAATAAAATCTAGTACGTACATGCATCCATGATAACATACAACCACAAGGCCGGAACTACTCAGTCATCGTCTTCGTGATTATAACAGGCACAACCACGTGTGCAATAGCTGCTTGAGTTCCGCTCAATACTCATGTATGCATGTCGCCAATAAGTGGATAATTTCGAGTAAAAACAAGCACAAGCTCTTCATTTACCTCAAGTAACTACGCAACTGAATACTGGCGGAAAGATGGAAACATCTCCATGAATTTTAGTATCTGTAATCTGTATGATCATCGAATACTGGATAACTGTGATCGTAATAATTAGAGCTTGGTATAGACCCTCGCTTGGCTTCCACATCGAACAGCATTGAACTACTGTTCATTCTCTTGGATGCCCTTTCCGCCTGCAGAGGCAATATACAGCGAAAATGACAATAGTAACGAGCCCCTGCAGCAAAGTTATTTAAACTATGAAATCGAGGGAATTTTCGCAATGAACCTTGCTAATAAGCTTTTCAAATGCCTCTGGCCCATTTTCCTGGATATATTTCTCAGCAGCACGCAGTATATCTTCTGGTTGAGATGAACCATCTTTTTTCCCTGGGACATACCAGATGTTCACTGTCTGCGCGTTCACGAAAAAGGGCCTTACGAAATTCTGGTAGACATATGCCGCACCACTGAAGTATGGCAATACAAGCCAGCAGGTTACGATGAGTTTCAGATACGACCAGAATGGGAGCCTGGACGAAAAAAAAATAAACACATGAGACATGGGGCCACATAAATATACACATGTAAATCACTCAGCACAGTAACTTATTTACAATAGAGTGAGAACCCACAAAGATGACAAAACGACAATTGAAATTACTGTTTGAAGTTGTCAGCTTCAATAGAAAATGTCAGAAGCATATGTAGTAGGTGCGATGCCACAGAACCGATTTCCGCAGGACTAAGATTAGATGCTAAACGTGTTATGCGGGTATCATTTGTGAGATCCAATATCCGCAGGTCAAAAAATGCACTCTCTTCAGATTTTTGAGGAGCATGGGTGCCCCATGTGCATAGATCATCATTATATTTTTTCTAGAAACAGACGCTGACATCTTGTTGCCTAAAGATTGCCATCATAGTTGAAGCAAAAAAGGAAACCTCTTAACATACGTTTTCCGCTGGTCCAAAATTTGCAAGAGTTCTCGCATGAGACGCGTGCGAGTAAATAAGTTAGTACAAAAGAGGTTGCAAAGGAAGTTGTGGATAAGTGATGAATCTCAATTTCATCACCTTTATTCTTTTATTTTGATCTTAATGTTAGGAGAAACGAAATTCATATCATAGACAAGACTCTGGGGCTCTCTTATATAGGAGAAAAGCTATGGGTTAATTACAGAGAAGTACATAGAGGAAACACAAATAAGAAAAAGGTAACTGAAGATACACTTATATCAACACTCCCCCCCAAGCTGGAACATATATATCTATCATGCTCAGCTTGGTGCAACAACTCTGAAATGGACCTCTAGCGAGTGCCTTGGTGAAGATGTTTGCAGTCTGATCTCCCGTAGAGACATGAGATGTAGATATGAGACCTTACTGAATCATGCCCCTAGTGTAATGACAATCCACCTCTATGTGTTTGGTCCATTCATGAAATGCAGGATTGTTTGCAATAAACAGAGCCGCTTGATTATCACATAAAACCTGCATGGGAATAGAAACCTCAACAGTAAGATCAATCAACACAGATCTAACCCACATCACCTCTGTGCTTCCCTGTACCATGGCCCTGTACTCAGATTCTGCACTAAATCTGGCCGCCACTGTCTGCTTCTTGCTTTTCCATGAAACAAGAGAGCTGCCAACAAAAATCGCAAAGCCAGAAGTAGTCTTCTTGTCTCTGGGGCAACCTGCATAATCTGCATCTGCACAAGCTGTCACCTCAAGAGATGTACCCCTGTTAAATATTAGACCAGAATCAGGTGAAGTCTTCAGATATCTCAAGATCATATGAACCGCATCCATATACACCTTCTTGGGTTCTCCATGAATTCGCTAATTTTGCTTACTGTAAAAGTCATGTCTGGTCTGGTGATAGTGACATATAGGAGCTTCCCAACAAGCACTCTATATCTCCTCCTATCTACCTCCTCAGTGTCATCATCATATAATCTCATACTCAGATCCATAGGGGTAGTAGCAGGCTTGCACCGTATCATACCTGTCTCAGAAAGAAGATCCATCGCAAACTTCCTCTGGGTCATCACAAGACCATGCTGGTCCTTGCGAACTCTAATCCAAGAAGTATCGAAGTGTGTAAAGGTCCTTAGTCACAAACTGCTGACCTAGGAACTCCTTGGCAGCCTGAATACCTTGCTCATCATCCCCTGTGACAATGATATGATCAACGTAGACAAGAATAGCAACAGTACCTCTCTGTGTCTTCTAAACAAACAATGAGTGATTCGTTGTAGACCTCAAAAACCCTGTTGCTCTATCAACTCCGATAGCTTCTGGTACCAAGCTCTCGGACGGTGCTTCAGGCCATAAATTGCCTTGTGAAGCATGCAAAACTTTCTGTGACTCCCCTTCAGTAGAAAACCCTGGTGGTTGCTGCATATATACCTCCTCCTGTAGATCACCATAAAAATACGTTCTTTACATCAAGCTGGTAAAGTGGCCAGTCTCGTGAAACAACAACTGATAAAAGAATGCGAAGTGTCGAGTGTGTAGCCACCAGTGAGAATGTATCTTGATAGTCCACCCCATAGGTTTGGGTGACCCCACGAGCATTGCCTTGTAGCGATCCACACTGCCATCTGTCCTTTGTTTTACTGTAAATATCCACTTGCAGCCCACAACAGAGGCACCTGGAGGAGCAGAAACAATACTCCATGTGCCACGTGACTGTAAAGTTGTCATCTCCTCCTTCATTGCAAGACGCCACCTACTATCCCGTATGGCTTCATGATATGTTCGTGGGATAGAAACAACAGAGAGTCCCACAACAAAAGTTCTTGTATTCCTCTGAAAGATGGTCCAATGAAACATGCACAGCAAACGGATAAGTTACACATTGAAGACGACGCTTTCACAAGGCAATAGGTATTTCCAGGTCATCAGCCTCTCTGTTTTCTGGTACCAACTCATCCTATGTAACATTCAACACGCCAGTGCCATGAGTTAAAATAATGTGCTCATTACATACCTGAGGTGTGCTGGATGATGTGGAGGGCGCATGAACAGAGGGGTGAATAGAAGACTTGCTCGTGTAGACATGCGTAGGAACTGTGTCTGAGTAAGGGAGGTGGAGATGGTGGAGGCATTGGAGATGGTACTGGTGGTGGAGGTGGTGAAGGCTGAGACTCAACATTGGGTGCACATGGTGGAGAAGGAGGTGGAGGAACAACCACATCCTTACCAGAAGTAGCATTAGATAACATGTCACCTATAAGAGAAAAGTACATAATAGACTCAAAGAATGTAACATCAGCACTCACATAATATTTTCTTCCTACAAGATCATAACATCGATACCCCTTTTGAGTACGAGAATGTCCAACAAAAACACATTTTACAGCTCTAGGTGAGCTTGTCACGACCAGGAGTGAAATTGTGGACGAACGCTACAGATCCAAAAACTCTGGGAGCCAAAGAGAATATGTCCTTCTCGGGAACGCAATCGAGAAATGGACCTTATCTCCAAGCATAGTGAATGGCATGCGGTTCACCAAATAGCAAGCAGTGAGAACCACATCTCCCTAGACGAATGTGGGGCACGACTCTGAATCAGAAGGGTCCTCGTGATATCAAGAAGACGGCGGTGTTTGCGTTCAGCCACATCATTCTGCTGAGAAGTATAGGCACAAGAGGTCTGATGAACAATACCTAGAGATCTGAGAAATTCCGATAACTGTAAGGTGGAAAACTCCAAGGCATTATCCGTACGAATAAATTTTACATTAGCAGAAAAAACATTTTTGACCTCAATAAGAAACGATTTAATGATAAGACCTGCTAGACTTGTGTTTTAACAAAAATACCCAAGAAAGTCCAGAGTAATAATCCACAACAACCATAAAAAAACGATGTCCCTGATGATTAGGAACACAACTAGGACCCAAATGCTAAAATGAAACAACTCAAACGACTGACTACTGCAACGACCCTGACGACTCGGAAGAGATGACCGATGATGCTTTCCAAGCTGACAGGCTTCGCAGTCCAAGATAGTGCGAGGAGATATCGGTGGTAGAACATGACACATCTTCTGAAGAGGGAGATGTCCAAAACGAAGATGCCACATGAATAGAGAAACAGATCTTGAAGGAATAATAACAATCCCAGCACAAGTTGGCATGACAAGCTTGTATAGTCCTCGCTGCTCACAGCCACACCCAATCACCCTGCCCATTAGTATGTCCTGAAACACAAGAGAAGAGGGATCAAATATGGCACGACATTGTAAATCCTTTGCAATTTGACTAATTGACAAAAGATTCATCTGAAAGTCAGGAGCATATAAAACGTTCTGCAGATGCATAGAAGGAGTTAGAACAATCTCCCCTTAAACAACAATGGGAAGACGTACTCCATTAGCAATCACCACGGATCTACGATGCGATGCGTCAGAATCCATAACCCAGTCAGTCAAATCTGGACTGCTACAACTAGTAAGTGCATAAGTAATACCTGATGAGCTAGATGAAGCTCTGGCAGTAGCTGTTGCATCTGAAGAACTTGCAGCTGGAATAGTAGAAGTGGACATCATCTCTCGAAGTCTAAAAATAATATCATCCAAGTGTGCGTCCTGTGTAGGAGCCGAAGTAGGCTCAGTCTGCTCAGCAACCCTTGCAGACGCAGAATATCCATGCTTTTGAAAGCATGTATCCTCAGAATGACCATGACGGTGACAATGAGAACATGGGCCACGCTGACGTCCTCCTCCTCGACCACGAGGTCCACACCCACGAAACTGTGAAGTCCCCCATCTGCCACGAGAGGCTTCCATAGCTGCGGGAGTCTGGGCCGCAGTAGTAGATGGAATAGTAATTCTGCTCAATCGCTTGTACACCTATTCCATCGGAGGTATCGTCTCTCCAGTCAGAAGTTGAGTACGTGCTGCATCGTACTCAGAGTCAAGATATGATAGGAAAACTCTTGTCATAGTGGCATTCCGATATGCCTGCTGCTGCTCAGTACTGGTAGTAATAGGCATGAAGCTGTGCAGTCGCTCAAACATGCCTCTAAGATAAGAGAAGTGTGCATGGAGTGTTCAACCATTTTGTTTGATCAAGAAAATGTCAAATTGCAGCTAAAGAATCTTGCTCTCATTCTTTACTTGCCCGTATGTGGCTGTTAAGATGTTCCACATAGCCTTTGATGTGGGTTGGTTGACAATATCGTTCGTAATCTCCGTGGTGAGTGTCACGGAGAGCCAAATACGAGCGTAAGCATCATCATGCTTCCAAGAAGCTTTAGCCCCAGTTTTGTCCGTCGGTTCTGATTCCATCAGAATGTGCTCCTTGCTATGGCACTGCATAAGAATACGAAACTGCATGGACTACAACTCGTAGTTGCTCCCATCCATCTTCACTATGGGAGCCGGACCCTTAAAGGCACCTGAAGAAGAAAAAACGTCACTCTTGTTTTTTGAAATAGTACCAATGAGTAGAACCACGGACAACTGAGGAGTAGATTGATCCGAGAACATCTACAAAATCATAAGGAGTGGTTGTGTCTGTAGACTCATACAACCACCCTTATTGATTCTTGTTGAGGTCTAGTTTCGAAAGATGTGATTTATAAGTGAGAAATCACAATCTCCGAACCAAAACAGACCTCCATGCTGCAGAATAGAGGCACAAGGATGGCTGCCGGGACACAGGAGCACGACCGCAGCACGCAGGGGGGGCTAGGGTCCCCTGTGCAATGCGAGTTGGTGGTCGGCGGTGGCCCGCAATGGGCGGAGGACCTTAGCTTGGCCCCGTCGATGCTTGGCGGGCGCGAGGAAGGGCTTTTGGCGGCAAGCAGAGGGGTTGGGGTGCCCAGGAGGCGGTGCTGGAGGGGTTGGGAACTCCGGCGACGACGTGAGGGGGGTGGTAGGCGTGTAGGGTTAGGGTTTAGGGTGGGATACGAGAATCCTGGTCTAGGACCGTTGCTCAGATACCATGTTAGGAGAAACAAAATTCATATAATAGACGAGACCCTAGGGCTCTCTTATATAGGAGAAAATCTCGAGTTTAATTAGAGAGAAGTACACAGGAAATGTAAATAAGAAAAAGGTAACTGGAGATACACTTATCTCAATAGTATAAAATACTGTATTTGATTTCAAAATAAATGAATAGAGGAAGAAAAAAAGAATGAAGTGTGAAAGACTCTGAGTAAATCCTAGACCTTGAGACCCAGTCACCATGATGACTTGGTGAACGAGGAATAAAGTAGGGGGAGATAGGGTAGCCAACTGTATAGAAAAGATAATACAAAAACCCTAATTCTATAGCCCAATAATTGCATTTTGGGACCTATTTTATTTTCCTATGTTTATATATCAAATAATAAAACCCTCTGTATGAATATTGAACATAAAAATACAAAGAAAATATAAAATTTATTTCATTAAAAAATAATCCACATTGTGCCCGAGACACAGAATAAAAAGTCGTAAAGAAAATTTTCAGACGTATCTTCTCTATATAGACTCAAAATTCACCAAACTCACCTTTATTGTTCATAAAATAAAATTATCTATTTAATGAAGGAGGTTTCATTTAATTTAGAGTTAAGATATAAAAGTTGATTTTTGAACCCTCATTATATAAGATAAATGTATATAATATTCAATATATTTATTCTTTATAGTTTTCACTTTTTATATTTTTATAAACCTATAAATAACACTTGAAACACACGTACATAATGAAAATAAAAGAAATTCATCAAAAATACATTAAAATTAATAATGTACTTTAGCATATAGATGAATTAGACCTATAGTATACCTACATAATATAGACCTAATTATTTAAGTATATAAATAAACTCAGAAAAACATACTAAAATATCTAAATATGTAATTAAATAAAATATAAATGTAGAAATTATGT
Source organism: Ottelia alismoides (assembly GCA_037367405.1). Lineage (NCBI taxonomy): Eukaryota > Viridiplantae > Streptophyta > Magnoliopsida > Alismatales > Hydrocharitaceae > Ottelia > Ottelia alismoides. Next base: position 574,819 of record JAZKJV010000979.1, read on the forward strand.
ATATAAAAATAAAAAATAAAATACAAAATAAAAAAATACACAAAATATAGGTATATATATCTACGTGTATATATATATATTAGCATGTAATAAATTAGCTTGTAAAAATAAATAAAAATCAGAATAAAATACTATATAAAATTACATGTATTTTTCATATTTTGCCCAAAAATTAAATATATTTATCATTTTTAATCCAATTAATAAGTAATTGTGTTCCACCTATTTTCTAGTTGGTCCACATGGACCAACCAGATCGTGGCGTTTGTTGACCTCGGTCAACTTACATTCCCGCGCCCCCTTCTTGCCAGAGGTCTCGTGACCTCTGACTTTGCCCATTTCTCCTGCCTTCCCCCTTCCTCCATTTCCCTTAAACAACCCACCAACCTGTAGCCCTACCATCCCTCTACTTCGTCCATGCCCGAATCTTCATCAACCTCTTCCTCCTCGCACGCCATCTCCCCATCTTTTTGACCAAAACCCACTTATATAAAATCCGACCTCCGCCCCTTTTGTTTTTTATCCTTCTCTCTGACCAGTAACCCTAAAAGGACCTCTGGACTTGATCTCATGGGTGGCATCATCAAGATCTCCCGCCTTATCGGTGTGGCGAAGGGCTGAAGAAGGAGATCCAGGTGCTATCGAGCTCCTCCACCGACGCCTCGTCTACTCCTTGACTCAGGTCAAGTTGTGCTGCTAGGTATAGATCTTTTCATCACATTTCCTTCCCGTAGTTTAACTTAGCTTTTTTTTATCAATTAGCGTCTAAGATAGTTTAATTTTAAGTTTTGAAATCATTGGAGCACTAGGCTCCAACCCCAACTCCGTCGTTCCCCGACTGTATCGGACTCCCATTTAGCTCCATTTTCAAACCTCGACGCCTTCTCCATCTTTTCCCCATATCTTCCCCTCGATCTTGCACGAATTGAGTGGGAATCGAAGCTCCCTCCTCTGCCATCCCCGGAGCTTCATTGACATGCCATTCCCGTGTGCGTACAGCTTCAAGAGATTGTAGATTTCGACCCTCTCGTTGTCCTCAGCTTTTTTGTGCAGGAGTTGCGCCCAAACGAGCACCTGGAGCGAAGAACAGAGCCAGAACAGAAGCTCCATGTGCTTCCAGCTCCAAGATCCCTCCGATGGACCTCGGATATCTTTGAAGGAACCTGCAAACGCGGTGACGTCCCAGGAACATGGAGCGACCATTGGTGAGGCGAAAGGAGGCTGGACGGAGGAGATAATCGAGATCAAAGCTCATTGGAGCATGTTCTTGGAGTGTTCTTCCAGACACCCGAGGACCGTTCAAAAGGAAGACAGCCCAAATCTAATCCGGGTCGTTCATTCATCAGGCGAACCGCCGCCTCTCAGCACCGTTGATCAAGCCACGTAGAGCTTCTCAAGCCCTCCGATCGCGTGCATTAAAGGGCTAAATTATTAAGTAACCCCTCTGCTATTCTGTATTTAATATCAGATCCTGTAAATATTAAACTAAGTAGAAATTTTTGTGTAATAATTGCAAGTGGAACCCTGAGTTTATTTTATATTGCATATAGATCCATGTCAGCTCAGCTCACGTGGTTTTAACAATGTACTGAAATTTTTATGTACTAAAAATAAATAAACTTTACCCAACTCACGTGGTCCTCCACGTGAGTTGGGTAAAGTTTATTTATCCACGTGAGTTGGGTAAAGTTTATTTATTTTTAGTACATAAAAATTGCAATACATTGTTAAAACTTTGGGTATTTTGCATGTAAACCCTTGATTTATATTTATATTGCATATATACCGCTTTCAGCATCGTATATTTATTTTGTAGCATTTTAGTTTGTTTAAATAGATCATGTGCATGTAAAATCTTGGAAAAATCATAGTAAATGCTTCATTTTATGCTTGTTCACGTTGTATTTTTATTTTAACATTTTACTTGCATTTTCCATTATTAAAAATCAAAAGGAGCCTATATATTCCTTGTCTAGATATAAAAATACAAAAATATATAACCACTTTTAAAAATTCAAATATATATTACTATATGATATAACTTCACACAAAAAATATAAAAATAAAGCCTTAAAAATAGAAAAATCCTCCTAATCCTATAAAATTAGCAAAAATTCTATAAAATCCAAAAAATAGTTATTCTATTGTATATTTTTATTTATATTATATAGTATAATTTAAAATAATTTTGAGAATTTTGAGATATTTATATATTTTTAAATCCCAACACAATTCGACCTTTTAATATACATCGTTACATCATTATGTTTCTATTTTAAATCAATTAAAAATACCAAAAATAATAGCAAAAATTACAAGAAAAAATACAAAAACAGAGAAAATATTTAAAACACAAAAAAAACATTTTGTAATTTTTGAGTATATATAGCTATATTTATAAATATAAAACCCTATATATAGCTTATATATATTATTACTATATATTACTTATAATTACTATTAATAATTATAAATACCTATAAATACCTAAAAACAACAACAACAACAACAAAGCTTTTTCCCAAAATTAAATAGGGTCGGCTACATGGATTCTTCGCCTCCATTCAGATCTATCTTGGGTCAATCCCAGGCTTATATCCAAAAACAAAGATCCATTCGTATGATCTCTTTCCAACACTTCTTGGGCCGTCCCCGCCCTCTCTTAGCCAGCTCAACATCCCAACACTCGCATCTCCTAACGGGTGCATCAACTGATCTTCTTTGCAAATGACCAAACCATCTTAAGCGGTTTTCTCGCATCTTATCCTCGATCAGAGCAACACCAACTTTCTTTCTGATTGCATCACTCCTAATCTGATCATCACGTGTGTGTCCACGCATCTTCCTTAGCATTTTCATTTCTGTTACAGCCATTCTCTGCACATGTCTATGGTTCACAGGCCAACATTCAGATCCATAGAGCATAGCAGGTCTCATGGTTGTTTTGTAAAACTTTCCTTTAATTTTTAAAGGAATTTTCTTATCACATAGAATAGCAGAGGCTCCTCTCCACTTTAGCCATCCTGCATTTATTCTATTAGTAACATCTCCATCAATTTCCCCATCATGTTGCAAAATAGATCCCTGATATCTAAAAGAATCTCTCTTCTGAATGTTATCATCACCAATCTTCACCTCAATTCCTTCACCATTGTTTCCATTAAAGGTGCACTCCATATATTCTGTCTTAGCCCTACTTATATGAAATCCTTTACTCTCCAACTCATGTCTCCAGACCTCAAGCTTCTCATTTACTCCATCTCTAGTCTCGTCAATCAACACAATATCATCAGCAAATAACATACACCAAGGTAACTCATCCTGAATGTGACTTGTCAACTCGTCCATAATCAAAGTAAAAAGAAATGGACCCAAAGTTGAACCTTGATGTAAACCAATGTTGATGTCAAAATAGCCAGTCTTCCCAAACAGGGTCCTTACACAAGATAAAGCCCTATCATACATGTCCTTTATGAGATTAATGTATAGGACAGGCACTTGTCTCTTCTCCAAAACTCTCCATAATATCTCTCGTGGGACGGAATTATAAGCCTTCTCCGGATCAATAAAGATCATATGGAGGTTCTTCCTTTTAGCTCTATAAATCTCCATTGTTCTCCTCAGCAAATGGATGGCTTCAATAGTTGAGCGACCTGGCATGAATCCGAATTGGTTTTCTTTGACGTTGGAAACTTGCCTCAACCTTCTCTCGATCACACATTCCCAAATTTTCATAGTGTGACTAATCAGCTTGATACCTCTATAATTTGAATAATTTTGATTGTCTTCTTTCTTATAAAGAGGCAACACGATACTCCTCCAATCTTCAGGCATTTTCTTGCTTCGTCAAATAACATTGAATGGATTCGTAAGTCAAGTCAAACCACGCTCACCTAAAACTTTCCATACTTCTACAGGGATGTCATCTGGTCCTACACCTTTCCCAGGTCTCAAAACCTTCAAAGCCTCATCTATTTCCTTTCTTTGTATCCATCTATAGCTTGCACGATTCAAGTAACTTTCACTACTAGCTAGATATATATATACCTAAAAACTCTTTAAAAAAATAAAAAGGATTGTACTTATTTGTATTTTCTGAATTATTTTATATATTATTATCCATATATAGTATTTTTACTATTTTTATTATATATATAGATATATATATAATCTTTAAAAATAAAAATAAACTAAAAAGCAGGAAAAATATATAAATAAAATTATCAAATTAAAAACAAAACAAAAAATATAAAACACTAAAATTAATAAAAATTGTATATAATTAAAAGCCACAAAAAATTAAAAAATAGAAGAAGTACAAAAATATTTGTTATTTATCTTTTTGAAATAGAAAATAATTAACCTATCCCCGTAGCTCTTAGTGGTTTGACCCTTGCATTGGCTTCCTATACATATTTATTTGCAAGGGATAATAAATTTCATCCCGCATTGTTTTCATTGATTTATCATAGATTTTGGGTTGGTTGTTTGGCTGAATTGGTTGATTGAGATCTGAGTACTGCGAGAGCGACCGAAACAGCGATTGTAGGGCCCGACTTGTCGGGCACCACAGGCTCTCCAAGACTAAGCGTTAGGATCCTCGATCTCCCTCCTCAACAAAATGGCGTCGTTGTCGGGGAGCAACGGATAGGATAGGACACTTGTACATATACCTGCATTATTTACTGTCTTTTATTTCTTTTTACCAATAATTGTTTATCTTCTTTTGACCATCTCTTTTATTGAATTTCTTTGCAAGGCACCGTGTGGCGAAAGCAACTTCTTAGGAAGACGGTGCACTCGAACTGCGAGGAGATCATCCTCTTCTTTTCGGGCTGATTGGAGAGAACAAGGATGAGAGAGAGAGAGCGAAGATCAGACAACTTAGCTTAGTTTTCCTTTTCATTTTGTGAGAGAGAGATTTTATTTTAGCATTAATAATTGTAATAATACAAGTACTTGGATATTTTAGACATTGCCACTTTCCAAAATCCATTGCCCAGATGACTGGTCACATGGGGGCCTCATTGGATTTTTCGCGTTTTCTCGCACTCTCTACTTTTATTCTCCCTATTTTCCACTTGTTTTTATTTATTTTCCGCGATTTGAGTTTTCTACCTTATCTTTATTTTCTTTCTGTGATTAAGCCCTTATATTTTGAGGAATTGCTTGGCCGAGTAAATTAGGTCCAAACACATAATATCTGCATGCTCCTATAGATCTACATTTGGACTTAGCTCAAATTAATCATATTCTTCAAGTTAATAGTAGCTCCTGCTTAGGGCAATTTCATCGACTTTGCATCTTCATATAGTGTAAATTTAAATTTAGGTCTTCATCCTGCATGGAAAGAGTTGGGAAGCACTGTATGTCTCCTTACTTTGCATGCATCATCAGATACTAAGGTGAGATTTCCACCTTAGTCTCAACTTGCACGATTTTTCGTCTTCTCTCCCAGTTTTGTATCACTTAGGACATTAAAGAAAATACATCGTTAGGTGAATTTTTTCGAAAAAAACTCAAAAAAGTGAATCAAAAATTAAAACAAGAGTACTATTTAACAACTAAAATTCGTTATGAACCACCATTGTTTGGGGTTCATAAAGCTCACATTGTTTTCAGGTACCATCCAGACTGAGTGAGGCACGACCCATAAGGATTAAAGCCTAAAACCCAACCTAAATACTGTCATGTCATTGACTGGATTCATGGAGTATATGCGCTTATATCGTAAGTATGAGAGTAGGGCCTTGTCGACGACGGTGTTCTCGCCTTGTGTAAAACATCCGACCTGGTCCGAAGTATTGAGCTTGGGCCACGCCCTCACGGGTGTGTCTGTCTCATCCAGTGTTCTAAATTTAGCAAAATTTTGTTTCAACACACTACCGGAATCGAAATCTCGATATATATATATATATACTTCACAAATCTAGGCCGATTTGGCCGAAATTGGCGAAATTTCATCAAAATTTCGACGAAATTTCGAAGTTGTTTTGTTTTTTCACCATCTCGAAATGAAATCGAAATCGAGATTTAAAACCTTAGTCTTATCGTCTTGCATTCGAGTACCTCATTTTTTGGGGAAGCAGTGGTTTTGCCTATCGGCTTCCTCCTCTATTCTTTGGCCGAGTACGATCCAGACCCAATAGCAGGGATTCTCTTGAAAAAGTGCAGGATACATGTTATAGAGGAGGTGGAAAGTACGGGATATTTTTCTGACATTGCAAGACATAACATTTGGTAGAGAGATTCTTTTAGATATCTGGGATCTATTTTGCAACAGGATGGGGAAATTGATGGAGATGTTACTAATAGAATAAATGCAGGCTGGCTAAAGTGGAGAGGAGCCTCTGCTGTTCGAAAATTCCTTTAAAAATTAAAGAAAAGTTTTACAAAGCAGCCGTGAGACCTGCTATGCTCTATGGATCTGAGTATTGGCCTGTGAACCATAAACATGTGCAGAGAATGGTTGTAGCAGAAATGAAAATGCTAAGGTGGATGTGTGGACACGCACGTAAAGATCGGATTCGGAATGATGCAATCAGAATGAAATTTGGTGTAGCTCCGATCGAGGATAAGATGCGAGAAAAACGCTTAAGATGGTTTGGTCATTTGCAAAGAAGATCAATGAATGCACCAATTAGGAGATACGAGTGTTGGGACGTTGAGACGGCAAGGGATCTTAGTTTTTTGATATAAGCCCAGGATTGACCCAAGATAGATCTGAATGGAGGCGAAGAATCCATGTAGACGACCCTACTTAATCGCGGGAAAAGGCTTTGTTGTTGTTGACGATGTTGTATTCACTCTCCTATAGGGTTAGCCTCTAAGGACTTGCTATAAGATTTGCCTGAAAATAACAATAAAATTGAAAAGATAAAATAGTCAAAGATCCAGTCTTGCGCACTTGCACCCTTTTTATTTTCATCTGTTTGCATTTCTTCTTGCCTCGCTTATTGTGAGATTTTTGCTATCTTCCTCTTCACTTCATCTATTATTCATCATCGTATTCCATTCCTTATCTACTCTACTTCTATCCAAGAATTCTCATGAATGGTTTAGTCGGGACCCCGTCGACACCCACATCGATTTCATGATTTTGACATCTTTAATAATTCGAGGTGATTCCAGAGAAGCCGATTTGGATATTACGAACCGATCTCTAGACTCATCGACTTCTTCCTTTATTCCAATAAACCGAGATTATTCGTCCCGCCATTCACCCCTTATGGATGGAGATCGATTTTAGTGCACATCAAATGCTCCATTCACGCACATCATTAATTGACCCTAATTCCATATCCATTCCATCTGGTGCCATAGTTTGCCAGACTGGTCGAGGTACCTTTCCATGTGCAGATCCAGAGACAACACTGGGCCCCATTCAGATAATTCCTTTGAGTCTGAATCAGAGATGACTTCTCAAGGAAAAGGGAAAGGACCAAACAAACAAGATCAAGGACACTCGGATCAAAACATAGTGAATGCACAATTGCTTGCATCTATATAATCTATCCAACAACAGTTGACAGATCAGCATCTAGCCCAGATTACCTTCCACGATATGTTGAATGATCTGATGAGAGAGAGAACGGAGGAGGAGGAGGAGGAAATGACGCTGAACAAGAATATGGACACCGTGGAGGGCCTGTTGATGAGCCAAGTAGAGAGGATCCCAAGCCTACTCTCAAAGAAAGCTACAATCCTGGCGTTCGCTACATGACAAAGTAGATACAAAACCCTGTAGTCCACGGATATTTCGAATTAAAGCTGAAGTTCTTGGCTCTTCTTCCCTCCTTCCACGGGAATACCAACAAAGAGCCATAGATCCATCTCCAATAATTCTCTTGCATCCGTCGCACCACTCACTACCCTAACATCCCGTTAGGTGTAGTCAAGAAAACTGCACTCCCCTTCAGCCTTCAGGACAAGGCTTCATATTGGATCAATCATCTGGAGAAGATCATGACGACCTGGGAGGAACTGAAGTCTGTGTTCCTCAAGAAATATTATCGTTTGGGTCATCTCAATCAGATGCGAGCACGGATCAGTAACTTATCCCAGGGATCGCACAAGTCAATATATGAAGCCTGGGAGAGATTTAGAAATTTACAGGATAAGTGCCCCCATCATGATATTCCTCGAACCAGTCTGGTCCAACACTTCTTTGGGGGACTCACTCCAGAAAGTCAGAGCTTGTTGATTCCACCTGGGGCTGATCCCATTTTAACAAGAATGAGGATGTCGTCTGGTAGATCTTTGAAGAGATGGTCGAAAGAGAGGCCGCTCTATCCTTATCTCGTGCATACCAAAGACAACCGCTATTCCACCACAAGTTAGTTGACATGAAGGCATCCACTGAAGTGGACAAGGACAAGAGCTCCAACCTCAGCATCATCGGAAGCCACCTGTCCAAGGTCGACATAATTTAGAAGCGATCACAGGACTTGATAAACTACATGCGATCGACGAAGAACCCAGCACCTTGACAAGATGGATCAGATTTCAAAGCCGCTGGAGCTGCTAGTGAGCACCATTAATGATGTGCAGTCTGCGAGCATGATAGCCACAACTCCCGCTGAGCTGAAGGAGCAACCATCGCCACATCAGCCTCAATCGAGTGCAGGTCAGCCTCAGGTCCAACACGTATACTGCGTGTAGGTACTTGACCAGTCACCTTCACCACCGTCTCAGTAGATTGCCGTCTACCAACCAGAGCCTCAGCCCCCTGCTTATGATCCCTATTTGCCACCACCGCCACAGATTCAAGAGGTCAACGGCATATGGAACAACGTGCACAACTGGTCCGTCCAGACAGAAACCAGCAGGGCCAGTCGTCGACTATTAGGGCAACCATCAACCTTCAGGTGGAAGGTTTGACCAGAACCAACCTCTGCAGCACCAGTCTCCATCATACCAGAATACCTTAAGACAAAATAAGTCTTACCAGCGACCGTCGTACCACCAATACCATCCGCATCACCATTACACGGATGCTTCTCAAAATCGGTCCCCCTCCTCCGCAATTTCATCATCAACAACTCCCTCCTCATCATAGCTCTCAGTTTTCCAAGCCTCCGTAGTATCACTCCCAACGTGATTAGCACGTTGAATCATCTGAGACAACTCCTGTGAATCCAACCTTGGACTGCTTATCCAAGCTCATCAAAGGCCTAATAGAGATGTCTGAAAAGCTCGACGACCTCACTGCCACCAAAACTCCTATTCTCGCACAGGTTGAGGTGAACTCTAATAATTTCAAGAGGAAAGAGCATGTAGTTTGTGATATCCAATCCAGTCTCACAGAGTCGGATATTTCATATTATGTTTTATCTCATGTAGTGACTCTTAGGAGAAGGAGGACTTTGCAACCATCAGCCATCGCCAAAGAGAATAATAAAACAACTTATGGAGAGTAGTCTTTTGCATCAACCAGTCCAGTAGCAGATCCAGGTGAGGAAGAGGATGATAGATGAGCAGCACCAATACACCACCATCACCAAGAGAAAAATATACAAAAAATCAGCAAAATGAAAAATTCAAAAAAGAAATGAAGAGTCGAAGCCCGAAAGGACCAGGCGAGGAGGAGTTGTCACCAACAACACTTCTCGAGCCATCCGACAAAGCCAAAGCTCATGTGGATAAGTTTTTACCTGTTTTGCATGACGACCCATCTTCTGGCCATCCATCTGTAAATAATTCTATAATTATGAACAATGCATTTTCTCATGTGAATATTTCTTTTTCCAAATGCAATGAAAAATACTGAAAATTGAAAAATTGAAAAATGCATTTAACCCTGACATTGTTGAAATCATTAAAAATTTTGTTTTGAAAATGCCATAGATGAAGGCCATGGAATACATGCCAGTTGTTAAGAAAGAATTGAAACATGCATGCACCTCAAAGCATCAGAGTCGCAAGAACATACGCAACAGAGGAGAAAAGCACATATTAGCCATGGTCACTATGAACTCTATCAGTGATCTCCTGTAGAAGAAGAAAGACAAGTGAGCACCCAACATCAGATGCCGGATATTTGATCAGGATTTCGAGCAAACTCCGCTTGATAATGGATCTTCAATCAACCTCATGCCCTCCTCACTACTTGCAGAATTTGGGCTTGGACCGCTTAAGCCTGCCCGAATGATCTTGTAGTTCGCAGATCGATCTATCAAGCGGCTCATGGGTATGTTGGAAGACATTATCGTAACTGTACAGGACATGAGCTTTCCGTGGATTTTGTGGTCTTAGACATGGACTCGCTTGCATCGTTACTCCAGACTCCTATCATTTTTGGCCACTCATTCCTTCAAATTGCCAAAACGGTCGTCGACTACGAGTCTGGGAAGATTACATTTCGCTCCAGTAGTAATCGAGTCGCTATTGATATGATCAGCGAGCCGAAAGCCACATGTGATGCAAGGAAGCCAAAACAAACAGAAGACTATAATAATATTGACATCAGTGATTTAATACACCTCTTTGAATGACATTTTCACACAGGAAATCCTCTCTTCAGAGGACCTGGAAAGCATAGTCGATCCATGCTCCTTTGTCGATTGGGAGACATCATCTGAATCACTGATCAACATGTTTGAATAAGATTCAAGCCAAGCCGAACACGAAAAATTCATTGCAGATATGTTCAGTACATTTATATCAGAGCCAACAGTGACAGAGGTGGACAGCACCTCATTGAATCCAGCAAAACAACCATCTACAAGCATAGTATCTGATGTGACCATGGAGAAAACTTTACAGTTGCCTGAACTCAAACAGCTCCCAGTAGGTCCGAAGTATGCATTCTTTGCGGGCAAAGAACACATGTATCCGGTTATCATCAGCAGTAGACTAACCGCGAATCAAGAATCTCGACTTCTCGAGGTTCTAGAGAAAAACCGCAAGGCACATGGTTGAAAGTATTTGATCTCCTCGGGATAAATCTGGCTCTGTGTTCACACCACATCTATCTTGAAGAAGATTGCAAGCCATCCCGAAAATTTTTAAGAAGATAGAAGAATCCGAACTTGCAGGACGTAGTGATGATGTAAATCACGAAATGATGTGAAGTAGGCCTTATTTATCCTATTTCTGATTCCAAATTGTTGAGACCCCTACATGTAATTCCAAAGAAATCGGGACTCACTGTGGTTAAGAATGACCAAGGAAAGGAGACCTCTACTCGAGTATCGACATCCTGGTGCGTGTGTGTTGACCACCACCGCCTGAACTTAGTAACAAAAAAGAAGCCATTCATTAATCAAGTTCTTATGCAACTTGCAGGGAAAGAATACTTCTACTTCTTAAATGGGTACTTCGGGTACAACCAAGCGATGATCGCCCTGAAGACCAAGAGAAGACAACTTTCACCTGCCCATTCGGCACATATGTATTTCAAAGAATGCCCTTTGGACTCTGTAATGCTCCAGCTACTTTCCAGAGATACATGCTTGCCGTCTTTGCCGATACGGTCGGAAGTTTTCTCGACGTCTTCATGAATGATTTCTCCATTTATGGTGACAGTTTTGATTCATTCCTTATGCACCTAGATAGAGTACTACAGAAATGTTGTGAAGTTAATCTTGTTCTATCATGGGAAAGGAGCCACTTCATGATCACAGAAGGAATTGTGTTGGGCCATGTCATCTCCAAGCTTGGCATGGAGGTCGACCCGACGAAGGTAGACGTTATTTCCAAACTTGATCCACCTCGAAATGTAAAGAATGAGAGGTCATTTTTAGGGCACGTCGGATTCTACAAAAGATTCATCAAGGACTTCAGCAGACTTGCCCGACCTCTCACGTAGCTTCCATGCAAGGAGACCGAGTTTATTGTTTATCAAAAGGTTCTCCAATCATTTTATCAGTTAAAAGAGCTCGTCACTCAGACTCCAGTCCTACAGCCACCAGACTGATCTCTACCATTGAGAACATGACAGATGCGTCAGATTATGCAATGGGGGTTGTTCAAGGACAAAGAAGAGACAAGATGCCCTATGTCATTCACAATGCCAACAAGACACTCGATGAAGTACAAAGAAATTACACAGTTGCAGAGAAAGAGTTGCCGACAGTAGTATTTGCTTTAGAGAAGTTCATAACTTATCTTCTAGGATCAAATATTATTTTTTTCATTGACCACTCTGCTATTTGATACCTACAACAGAAGAATAATGCAAAATCATGTCTACTCAGATGGATTCTTCTCCTCTAAGAATTCGACTTAGAAATCAGAGATAAGCATAGAGTTCAGAATGAGGTAGCAGATCACCTATCCATAATTGAATGCCAAGATACTCAGTTGAGCAGTGCACCAATTACAGAAACCTTCCCTGATGAATCCATCATCAATATTGGATATCTTCCATGGCATGTTGATATTGTGAACTAACTCATCTTTGGGGTAGTCCCACAAGATTGGACGAAGATCTAAAAGGATAAGTTCTTATCCAATATTCACTTTTACCAATGGGAAGACCCATACTTATTCAGGGAAGGAGCGGATTGCATATGACCTTGGTGTATTCCTCAGAGTACACATTGCCCTTGAGCGCTATCATATGCTTGAATCTGGTAGACACCATTATGAAAGCAGAATGACAGAAAAGATATTGTTGTGTGGCCTCTAGTGGCCTACATTATTCAAGGATGTGAACGAATATGTGAAATCATGTGCTGAGTAGATGGGAAAGTCCTTGGTGTTGAAGACATCATGCCCCTTAAATTCATTCAGATTCCAGATGTATTCGATGTATGGGACATTGATTTCATAGGTCTGTTTCCTAACAGTCAAGGCTATGAATACATCCTACTTGCTGTAGACTATGTGAGTCGATAGGTGGAAGCCATTCCAGCTTAAGTCGTAGACAACCTCATAGTGTGCTGATTCCTAAAAGATAACATCTCACGCGGTTCAAGATTCCGGAAATTCTTATTTCAGACGGAGGCAGCCACTTAATCAATAAAGATGTGAAGAAATTAACGAAAAAGTACAACATCAATCATCGCATCGCATCTCCTTATCATCCTCGATCAAATGGCCTAGCTGAATTATCGATTAGAGAAATCAAGACGATCATGTAAAAACTTGTGAGGCCGGATCGCAAGAACTGGTCACAGCTTCTGGATTCAGTTCTCTGAGTATACAGAACTGCCTAAAAGTCTCCCCTGGGGATATCTCCCTATCGTCTTGTCTATGGAAAGCTGTGTCATATGCATGTAGAACTCATTCACAAATCATTGTGGGCAGTTAACATATGTAACCTCAACTCACAAAAAGGTAGTCAACAAGGAAAATTGGATCTGAACAAGCTCTTGAAATTCAGGGACTGTGCCTACGACAACAGCTTAATGTACAAGGAGAAGGTCAAACGTTGGCACGACAAGCACATCAAAAGAAAGACCTTCAAACTCGGACAGAAAGTATGGTTGTTCGCCGTGAAATTGAAGTTTTTATCAGGAAAATTGAAAAGCAAATGGACATGACCATATAGAGTCAGAATTGTACGTGACAACAAAAGTATTTTGATATCAGAATTGTCACCTGACGCACAACCCATCGTAGTCAACGATCGATTGCTGAAACCGTATTTAGAGCATGATACATTCCTAGCCGTTGTCGACTTTCTGAAGTAATTTTTCATGAAGAACTCACTGCTTCAATAGCTTCAGTGGAGCCAGATAATGCTCCTAAAAATATCTTTGATTTAGTTTTCTTCTTTTCGTCTTTTCTTTTATTCATTCATATTCTTCCAATTATTTATTTCCGTATAGTGCTCGTCCCATTCATCTGTGCTATACTTAGGATATGTTGCATCCTAAGTATAGGAGTGCATTCGGGTTATTCATTATTCTCTCTCTCGTTTGTCTATCATTTTTTGATACATTATCTCTACTCGGGGATATTTTACCTTAACTATAGGGGGACAAGCCGAGTCCAATAATTTTGTAAATTCTGATCCTTGATCATCCCCATTTTGTATACAGTATGTTATACTTAGGATTAGTTGATCCTAAGTATAGGAGGGATGACCAACTTCTTATTATGTATTTAGTCGTTATAGTATAGACTTTCCTATACTTAGCACGAGTTATGTCTTCCTTGTTCTCTCTGACCTATGAGGACATAGCTCAAGCTAAGTATAGGGGGGTCGTATATACGTTGTATATACTTTAGCCATAACTCGTACTTTCGTATTTTCGAATAATATGGCTAATATACTATATGGTTAAGAATATGTAATAAATTAATTGTAAATACACTAATAATATGCATAAAATTTTTCAAAAAATCTTTGGTTAAAAAATATTTTGCAAAATGATTTGAAAAATATCTTGAAAAATCTTTTGAAAACCATTTGGAAAATTTTTGTGAAATGTTATCAGACCTCTGTAAAAATCTTTTGTAAACTGTTCTAAAAAATTGCTTCATTTGTTTGAAAATTGGTTTTCAAATGATTTGAAAAATGGTTGTAAAAATACTTTGAAAATTCCATTTATACTATTTGAAAAATCTTTACAAATTGATTTTTAAATTTTGATATGTTTGAAAAATTATTTGTAAAAATTATTTGCAAATTAATTTTCCATAGTATTTGTGAAAATATTTTCAAATTGTTTTGATAGCCTTATACATAATTATAGCAAATAAAATTCAAACATTGTATACATATTAAAAAAACTCTATAAATAACAACTAACTCGTGTAAATACCTAATGTAAATTCTTCAACTCATTCTTGTAAATATTGATGCACTCCCGTGTAAATATTTGCACATACTTCTTTCACTAACCCTCATCAAAAATCCCTAAAATTGCAAAATTTTCAAAACCCCTAAAAATTGGCAAAATATTTTCAAAATTTGCATAAAAATTTGGAGAACTTTTTCAAAAATCCATAAAAAGTTTAAAATAGAAAATTGCTTCACAAAAATATTTCTCTTGCGTTGTACAAAGCATTTGCATTTTTCCGAATGATCAAGACAATTAACAAGTCTAAAATAAAATCTAAAGATTGGAACTCGGTATAGACCTTAATCCACTTGACTTCGGAGGAACCTATTAAGGACTCGAATTGGGATACTTCAGGTCACCTTGACTTAAATTCTTTAGGTTCCATGAGACTATGTTCATGAGTCGATTCAATGTGTCTAACTAAAACTCTTCATGTCATCCGTATGATTCTTGAGACCGTAGCTTGACTAGAAACCTCACACTTAACACTTGGCTCAAACCAGATGGATTATTTAAAAATCTTGCAGTCTAAGTCAAGACGATACTAGGCCTTTCGTCAAGGGTTGCTCAGGAACCATTCTTGAAGACTGCTGAGATTGGTAGTTCAACCAACATCTTCTGATAGCAAGGACATCAACAACTGTAAACTGGATTGAAATAATGTTTCAGATAAAAAATGGTCTGCTAGCACAACTTTTCCCAAGACTCCAAAACACGGACGAACCAAAATATTCTAAATCCGTCGGGGCACAAACAAGAATGCAGAGCATTGCAAAGTTAAAGAAAAATAAAAAAAGAAGCCTACACCAAAAATTCCACAAATATTGAGCTTCGAGAAAAAGCTTGTTTCTTGGTAAATACTCGGTTACACTGCCCGAGCTTCACAAGGGAATGCAACTACACCGCTCCATCCCACCTCTTTTACCATTTTTCTACCTTCTCTCCCATTTCGGTTGTGAACTAGCACGCACCTAAACTTAGAAAGGAATATCTGCCTCCATGAGGACGATACCAGAGGAGCACTCCTTAATAGTTCAATGGTTTGTCTGGGAAGAGCTAGCAAATTCACACATGATTCTATCATTTCAAGGTTGCGAGAGTATGCGATTGAGAGGATGGTTCTGACCTGATTGTGAATTGAACTGAATAGCTGGATTATGCAACCTAAGGATTGTTGTGTCACACTTCCTAACCTTGATGTGGTTCCGAACAAACCAAGAATCCAAAGGTTTTAACTAAGCTCCAAACTTTGATTTTGATAAGAAAAATTCAAGAGTCGAAAATTATTCCAAGTTCTTTCTTTTCTTTATTTTCTTTTTCTGCACTTATTAGCATAAGTGTTTGCTAGGAACTGATAAAGGCAAGTATAGGGGGTGATGAATACCCATTTCATCAGAATATTCATTACCTTTATTTTTTCATTTTGACCATAAATCCCTAGCTACATGCATGCATATACCATTAATATGTACAAAATAACACTCAATAATCCACATAAAATACTGTAAAAAATATTATATAAAATATTGTATTTAATTCCAAAATAAAAGAATAAAAGAAGAAAAAAAAGAACGAAATGTCAACGACACTAAGTGACCCTAAACCTCGATACCCAGTCATCATAATGCTTCGTCGACAAGGAATAAAGTAGAGGGAGATAAAGCAGCCATATGAACAGAAACCCTAATTCTATAGCCCGATAATTACATTTTGGGACCTATTTTATTTTTCTAATTTTATATCTTAAATAATAAAACCCTCTATATGAATATTGTATATAAAAATACAAAGAAAAAGAAAAAATTTATTTCATTCAAAATAATGCACAGTGTGCCCCGGACACAGAATAAAAAGCCGCAAAGAAAAATTTACATACATGTATCTTCTCCATACATAATCAAAATTCACCAAACTCACCTTTATTGTTCATAAAAAAATATGTATTTAATGAAGGAGATTTCATTTAATTTGGAGCTAAGATGCAAAAGTTAGTTTTTGGACCCTTATTATGCAAGATATATGTATATAATATCCAATATATTTATTCTTTATATTTTTCACTTTTTTATATTTTTTTAACTTGTAAATAACACTTGAAACACATGTAAACAATAAAAATAAAAGAAAATCATCAAAAATACATTAAAATGAATAATGTACATTAGTATATAGATGAATTAGACCTATAATATACCTACATAAAATATACCTAATTATTTAAATATATAAATAAACTCAAAAACCCTACTTAATTGTGGGAAAAGGCTTTTTGTTGTTGTTGTATAAATAAACTCAAAAAAACATACTAAAAAATCTAAATATGAAATAAAATAAATTATAGATATAAAAATTTTGTATATAAAAGAATAAAATATAAATTTAAAAATAAAAATAAAATATGCAAAATACATGTATATATACTTATGTATATACATGTAAATATTAGCATGTAATAAATTAACTTGTAAAAATAAATAAAAATCGGAAAATTACAAGTATTTTTCATGTTTTGTCCAAAAATTAAATAAATCATCTATCATTTTTAATCAATTAATAAAGAATTTCGTTCCATATATTTTCTGGTTGGTCCACGTGGACCAACCAGATCGTGATGTTTGTTGACTTCGGTCAACTGTACATTCTCGTGACCCCTTCTTGTCAGAGGTTCGTGACCTATGACTTTGCCCATTTCTCCTACCTTCCCCCTTCCTCCATTTCCCTCAAACAACCCACCAACCTGTAGCCCTAACATCCCTCTACTTCGCCCATGCCCGAATCTTCACCAACCTCTTCCTCCTAGCATACCATCTCCCCAGCTTTTTGGCCAAAACCCACTTCTATAAAATCCAACCTCTACCACTTTTATTTATTTATGGTCCCTTTCTCTGACCCGTAACCCAAAAGGACCTCCGGACTCGATCTCGTGGGTATCAGAGTCAAGATCGTCCGCCTTGTCGGCGTGGAGAAGGGCAGAGGAAGGAGAACAAGGTGTTGTCGGAGCTCCTTCGGTGACGCCTCATCTGCTCCTTGACTCAAGTCAAGTTGAGCTTCTAGGTATAGCTCACATTTCCTTTCCGCAGTTTAACTTAGCTTTTAATTTGATCAATTAACCTCTAGGTTAGTTTAATTTTATGTTTTGAAATTGCTGGAGCACTGCGCTTCACCCCAAATCCGTCGCTTCGTGAATGTATCCAACCCCCATTTCACTCCATTTTCAAACCTCAACTCCTCCTTCATCTGTTCCCATGTTTTCCCCTCGATCTTGCACGGATTGAGCGAGATTTGAAGCTCCCTCAACCACGGAGCTTCATCGACCCGTCATTCCCTTGTGCGTACAGCTTCAACCCAATCGAGCCACCTGGAGCGATGAACAGAGCCAGAACAAAAGCTCCAGGTGCTTCCAGCTCTAGAGTCCCTCTGATGGACCCTGGACATCTTTAAAGGCACCTGCAGATGCAGTGACGTCCCAGGATTGTGGAGCGAGCATTAGTGAGACGAAAGAAGGCTGGATGAAGGAGATAATCGAGATCATAGCTCGTCATAGACATGTTCTCTTCCAAATAATCCGAGGACCGTTCGATTAAGGCGGCCCAGATCGAATATGGGTCGTTCACTCATCAGGTGAACCGCCACCTCCCAGCGCCATTGATAAAGCCACGTGGAGCTTCCCGAGCCCTCCGATCGCACGCATTAAAGGGGTAAATTATTAAGTAACCCCTCTGTTATTTTGAATTTAATATCAGGTCTTGTAAATCTTAAACTAAGATGAAACTTTTGTGTGAAAATTGCAAGTGGAACACTAAGTTTCTTTTTATATTGCATATATGTCCATGTCAGCTCAGCTCACGTGGTGCCCCACGTGAGTTGAGCAAATTGCAGCCGTGCCCCACCAGCTTAATTTATTTACTTTTAGTACTTAAAATTTGCAGTACATTGTTAAACCTTTGGTATTTTGCATGTAAACCCTTCATTTTTATTTATATTACATATATACCCCTTCCAACATTGTATTTATTTTGGTGCATTTTTATTATGTTTAAATAGCTCCTTTGCATGTAGAATCTTGGAAAAATCATAGTAAATTCTTCATTTTATGCTTGTCCATGCTATATTTTTATTTTATCATTTTACTTGCATTTTCCATTTATTAAAAATCAAAAGGAGGATAGTTATTCCCAGTCTAGATATAAAAATACAAAAAATTATAAACCCACTTTTAGAAGTTAAAAAAACTTATATATTACCATATAACTCCAAACCAAACATCAAAAAAATATAAAAATAAAATCTTAAAAATTGAAAACCCTTCCTAACCCTATAAAAATTAGCAAAAAAATTATACAATCTAAAAAAATTAGTTTTCTGTTGTATATTTTTATTTATATTATACAGTATATACTAAAAATAGTTTTCAGATTTTTTGAGATATTTATCTATTTTTAAATCTCAGGACAATTCAGTATATTAATAGAAGTCACTGTTTTGTTATTATATATCAATTAAAAATACCAAAAAATAGAAAAAAATTACAAAAAAATCACAAAACAGAGAAAATTATTTAAAACACAAACACTTTATTTTGTAGTTTTTAATATATATAGGTATATTTATAATATAAAACCCTATATATCTTATATATTATTACTCTATACTACTTATAATTATTATTAATTATAAATACTATATATATTTAAAACCCCTTAAAAAATGACGATACTTATTTGTATTTTCTGATTTTTTCATATAGTTATTACCAGTATACCATATATGGTAATTCTACTATTTATATTATATACATAGATATATATATATACTTATTATACCTTTAAACTAAAAAATATAAAAATATAAAAAGAAAATTGTGAAATTAAAAACAAACAAAAATATATAAAAACATTAAAATACATAAAAATTAAATATAATTAAAAACCCATACAATTTAAAAAATAGAAGAAGTACAAAAAATGTTTGTTTTTTTTGAAATAGGCAATAATTAGTCTATCCTCATAGCTCTCAGTGGTTCGACCCCTACACTTGCTTACTATACACATTTATTTGCAAGGTACACTAAATTCTACTCCGTACTATTTTCATTGATTTATCATAGATTGTGGGTCGATTATTTGTCTAAATCAGTTGATTGGGATTCAAGTACTGCGAGAGCGGTCGACATAACAATTGTCGAACCCGACTTGTCGGGCACAACAAGCCTTCCAAGATCATGCGCTAGGATCCTCGATCTCCCTCCTTAACAATAGGTAGTTGGAATATTGGTACTTTGATTGGCAAATCGATGGAGATAGTAGATACGATGGAAAGAAGGAAGATTCAGATACTATGTCCCCAAGAGATAAAATGGGTCAGAGAAAAAGCAAGGGTGATCGAGAAGACATACTTTAAACTTTGATATACATATAAAGATAAGGGCAGAAATGGTATTGGAGTTGTTATTCATAAGGATTTGAAGGAATGTGTGGTTGAGATGTAAAGATTTGAAGATTGTATTATTTTGCTAAAAGTGATGCTCGAAGAAGAAATTCTGAATATCATCTCAGTTTATGCACCGCAAATTGGTTTAGATGAAAGGATTAAACAAGCTTTCTGGGAGGATTTGGATAAGATTATGCATGTAGTCCCATAAAGCGAGATGATTTGCCTAGGTGGAGATCTTACTGGACATGTGAGAAAGGATGCTTCAGGGTATGCTAGTATTCATGGAGGACACGACTTCGGGGATAGAAATGAAGAGGGAAAAGTCATTCTGGATTTTGTAGCAGCTTATGATCTTTTCATAGCAAACACTCTCTTCAAGAAGAGGGAAGATCATTTAAATAACTTATAAGAGTGGCTTGAGTAGAACATAGATAGATTACTTTGCATTGAGGAGAAGAGATCGGTTGTGTTGCCAAGACTACAAAGTAATCTCAGGAGAGAGTTTAACTACCCAACATCGCTTGTCAGTCATAGATGTGCAAATAAAAGGGCTGGTAAAGAAAAAGAAGGTTTGCAAGATCATTAGAACTAGATGGTGGAATCTTCAATTGAAGTAATGAAGCTTCAGGGAGAAGATTTTAGAAGACTTATCATGGGATGGTAACGAAAGTGTAAACGAGATGTGAGAGGCGGTAGCATCTTGTATCCGAAGGGTAGACAAAGAGATGCGAGGCGAGTCAAAGGGAGGAGCTCCATGCCAAAAGGAGGCTTGGTGGTGGAGTGGAGGAGTGCAAGAGAAGCTCAAAATTAAAAAAGCATGCTTTAAAGCTATGTCTAAGGATGGAATGGATGAAACTATCTCAAACTACAAAATCACGAAGAAAGAAGCAAAGAATCTCAAACTACAAAATCACGAAGCAAAGAAGGATGTAAGCGAAGCTAAGTCAAAAGCTTATGAAGTTTTGTAAAAATCCCGACTCTAAGGAGGGCCAGAAGGATATATTCAGGTTGGCTAAAGCAAGAGAAAGAAAGATCAAAGACCTTTCTCAAGTAATATGCATTAAGTATGAAGAAGGTCACGTGCTTGTTACTCAGAAGAATATAGCGACTAGATGGAAGCAGTACTTCCATAAGCTTTTCATTGGGGAAGGAAATAGAGAGATCACTATGGGAGATTTGATTTAGCTAGTAGTGAAAGTTACTTGAATCATGCAAGCTATGGAAAAATACAAAAGAAGGAAATGGAGGAGGTTTTGAAGGTTATGAGACCTGGAAAAGGTGTAGGACATGATGACATTCCTATAGAAGTTTGGAGAGTTTTGGGTAAGCGTGGTTGAACTTGACTTACAAATTTATTAAATAATATTTGACGAAGGAAGAAAATGCCTGAAGATTGGAGGAGAAGCATCATGGTGCCTCTTTATAAGAACAACAGAGACATTCAAAATTGTTCAAATTATAGAGGTATCAAGTTGAATCACACTATGAAAATTTGGGAATGTGCGATCGAAAGAAGGTTGAGGAAAGTTTTCAAAATAAAATAAAATCAATTTGGATTCCTGCCACGCCGCCCAACTATTAAAGTCATCCACTTGCTGAAGAGAACAATAAGGATTTATAGAGCTAAAAGGAAGAACCTCCATATGATTTTTATTGATTTGGAGAAGCTTTATGACTCCGTCCCACGGGAGATATTGTGGAGAGTTTTGGAGAAGAGACAAGTACATGTCCTATACGTTAACCTCATCAAAGATATGTATGACAGGGCTTCATCTAGTGTAAGGATACAGTCTGGAAAGACTAATTATTTTGACATCAACATTGATCTACATCAAGGTTCAACATTGAGTCCATTCCTTTTTACTTTGATTATGGATGAGTTGACAAGTCACATTCATGATGAGATACCTTGGAGTATTGATGCAAATGAAGATTCCCAACAGTGGAAAATAATTTGGCGATGGATTTTTTTGGTGGAAAAGAAATCGGAGGGGAAAGGAGAAGGCCCGCTAGATGCGAAGGGTTCGAGGAAGAATCACAAAGATTGCATGGGGGAGGAGAGAGACGAGAGATAGAGGTGAGATAAATCTCAATTTTAATATCAACTTCAACTCTTTAAAAATAATAGACTACCACCCCCTTATGTAGGAGGGATGGGATTACATAAATAGAAAGAAATTTCAAATTTAATATTCAAATTTGACTCTGAACTTATCCTAATTGACTCTACCCGATTAACTACCCCTAATTTGACCACTAATTGAGATCACATGTGATCTCTTTTATTTAAATAAAAATGGCAACAACTCGATAATAAAATTGGGCTCTAATTAACGACAAACATAAATAAATTCATATTTATTAATTTTACGTTGCATCAGTTCTCCTCTGCTTGAAAAATTAGTCTCACGATGAATTACTTGATCTTCGATGCAGGATGATTTAATTTCCACGTTCTTGGTCGCCTTTTGGAAGAATAGATGTGGAGCAAACAACAGAATCAAGGCATTCTTGGAGCGGTGGTTGGATTCGTCTGCTTCATGTTGGAAAAATAGATGTGACATAGGTAGCGGTGCCCATGCGCAGGTTATTCCCACGATGTGGTGCTCGAAAAATTGGTAGGGCATCTTCATATCAAGCTTCATCGCCTTTGGAAAACCCATAGCAAATGTGTGGCAAAAATTCAGGAGAGAAGGAGATGTGGGTAATGAACTAGACCATATGGTCCTTATATATGTGAAATCCTCACAAAGGAAAATATACTTTTGTAGTATGTTGACGATACGATTCTCTTCCTGGGGGTACAGAGGCCTAGAATACGAATGTGGTATAGTTGGTCGAGATTTTTGGTAGCCTCTCGTGCCTTGAGATCAACAAGCACAAGTCGGCAGTTATTTCTTTCGAGATGACTGAGGCAGAACACTTTGTTGTTGCAGGGTTGACCGATTGTCCATTGAGTGACCTTCCTATCACATATCTGGGTTTGCCGTTGGTGGATGGGAAATTAAAGAAGGCAGATTGGGATGGGCTAGTACAGAAGATAGAGCAAAGATTGGCAAGGTGGAAGGCGATCACTCTGTCTAGGGGAGGAAAGCCGGTGCTGTTAAAGAACGTGCTCTCGACTATATTGATTTCTTCTACTCCACGAGACTGATGTCGACTAGGGTTAGAAGGAGGATAAAAACTCTGATGAAGAGATTCTTCTGATCAGATGGGAAGCAACAGGGGACTGAGATGCACCTGGTCAAGTGGGACGAGATTACGAAGGGGCGCAATGACGGTGGTCTTGGAGTATGAGATGTGGATTGTATGAACAAGACGTTCATCGCAAAATAGGCGACTCGCATATTGGGTCCCTCAACTTCGTTGTTGGTTAGGCTGGTAAGGACTATTTATGGGGTTAAGCATGAACTTGTGGCTAGAAGATGTCATTTTGAGTCGCCACTGTGGGATGGGATTCGTCAGGTTTTGCCGTTGTTGGTGTATAAGCTCCAGCCTAAGGTAGGTGATGGCATAACTGTTCAGATTCTGGCGTGATGATTGGACTAGAGACAGTGTGCTGGAGGGCAGATTTCCGTGCCTTTATTCTTTGGCTGCATCGAAGGAGGGAACGCTATTGCATATGGCCGTTGATAGAACGTGGTTGCCGCAGTTTCTGTCAGAACTATCTGACCAATGCATGGAAGACTATCTAAGGCTGCAGGCCGAATTGCCTACGCCAGGGGACTTCTCATCGGACATCGATCATTTTTGTTGGGTGGATGCAAGTTTTTATGTGAAGAAAGTAAACAAGGAACTGATAAGAAGGGTTGATGAGCGTGATACAGAACTCTGCCAGGACGTGAAAATCATTTGGTCATCGAAGATACCTTGCAGGGTCAAAGTATCCTTCTGGTGCATGAGAAGGGGCCGCTTATGTGACAAGGCAAGGAGGGCGGTTATTAGGGCTGGATGACACGACGTGCGACAGGTGCGACACGATGGAAGAGGACTCAAAGCACTTGTTCTTCAAGTGCCCGGAGTCTGAACGGGTCTGGAGGGAGGCGGGCGTTCCTTGGGTCATAAGCGAGGGGGCGACAGAGTTCGGGAGATCTATACGGACAATCGGTACCAACTCAACGGATGACTGCTCGAAGTCTTTTGTTGTTCTATGGGAAATTTGAATGGGACACAATGATTTAATTTTCAACAAATCAGAGTTTTATATTGAAAATGCAGTTTCTCACTGTAACGCGCTTTATAGTTCCTGGAGTTCATGGTAATGTATACTTAAACCTTTTTAATGAATTTTTTCGGCTGTGACTCATGCCAGGGGGATTTACCCATTTTACGATCAAAAAAATATATGCAATCCTCAATTCTAATCCTAATTGGAAAAGGTATCATCCTAAATTTCCTTATTTCAGCACCTTTCCATAAGCATTTTTGCACCAGGAGTGGAATGCAATTTTCGTACCCCTTCATTTAAACAAATATTGTAAGTGGGTTCCTTTATTATGACCTTCAAATAAGAACTTTTATGAGGAGGGGTTTTCCCGCAACTTTTCCAATTCATATCCCTTATCTCTAGGGATCTGATTGACGGTAAATCCCTAACCATCTCTAGGGTTTCTCCCTTCCGAGCTAAGAGGCAGCGGCAGCAAGATGGGAGCACGGGGTGGCGGTGGCAGCGCGCAGGTAGCGCGCAGGCGAGCAACGGTTGGGAATCGCGGTGGCGGCGCGATGGTGGGGTGTCGCGGTGGTAGCGCGAGGGCGACGTGTTGGTGGCTACGTTGGTGACGGTGAGGCTGGGGGCGGGTTGTAGCACAGTTGGGGGGATTTTCGAAGTTGTTTGGGTAGTGGCTTTAGGCGAGGAAGGAGGTTGTGGCATGGAGGATGGTGGAGCGGCCTGTAGCGGGGTCAGGGCAAGCGTGAGCGGTGGTGGCCGAGGGGTGATGACACAACGGAAGGGGGTGCGCAGTGACACAGGAAGGGTGTTAGGGGTTTCGGGGGAGGCGCCAGTGGAAGGGAGGAGGAAGGTCGGCGAGGCTGGGGGCTTCTCTAAGAGCGCAGGGGCAGCGGGAGGGGGTTTTAACGGCGATGGGGCAGGGGAGCTCGCTGGGGTGTAGGGGCAACGGGGAAGGCTGGTGGCCGAGATACTGTTTGGAGGGTGGGAGGGGGTTGCCTGTTGTAGGGGTGTGCGAGGGGTTGGTGGTGGTGCTGGCGAGGGACTGAAGGGTGAGGGAGGTAGTGGGGAAGGTAAGGGGTTACCTGGTGAGGCAGGGGAGGTGTCGGGATGGTCGAGGATGGTGAAACGACTGATTCCGAAGGCATTATCTTCTATGTGATGTGTTGAACAACTAACCTATCGTCGTCTCCATTCTTTTTTTCTCGATTTTCTTCATCGCAGGTTAGGACAGTGGCTTCGATGGTGGAAGACTTTGATTCAACGGCACTTAGGGTCTCAAAATTAGCAACCAAAATCCGTAGTTTGATTGAAAGTCGAGCAATATGGACATCATCTCCTTGTTGTAGGTTTTGTCGTCTCGCCGTTTACGTTCCGACGAACGATAGTCTTTCGTTGAATGTCTGCACGAACTTTTGTACGGATCATCAGATCGTGAGGACGATCTGTAGGGCATGTTCTAATACCAATTGATACAAATGAAGATTCGCGATGGTGGAAAATAATTTGGCAGTGGAATTTTTGGTGGAGAAGAAATCAGAGGGGAGAGGAGAAAGCCCCTCGGATGCGAGGGGTTCGGGGAAGAATCGCGGAGATCGCGTGGGGGAGTCGAGAGACGAGAGATAGAGGTGAGATAAATCTCAACTTTAATAGCAACTTCAACTCTTTAAAAATAATAAACTACCACCCCTTTATATAGGAGGGATGAGATTACATATTAGAAAGAAATTTCAAATTTAAAATTCAAATTTAACTCTAACTAATCCTAATTGACTCTACCCGATTAACTACCTAATTTGACGACTAATTGAGAATACATGCGATCACTTTTATTTAAATAAAAATGGCAACAACTCGATAAAAAAATTGGAATCTAATTAACGACAAACATAAATAAATTAAGCCATATATATTAATTTCATGATGCATCAATTGATGCAAATGAAGAATCGCAACGGTGGAAAATAATTTGGCGGTGGAATTTTTTGGTGGAGAAGAAATCGAAGGGGGAGAGGAGAAGGCCCACCAGATGCTAGGGGTTCGGGGAAGAATCGCGGAGATCGCGTGGGGGAGTCGAGAGACGAGAGATAGAGGTGAGATAAATCTCAATTTTAATAGCAACTTCAACTCTTTAAAAATAATAGACTACCACCCCTTTATATAGGAGGGATGGGATTACATATTAGAAAGAATTTTCAAATTTAAAATTCAAATTTGACTCTAACTTATCCTAATTGACTCTACCCGATTAAGTACCTAATTTGACCACTCATTGAGATCACATGCGATTTCTTTTATTTAAATAAAAATGGCAACAACTCGATAATAAAATTGGGCTCTAATTAACGACAAACATAAATAAATTAAGCCATATTATTAATTTCGTGTTGCATCAAGTATGGTATTCGTCGATGATATTGTGTTGATTGATGAGACTAGAGATGAAGTAAATAAGAAGCTTGAGGTCTGGAGACATGCATTGGAGACTAAAGAATTTCGTATAAGTAGAGCCAAGACTGAATATATAGAGTGCACTTTTAATGTAAGCAATGATGAAGGAATCGAGGTGAAGATTTGTGACGATAACATTCAGAAGAGAGATTCTTTTAGATACTTGGGATCTATTTTACAACATGATGGGGAAATTGATGGAGATGTTACTAATAAAATAAATGCAGGTTTGCTAAAGTAGAGAGGAGCCTCTATTGTTCTATGTGGTAAGAAAAATCCTTTGAAAATCAAAGGAGAGTTTTACAAAGCAACTGTGAGACCTGCTATGCTCTATGGATCTGAATGTTGGCATGTGAACCACAGACATGTGTAGAGAAAGGCATTAGCAGAAATGAAAATGCTAAGGTCGATGTGTGAACACACACATAAAGATCGGATTAAGAATAATGCAGTCAGAATAAAAGTTGGTGTAGCTCCGATCTAGGATAAAATGCAAAAAAATCGCTTAAGGTGGTTTGACCGTTTGCAAAGGAGGTCATTTGATGCACGAGTGAGATGCGAGTTTTGAGATGTTGAGCTGGCAAAAAGAGAGCAAGGAAGGCCCAAGTGTTGTAATGAGACTATACAGAGGGATCTTAGTTTTCTGAATCAGTCTTCCCTCTATTAAAGGATTATAATTAACTATTTGAACTTACATATTGTACACATACCAACATTTATATCTTTTCAAAACACCTTCATTTCTAATATAATAAACCCATTGAAAATGTTGGATTATTAAAATAACTGTCAATATCAAGAATGTAAAGAGTAACTACGATATGCAAAAGATACCAAACCGATCAGTTATGGATAAGCATTACCATATCTATATATGTTTTGATACATAATTATATATAAACGAATATGAATAAAATGTTATCATATCTTGAAAATTCGATAAAAAATATAATACATATATGGATTAAATATGAATAAAGTACGAATGCTTTATAAATTATCTTAAAATATATGAATTGAATGACTTATTACGATACATATACAATATATATAAAATAAAAATTATATCAAACATACAGAAAAAAGTAAACTTTTTGTAATATGTAACTAAAAAGAAATCTATAGTTATATATTAAAAATATATAGGTACACAGACAAATATATATATATATAGATATCAAAGTGACATTTTATACGTACCTAAACCATATACATATACAAGTGCCAAAATATGTATGAGATATATTATAAGGAATTGGTATCCATTTGCATCCTTACATTAAGAATGATATGATTTTACTTGTTTAAAATTATTAGATTTAATTGTATTATTTAACATTGTGTTGATGAAAGTGTGTTTTTGTGATTTGAAGAATTTTGCTAGGACCCTTTTGTAAATACAAAGTTTGTTGGGATATTAAGTGAAACTATAAGTTTACTGGGATATCGAAGAATGGGGAGGAAGAATTGAATGCCAAGACCAACAATCCGTTGTAGAAACCTGAGAATTCTCAAGCAAGATCCATGAGCCTCGGAAGAATCTCCCCACCAGAATGCAAAATGAAATCCAACAATAAGCAGGATCAACTTAACTACTCCTTCCACAAATGGAGACGGCCAAGGTCGAAACCTCATATGTTCTGACAAGTTGAGAGTCTACCAGTAACAACTAACAAGCAAATAGAACATTCTCCAAAATATTTCCCCATTCTTGAGTCATGACCACACAGAGAAGTCATAGTTCAATATCCGTGGATCCTTCAGCCCAAAGCCACCATCCTCCACTGGTTTGCAAACCTTGGGCCACCAGAGGCATCCCCTTGCCCGTTATCCCAGAGCCTCACGAAAGGAATCTCCTACACAGAGCATTGATCCTTCCATCCACTCCAGAACTGGTCCCTAATCCATCAATCTAAAACCCGAGCTGACCAATACGAAAATATGAAATAAAGAATGCACAAAAAAGAATGCATAATCAAGCTATGAAAACATGGATTAACTAATGGAATGGAAGATGTTTTCTTGTTAGAGTAAGATACTCTAAGGCTCCTTATATCGTGGTAGTCCTACGGTTAGGATTTACAATGAAGTGACATCATAATGAGAAAAGATAAAGGGATGGAACAAAAGATATGTCAATGCTCCGCCTCAAGATGGAATATATACATAGGGGTTGGGGAAGTCGCATCAGGAGGTGTAGCCAACTAGCTGTACCCGATAATTTTTTCATTGATTTTTTGTGTTTTTGAAATGAATCCTAGCGGGATTTAAATCACCATAGTCTCATCAACTAAATTCGACACTTCTATCATCTCCATCAAGACACACATTTTAATGGTCTTAGAATTGCTGAAATTAACCCTATCTAGATGAGCATGTTAGGAATGTTTTTTTGCATGAAATTTGAAATGCATTCCACTCAATAAACTAAGTAAATCCCCATAGGCTTCCTTAAAAAAATTAAAATTCAATAAAAAAATGGTCGGGTGGAGCTAGTTGGCTGCACCCCCTGGTGTAGATTTCGCCCCCCCCCCCATATATATATATATATATATATATATATATATATTGATCATGCTTAACTCGTTACAACCTCTCAAACTGTGTGTAGGCGAGAGGTTTGGTGAAAAAGTCAGCAGCCTGATTTTATGATGATACACTAGACGTACACAACGACCCCCTTTATATCAAATCTCTAATGTAATCACAACCAACTTCCACACATTATCACTAGGTTGTCACATCTGAGCCTCATAATCCTAGTAGTGAGTGACTTATAGATTTGTAGGTACGGATTGAATCCTACTAATTTACTCACTCTTTGCATTAAAAAGGAAACAATTGTTTGTTTATTGCTTCTCCAAATGATCAAATTCACTATCAAGTAGGTTTGGAAGCCGGTGTCAGGTGAGAACAAGGTTTTAAAAAAATGAAAGGTAGAATGAAGTGACTTCCTTGGAATAGAGGTGAAGCGTACCCTCGAGGCAATCGAGGCGTAAACCTCTTCTACTAAAAAATTCAAAATGAGATTGGAATGTGCTTAATCCGCTCAAGGAATACGAGATTCCCAATAATGCATGTAGTAGACTTATGATCATAGTACAAATGTACAGAAGAGCAGGAAGTCCACGCTCCTGTAGAAAGGAGACTAGCCCGATAATCTCACAAGTAGGTTGAACCATCGTCCTGTATTCGATATGTGCACTCGATTTAGAAACCATCGTATGCGTCTTGCATCGCCATGTAACTAGGTTGCCACCAACGAACATAGCATAACCTGTAGTTGATCATCTGCCCTCAGGAGAACTGGCATAACTCGTATATGCACAAGCAGTGACATCAGTGTGAACATTGACCCCATAGAAGAGGCCTCTCCCTGGAGATTTCTTCAGATATCAAAGGATCTAAAAACATCCAACCAATGACTATAGAGAGGTTTATCCATGTGTTGACCAACTCTACTCGCAACATATATATGGCCTAGTGACAACAGTAAGGTAACAATTTGCCCTATAACCTTCTATATCATGTTGTATCCTTAAACTCAGGATCACTAGATGTAGCATGTTTCCGCAACTCCGTTAGGATTGCATCCGAGATAGCTTATATAAGGATATCTAGGCAATACTTTTGTTGTGATAGGTGTAATCCTTTTGCAGTACGTATCACCTCAATGCCATGTTAGTATCGAAGTTGACCAAGGTCCTTGGTAACACACACCCTCTGGAGGAAGGCCTCAGTCTCTAGAAAGCATGCTTCACCACTAGTAATCATCATATCGTCAACATAAACAACCAATATCAGAGTGCCAGCAGACCATCTAACGAACATAATATAATCAAACATCATCTTGTGTAAATCAAGAGAGTTGATCTCAATGGTAAGCATGTCAACCAAGCGCAAAGACTCTACTTTAAGCCGTAAATGACCTTACCAAGTCGTCACACAAAAAGACATTCTTCACATCGAGCTGAAAGATGGGTCAATTCTTATTAGCTGCAACTTAAAATAGTGTGAATTGAATACATCATAGCCACAGGAGAAAGTCTCAAAGTACTCCACTCCATAGGCCTGAGTAAATCCCTTTGCCGCAAACATGGCCTTTAACCTATCAACAGAACCATCAGAAGACTGTTTGGTCAGAATGACCCATTGGTAATCAATGTGCTTGATATCTGGAGGACACGACATAAGATTCCACATGCCCCTGGAGGTAAGCACGTCCATCTCCTCATTCATGCCCCTTTTCCAACCATGGTCCTCCAATGCACTGTGATGGCCAAGAGGAATAGTAATAGCCATAAGAACATATGTAAATCACCTGTCCCAACTGGATAAACCATCACTGGAAGTAAGATGTGACACGAAATGTATAGTACATTGTCTTTTTATCTTCTGTAGTGCTATAAGGAGTTTTTATGGAGCATCCAGAGATGCAGTGGTGGGAATAATCGAAGAGGACACATTATCCTGCAAGTAAAAAACATGTAAAGCTACATTATCAGAATAAACATTGTATTTCCTTTTGTAGACACATTATCCTGCAAGTAAGGAACACGCAAAGCTACATTATCAGAATAAACATTGTATTTCCTTTTGTAGACAATGGGTGGTGAAGGAAGCTCCAAGGGTATGTCACTGATAAATAGAATGAAGTAGCTAGTCTGTTCAAAAAAGTGACATCAACAGAAATATGATGACAAGTATGGTCATAGCGCATGTACCCCTTTTGGGTGCGAGAATAGCCAAGAAAAACATACTATCAAACAATCTATAGTGTGAAAATTATGAATAAAAGTAGTGCCACTAAAATTTCTTAATGGTAGTGGAAAAGTATGCTCATCAAAATACAAGAGTGAGAAAGGAGTTACCCTTTCAGGACAAAAGACGGAACCATATTTATGAGATATGTGGTAATGATTTATGTAAGTAAGCAATGCAAGTAAGCAATGCACGAGCAGTGTCAAGGAGGTCGCGAAGTTTCCTTTCCGCTATCCCATTTTGCTGAGAGGTATACAAGCATGATGTTTGGTAAAGGATTCACTGAGAGGCAAAGAAAGACACCAACCCTTACGACGATATATCGCTGAAATATCGCCCATATCGACAAGCCTTTGTGAAGAAAATGCCTGGAAATCGGGATATATCGCCATATCGGTGCCCATATCGGTCCCAATTCGATATCGATATATCGGCGATATATCTCCGATATATGGGCGATATATCTCCGATATATCGCCGATATATCTCCGATATATCGCCGATATATCGCGATATTTCCTTCCATGGTCTGAATACACATAAAGAAAGATGTTTTAATAAATTGAACTAAGGACTTGACAATTTTATTAATAGCTGACTCCTCCTTTATTAAATAAAACCAAGAAGAGTTGCTATAGTCATCTACCAAGAGAACAAAATATCTATGACCACCAATACTACGGACCGTGAAAGACACCTACATATCACGATGGACCAAAGAAAATGGTGAAGATCAACGTGGCTCAATCCTAAGAGGAAAAGGGGCTCGATGACGTTTTCCGAACTGACATACTTAACACTCAAATGGCTTCAGCGAAGAGAGTTCGAGAAACATCTTGGAAACCAAAGCATGGATCATCAAGTTGATAGAATAAGAGCATGGATCATCAAGTTGGGAGAAACCAAAGCATGCATATTTTTTGTGTGTTTTTTTGCACAAATTATTATTATTTTTTGTAGTTCTCTCTCTTTTTGGCTATTCCTTTTTTTTCTCTTTTCCGTATGGCTTCTTTTTGTATGACCGCCTTTTTCTTTCAAAACATCTCGCTTTTTTGTTTTTTTAAGTGTCCCTTTTTTTCTCAAATCAGGGGCTTCTCCCTTTGTTTCTCTCTATATTTTTTGGTAGTCTGGTTGGTCCTGCTCCCCTCCCCCCACCCCCTCTTTTTTAATAAAGCCCAATTGGGCCAATGATACAGCAACGCCCCCCCCCCCCGGGCCCAAAAACATATGGTCCCCCATTTTTTTCTTCTCTCTCTTTGTATTTGTTTTTTTCTTAAGCAATTGGGCCTGCTTAGGGCTTTGATAATTTGAGAATAGGACACCACCCCCCCCCCCCGTTTAATACGAGGGCCAGACCCCTCCTCTCTCTTTGGAAGACGAGTAGGGTTCCCAAAGAACCCAACTCTATCTCCTCTTATTTATATTGTGGAACTCGATGCTCTCATCGTCGGATGTCGCCATGCATAGGGAACCACTTGGAGGAGCTGGAGATGGTGTAGGGTGGTGCTTCCATACAAGGAAGGATGAGGATGCACGAGATCACTATGGTCGCGAGTAAGATCGACAGCACTGCGAGTGAGAAGGATCAGCATTGCCGCTTCGACATGAGGGGAGAAAAGAGGCCATGTCATGGCTTAATGCAGATGGGTTACTTCATTGAGCTCCAAGCGATGGGTCTTGGTTTGGAGGAGATTCATCGCCGCTTCCATGGGGGTCGTTTTGAGATGAAGATGCGAGGGAGAGGCCTTCCAGTAGGGAGTTATACTGTAGATGTGGGTTCGGACCCCATGGTGGACACCATCACCTTGGAGAGGGGCTTTCACGTATAGCACTAGAGCCCCTCCCCTTTTCTTCTTCAAGAACGGTGATCAATTGGAGAAGAAGTCTAGACAAAGAGGATTTGGATGCTTGGAGTTGCGCTTGTGAGGGTCGTCAGTGCTTCTGAGTTGATGGACGTAGAATTAGGGTTCCATTAGGAACCCTAGCTTTCCCTGAACCCAGTGATGAACATATCTCCGAAACTTGGAAAAAGGAATCAAACCACAAAATCAAATATCTTGAGATGAACATAAAAATCTTCAAAAATAAACCCTAGAATCGACTGCCTCGGCACCATGTCGAAATATAAATGCAGAAGCAAAATCAAAACAAGAACGGGCAACGTCAAGAAATATAAAACATGGAACACATGTTTTACATGGAACCCTAATCCGTCAAGGAGCGGGATGAAACCATGGGAGAAGGCCTCAAAAGTCAGGATCGTCTATTGCAATCTCCTTACATAGCCCCACAGATAGACCGAAGTCCCATCGCTCATCCATGGGGACTAAACATGAGTGAGGATAATTGGATCTTGGAGAGATCCAATTACCCATCTATTACATACTTCAACTAAATAACTCTAATGGTACCAAACCATAACAAGTCAGACAAAAAGAAAGAACAAAGCCCACTAAGGCTTTGATCTTCTCTAACAATCGGGGCCTCTTCCATCTTCTGTGAAATAAGGTTCCAATGAGGAGCCCATCAGACCAGGTCGAACAACATAGCTTGTTGTAAGGGGATCCAATCGCTTAGTATAGGGCTCTTTTCTCTACTTCAACTGGGAACTATGGTTTCCCTAGAAGTAATCCCATTATCTTTTTTTGAAGCCAAGTAATCCCATTATCTTATCGCTCAAGGTGGATCTGTGGACCGCATGCGGCCTTTGCTTGCTTTTAGTGTGAATCGGCTTCAAAAGGTATGCTTCTGATAAGGAGGCTCTCCTTTGTAGAGCCTCTTTTTTCCTCACCTAGAGGTTATCTCCTTCATTGTAGTTAAGGCGACTACTATGGTTCAAAGATCCTAACCCATGAGGTTATCTCCTTCGTTGTAGTTAAGGCAACTATTATGGTTCAAAGATCCTAACCCATCTTATCGTACTTGTACTCTTTACACGATCTTCAGAAAAAGAAAAAAATCAAACTCATGAAGAACATCCAGAATATCGTCAAATACTAGAATTAGAACCGACTTATTGTGTTGTCATATCATAGAGCTTTGATCTTTGGCGCCATCACAATACTACTAAGAACAAGATACCTCAAAAACTTGATAACATAGTCATCGTAAAAGTTGAACCTTGAGAAAGAGAACACATCAACTCCATGTGCTCTAATATCATATGAGAACATGAAATAAAAAATGCAAAATCAAACAACAATATAAAAACTTGAATTTACGTGGATCTCTATTCCCTAAGGAGTGAGATGAAACCACATGAGAAAGCCACCAAGTGCTGCATATTTCATTGTGTTTATCGATGATTACTAGGGGTATTGGGGCTCTATATATAGCCCCATCAACACACGAAAGTCCCACTAAGAAGCAATATGAGACTAAAAAAGAGTAGTGTATTGAATCAGAGAGATTCAATTACCGATAAAAAACATGCTATAACAAGAATAAAGCAACCAAGTGTAATGTGACTACCAATATAGAATAGGATGAAGTATGACTTCTAATGGTTAATCATTGGTCCAAATGCCTCACCAACGATGTCAAAAAGGGCTCAAACATGAAAGGCTTCATCATGTATACTCAATGAAAAAAAGATGATAACAACGATGTGGAGAGAAATAAAATGAGATGTATTGCACTAAACCATATGCATCTCTTTTATAAGGAGAAGATAGTGCCATATGGTTGAGAGGAAAATTACATAGTAGCACCACTCAATTTAGTGCATAAATATCATATATACTCAACTTGACCACAAGAAAACTACGCAGTTTCTTCATGATTGCCTTCATGAAAAACACTAATGAATGCTTGTGGGTAGAGATGTGTGTTGTAGTAATTCTCTTGTTTTTTACGAGATCCCGAATAAAGTGCCAACAGACTTCGATGCGCTTAGTACGCTCAAGTGATAAGATTCCCCCCAATGAATAAGGAAAATCCAGTTGGAGAACAATGAGAACAATGGTCATCAAAGGAACTAACATGATCAACATCTAAACAAGCACAAAGATCAAGACGGTCAAATCTTCCATTAAAGAGCCCCCTTCCAGGAGATGATTTTATATGACTACGTATAAGAAGCACATCATTCAATGGCTATATCTCGGCTGATCCACAAACTAACTTGCATTTCTCACAACAAATGAAATATCTTAGTATGCAACATTTTGATGTAGCATCTTGCCAACCAAACTCTTTTACCGACGAGTATAATCAAACAATGGATTATTAGAACATGTCATCGAGCTTAAGTAGGAACGCTAAATGACTTGCTCCACAAAATGCTGAAGTCCTCCAAAATATTAAGACTGTACATTCTCGGAGAGAGAGGATGGTCAAAAGTGTTACACATAATCTCTATTACAAGAAAATATCATAAAGAGTCAAGGTCTTTAGAACAAAGGCTTTCTGAAGGAAGATCTTGATCTCTTGAAAGCCTAAAGCATCATCTCATGTAAGAACCATCTCGACAACAATGACGACAATGATAATAGTGGTATGAGTGTTATGCACGATAAAGACATAATGATCAACAATTGTGCATTTACAACCATAAAACCAATTTAATAGTGGCATGAGTGTTATGCATGATAAAGACATTACGATCAACAATTGTGCATTTAAGACCATAAAACCAATTTCTGAGGTGAGACCATCTAATCATACATGAGGAGTCTACTTCATCCATAAATAGCTTTCTGTAGACAACATATTAGCTCCGCCTAGACAACATCGCCCAATGGTTATAACTAATAAAATTCTTCATTTTTATTTTAAAAATAAACTTCTTCATCAAGATCCTCATAGAAGGAATTCTTCATATCTTGCTGAAAAAATTAGCCAATTTCAAACAGCAACGACCAAGAGAATCCTCCTGATGGATCATGTAGAAATATTGTGGCAACATGTGAGAATGTCTCCAAGTACTCAACACCATATGTCTGTGTAAAGTCTTATTCTACTAAGGCTTAGTGCTTAAAAACTGCCTATAAACTACATTTGCAACACCTTTGGACACTACACTATGTCTCGTAAGTTCCTCAATTTCATCATCCATAGCATTCTTCTAAATCAAATTCTGCATTGTTGTAAAGTAATCCTTTGGAACAAGAGAATTTACCAGAGCAACAAAAACCACATATCATCAGCAGATAGGCCATTAACACATTTCCAATTGAGATGGGTGAATAGTGCAAGATCTAAGTTGTTTGCGAAATTCGACAAGACAACCATCTTGGATCATGCGAGGAGCACAAGAGACGTCCCGAGGAGATGATGGAAGGACCTGAGTTGGAATGGTATTGCACCTTCATGCTGTACAGATTATATTGATAAATGGACTTTAGACTCTTTGTAGTTCCTCATTTGATACACTTGGAGCGGGAAGGGAACTCCAAAATAATGTCAAACATGGATTCCTCAAAGATGCTTGGTGTCTTCAAGAATGTGACATCAGTTGAAGACATAGTAGTGATGAGCAGCAAGTTCCTAGGACCTACAACCTTTTGAGTCTGAGAGTACCGAGGAAAGACATTCGACAGCGAGAGATCATCCGCTTTGTGTGGATGTCCTAAAAATGGAGGCTTGTAGGAAAATACACAACAAACTCCACACTTTCAATCTAGAGAGAAGTCATATCCAACAACCACTAGTGGTGAAAGTGAACCATTAGCAAGCCTCACGAAAGTTATCTTTGTAGATGCACATGAAGTGGAAAGGAAACAGCATTCTCATGTCACGGGTGTGTAGAAGTTCATGAATCTACTATCCAACAAGAAGTAGAAACACATGTAAGATTATCCAACATACCTTTTCTATAAGTAAAACCGGTAAAAGAGGTTGTACTTGTAGATGGTGCATTCCCTGCGTCTACAACTTCCCATAATCAACAGTGAAAGTTGAGCAGATTGTGGTTCAGCACAACACTTCAGGGCGGCAACCATATGTGGGTTTTTAACTGAGGTAGCTTGATGAGCCGTAGGACATCCAAACTTCCCCAGTAATGATTTGATAAGTGGTTGGTACCCAGACAAAGAATGTGTGAGGGAAAACACAACCACATTCACCATAGTAACCACTACCACGTGTTTGATGTTCTTCATCTTCCATTTACGTTTGCAATATAGAAGTGAGCGAAATTTTCCAGCACATAACTATCAAACATAACATGGATAGCAAAAGAATGCAACATGGATGACAAAAGGTGTCACTGAAACAAGAGCTTCAAGCTGTTGTAGATGACCAAAGACAACTCGAAGTGAGGCAAAGGATTCAACCATGATCCTTGGCAGCCTGATAGCATGAATGTAAACCCATCAAGCAAGAATCCAATGTATCTGCCACTCTGCCTTTGAAAGCAAGAAAGCCTGACAACGTGTTCATATCATACATGTTGAAAATAGCAAGCTCCTCAAAATATCAGACATGAGAATGAAATATTGAATCAAGGTCATGTCACATTGGTTGGTCGACCAAACTCGGTTACATATATATATGATAAACGGAATTTAGTTGTCCGGTTAAGAAAGCATATGAACCAAATCATCCCAATCTGCTTGGTTGTTATCTTGAACAAAAAAATGGCTACAGTAGATTGCTTGATGTTCATTAACCAATTCGATGATTGCCTTACTCTCAATTATCGAACTGTTTATCTTTCTTGATAACTCTTTATTGATGATATAAAGATTTCGATATTCACCTGAACATAGTTTTATGCAACTTTCAGTTTAATAGAGGTGTCGTGAACTATCAACGAGGTGGTAGAGGAAAATGGCTTGTCCTCAAAATTAACAAAAGAGTTGTTTTAGGTCGTTGTATCAAATAAACGTAGGCAGTGGCTAAACCACCTGTAAGTTATAAGATGGTTGCCTGAGAATGCTTGCCAGCAGTGAAACTACAGGTTGCGGTTGCAATGAGTAATAGTTGATCATCCAGGGAAGGTTAAGAAGAGATAAGGAGGTATTCGACGCGGTATTGAAACTTTTGTCTAGGATTGCTGCTTTATTACCATGTAAAGGGAAATAGAATAGGATGTTTTGCATGGGTCCCGTGACATCTTTTTTGTAGTAAGAAGAGAGTGCCCTGGGGGTACGAAGAAATTTACTTAGTAGCACTCACACAAAATAAATACCAAAAAAGACAAAAAATATACATTTCAACAAAAGGGAAATAGTGTCTTTGCCTCCTTGAATAAAGCCAATTAGCATCTCAACGACACAAATCCTTAAGCACCCACTGCTAAAATATTGAAAACAAGAGCAAAGATTAACATCAGAAAGCAACCCTGACTAACACCTTGATGCTGTTAGACCCAATTACAATATAGGGCATCCATTGACAAGAACTAAGAAAGAGACTGCAGTAGCATACTGCTTCATCCATACCACCCATCAATCCAAGAAACAATACCTCTTTAAGGTCAAGTAAGAAAGAACCTTTGCATGCCGTGTTAAAATCAACCTTTCATAAATACCCCTTCGTATGTTCTGTCCTATGATGCAATCACCTCGAACGCCATTATAAACTTATCAAATATAGAACATCACTTAATGAAAGTGCTCTACAATGCAAAATGACATCATCGACCGCCACCCTTAAGATTGTTTCCAACATCTTAATAATGAACAAATAAATCGAGTTCGACTATGCAATAGGTAGAAATCCTCGTCATGCTCAGCAATGGCCTTAAATAAAAGGAACCATTAGGAATGGGGATGATTTTACAGTTTAATACCTGAGTTACTCTCCACGGGCATGACATCGAGAAGACGCCTATCCTTCAGTTTCTATATATTCAGAAGTTAAAAAACAAACAAAAATTACAAAGACCAAAATGTCTTTAGACTTATCGCATGCTCAATTACATTTTCCATATACATAGTTAATCCCCGAACACCGATCCACTGTTTTTAATCAAAAATTCCACACCATTACCGAGATTGGCCAACCTCATCTAACTCTTGAAATCTGATGCAAGTGCACCACCAATATCCAACATCTCCTCTCCATCTTCTATGTATCCATCCTCTCGGTCTATCTTGATTTTTGTCTCCAATCCACTCTATTTTAACATTTTCCTTCCTTACCACACTCCACTCCGCTAAACTGGCCTCCATCTTATCCTACTAAGATCATACACATCCCAAATCATGTCGAAGGAAACTACTACCTTCAATGTTGCATTCCTTTCCGCCAATTGTTCAACTTTCAACCACGCATGTCAACCAACAAGAATAGATGCAAGGACCACACTCTACTACCAATGTTCCAGTTCACAAATGACCTAACTGTGGAGAGAAAATAATGAGTTGATTATTCATGAGGCCCAAGGGTTCTCTTATATATAGGAGAAACCTTGTTGGAAAAATTACATAATCTAAATGGAAAGAAATGAAAATACATAGACTGAATAAAATATAACTAATATCTCAACACTCCCCCTCAAGCTTAGGCGTAGATATCAATCATACTCATCTTGAAACATCATCTTTTGAATGTCCCTCTAGCTAGGTCCTTGGTGAATATGTTTATTGTTTGTTCTCCAGAGCTGACATGAGAGGTGGAGATGAAACCTTCTAAATCATACCTCGAATGTAGTGACAGTCTACCTTGATATGCTTGGTCCTCTCATAGAAGGTTGTGTTGTTGGCAATGAAAAGAGCTCGCATTGGCGTTGTATGAGAAGAGGCACCTCAACAATTAGGTCAGCCATAACAGATCTGATCCACATCATCTCTATACTCCCATGTAACATGGCTCTGTATTCTAATTCTACACTAGATCTAGTGACCATTGTCTACTTCTTGCTCTTCCATGACACCAAAGAGCTCCTTATGAATACTGCAAAACTAGGAGACTTCCTATCCTTGGGATATCCTACATAATCTGCATCTACACAAGCTGTGACGGCAAGGGATTTGCCTCTGCTAAATAAAAGACCAATGCCAGGAGAGATCTTCATATGCCTCGGAATCATAAGAACTGCATCCATTTGTGCATGTCTAGGTTGCTCCATGAACTGACT
This sequence comes from Ottelia alismoides, assembly GCA_037367405.1. Classification (NCBI taxonomy): domain Eukaryota; kingdom Viridiplantae; phylum Streptophyta; class Magnoliopsida; order Alismatales; family Hydrocharitaceae; genus Ottelia; species Ottelia alismoides. Next base: position 615,389 of record JAZKJV010000979.1, read on the forward strand.
CGCTCTACTCACTACAAACGGATATATCTGACCTGGTATTGGAAACGTATAGGAGCATTCCAACGAGCTCCATGTATCTCCTCTTGTCTACCTCCTCAGTGTCATCATCATCAACTTCATATTTGGGTCAATGGGAGTAGTGGCAGGTCTGCAGTCTGACATTCCTGTCTTAGAGAGAAGATCTGTAACGTACTTCTTTTGCAAGGTCCTTGGTTACAAACTACTGACCAAGAAAATCTTTAGTTGCTTGAATGCCATGCACATCATCCCATGTGATAATGATATCATCAACATAAACCAGTATAGCAATTGTACTCTGTGAGAACTCTGAACAAGCAGTGAATGATCTACGGTCGATTTCACGAACTCCTGCTGCTCTATCAAGTCCAAGAGCTTCTGAAACCATGCTCTTGGACTATGTTTAAGGCCATATATAGCCTTACGAAGTCTACAAACCCTATGGCACTCCCCCTCAGCAGCGAACCATGTCGCCTGCTGCATATAGACTTCCTCCTATAGGTCACCGTACAAAAAAGCATTTTTCAAATCAAGCTAATATAGTGGCCAAACCTGTATCACTGCAATAGAGAGAAGGATCTGCAGTTTGGGGAGAAAGTATCCTGATAGTCCACCCTATATGTTTGGATGAACCCACACGCCACAAGTCTCTCCTTGTAGCGATCCATGCTACCATTTGCTCAGTGCTTCACAGTAAACACCCGCTTGCGTTCCACAACAGATGCTCATGTAGGAGTTGTAACAATGCTCCACGTACCGCATGACTGTAACGCGGCCATATCCTCCTCCATGGTAAGATGCCACTGGTTGTCCTTTATCGCTTCTTGATATGTGGGCGGTATCTCCACGGCTGACAACCCTGCGAGAACCTGAAATCCTTTGAGACGTCCCAAAGAAACATGGGCTATAAAAGGATAAGTAGCACAAGTACGCATCTACTTATGCAGAGCAATAGATACATCAATATCACATGCCTCCTCCTCAACCTATAAACTACCCTCCTGAGAGGGCATCTGCCCATCTTATAAAGTAGCATGTTGCATGGACAAATCACTAGTGCCATCAGTACAAACAATATGCTCGGTACATACATGGGTCGTGCTAGATGACGGGGAATGCCCACAAGCAGGGGAAACCGTAAGGAGGCCTGCGAACATAGAAACGTTTCCAATAGTTGGGACAATGTACTGGGTGATGAATATCTATTTCATCACCTTTATTCTTTCATTTTGATCTTTGAACCCTAGCTAAATGCATGTAATTAACATTATTTTGCACAAATTAACATTCATTACTTATGATATAAATAATGCATAAAATACATGGTTTAAAGCCAAAATAAAAGAATAATGAAAAGAAAAGAAAAAGAATAAAATGTCAAAGGTATTATATAACCCTCAACCCCAAGACCTGGGCATCTTGATGACTGGGTCAACAAGGAATAAAATAGGGAGAGATAAGGGTCAAAATTCATTAAAATTCCCTTTTAACTAGTCATCAATAAGTCCTTTTTGGGACCTATTTTATTTTCTGTTCTTTATACCTCAAATAAAGAAACTTTGTGCATGAAAGTTGTAGATAGAAATATAAATAAAAATACAAAATTGAGTTTACACAAAAATAATACACAGTGTACTTTCTATACTCAAAATAAAAAGCCAAAACCCAAACTTCCCAGACCCATATCTCCTCAATAAAAACTCAAAATATATCAAAATCACATTTAATTGTTTATAACTTATTAAAAGCTATTTAATCAAGGTGGTTTTATTTAATTTGGATTTAAGATGTAAAAGTTAAGTTTTGAACCCCCCATTGTATAGTATACCTGAATAAAATATTCATTTTATTTATTCTTTATTATTTTTATACTTTTATATTTTTATAATTTTGTAAATATTATTCACAATATATGTACATATTTAGAATAGAATTAAATTATAAATAAAGTATAAAAATAAAATAGTATATATAGATACATAGATGAATATACAATGCTTATACATATATATTTAATACCCATATTTATTTAAGTATACATAATATACCAGAAAAATGCAACAAAATATATATTTAGGTGTATAAAAATAAGTTATAAGTTTATAGATAAGAAAATAAAATAATAAAATCAAAAATACAAAATAAAAATAAAATTTTCCAAACATAGGTCAATATACCTATAAATGTACTTGTAAAAAGTAACTTGTAATAAATAAACTTGTAAAAATAAATAAAAATTATATTAAAATACTACATAAAATAATAAATATTTTTTATGTTTTAACCAAAAATTAATAAAATCATCTACTAACTAAATTTGAATTATTTTTGAATTTCACTTGTTGTTTGTCTTCTAGTGGCTTAGCTAGGCCAATCACGACCCTGCAACAGTTGACCCTAGGTCAATTGTCCTCCCTCCAGCCTAGTATTGTCAGAACTGCATTTGACCCTATCTTCCTTGAATTTTCACGCTCAAATCTTGCACCTATTCAACTCGATCTGTGCTTGGCTTTTATCCTTCAATCATCGAGCTTTCACGCCCAGATGATTCCTTGGTCAACAAAACTCTGAATCGAGCACCGTTGCCCGAGGAAGTCCACTCCTATATAGCTTCGTCTCCGAGCTCCCTTGACTTTTTTTATGCTTCTTCCGCCACTTTTCCAGAACCCAAACGCACCTAAGCGAACCTTGGTGATAGTGTGCTTCCTTAGGAGGTGTCTGCGATGAGTTTGGTGTAGAATCGAGGTGATCAGGGGTTGTCACCGCCTCTCCGCTGGAAGCTTTGACTCTCCGTAGTGTAGGTCAGGTCAGACCCCTTTATTTGGTCCTTTTACTCTTTAGTGTAGCATTAGTTCAGTTTCTCCTTTTATTTCCTTTGAATCCATCGCCTATAGCATATTTTCTAAATCTTTCGGACGACGGAACTCCAACTACACTGCCCCGTTTTGGCCACATACGACTACCTCCGCTGCGCCTTTCACTCCATCGCATCCCCCTTCATCTTCTAATCATCTCCCGTGCCTTCAGTCACCTCGATCTCGCACATATCGAGGAATCCGATCTTCTTCCTCCACCTCTTGCTGGAGATCTTCACCCCGACTTACCCTCGCACCATTTAGCCATCTGAAGCTATCCTTAGCTTCGTATTTTTGTCGAGAACCTAATCCTGCAGGTAACAAGAGAGATAGAGGCTCTCCCCAAAGGCTTTCGAAGCAGGAGAAGGAGCTCCAGGTGTCGTCCTCCGTCAGAGCACCTCTGGCGGAGCTTCAGTCATTTTCGAGGAGTCCTTCAGTCACGGGCTGATTCCATGAGCATTTTAAGCTACTCAGTGAAGGCGGAGAAGACCAGAGTCACCCTAGAGAGCAGATCCAAGTTCCGCACACCATTGTTCTTCATGTGTTCATTCACGACTGCTCTCCGCCGTCCGATCTGGCCCGATCTCCAGGTCTTCCAGTAGTCGTCCGATCTTCATCGGCTCCAGCCGTACGATGCAGCGTTAGATCTAATCACAGTCGTTGGAGCGCAAAGGGGTACGCACTGTCCGATGTTTGCCACGTGGATAAGTGGTCGCTTCCTAGTCGTCCGCTCACGCGCAGATGAAGGGTATATTGCATATTTTCCGCACGCACTTTTTGTATTTAATATTTAGTCCTCAAACTTTCATCTTCCATATAAATGTTTTATAAAAATTGCAAGAAACCCCCAGTCCTTTCGTAATATTGCATCTAGGTCCGTGCTAAGTCAACTCATGTGTTGTCCCACGTGAGGTGGTCATTTTGCATATAAGCTCTCGCGGCTTTTTATTTTTCAAATTAGTCCAGTAACTTTAAATATTAGTATAAAACTTTTAGGTATTTAGCAGAAACACCCATGTGCTTATTTTTATTTGCATTTATGTCACTGTCAATTAATTAATTTTTATTCATGTTTTCTATTTATTAAAATATCATTCGTTCTCCAAAAAATTCTAAAAACAAATAGTGTTAGGTGCCTTCTAGTGTGTACATTCACGTTATATCTTTGTATTTTGATTTTAGGCACTTATAACATTTATTAAAAATCAAAAGAGCATATTTTTGTCCCTAATTGACTTAAAAGTTCGAAATATATATATATATAACCGTTTTGAAAAATTCCCAAAAGAATATATTTTGTTTATTTTATTATTTTCTCACTCCAGACTAAAAATCCTTAAAAAAATAAAAAGGAAATGCATAAAAATTAAAAAGCTCCAAAATCCATTATAAAAACAAAAAAAATTGCCAAAAATCCTAAAAACCATTTCTGTTTTATAATTTTCTTTATATTATTATTTACAAATTAAAATTAATTTAGAAAATTTTGCATCTTGTTCACTATTTTTAAGTTCCAAATTAATTCGGTCTATTTATTCAATCCTGATTTGGGACATCTTTTACTTTAAAAATATATAAAAACTAGAAAAATTATATAAAAAACACAAAAAACTGTAAAAAAATTATTTAGAATCCAAAAAATATTTTATTTCATGTATTTTGATTATTTGTATTGGTATTTATTATTACATTACCTTATATTGTATATATAGCCTTATATAAAACTTATATTATATATTTATTATTTAAAAAGAAAAAAATCAAAATTAGATAATAAAAAAGGAAATAAAAAATATAAAAAACAATTGAAAAAAGAAAAAATAAAATTAGAAATAAAAAATATAAAAACTAAAAGCCCATAAAAATCATAAATTAGCTAAGTGTTTGGAAAGACAAATTCTTGTGATAGACTTCTTGATCTCATACACTCTACACTCTTGTTTCCTGTGTTCGACACCTACATAACTGTCACTATACATCTTTAGTAGGGTATAATAAACTTTAGCCCAATCGAATTAATTGTTTAATTATTGTGTGTCGGTAAATTGTTGTTTGATCATGAGTATTGAGCAGTCGCCTCAACGACAGTGAGTCTGATTTTGTCAGACTATTATTAACGACTCTGATTCTCGCATTAAACAATGCCCTAGGAGGAGGTGGCACATATACCCCATCATCTCCAGTGTCAGACGGAGTCAATCAGTCACATGTAGGAGAGATACATAACATACTCAAAGAAGATGACATCAGTACTAACATAGTACTTGCGTCGAACTGGATTGAAGTAACGATACCCCTTTTAGGTACGAGAGTAGCCCACAAAGACATTTTATAGCTCTAAGGGAGAGCTTGTCATGGCCATGTGTCAGATGGTGAACAAAGGCAACAGAGCCAAATACATTGGGTGTAAGGGAGAACAAATCCTTCTTAGAAAACGCAATCGAGAAAGGGACCTTCTCTCCTAAGACAAAAGATGGCATGCGGTTCACTAAGTAACAAGTAGTGAGAATCGCAGTACCCAAACGAGTGAGGAGCACGACTATGGATCAAAAGTGTTATGCTGCCATTAAAAAGGTGACGATGTTTGCATTCAACAACATCATTCTGCTGAGAAGTGTACGCACGCGAGGTTTGGTGTATGAAATCAAGAGACCTGAAGAACTCAGAAAGTTGTAATGTGTAGAAGATGACCATTCTGCTTGGTCGTGTAGATATCGAACTGTAGCTGGATAATCTTGGCCTCATTCTTTGCTTGGCCATATATGGATGCTAGGATGTCCCACACCGCCTTGGCGGTGAGTTGGTTCACAATGTCATTGTTGATCTCTATGATAGGAGTACTACAGATCCAAATGCGCACGAACGCTTCACTTTACTTCCACGAAGCATTATCCCCAATCTTATCCACCGACTCCAGCTATGTTAGAATGTGCTCCTTGCTATTGCACTACATGAGGATTAAGAACTGCATGAACCACAACTCGTAGTTGGTCCCATCCATCTTCACGATGGGAATCGGGTCCTTGAAGGCACCTAATGAAGAGAAGACGCCACCCTTGCTTTCTGACATGATGAAAAAGATGTTGGAACAGAACTTGAGTGGGGTAGTAGACCGATCTGAGCGAGTCTACATGATTATATAGAGGATTGGTTGTACGTGTGGACTTATACAACCATCCTCACCAATCCTCGACCCGCGCTAGGGGCCAAAAAAGGTGATTCAACTGAAATCACTTTTTCCGGTCAAAATCAGACCGTTTCGGAGTGCTAGATAGTGCTGGAGAAGAACAAAAATGCCCTAGAAGGCTGGTGGACGGGTCTACGGTGAGCCCTAATGGCCTAACGGTGCTTGGGAAGGACCTACGGCAGGTCCAACGGCGGCACACAAACCTACAACGGGTCCGACAGCGGCAGTGGCGGCGCATGATGGTCTAGAGGGACCCAGCTGCATCGTAGGACTTTTATTAAGGGTTGGGCAGCACGTGTGTGGCTCTTGGAGCGTCAGGGCAACGCGCGAGAGCCCCTGGAGGAGGAGGTTGCGGTGGCACAAGGCATGCAGAGGCCACGTGGGCGACACACGTTCAACCCCCTCCTCGAAAGGGAATGTACTTTGTTACCCCCATCCCCCAACACCTACCTCTGGTCCCCCCCCATACCTTTTCGAGCAAGTTTTCATCTCCTCCCTCTGTCTTTAGTCCTGGACGTGGGTTGGGCTTAGGCAGACGTGGGAGGTTATTCAGTAGCAATCGTAGGAAACCTCTTTTTTCTAATATAGTAATAAGTCGCTAACCGACACCCTTTCAATCACGTTTTTCCCTTGCTTCAAACCCTGCCCAAGGAATGCTTCCATGCGGAAAGATGAAGGGGGGGCTAGGCCTACTAGTTCACGCAATTCTGAAGAAGACTCGAGGATGGCCTATTGTGCGGCCTATTCTTTCTAGGGCACTGGCTTTGCTTGCCCTTTTCTTTCTTTTCTATTTCTTCAAATGTCGGGTCGTCCCGGAAAAGTGCTGGCAACAACAGAGGAGAGGGCGATAGGTGGTGTAAGGGCACATGGTGCGAGAAATCTGATCACCAAGACCGTCGCTCTGATACCATATGGAGAGAAAATAATGAGTTGCTTACTCATAAGGCCTTATGATTCTCTTATATAGAAGAGGAACTTGTTGGGCAAATTACATAATAGAGATGGAAAGAAATGAAAATAATAAAATGAATAAAAGATAATTAATATCTCAACACTAACGATGACTTCGTTGCGGTTATCTCAAGCCATGTCCATATAGTTTGGCGCACGATGCCATGACTTGTCAACCTTAAGACTGAAGACCAATGAAGAGGGGTATGATAAGACATTGAACTTGGGATGGCCCAGATGAATCCACCATAAAAGCCTCTACCATCAAAACATATGCCAAGAAATGGTCCAATGGGGAGACACACGCCAAAGAAGTCATATTTCACTAGTTAAAGTGAAGTTAAGGACCAAGAAGTACATCAATCCCAACATATCAACAATGTCTAAAAAGTGTTGACATAGCAGGGGTCTAAGTAGAGCACTCATTCAATTGATTCATGATAGAAAGAATGAAATTGAAGTACCTACCAATAAATAAAAGCATGCCTGCCATAAAATTTGACAACATGTTCTTAAATCATCACATAACTCATTGCTCGAGTCGATCTCCACTATATTAAAATACATGGATATAGATCCCAAGATGAAGTCGTCAACATGACACTTCATAACAATCGCCAAAGCCCTTATGCTCATCCAACCATAACAAAGTCAGAATTCCGTGCAATGCATTGACCACCAGCTCTATCTCCACCACCTTCAGATCTCGAAGTGTAAAGGTTTAATATCCATTAATCAAATTCATGTCTTGGTGTCCAATTAGTCATTTTGGTTTCCTAAAACAAACTAATGTTGACGCCCAAATCATTATGATGTCTTATTACCATTCTTCTTTTCTTTATGTCCCTTAACACCTTCGATATTGTTAAGTGCCCTACCAGAAAGAACTCTACCAACACCATGATGGGTGAAACTGGCTTCACGTCCAACCATGATTTTGCATTTTTCCAGCCTCTACAATATGTGGTATGTGGTCGCCTTCTTCAACCTATGTGTCCACATCATCTTGGCCATGCTCGTACACGCTCCCCTAAGCACCAACCTCCTATGAACTCCCAAGCCAACATAAGGGAATTATATCTCAACCTCTTCCTCTCCAAGAGGGCGTCAACAAGTTCCCTATCATAAATGTCAGTGTTGTGCCATCCTATTAGGAGATTGAACCTCAAAAATACAATTATCGTACTGTTGTGAATCCCTAATTTACTCTGATAAAAATGAATTGAGCTTAAAGTCAGCCTAATAAGCATGCACTCACATATTAGGATCTTATCACTTACACACGTACACTTATAAATATACCAAACTAGACTTTGGCCGCTTTTAAGGTTAATGAGCCAGTAAAAGAGAGAAATTCCATGCAAACATAAAACCCTTATTCCCGTCAAAACCATTACCTCAATTCCAAATCCTAACCCACATGTATTATTACCCTCATCCATGAATCTAATTCTCATCCATGTCCTACATAAATTCTAACCTAATCACTAATAGAAACCTTGAAATCCAACTATCTTACTCACCTTGAATCTCTTCCAAATCAAGCCCACCATACACTCAATTTGTTAACATTAACCTATATCTAAACCAAATCTTACTATAAAGCCAATTCTGACCTTGAATTCTAGCCACTCCTCACTAGACCTTAAAAAGCTTCAACTACTGACCACAGTCCTCGGACCCTTGATCATCCGCTCAAGCACAAACCTAAAACCCTAACCTTAACCTCAGTGTAACCTAAAATACCAACAAAACCCAGATCATTAAAAGACCATAAAAACAACACCTAAAACCAACTAACCCTTGTTAGATTAAGCTAAGTTCACTAACTCAAGTTAATACTAACTTAAAATCAAACCCTAACCTAATTAACATTAAAAGTCCTATAAAAAGCCTCCAAAAATCTTGCAAAAACCACTAAAAATAGCTAATGAGTTATTCAAAAACCCCGAAGTTAAACTTAAATCGAGGCTCAAATGACCCACAAACCTGTATTAGTCCAAAAATCAAGCCAATTTAATTGAGCTAAAATCGGCTCAACCAAACCACCCACCTCGATTCATTTCAACCGGGTTGGTTAATCCCTACCAATCCCCCCCTTTCTTTTTATGTTATCTTTTACTTTTAATTCCAATGAGAAAAAGATTTCATTTCCCATATCATCTATAACACATCGCTTTATGGCAACTGGTGGATCTTAAAATCCTCATTCAATTGTTGGCATATACCCACTTGAGTGAACAATAAAAAGTCGTTCAAACTATTTTAATGGTTGCCAAGCCATCACACCCCTTTAACTTTTTCTGTTAATCATCATCGTCAAATAAAGATCTAATGACAAATGTTTTCGTTATGTCAATTATGCCAATTCCAAATACTTACAACCCAATGATCCACATTTTACATCTCGTGTAAGTTCTTGCACTTCACCACATGGCGAAGTAAGCACCAATAGAACCTCATTTAATGTCTAACTCCCTTTCCCTTCGTAATCTAATCCTACTTGTTAGATGTGAATCCAGCAACCATGAGTTCACCTCTTTCACTCACCTCTTCCGTTGTGAAAGGATCTATCTATATCCAGACAAACTCATCCTCTTCAACTATTTAAACCCAATTACGCATGAAATGTCTGCATCAAACCAATCATTTTCTTCCATTTATTTCCAACTCAGCTGCTATCCTCTTGGCCATTTAATCCAATCCCCATATTCCTCTCATATGTTTCAGTCACTCATAGCCTTACACCATCCTATTCCTCTATAAACCTCATTCAATCAAAAGCAAAAAAGAGGGGGCACATACAAGGTTGAGGTGAGCCTGTGATTTGTAGAACGAGGAAAAGAGGGATTTTACCCATTTAAGAGGTAGGTTGCCTTCATCCCCTTACTCCTCCTTGCTCTGTGTTTTTCCCATTTTCGTTGATTTAATGATTTTTGCTTTATTTCGTTTTCCATTTTTTTAGCGTGTATTAAAGCCCCATGTCGCTTATAATGGCAAGGAAGAGGAAGGGGTTGCAACACCCTTCAATGAGCTTGAATGTGTAGAAAGAGTGATTAAAAACCCCCTCAAAAACTGCCATTAACAGGTCCCTACTAGCAGGGACATGTTTGCATTTTTTTATTTCTTTTCCTTGAAATTTACTCATTTGCCTTGCTTTTCCGTCCTTATCATCTTTCAGTCCTTATCATCGGGGACCAATTTGTAATTTTAATGTAACTTATTTGCAAAGTAGCCCCTGATTTTTGAATTTGATGCTTGTGGATTTGTTGAATAATTTATTGATTTGGCAAATTTGTGTTTGTTTCTCTGATACTTTATTTGATCCCAATTCAGTCCTTCCATATAATTGTGGATCTATAAACTATGTTTTATTTCCTTTTGGCTTGTAGGGAAGGTTTGATTATAGATCTGTAGCGTCGATCATTTTGAGACATTCTCTCATGTGGCAAGGATGAGGCCTATTCGTACTATTCTATCCTTTGCAACCAACAAGAATTGGCTCATCTCTCAGCTAGATATGAAGAATGCTTTCCTCTACGGTCACTTGGAGATGGAGTTTACATGACAAAACCAATATGTTACTCCATCTAAATGGAGTATGTAAGCTGACTATGTAAGGTCATTTATGGTCTAAAGTTGAGTCCTCGTGCATGATTTGACAGACTAACTTCTGAGATCAGCTCTCGTGGTTTACATAAGATAATCTTTGACTATTCTATTTCATCAAATGAAAGCCCTCATCTACCATGATACTTGATATCTATGTTGATGACATGATTATGATTAGTGATGACATTGCAGACATTCATGAGACCAAAGCCTTCCTCCAGAAGGTATTTGCCACCAAAGATCTTGGTCAACTCCAATGCTTCCTACCTAAGTATTAAGGTGATACACACAACAGAAGGATTACACCTATCATAGAAGTATTGCATAGATATTATTTGGATGCAAACCATAAGGCATCCCAGCATGCATACTATCTTTGCATATCATGTTTGAAGACACTACACAATATACACAGTATAGAAGCCTTGCGGGCAAACGGTTGTATCTCATTATCATTGTGGCTGATATATTTTATGTCGTGAGCAGAGCCAGACAATACATGGAGAAACAACATAATAGTCATCGGCATGATGTTCTTGATCCTTTGATACCCGAAGGACTCTCCAGAAAAGGCTTCTTTTGTAGGCTAATGATCACACTTATATTTCTTCCTCTCAATTTTCTTGAAGAAAAAACAACGATCTATGTTGATGTTGATTATGCTAGTTTTCTTGAGAATAGACAGATAGGCCACATTTGTTGGCAGAAATCTTGTTACATGATGAACCAAGAAACAACCATTGTTTTAAGATCAATTGCAAAAGCATAATACAGAGCAATGATCCAAACACATGCGAGGCTACTTGTCTCATCTCCTTTATACAGGAACTTGGACTCCATGTTACTATTGTTATTCCTCTTTACTGCGACATACATTGCCACCAATCATGTCTTCCATGAGTGGACCAAGCATATTGAAATCCGTTGCCACTTTATACGATGCGGTATGATGAGGGAAGATCTCCACTCTGTATATCTCCATGGAATTCCAACTTGAAGATATTTTTACCAAGGTCTTTACAAAGAAGTACATATCTCTATTGATTTCCAAGTTGTCCATGATCAATAGATATGCTCAAACTTGAAGAGGAGTAGTGACATTTTTAGTATTTTCTTGTTATGGTTTGTTTCTATGTTTATTCGATTTTTGTGTCCTCTCTTTCTATATGTAACCCCTTGGGGACTATTATCTAATTGCCACATATTCAGCCTTAGGCTTTCATGCTACATAAGAAATCCTACCCCATGAATAAAATTCATTCCATTGTATTCTCATCTTTTCTCCACAAGAAGAATGTGGGCAAGTAAAATTTGTATTCCCAACCTGAGGGA